>JAAALK010000283.1:21653803-22853803 GCA_019279435.1 Zizania palustris
TAGAAATTCCGAACATGAACACCAAAACAAGGTTTTTAATTCATTTTTGGGAATATAAAAATAATTTTTAAAGTGATTTTTAATGTAATTTAAACACACGGTTAAAATGGGATTTTAATTTGGTGACCGAAAATAGAATGTTGATTCCTTCGGATTTTTGATTGGGAAAGAAAAATATAAATAGTCGGAAATGATGATTCAAATTATATTGGAAAGAGAGTAGTTTAATTACTTTTTTATTAAAGTTATTCATTGAAATATTATGGATTACTATTCTAGTTACAAAAATCCTTAATAAAAACCTAAATTGATTTTAGGCGGAAGAAATTTACTAAAAATTTCTCAAGCCGAATTTTATTTGGTTTTATATTATTTTTAATTGAAATTATTTATCATATATTTTATTCACACAACATTATTTTTGAAATATATTTTATTAATTAGTATTATAGTTTTACAATGAAATGATATTGATTTTATTTAATTCCTTTACACCAAAAATTCCGGAAAATTTTTGGGACGCAATTTAAGGCTAGGTGATTTTTGGAAAAAAATACACTAGCTACGATTTATTTTTAAATGAAATTTTAAGCTCGTATTTTACCTTTCCTATTTATCAATTTATACTTAATCTTTTTCTTGAAATTCATTTATTAATTACTTTATTTTATTTTTAATGCCTGATGAAAATCAGGACGTTACAACTTGGTTCTGCAGTGGTGCCACGGCTAGTGCTAGAAACCAATGTCAATGGCTGTGGTCCAAATTTCCCTAGCTGTCCTAAGGTGCTGCACCCTATTAAACTCACTACGACTCAAACCAATGAACAATATATTTCTAGCCTTAGAGTTGGCATTATACTGATCCTTCTATGTTTGAGAAGTGCGAGTTTCAGGGATGGAGTATTGTGAGTCCACAATCTCCCAAATTGCATTTCCTTGGCTTAGAAAGTAAGCCTCCATGTGCACCTTCCAGTATGCAAAATCAGTCCCATCAAACAGAGGTATTTTACTAACTATGTCCATGTCGCCAACAGATCACAAAACCGGTAAAAGTCAACTGGTGATCTTAACCCGCTCTGATACCAATTGTTGGACCAGAAACGGCGACCAGAGGGGGGGTGAATAGGAGCTTTTAAAATTTCAGACTAAAAATAGCCTTCTGTTTTAATTATGTCTTCTGCGGAACAGGCTTCGAACACACCCTTCGGAGTTCTGGTTCGGAGGTCTTTTCACAACTCCAAAAACAGGCTTCGCTGGGAGCAAAAGTTCGAAGCCAAGAGGACTTCGCTCCACCCACAACCCCGAAGATTCAGCTTTGCTAAGTCAGTGCAAACTCCGCACACTGGGTGCCTTCGAGCAGGCTTCGCACTTCACCCTTCGCAAGAGCAGACTTCCCTCTGCGGACTTCGACCAAATACTCAGCGATAGCAACTGGTGCTGAGCTTCGTACTTCGAAGGTCTAAATGCACACTGAACAGACTTCCCCGAGGACTTCGACAAGGGAAGAAAAGGGCTTCGATCTAAGCCAAGAACAATGCTTCGCTTGTAATCAGAGAGGTCTAGCCTCCAGTTTACACAGAGCGAACAAACACTGAAAAAACACACTTCACACACACAGACCTCTCACACACTTTTCCAGAAGAGATTCAAAACACTTCACACAGGAAGAAGAAGGTGTACAAAGGAATCAAAGCATGCAGTGCAACACAAAATACAAGTTCAAGCATAAATGAAAAACAGAATCAAGGATTCATTGCTTGAACGGGGAACACAAAATGAACTCACAGATCTGAATACAAAGTGTATGTGGCGGCTAGCATAGGAGCTCAAAAATGGCTGCTCAAAGTGTTTATGTGACCTAGCTAGCTTCCACTATTTATAGGCACTATTCAACCCCGTGAATAGACTACTTTACCCCTAGGGTTTACACCATTTTTATCTCATCAGAACAAGGGGGTACAGCTGGTAGTCTACTTTATTTGGAGGCTTCTTCTGTCAGCTTCGCAGAGGGGACAACATCAGCTTTTGCAGAGCAGACACGGTCACCGAAGTCAGCCTTCGATACAGTGACGGTTTTGAGACGAAGCCGTCAAAGCCCTTTGGCCTTCGCACCAACACCTTCGGAGTGGACCACCATGGCTTCGCAGCTTCTCCTAGCTCGAACTCCGTCAATCCGTGTACCGAAGCCATGCATGGCCAAAGTACCACAAGTCAGCCTCACTCCGAAGACTCACCTTCGGAGTACCACCCTTCGAAGTCCCTCCTTCATCCAAGGCCTCCGCATGAAGCATTCCATGAGCACTTCGTCGCAGTGTCTCTCCCCGAGCACACTCCTCGATGAACCTCACCCGAACCATGCCTTCGATGCACCTCGACTTCTGAGACCTTCGTCGGGTATACCTTCGAGTGCCTCCCTCCGGAGCACACTTTGAATGCATTGCCTCATTGTTGAGGACTTCGTCCACCATACTCCGAAGCCACTCCATTTGGAGTACCCTTCGAAGTGTCTCGCCTCCGAGGACTTCGTCTCAGAGTACCTTCAGCCGGAGCCATGCTCCGCACTTACTGCCTTCTCCTGGCGCACCTCGACCCGAGGTCCGACCTCGACCCCTTCGCAGCCTTCGTGACGGAGCTCCCAGCTCCCCTGGCATCAAGCCTTCTCCTTGACCCATGTTCACTTGCTACGAACCATCTGTCGCCTCCGAGGTCCCTTGCGCACCAAAGACAAACAGAAAAGTGTATCCAGTACCCCGGAGACCTCTCCGGGTAAACAACCTTCGGCACACACTCCGGTGTACCGCCCAAAGTACCGAACCCTTCGATACAAACCAAGTCATTGTGTACTGTCAGACCCCTCTAACAGGCACACTCCGTTGCAACAGCTGCAGCAACCAGAGCCCACCGAACCCTTCGGTGAAACAACCTCTGAACCCCTTCGGAGGGACCCCTTCGAATCAGATGATAAAATATGTCAATCACTCATCACAGACTCTGAAACCAACCCTTGGTTTCTCAAAGGGGTACCTCCGAAGGTGTTCGGAGGTTGTTTCACCGAAGGGTTCGGTGGGTTCGTTTGTTGCGGCTATTGCAGTGGAGTGTAACTGTCGGAGGGGTCCGACAGTACACGATGTCTTGGTCGTACTGAAGGGTTCGGTACTTTGGGCGGTACACCGGAGTGTATACCGGAGATTGTTTACCCGGAGAAGTCTCCGAGGTACTAGATACACTTGTCTGTTTGTCTGTGGTGCGCAGGTGACTTCGGAGGCGACAGACGGTTCACAGCGGGTGAACCTAGGTCAAGCGGGATGCTTGATGTCAGGCGAGCGGGTAGCTCGATCACGAAGTCTGCAAAGGGATCGAGGTCGGTCCTTGGGTCAAGGTGTGTCGGACGAAGGCAAAGAGTGCGGAGCGTGGCTCCGGCCGAAGGTACCCCGAGACGAAGTACTCAGAGGCGAGGCACTTCGAAGGGTACTCCGAATGGAGTGACTTCAGAGTACGGTGGACAAAGTCCTTGCGATGAGGCAAGGCGGCCGAAGTATGCTCCGGATGGAGATACTCAAAGGTTCACCCGACGGAAGTCTCAGAAGTCGAGGTGCATCGAAGGCATGGTCTGGGTGAGGTTCGTCGAGGAGTGTGCTCGGGGAGAGGCACTGCGATGAAGTGCTCATGGAATGCTTCATGCGGAGGCCTTGGGTGAAGGAGGGACTTCGAAGGGTGGTACTCCGAAGGTGGGGCTTCGGAATGTGGTTGTCTTGAAGTACTTCGGCCATGCATGGCTTCGGTACACAGACTAACGGAGTTCGAGCTGGGAGTAGCTGCGAAGCCGTGGTGGTCCACTCCAGAGGTGATGGTGCGAAGACTCAAGGGCTTTGACGGCTTCGACTCAAAACCATCAATGTATCGAAGGCTGACTTCGGTGAAGCGAAGGCCGTCAGGCTCAAGGATTCTCACCAAAGCTACCGCACCCCTCGCGTGCGAAGGGGGGCTTCAGAAGAATCCAAAACTATAAAGGTTGATCGTGTCTGCTCTACAAAAGCTGATGCTATCTCCTCTACGAAGCTGACAAAAGAAACCTCAAAATAAAGTAGACTACCAACTGTACCCCCTTGTTCTGATAAGACAAAATCAGTGTAAACCCTAGGGGTAAAGTAGTCTATTCACAGGGCTAAATAGTACCTATAAATAGTGAAGGCTAGCTAGGCAATAGTAACACTTTGAGCAGTCATTTTTAGAACTCTTGTGCTAGTCGCCACACCCTCTGTATTCATCCTATGAGTTCATTTTGTGTTCCCTGTTCAAGCAATGAAACTTTGATTGTGTTTTCATTTACTGCTTGAACTTGTATGCTTGCTTTGCACTGCATGTTTTGATCTCTCTGGGCTTCACTTCTTCCTGGTTTGAGTTTATTGCACCAGAGTGTTCTTGGAGAAGTGTGTGAGTGTTTAGTGCGTGTGAAGTGTGTTTTTCAGTGTGAGTTCACTCTGTGTAAACTAGAGGCTAGTCCTTCTAATTACTAGCGAAGCACTGTCCGTGGCTGAAATCGAAGCATGTCTTCTTCCCTATCGAAGTCCTTAGCGCAGTGTTCTCTGTGTGAGTTTAGACCTTCGAAATACGAAGCCTAGTACCTATTGCTAGTGCTGAGTATCTGGTCGAAGTCCTCAGAGGGAAGTCATCTCTTGCGAAGGGTGAAGTGCGAAGTCTGCTCAAAGGCACCTAGTGTGTGGAGCCTGCACTGACTTAGCAGAGTTGAGTTTTTGGTGTTGTGGGTGGATCGAAGTCTTCTTGACTTCGAATTTTTGCACTTTGCGAAGCCTGGTTTCGGAGCTGTGAAATACCTCTGAACCAGAACTTCGAAGGGTGTGTTCGAAGTCTGTTCCGCAGAAGACAGAACTAAAATAGAAGACTATTTTTAGCCTGAAATTTTAATAGCTCCCATTCACCCCCCCTCTGGTCGCCATTTCCGGTCCAACATATACCATGATTACAATGCGGCGGACGAATGGTTTACAGAGCAAACCAGCAAAGATGGACGTTACTTGGCTAATCCTAAGGCAAGAAAAGTAAATTGAATATAAATGTTATTCAAGGTAGATAATAGATTGGATCTATTAGGGGTTTTGGGGGCTCCTTGAATCGGCCTTGCCTCTATTTATAGAGGTTAGTCATGAGTGTCTGGGCTCTATTCTGAGTTGGATACAGGTTCCAAGTCGTCAATAATTAATTAGAGATAAAATAGACCCGAAATCAGCTAATCTGAATCGGATTCCAGTTGGGCCGGTCTGACCGAACCCATATGGATGGTATGCCTGGGCCTACATGGCCGGTAGGACCGGCCTTTGCCAAGTATTGGCACATTTTTGACCCAAATTACCAAAAAGTGATATTTTGACAATTTTGACCATTAATGCCATTTTTTGCTATCAAGACATTCTTCCCTTTGATCATATGGAGAACTCAACGTGTCCTATTTTAGTAGAATAGTGAACTAAGACAATGTGTTACAGTAATACTATGTGCCACTTCAAACCCATTACCCATAGTCCATTATAATACTTCGATGGAACACCTGATGACTTAGTGGGTGTTGGTTGATACTTATGTCCAGGATCTTATTCTAACGTCTTTCCACTAATCCCATGTCAACACATGTTCTTTAAATAAGATGGAGGTAAGACTTTAGTAAGCGGATCCACAAGCATAGACATAGTGCTTATATGCTCAACCTTAATAGTTTGATCCTGGATTCCATCTTTCACAACATGATACTTAATGTCAATGTGTTTGGCACCACCACTTAACTTGTTGTTACTCGAATAGAAAATTGCAGTCTTGTTATCATTGATATAGTGGGTGGTCTTGAAATGCTATTGGTCACTCTAAAGTCTTGGGATGAGATTCTTAAGAAATACAGCTTGCATAGTCACTTTATAACATGCCACAAACTCAGCTTGAATTGTCGATGATGTAGTAAGTGGTTGTTTTGAGTTTTTACAAGAAATAGTTGCTCCCGCTAGGGTGAAAACATAACCTTATGTGGATTTCTTAGTGTCCACATACCTTGTAAAATCAGAATCCAAATAACCTATAACTTCAAGGTTATCAAATATCTTATATGTGAGCATGTAATGCTTAGTGCCTTGCAAATAATGCAAGATTTTCTTAACAACCTTCCAATGGTGTAATCCTAGATTTGATTGAAATCTGCAAAGCAACCCAATAACAAATACAAAGTCTAGACGTGTACAGACTTGAGAATACATAAGACTTTCGACAGCTGAAGCATATGGAATAGCTTTCAATTCATATGACCAGATTCTAATTGATTTCTCAAGCTTTGGAATGATCCAAACTTATCACCTTTAACTATTAGAGTAGGTGTGGTAGAGCACTTATATTATACTTTTTAAGTACTTTGTCCATGTATGATTTCTGAGATAATTCTAATACTCCTTTAGACCTATCTCGATCGATATATCTCAATGCTAAGTACACAAGAGGATTCACCAAGATCTATCATATCAAAATTAGAGGATAGAAAACTCTTTGTCTCACACAATATATCCATATCGTTGCATGCTAATAGGATATCATCCACATATAATACTAGAATTATAAATTTCCCACATTTATTCTTAATGTATATGCAATTATCCACCTCATTTTCCTAAAACCCGACCTTTCTAATTACTGCATCGAATTTGAGGTATCATTGTCTTTGACGCTTGCTTAAGACCATAAATGCATTTCTTTAATCTGTATCCATTGACACCAAGATTTGGTAAAACTCAATGCCTACCAAGGAAGGCGGACGGTAAACAACAAGTCAAAGGAGATCCGATCAAAGAAAGACAGAAGAGTCCATCCGCAACATCTGCATGATCGGATGGGGGAGCCGATGGAGATAGGAATAGAAGATGGTTACAGATTCATACGGAATCGGTTGGATAAGTTACTTGAATGGCAAGTCTACGGACTATAAATATGTATCACTTAGGTTAGGTTAGGTAACTCTTGTTCAATCAATCAATCGGCGCATCGCCACCCTTGAGCCCCAAGGTTATCCGGTGGGACTCGGGCGCTTGGATCTAGATTGCATCATTTTTATCCTCATGGCGTCCGTGCCAACTAGGTTAGTATCCTCACGGCTGCATCGGTTCAGTTCGATCTCTTGAGGAGAACGGTGAAACAACACAATCGACAATTGTTCTTAGTGTATTTGACTAGGTCTAAGGTTGCATTAGTTAGGTTTGATCTCTTAGATTGATGTGATCTGGGTCTAATAGTCTGATGCTTCATTGGTTAAATCCGATATCTCTTGCTATTGTATCTTTTTCATGTCGTATACTGTTCATCTAAATAAAGTTTGTCTGCTTCGTTGATATATTGTTCAGATCATCGTGATTAGCTACTGTCTTGGTTAGGTTCGATATAGTTATTGTGATCATCTCCATGGTATAAATCTGTTATCTGGCATGCTTTATTTAATCCTATCAGAGTACAAGCTAATAGGTTATTTTTAATTTCTTTCCGTATCATGTTCACCGTCGAAGGGTGCGCATCGGCCTATATGCGTGATCTATCTTTTTCATCGACCGATGGTACTCTCGCTCGATTGAGCCAACTTGGGCTATCGGCCTTATGGCCAATCAACACGCTGATTCATGATTTTATCGTTTCTGCCACAGTCATTGACTCGCCAGCCGATCGGTTATGCTACTAACGTTTATCTTTTTCGATCACTTATCAGTTGCAGGGTCAAACTAATTGGCACACCTTAAACCCTTTTTCTGAGAACGTAGGACCTGCATTGGAGTTAAGTAGATTTTCTAGGTCACACGTGTGTCAGTGTATGACCAAAAAGCACGCCAATAGTATCCCATATGTTCCTTTCCTTTCACACCAAAACATGTCGTTGAGTCGAAGCAGTCCTTCACCATAGATTGATGCAGTCACTAGGACGCGCTTCATGCATCTCCTTATGCACTTTTAGGATTGGTAACTTAGGAATTATGGAACCTTGGCTTACATGTGATCGTCACCACATGATAGCGGTGACCTTATTTATATGTGCGGGGAATGCATGCATGGGCAGTTCCACAGATAAAGGAGTTCCCGACCAAAGCTGCAAATTCATAATTTTGTTTTCTATTGTTGTTGTGTATGCACTCTTTGTGTTGTGTGCATTGATTCGCATGGTCCTAGCACAGTCGCTAAACAGGCCACGGTGGTTAGCCTAACAGATCAACCCAATATTCTCCTCTTTGATCGTAACCAATGTGTCACATCTATCTTAATAGAATAGAATGAACTAATGCAATCAATTACAATAAAATTACAATAACATGTATTGCCACTACAACCCTATTACCTACGGCGGTTAGACTATCAGATCAACCCAACATTTATCACTCTAACCAGGACACGTACGTACGATGGTGTACCTGCACGTACAAGCAAGTGGCTTGCTAGCTAGGGCAGGGCAGCTAGCTAGCTTTAATAATGAAGCACTTAAATCCCAATTTCTCCTTTGAAAAACTAGCGCTTACATTCATTCATGGACCACACGGTACGTGGCTCCTCTCGCTTAAAAAACATATTATTGTTTTTATAATAACTATATATATATATTCCTTAAGTTTAATATAGATAACTAAAATAAACTAATAAAATCTAACTTATATTGATTATCCACTCACGCACGCATATATCGACGGGGTAATAACACGCGCGTACGCACGCACGCGTATACGGATGGATGGTACGGCATTAAGATCACATCCTTTAACTCATATTGTCATTTCGGTTCGAGATGGTGGTTGACAAGAACTTATCAGGTGTTACATATAGGTTACATCAACTCAAATGCTCGATGGATAGATGCCAAAATTAGGACCACATCACACCTAACGTACACGTTAGTTAACATATATGAATATCGTTATCTTAATAATCACGTGCATGCTAGTATTGATCTGCAAACCCAAGCAACTATTAGCTACTGCTCCTATGTACGTGCTCTCTAAACCCTAAATCCTAATTAAGTACTCTGCTCCTATGTAGGTTTTGTGCCCTTTTCTTGGTCACAAATAATTGTCAGTTCGCAGTTCTCCAGAAGCTAAATCTCATTTGTAGTCGTGTCACGTGCCACACTAGCATAGTTTGAATAGAGTAAGTAGTACAAATATCTAAACAGAAATTTATAAAAATGTCATTATAATTTTCTGTAATTTAAAAAATATCACTGTCAATGGCTGTGGTAGATCTCATCTGTAAGTGACATACCGATAATATATTTCAAGACTATGAAAATTATAATGGTAAAAAAATTAACATAAACAAAAATTTATTTGTAAAAATATCGAGAAGATATGATTAAAAAACTCTAGTTACTCTTTATATCTTACTGTGGTTCTAGATTATTTTAAAATATTACGATTGTTAACAACTCAGCTAGAATAATATATGTATGAGGATTATAGCTCACCATCCTCAACTTACGTCATGTTTAGATGCATCTAATGTATCCTTATAAATGGACACCGGTCTAATGAAAAAATAGCTACTCTTCCTTATAAGATGTTTTAGTCCCCTTCCATGAACGGTGTGAGACTAGAGGTGACGGAGACGCCGACACATACTCACCTATGTCAATAAATCTATTATAATTTGTTTAACATATTCTTAAAGATGTAACTATGCCTAAAGGTCACTCCGTTTTTTAAACGGAGGAAGTAATTAATTAATTAATTGCTCTCGATTATGCGCAATTGGTTCGTTAATTAGAGGCTTTAAAAAAGTAGTAGAGAAGACGAGAATTCCAGGTGGGGCCCACGGGTCACTGTCAGTAGCCAGCTCGAGCGCGCTGTCCCGGTCTGCTGGGGTCTCGGCATCGCCATCAGCCGGTCACTTCGGTGACCGTACGATCCGGACTACGGACGCGGCACGGCACGCGCTTCGGCAGCCACTGGACCAGAGCCACAGAGCGCCGGTCGCACCGGCTAAAGGCGACGGATGGGTTGGGGTCCGGGCGCACCGGCTTTGGCCTTTGTGTCGTCTCCACTGTTCGGTACCCTCTCTTTTGCTACGCACACACCCAAGACCCAACAATTGTTGCCACTCTTTTTGTCATCAGTGGAATTCCTAAGTTTCGTTCCCCCGCTTTTATTAGGTAGCATTTAGTTTCACGGACTAAAATTTAGCATGTGTCACATCGTATGTTTAGGCATTAATTTAAAATACTAAACGTGAATTGATTATAAAAAATAATTGCAGAATCGAAGGATTATTCGCGAGACAAATTTATTAAGCCCAATTAATCCATGATTAGCAAATGTTTACTTTAGCATCACATTATTAAATCATGGTATAATTAGGCTCATTAGATTCGTCTTGTGAATAATCCACCGACTATGAATGAGTTTTATAAATAGTCTAAATTTTCCTCAAGATATATTTACCAAACATCAGTTTAAATTTTTGGTGTGGGATATACTCCTCTGTCATAAAATATAGAGATTATTTCTAATGTTCATATTTTTCCTAAATATTACAGTTTCTATAATTTCCCCCTATCTTGAGCACTAGTTGTATGTAATACTAATTATTTGAACTACTAATTAAGGATAATTTGAGTTTTTTTACATACATCTAATAACCATATCAAAGTCTAGAAATAACCATAATTTGAGACGGAAGGAGTAATTTTCTAATTTATACCGATTTGGTAAGGGGCCACAAATCTACCCTTTGCACATCTCCCTTTAAAATTTTATATCTCACCCACACAAATCTACACAAGACAAGAGGGTGCGCGTGCCCCGTCCCTTCAGACCACACACATTTACAAAATATTCTTTTTACAACCATTGTAAATAGAAATATAAATGTTTGCTCGAAAAATTGTTTTTCGGCAACGGAGAAATCGAGGAAGGAGTAATTCGCAGACGACGGTGAGAAAAAAAAATGAAAAGCGGAGAAAACACTAAACCCACCCCCGGCTTTTATATAAGCCCATCTCCCCTCTCCCCGCCGGGTACCGACCGCTCGCACGCACGCACGCGCCTCGGCAGGCTCCGGCAACAGTGCAGCGCGCCTCCCTCCTCCGCAAGAACCCACCTTTCGACGCCGACGTCGCCGACATGAAGGGCCTCCTCAAGCGGGTCTCCCGCGTCGCCGCGGCTGACGACTCCGCGTCGGCGGCGGCGGCGTACCGGCAGCTCCGGCGGAAGGCGCCGTCGGCGCGGGTGCCGCAGGGGCACGTGCCGGTCTGCGTGGGAGAGGAGGGCGGGCCCGTCGAGCGGTTCTCCGTGCGCGCCGAGCTGCTGGGGAGCCCGGCCTTCGTGGCGCTGCTCCGGCGCGCCGCTCAGGAGTACGGCTACGGCCACCCCGGCGCGCTCCGCATCCCCTGCCCAGTCGCCGACTTCCGCCGCCTCCTCCTCCGCCTCTCCGACGACGAGCCCGCCGGCTTCTAGGCCGTCCGCGTCCAGCTCCGGCGCGGCGGCGCCCTTCTTCTTGGCTGGGACATTTACGCTCCTGCCACTGAAGGGGACATTTTACAGCTTTACCCCTGGGTAGAAACAGAATGTAAATACAGGGACCTGAGAGGCAGAGTTGCTGATGTGATTCAGTATGGTGGAGGGCAGGATTGTGATTTGGTAATTTTCACCTACAGATTTGTGATTTCTTTTTTACTACTAGTTAGCTACCTGATGGGAAGTAGAACTATGGGTGTTCTTTTTTTACCCCCTTCTAGTTCTAGGACTTGCAGTTTGTGAGAGTGTGTGTCTTGTGCTAGAGATTGAGCTATTCAGCATTAACCATACATGTAATCCTTGAGGCTAGTTTGATGCCATTTTATTTATGGAGGTAGTATTTTTTACTAGTAGAACACTAGAACACATTGGTTGTGTTCCTTCAACTGCTTTTCTTTTTGTTTCTCACTGACTCACTGCCTCGTCTATATTGATCTAGTATAGGGTATAAGATATAATTGAGAAAATTTACAATTTTTTTCCTCCCAGCTAAGAGAAGAACACAAGAAATTTACATGTTAAGTGGGATTTTAAACCAAAGCAGCGCCAGATTATCTGAAATTCCGGGCAACTTTCATCAAGCAAAGCGAAAGCTTATTGGTAGTTTAATCAGTCATATGATTGATAATTAGAAACAACTGTCTTATTGCTTATCCAATAATCAAAATTATATAATAATCTAATCATTTTAAGCTATCAAAATGACCATTATATTTTTTTTTCTTATGTACATATGTTTTATTGCATTGCATTTTGGGGCAACAAAGCCAACACTAGTGCAACTTGACCAGACAAGCTCCCTCAGCAACCATACTAGTAGTGCATTTCTATCACAACCAAGGCAAACAATTATTTCCAAAAAAAAAAAAATCTGTCCAACTAACTGATCGTCTAACAGGTTCTTTTCAACTTGCAAAACAGATCGATGACCAGGTTTCCATTGGATGCTAAAGTTTGCCTGTTGAGATATCAGATATATATGGCTAGGACATGAGCAGCTGAAGAAGGAAGCATCCTGCAGAATTGCAGTCTTCTCTTTGGTACGACGCTTAACTGAACTCCACGCTGCCATGAGAAGGACGGCTTGGTTTGGCACGACTGAAAATGGAGGTGAGACTGCCATGGTTAATTCTCATGTTCTGTCACTAATCTACCAAGTAATAAGTTAACCACTGGGAAGCTGCTTGATGCATGCCGGTGTTGCAGTCGAGTAGCCGCCTTGTTGGCAATCCACGCTAAAAGGCAAATTAATGTTTTGTATCTCAAATTAATCATACGCGTGTACATTCTAAGTTTAACATCTACATCTTTTTGCCTAAAAATCAATAAGGATCTGTTTGGTTGGATGGATATCCCTAGATGTGATAGGGTCATCCCATTTAGTCTGTTGTTTGATTGGAGGGCGAAGGTGTATGGGATGGTCACCGAGAGGAATATTACTTCGATATGCTAGATGGAGGGATTCAAGAAATTTTTTAGATGAGTTTATCCAATATTGAATGAGATGACGTGTCGTCTCCTGATTGATTATTACGCATTTAATTTTTCATTTATAAATATTCAAATGATTTTTACTGCCAAATCATTTATCTAATTTATGATCTAATTACATCATTGTATTAATTGCAATTTAATCTATAAAATAAGATTATATTTTTGTGAAAAATATATTTGACAAATAGGCCTCACTAAATTTAAGCTTATTTCATCCAAATTATTTACACTTAACCAAAGAAAAAATTGTCTTATCTCATCTATCCAACCAAACACCTCATATGTATCATTTCATCTCTAAATTTATGAATGAAATCATCTTATCCGTCCTCGCCCCCGAACCAAATGAATCCTAAATAGCTTCGAAAAATAAAACCGTAAGTGTACTTTGATCATAACACGTTGCTCCTGTTTTGTAATGTAGCCGGTCAAGTTGATTTCTTCACCAAATCAAAGAAAAAAGTTTAAAATTTCTGTGTGGAGGTTTCCCTGAAGTTTCAGATGTTGTAGCACCGCCATGGAAGATTATTCTAAACGTGTCTGGTAAAGAAAAGGAGAGAAAAGAAAGGGAAGACATTGACCAGTAGGCTCGCCTCATAAAAACTTTACTTTTGATATGAATTTGATAAATTAGTGGTGAGAGTAAAAGAACAAAGTGTCCCTTTATTAATAAGAAAGTAATAAATATTGTGAAGTGATATATAAGGGTTACTGAAGGAGTAAAAATTCCTGATTTATGAAGCTAAAGATCTAGAAGTAAAGTATTTTCTGAAGATGGGAATACTTCTTGACTGTGACTTAGCTCAGAGGGAAGATCCAGAAGAGATCCAGGCACTTGTACTTGATGCAACTAATCTTGCATTATTATTGTTTTTATCAATACCATGGTGTTCCCTAATCATTGTGACAGAACCTATGTCAAAACTGTTTCTGAATCTTCCTGGAAGCAAAGAAAAAATGTTTCTGAGTCTCCTGCTAAAATAAACTAAGCAAGCCAAACATGAAAACTAATTAACTAAAGCAGGTAGGTTGCAAATGCAGCAATCTATAATTTTGCAGGTTTGGACATGTGAGGAGAGAACACAAGTGGATGCAAACAATGAATAGCACTAATTTCTTCCTAGCTCATAAGTGCTCTCTGATATACACTCCAACACACACACACACATGTATGCATGCAGAGCAAAGATGCAGCAAGCAGAGATCAGATGCTCACCTCCTTTCAGTTTGCCAATGGGGGAGAACTGAGAAGGTCTCCATTTGCACATGGTGAGCACCAGGAAGTTTCTCCCTGGTTCCAGCTTTTTGCAAGCAAGTGCAGGAATGAAGTCATGGGGTCATAGCAAACTGGCAAATGCACTAAGGGGGTGTTTGTTTTAGGGCTGCTAAAGTTTAGGGATTAAACTTTAGTCCTTTTAGTCCCTAAATTGCTAAACATGGGGACTAAAAGGGACTAAAGTTTAGCCCTTTAGTCCCCAAAACCTTGCTAAAAGGGACTAAAAGTGCTACTTACCTCTCAGCCATCACCTTCCTTTAGTCCTTTAGTTCTTAGAATCAAATAGAGAGGAACTAAAATTTAGTCCTGTAAAAAGGAGACTAAATTTAGTTTAATCCCTAAAAGAATCAAACAGCCCCTAGCACTGAACTGCAGATGCATAGATGGTGAGCAGGTGAAGTGACAGAAAATAGAAAATGCTACCTGCCTTGGTACCTCAAGGAGCGGACTTCACCTCAATTAGTACTACCAGGACACAACACTTGGGGTCAGATTCCTCTTCTTTGCATCAGTTCGTGTGCAGTGCACAGGCCACAATGAATTGAATTGGAGCCAAGGGCACCCAATGACCCAATCACCCAACCCATACGGTCGGTCAAAGTGCCAAAGACAGGCAGACACATGATGAGTTGACAACAGAGTGGTCTCAGGTCGTGTCTGGTAGTATCAGAGGCAGAACATGGCAGGGCATGGCGAATGCAGCGTCCTTGTCTTTGATGCAGGCAATTGCAAGGTTTCACGTTGGATGATGATGGCCGGGGCGACAAGAGAAACGAAGATGTGCATGCTGTTGTTAGCTGAAATTGAGCTCCTCTTCGTCGTCGTTCAGGTGACCGATAACAGGTAGGCCACGAACCGATATTTGGTACTCTGAATGAGACAGGTACGGTTGAGAGGCCACATTAAGAGATCACAGCATCAAAAGATTACCACAATGTTAGTGTTCCAAAGCCTCTCACCACTACTCATATTCGGACGTTAGATATGGACGTTAGATATATCCGACACATTCTTACAAGCGGAAAGTCTTTTTCGTTTCAAAAGATCAGCCTAATAGAAAAATGTCTACTCTCTTTTATAAAGGATTCATAGTCCCCTTTCGTGTACAAGATGAGACTAAAAGTTAGTGGCAACACTCTAGCCCAGATGTCCTAACATCTCATCCCCTAGGAAGCCCCCTAAGTAGGCATAGTGGTGATGACTTTGATACCAATTGTTAGCATCTCAAGCCTTTCAGCTCACCATCCTCGACCCACATCTGGGTATTAGGTGTATTCGACGTACCCTTACAAGTAGAAAGTTTTTTCTATCTCAAAAGACCGGTTCAATGGAAAGATGTCTACTCTTCCTTATAAGGGGCTTGTAGCCCCTTTCCATGGATGAGGTGGGACTAAAAGTTGCTGCAACGCCATGGTTTATTTTACATTTAAATTTATTTATTTTACATTTTTACACGAATATACGAATTTTGTGTAGAATTTATTTCTGTTGCAAAGTACAAGCATCTAACTAGTAAAATATTAAAACATATGCAAAATGGATCTAACGATACTCATTTGATTCCAAAACTACTATTATTTCTATGATATAAATTTAGTAAACTCAAAATTTTGACTTGGGACAAAACTAAAATTACACCTATTTAAGACGGACGGAGTAACATATACAAAGTTCACCTATTACTCACTGCACACCAATTTGTACTTTTTTGAAGTAAAACAGGAGAGTCTCCTAATGAAGTGGTACCTTAGGTTAGGACCAAAGGTTCAAAGGAATAAAAAGAGCCACAAGAAAACAAAAGGAGGAGAATAAAACAAGGTAGAACTGAGCCAGCCAGTTGGACCAAGAAGATTTTTTTTTATCTTCTCTTAGTCTACAGGATTGGAGAGAAAGTTCATCTTTAAAACTTTGTTTCCAACTTTGCAGGCTCGGCTGCTTATTTTCAAAGATTAGGTGGTTCCTTTGCTTCCAAATAGACCATGCCCCTGTTATAAAGACTTCCATGAAAAAAAGGCACACTGAAAATTTCCTTTGTACATGTCAGGATATTGTAGAAAGGCATCACCAAGTTCCAATATATTCCAATGGATTCCCAATATTTGGAACTAAAGGAGCAGGTAAAGAAAAGGTGATATGTCGTTTCTTCTTGTACTTATCAGCAAGTGGAGGTAGGGGTGGCAATATCCCCAGTGGAGCCGGGGACCCGCCGGGGACCCGCCCCTATGGGGCCGGGGATGGGTTCAATTTTTCACCCGCGGGTTCATCGGGTCGGGGCCCCGCATAATGTCGGGTTCGGGTTCGGGTTGATTATTTAACCCGCGGGTCCCCGCGGGTACCCGATCCAATAAATAAAAAAACTTATATATATGTATATATTTATATATGTATATATGTATATGTATATGTATATTTATATATGTATATTTATATATGTATATGTATATATGTATATTTATATATGTATATGTATATGTATATGTATATGTATATATATGTATATATATATTGGTCTAATGTAAGATGATAAAAAACCTAACTTTAATATTGATGAATTTTGTTTGTTGGAATGTTGGAAAATGTAAACAAGATGATTTACGGTGATATTTAGTTTGAATTTTGTTATATTTGTGATTTATAAATTATGTCATTTGTATATTTTTAAATTTCAAAACGGGTCCGCGGGGACCCGACGGGTTTGCGGGGACCCGACGGGTCCGGGTCCGGGTGAAAAATTTCACCCGCGGGGCTAACGGGGCCGGGTCCTACCGGGTCCGGGTTCGGGTCTGGTATTCACCAACCCAGACCCGCCCCGCCCCGTTGCCACCCCTAAGTGGAGGGGATGCCATTATCTTGTTCATCAAATTCTTGAACCTGATGCTGTAATAACTACCACTGCAGATGGTGATTCAAAATATCAGGAAAAGGTAAGATGCTTCAATTAGAATACAGATGTAACTCTGAAGTCTGAAAGCCAAGGCCTGTATGGAACTGTAATAATGCAAGTAAATGAGTTGTTTTTTCTTTCCAGTTATCACTTATCATGGGCTAAAAATAAATATGCAGTAATTAACTAGTAACAGGAAAGGTGACATCACAGTTAAAAATCTGGCTAAACCAGAAACACAAGTTAACTGGGAAGGGCACAGGGCAGAATGAAACCTGAAGAGCACTTGGAATCATGCCTTCAATAAGTACTTGTCTGCAATCATGGAGAGAATCAGATGGCAAGGCATTTTTACATCATGATGATCTATAGAAAGCAGTGCCGTAAGACCAACAAACAAGCAGTAGCTTTGGCAAGTTCGCACGGAGTAGAATAAAAAAATCAATGGTGAATAGTAAACAAAATAAACATGATTTGGGTCCCTTCTAGATGGCTTTAGCTTATTCATAAGCCAATTTAAGCTTACCAGTCCAAATAAGCTGCTCTAAAAAAAGCTCTAAGCTCATTGCTCTGTTCCGAACGGTTTCTGAAATCTGAGATTTTGATCTTATTGTATGTATAGTATAATAAAAAATTGTATTGTATTACTCCTAGACGTATTTTGTTTGGTATTTAATTGATAATATCATTATCTGGGATAATTTTTTGATATTACGTGAAGTGGGGATCCAAATAATCTCGGAAAACCTTAAAACATGAGTTTTTTCCAACAAAAGGACCCAACATGGTTTATAGCTTTTTTTAGAGCCATAAGTCTTATTTGTGTGCAGCTTACAGGGTCTTAAAGATAAACTTAATGTGCAGTTAAGTGCTGAATTATTTAGTGCAACTGTACAAACCACCTAAACCAGATAAGAGGAAAGGAATGATAAAGGATGACGGGTTCACTGAATCAAGATAACTATCCAGCAATGTATCCACACATTCAAATGCAGCTTTCCTGAGTTGTCTTGATTATATACATTGCTGGATAGTTGTCTTGATTCATTAAGTTTATGGATCCTGTTTGAAGCATGATGTGTTGTATATAACATTCCCAGCTCAAAGCAAAACAAGAGATCCATAGCAAACAATACCTTGACAAACAATTTGGTCATACAAATGAGGCAATAATTTGGGAAGGAGGCCCTTAATCAAATTTGGCTTGTTGCGGGCAGCTGTACTCAAAGCCAGGGCAGCTGCTCGCCTCACATGCTGCACAGCTGCAAGGTGTAAAAAGAAACTGTGAACAACACATCTAGACGGCATTAAGTAAAAATGCTCAACTTTGTTAAGTGTTAATACCCTGTCACTATCTTTAATCAGCATCAGGAAGGTAGAAATCTTGGAGTACAAGATTTCATCTATTTTTCCAGGCCGTTCAACTATTGAATATTTTATAGCAATGGCAACTATAGCTCTTTTGTTTGCTGCTGGGCTAGATGTGTTGCTACCAACAAGATAAGAAATAAAACATAAGGCCTCTGCCCTCTAGTCATAAAATGATTGCAAAAGCACAAAATAGAAAAAAAGATTAGCTAATTAACCACATGTTGCACCTCAGACCAGGGATTAATTTCCTAGGTTCAATCAGAGCAATTTTGCCTAAGCACTCTGCAACTAAATTCTAAACTCCATCCTCCTCATTTCACAGTGATTAAAGGGCAACGCCAAAATCTTCTCCACATTTGAATTATGGAGCTCATGCTGACTAGTATGGTCAACATACTGCCGTAGTGTTGTGTGATTACCTGAGTGGTTTTAAGTATAAGTAAGAATTAAGCAACAAATATATGGAAAATGCATTTCACAAACCAAATTCTAACAGGATCAAACCTCTTTCAGTGAATGAAGCAATACTCATACTCTTTCTTCTGTTGATTGTCGATCTGATTCAAGATAAATGGAAAATACTTGGTCACTTGGATAAATTCCCAACAGCAATCTTTCCAAGAGCATATGAAACGACTCAAATGACAATATTCTCAATTTGAGCATGATTGCTGAGGTCCTTCCTTCCTCCAATTTCTCCCAAACATAACAAAGCCATGTGCTGTTTAGCCTGGCAAACAAAGATAACAAGCAATAAGCATACAATGAAGAGAAAAAATAGGTCATATTTGAGTTAAATCTGAATTTATGCAATCAACAAATAGAAGATACTAATAATTTGATGTTCATTTTCGTGGCTAAGCATCAAACAAGCAAGTAACTGCATGAACTTTAAGCCCGATTATCATACACCAGTTTAGGTTGATCAATGCAAGTCTGCAAAAAATAAAACATGAGTAGCACCCATTCATCAAACCAGCATTTTTCAAAACTGTCAAAGCATAGGAAACAAGTAAAGAAAGAACATGTAGTGTCCTAATTTCACAATGCTATAGAGCAAGAAACTATTTACATAAAAAAAGTTCATAAATAGAAAAACAAAGACTAACTCAAAACGATTACCAAGATTTGTTGAAAACAGTACATATGTCATGGGTTGCCATGATGGGATAAACACCACCATGAAGATAGACAGGCGGTGGCGACTGCTAGGGATGAGAGATAGACTTAGGTTGGAAACCCCTGCCGGTGACAACACGTGACATTGCTTGGCGGCGAGCGCGCACGAGGGCAAGGTTGATCAGGGCGGTGCAAGCGACGCAACCTAGTGGCGAGCATGCACGAGGGCAGGGACAATCGGAGTGGTGCTCACGATGCGACTCTTCTTTCCTCGATCACACCAGAGAACATTGCATGAGATAGACCCCTAACACAATATGGGGCAAATGAGTTATTGCCAACGCCAAAAATCAGTAAACAAAATTCAGAAATGCTTAAAAGGAGAAAATAGCAAGGAAATAAAAATTCAATTGAGAGTGGCAATTTTACGAAGCGAATGGTGAAAGTAGCATTTTTGCAAAACTCACTCTTGGGAGTGGCAAATTGCCAATTTTCTCTAGGAAAAATGGAGGCACAACTTAGCGCCGGTTGTGGTGTGGTGATTGCGCACGGAGTGGAGGAGACACACTAAGCGTGTGGGACAGAGGGAGGGGGCATTGATCACGTGGGAGGGAGGGAGGGGGCGCTGAGCACATAAGGAGGGAGGTAGGCCACGACCGATGCTGAGCACATGAAAGGGAGGGGGAGCGGACGGACAAAATTGTGGCTTTATATTAGTAGAGATAGAGATTTTCTATTGACCATGATTGTGCAACAAAGCTCCAGTGCAAGAGTAGTCATACGCAAATTCATGTCACTGCCACATTAAATGGATAAATACCAGTTGTCATGGTAAAGCCAGCAAATGCAGGATTGATGAATTATAACAAACCTTATGGGGGTAGAAAGTTCAGCGATAATAGTTTCATAATAGGAGGATCCAATTTGACCACCATATGCAACAACAAGAGAATTACTGTTCCCAATGTTGCTTGCCTAAGAGCTCTGTTGGCCTGTTGGAGAAAGGGCATCAGATAAAACATTAGCCTATAGATTTGATGCCTGTCATTTAAAACCTTTTCTCATGATAGAGAATCGAAGCAAACACTCTGTATAATTCATCTTTACCTTTTGAAGGAAAGCTGTGAGCTCAGAAATGACATGATCGAGGACACATGAAAGATCAACTCGAATAGGTGATTTGGCAATCACTGCAAATGACTGTAAAGGAACAAACATTTTACATACTACAACAGAACAGATCAACAAGACAAAAATAGGCATTTGATCGAAAAATGCAGGTCTTGAAGGACAATAGAGCAATTGAAACAACCTCTAATTTTCATACAAAGGCATTAAGCAAGTGATAACAGGGTATAACATTAAAACTATGAGGACATGACATGATCAGTGGCGGAGCTAGAGTAAAACTGAAGGGGGTGCACCGCTTTAAGCGGTACACCAAATTAAATCTAAGGGGGTGCACAAAAGGTAAAAAATTAACAATAATAACTAATTTTTTTTTTGCAAGGGGGTTCCTAGGAACCCATACCATAACATTTGGCTCCGCCCCTGGACATGATCCAAGCAACTAGTTGGTAAAAAATATTCCAGCTAAGTTTAGATCTCAATGAACCAACCATAAAGCAATCTCTTTCAAGCAATCCACCAAGATGTGAAGCCAGCACTGATCAAAACATTGACAGTTCTTTTAGCAACATTGACCAGAATATCGATATGCTTTGGGTGGAAGTTCAGTGACTTATTTGAACTATTATTTCCTAAGTAATGTGCATATGTAATGAATCGATGAGAAGATTAATATGGCTATGTCTGAATGAAGGGATGCAGTTGATAGCACCTTAACTACTGTAAGTCTAGTTATTTCATTGTCCATCCTATTGACAAGAATGGGAAGGCATTCTGGCAATTCCCTTTGAAGACCATCACTAAATGTGGATACCACAAGGCTCATGCAAGATATGGCACAGTCTTTAACCTCCTGAAACAAAAACCTGCATAAGAAGAAGAGATAAGAGGAAGAAATGGAAGGGGGGAGTGTAAATTTAGCTAAACCTGATCCTGATCCTGATCCTGATCCTGAATAGCCAAGCAGGCCAATATGGCGTTATAGATCTGGACAATAAATGGCCCGCAATCTAGAGAGCGTGTCTGTATCACAAACAAACAAACAAACAAAGGCTTCAAAAAACAAAGCAACTGTTTTTTTGTCAGAAACCCGGTGGATACAAGATTGATCTGAAAATTTGGACGAAGTACATAGACTAGCTCTCCTGACACTCTGTAATATCTGTCTCCAATAGGCAATAGAAGATAATATTGGTCCAGAAAGTGCCTGGAATTCGAATTTTGTGATTAATACAACACTGATGGCAAATACCATCAGTATATTTTACTAAAGATGAATGCTACATAAACTGTATTTATGGATGAAACACAGTGGAGGGAATGTGAATCCACAAGTCTTGTAAATACAAAGAGCTTCAATCTGCCAGTTTGAGGTAGATAACTTCTCCTGTCAAATAAAAAACAAGTGAAAAAAAAACAAGCACAAATCCTACAGAGAGAATTTGCAGCAAATGGGAATCACCAACATTCACAACGCCATCTCAATCCCGGGAACAAGTGACCCAAATATGATCACCAAGACAGTCCGGCAGTACAACAGCAAGCTCCTCCAATACTGAGACTGCTCCAACCTAAAAGTGCAGATAAAAAACCATAACCGCGGCGGCTTGCCGGCGGCGCGAGGTGGCGACGGGGTCGGGGCTAGGTGTGGGGTTCTGGGATCGACGGGTCGAGAGACAGGGAAGTAGGGCTTGGGACTTCGGGATTTGATGCGATTTTGTTTGGATTTTGGGATGTTCGGTAAAATTTGGAATTTCATTTTCGGCTTGGTTTTTTTTGAGCAAATGAAATTGCATTTTGAATTTCGGTGAGAAGGAAAGATAAATACTACCTCAACTTTGACTAATTGTGTATGAAAATATAACAACAATTACAACCAGCTTGATTAAATCAAATATTAAAAATATTTTAATATTGTTTTTATTTGATATTATAAATGTTAATATATTTTTATTTAAATTTAGTCTAAATAAAATAAACTTGACTTTGAAAAAAGTAAAAACTTTACTGATATAAAGCGTGAACGAAGTCTGCAGATTCCGTCTGCGCTACCCCGCGCACCCTGTGTAAAATCGTGCCCCGCTTGCATGCATGCACACTGAAGAAAAAGAAAAAAAATATTTTTTGTATTTTAGTTTTTTACTTTCTGTATTTTGCACTGAATATGAATTTTGCATAAAAACCCTTAAATTTCTAAAAAATCACGCGGAAACTAAGAATTTTGCGCAAAGGCCCTTGGATTTCTGAAAAATCACGCAAAACTATGAATTTTGCGTATAAGAAGTTAGATTCGCTGAAAATTCTAGAAATACCCTTTTCTTACATATGTTTATTATTTCTTACATCTCGTTTCTAATTGGATTACGAAAAAAATAACTGTTGAATCTATTTATAATTTGTTTCATATAGTAATATATCACATTGATTCTTATCACCGTAATAATAAAATAAATCATGTCACAAAGCACGAACACCTTACTAGTAATTTATAATACCAAACAAAGTTATACATGTCTCTAACCCGCGTATATATTTTGTTCTTATCTCTATCTTAGTTGTGTTCCTCACTTTTAATTGAGAGATAGGATAGTAATTTTATGTTCCTGGTGGTTGGATTGTAGTTTTCAACCAACCGGAGGACTTCAAGTTTAGGTCTTATAAATAAGGTGAATCAATCGAACTTAAATCTTATAAACCATGGAGTATAAGCCTAACACAGTTTAAGTAATAAACCGATAAATACAAATATTTTGGTTAGTTTAATGTACTTCGGTCTGTATATTATGATGACGTTAGGTATATTTGTAACTATATCTAGAACAATGGAGTAATTAATAATAGTGTTTTAATTCAAAACAATTGTTTTTTATCAACAAAACATGCATCGAGCCGAGCTAGGCTCGACAAGCCAAAATCAAGGCTCAGCTCCCAAGAGGATCCCAACGGCTAACATGGTGTAGAGCAATTATGTTCATTTTTATTGGGACAGACTTGCGGACACATCGAGGTCAGGCCCATAGCCGGACAGATGTGGAATAATAAGGTTATTCACAATGAAGTTTCATGATATTAATTACCATAACACATCAGATTTTTTGCTGATATGATATTTAATTAATGAGGGAAGAGAAGGAAGTAGTGTCATCACCATGACATGGTTCTAACCTGTTTTCAAGACGGATGAAATGAAACGCCCACTGAGAGTGAAATTGTTTCATCAGATAGAGGGTATTTAATAAGAGCTAGTTACATTTAATTACACTAGTTAGCCTAGGAAATAGTGAAATGAAACTCTCTACTGAGAGAGGGTATTTCATCCACTTGCAAAGATGACGTGGATTTTTAGGAAACAATGTTATGAAACCAACCGTTGTGAATAGCCCAAGAGAGTGTCACATATCAGTACGGGCAACCGGCTCATCTAAATATGGCAATGGGTACCCAAAATCCGAAATCCGATAGGTTTTTACCCTATTATGGTACATATATGAGTAAAATTGCTCACCTGTGGGTCTATTAATAGAAAAAACAGTATCCAACGGGTACGCGGGTATGGGTATGGTTTCCTAATATCCATACCCGTTACCCGATGGGTACCCATCACCCAATAAGTTATATTTTTGGGAGTTTAAATCATTGTTGCTATTGTTGTAGGTTAAATCATTGATGTACCATGTTTAAGAGTTTATTTATATATGTAATTTTGATCTTATGATTGAATGATTGATCGATCTATTTAGGTAAAACATTGTTTTTGTGGGGATAGATATACAATTGTTATTTGTTAGCATATTTTGTGTGTGGTGTTTATTGATGGGTATAGGTACCCGATGGGTATATTTTACCCGCATGAGTATGAGTTTGAGGGAGAAATGATACCCGCATGTATATATGGGTTATCCGATGTAAAGATTTTTTTCTAACGGGTATGGATTTAAGATAGTCAAATCCAATGGGTATAAACCCATTTCCATGTTTAGGCTCATCTGGGAAGGCACCGAGTGGAGACGACGATCGGTGGCTTAGAGCTGTTCTCATTATCTTTTCCTTTTGAATTAGAGTTAGCTCATCCTTTTTCATTAGAAATGGCTTTAAATCAACGATATTAAATGTATCACTAACACCATGATATACATGTAATTTAATCTTACATGTATTATCATTTATTTGAGTAATTACTGAATAGGAACAATCAACTCTATGCATTAATTTAAATTTGCACAAATATGGAAATCTATATTCTCTTAAGTGTAATCAAATATCCAATTTAAAAGTTATTTCTTTTATACTTCGACTATCTGTAATTTTACATTTCTCATTCATACAATATATGTTCTAACATAAATTTAACATGTTTGGAAGCATCTAAATTCACTTTTTTAGAACTTGGTAATGATAAAATATCAATAGGAGCATAAGGGTTGAACCTATATACGACATAAAAAGGCTCATCTTTGTGGCTGAATGTTTTGATTAATTGCATGTGAATTCTACAAGAGATAAACATTCTTCATATATCTTTATTTTTTTTGTAAAATAGTTCATAACATGGGATTGACTATTTCAGCTTACCCATCTATTTGAAAATGACATATAGTAGAAAACAATAGTTTGATCATAAATTATTACACATTATCTTCCAAAAAGATTTAATTAATTCAACATATTTATCAGGTCGAATGATTAATTTATTTTGACTTCAAATAAGATTTTAAAGAATCATAATCAAAGTATATAATATTACTAAGTTTTTAAAAATATTATAAGAGCATATAATTCTTAATTATATGTAGAATAGCTAAAACAAAGTCGATAGCTTCGCACTAAAATAAACAAAAATGCTTAGCTTCTTTCAAGATTGTTTCTAATTTCTTACTTATTACCAATTCATTTTTTTATTCTTTTGTATCTCTATCAATATTTTTATAATATTATTTTCTTATTAATAAAAAATATTTTATTTATTAATCTTACAACTAATTTATCAAATATATCTTAAAATTTTTAAGTTCACTATTAAATGACATTGATGACATGCGGTTTTAATGGTAGCCCCTCCCTAATCTTGCCCTACCAGTTGACCAGAATCCGGCCATCCTTCCCCTCTTCTCTCGGAGCAGCGGCAGCGGCGAGGTGACGACCCGGTCGGTGGTCGCGTCGTGTGGGGGCCGTGGCCGGCGGTCCGCGGCCGGCGGCGCTCGTCGCTCGGGGCTGCGCAAAGCAGCTGGCCGTCCAGCGGCGGTGCTTTTTTGTTCGATCGTTGCGGGCCGTTATCATCTAATCGCGGTAATCAAAAATTTGCGTTAGTAACAGATCCTGGTAATAGATCGAACATGAAAGTAAATCTCCCTAGATCTTGTTAGCATTATTTGTTTTCCAGTCTTATGGTCTCCGTCTCCTTGTTCAGAAATATATGAGCTTTCCAAGAACACTAGAAAATCTAGGATTCACCACAATCTGCTGGGGTTCATCTAAATTTTTCTTTGAGATGTCCATGTATCGAAAGCTCACTCTTTTCAGTACGGATGAAGGTCGCTCAATCCATTCATTTGTTGTCAATGGAATGTGATTACCCGGCTTCGAAGAAGAACAAGCTGACCCATCCAATGGATATCGATTGTACGGTCAAGGAAGAGGCTACCGATGCAGGAAGCACGAACCAGCATTTTCACTGGAGCCAGTGGCAGCTGCTGGATTCCATACTCCCGACGGGTGGGTTCGCGCATTCCTACGGCCTCGAGGCCGGTATGCAATCTCGCATGGTGAACAGACCAGAGGACTTGGGGCCATTTGTCGTCCAAGTCTTGGAGAACACTGGCAGCCTGTTGCTTCCATTTGTGTACTGCGCTAGCAAGTCTCCGGATGCGGCGACGTGGGTCAAGCTAGACCAGTTGCTGGAAGCTACGTTGACGAATGAAGTTAGCAGGAAGGCATCCATGTCTCAAGGCTCAGCTCTGTTGAGAGTGGCTGCGTCTGTCTTCACTGAGATTCAGACACTGCAGGATCTGCGACAAACGTTCCTCGGATCCAAGAATCTGTCTTTTCACCATGCACCGATATTCGGGTTGATATGCGGGCTGGTTGGATTTGACCACGAGACGACGCAGCGCGCCTACATGTTTATCACCATGAGGGATGTGATCTCTGCTGCGACGAGGCTCAATTTGATCGGGCCACTTGCTGCTTCGGTGCTGCAGCACCAGGTTGCGGCAGATGCTGAAAGGATGTTGCAGAAGTGGAGGGATCGCGGTGTCGAAGCAGCAACGCAGACTGCCCCTCTGCTTGATGCGTTGCAGGGTTGCCATGCTTACATGTTCTCTAGGCTCTTTTGCTCCTGACAAGGAGGTGCGCTGCGCTACCATCTTCTTGTTTAATTGTTTCTTTATTATTATGATACATGATCTCCTCGACGTGTTTCAGGGTTGCCATGCTTACATGTTCTATAGTCTGTTTCTGTACATAATTTCGAACAGATTTTATAATGCATATAATAGACATTCTTCCATATTACCATACCCTGGATAACACTTGTTTCAATATTACTCCAGTGATGAAATGCTTCAGATGAGTTATGTCTTACAGGATGACCAGTTAATTCGATCCAGTGACTGACAATAGTATTTCAGCTTGATTTACTGCATCGTTATGTGCATCATTACCCTTTTGGCATATACTTTGAGATCTGACAGGCTCGTTTTGTTCCATCTAAGTTCACAAAACAAGATGATCACGTGATACACTGAGCTAGATAGATGTTTATACTCTAGATGGCCTTACTCTGCTCCTCCACTGCCTCTTTCAGATTGCTGCCTGCAACTCCTGTAATTATGCCCACAGTTTTTGCATGTACAGTTGAAGCAAAGGACCCCCACCTGCCTTGTTTTTTTAAAAATGTCATCAGCAGATTACAAACATCCAGGACAAATCCTCCAGGTTGATTTTTATTTTATTTCCAAGCGAGATTGTACAGCAACAATGTCAAGGATACGCTACAGTCTTGTGTGTGACTCATATCTGTTATCTATTACAGTGATTGTAGCATTATTTGTCTTGAGCTCCAACAATTACAACATCAACCAACTAGCATGGCATATCAGAAATCACATCATTTTCTTTTGTTCCATAATACAAAGTACACTAGTACATCTGTTGCTCCAGGTCTCCAGCTCCTCCTACCTAGGATCCCTGAACTGTAACAGCTTGTTTGGCTTCAAGGGACTTCTCATAGTCCTCAATGGACTTGAACAGCTCCGAGAAGTTGCCCTTGCCAAATCCACCGCAGCCACCCTTCTGGTACTCCTGCCCACTCTCATCCTTCTCCATGCACCCGATCCTTTGGATCATTTCCAAGAAAAAGGTTGGCCTGAGTAAAATAGCTGATTCGGTTAGAAACTTAGAGCATCTCCAAGATTACTTATATGACTAATTAAATTTGAATTTAGGTATTTTGGTGAAAAATAAAACTCCAAGAGTCCCCCTAAATGATTCCTTAAATCATTATTCATCTCTCTCAAATATAGGATTAGTTTAGCAAGTTTCTATTTCCATTTGTACATATTTTTTCTCTTGTATACACATTATTTTCTCCATTACGCGTTGTTATAGGTTGGACGATACACATAATTTGAATGTATCAAAGTTTTATACAAAATTATTATATATTATAGACTGTATTTGTAGGATTTTAAAAATAGGGATTGAGATTATAGGAAAACTGTTGCAAATTGATTAATTTTTAGGAAGAGATAAAATTTAGGAGGATCCCTATATGTGATTTAGGGAATAAAATTTAAGGTATTTCTTGATAAAGATGCTCTTAGAACTGGAAATAAAAACAGCAACGATGCCGATGCAGCAGAAGTACTAAAATACTGACTGATTGCTAAATTAAAACACAATTTTAACCTCCTTTCTTTTCCTTTCTTTCTTCCTATTTTTTAAAAGAAAAGCATCTGCATTACATCATGCCAGGAAATTGGAACTGGGATATGCTTGCAAGAAGGCATAAACACACACACATTGCCTTTTTTATTTTCACTATTCACATTCAGCTTTATCCCCTATGTGTCACAATCTTCAGAAAGGCTAATGAAGGCACAACAGGAGTATCCATGGGATCATGGAACTCACTACCATATTATTCATGTATTTTGAGTTCCTAATGTTTGATATCTTTCTGATGCCACATCCGTGCAATCGGTCTATTCATCTTTATGCTGAAAAAGGTGAGATTTTTTACCTGTCTCCCACTGGCTTGGTGAAGATTTGGAGCAAGACTCCTTGGTCATCCCTGTCCACCAGCACCCCAAGTTCCTGGCACTCCTTGATCTGCTCCTCCGAGAGCACGTCCCCGGCGCGCCGACGGACGCCGTCGTAGTAGTTCGGCGGCGGCGGCGCCAGGAACTCGAAGCCGCCCATGGCGGAGCGCGCCCGCATCTTCCTCAGCGTCCTGAGTACGTCGTTACTGGACAGCGCGATGTGCTGCACGCCCGGGCCGCCGTGGTGATCCAGGTACGTCTGTATCTGGCTCCGGCGCTTCGTGCCGTGCACCGGCTCGTTGAGCGGCAGCAACACGGTCTCCGTGTTGTTGGCGAGCACCACCGAGTTTAGCCCGCTCTCGGCGGTACCGACGTCCTCCGCGGTGAACTCGGCGAACTCGTGGAAGCCGGTGAACCCCGCGATGTACGCGGCCACCGGAGCCAGCTCAGGCACGTTGCCGACGATATGGTCGAACCGCCGGAGCCCGTAGTCCATGGCGTCCGGGTTGGACACGTCCTCGAACCCCGGCAAGAATGACGCATCGGTGGAGTCCGGGTAGCTCACGAAACGGAGCACGACGTCGCCGTAGAGCTCAACCTCGGAGAAGCCGAAGCCGCCGCCGAGCTCGGCGGGCCCAAACGCCGGGCGCGCGCCGGCGGCGACACTGGCGCGGAAGGCGTCAGCGGCGTCGGCGACGCGGAGCGCGACGGCGCGCACCGCGAGGCCGTGCTCCGCGGAGAAGATGCGCGCGGCATCGGCGGAGAAGGAGGGCAGTGACGCCGTCTTCGCGTCGACGCCGCGCGCGTAGGGGGCGGTGAAGAGGAACGCGACGGAGCCGGAGCGGAGAAGGAGCGACGCGTGTGCGGAGTTCCCCGTGGAGAGGTCTGACCGCGCCGCCAGAGGCGCCCCGAGCGCGAAGGAGAAGCGTCCCGCGGCGGACGCGGCGTCGGCGCACCAGAGCTCGACGTGGTGGAACGCGAGCGCGTGGAAGCGGTCACTCCGCGGGTTCGCGCGGACGAAGCGGCGGTGTCCGACGAGGCGGAACCCCGCGTGCTCCGCCGCCGCCGCAGGCGCCACGGCGCCACCGGTGTGGGTGTGGGTGGGGGACATAGCGATGGCGCGTGCGGCGTGGAGGCGCAGCGGCGGTGTGGGCGGCGTGGTGTGTGTGGGGGAGGGGGAACTGGGAAGTAGTTGGGAGGGGTAAATAAAGGGCGGAGATGACGCCACGTGGACGATGCGTCCATTGGTGCAGCGTGCGTGAACTTGTGAAGCTCATGCGTCGCTCGCAGAGGAATATGTTGTTGTAAAATCTACCCTACTATATAAAGAATTTAAGTTTTTTTTATCATTAGACACGTTTGGATCGTCCATCTCTCCTTGTTATCATTGAGAGCATCTATGTCGTTCAATCTGTCATCACTTATTATTGGAAGCATTTGGATCGTTCAATCCGTCATCACTCATTATTGGAAGCATCTGGACCATTCATCCTTCCGCTCGATCCCGCAGACAGCCTCTCGTAATCCCCGCAGACCGCCATCTATTTGGCTCACCTGCCATCTAACTGGTTCACCTTCCATCTAATGGTAAAAATTAATTAAGGCAATATATTTTAGCCATACTTTTCATAGAAAAATCTGCATGCATGTTGATATATATTTTCCATGAAAAAATACATTTATTTGCTTGATTACACTCCTTGCCTTGCATGGAGTCTACATAATCACACTGCCATTTATTTGCTTCACACATACCATCTACAACTTGATTACCTTGTATTATTTATCATATATTCCATGTAACATATGAGATATATATTGCAGAAGTCGTTCCATGCAAGTCTCTCTTTCTTCACACCGCCGCTCACGCTCCCGATACCTGCCATCACATGTGTTGGGGGAAAATATTCCATCCTCAGGGTTATTGTCATAACAGCACAAAGGCAGATAATGGATTCGAAGGTTTCCAGACGTCCATCTTCGAAGATGTACTGAGTCAAGCTCGAAGTACGAAGATAGGCATTGGTTCGGAGTATATCTTCGAACTAATGCTCTTTGAGATCTTTTTTGCCAGCTAAGATGGAAGACTTATCTTTTTTCTTATTAGATTAGTCTTTTACCATTTTAGCCCTATCAAGGGTACCAAATAGTTTCCACTATGTCGGTTGTAACAGAGGGGTAAATAGGTCTTTTCTTTAATGTTTGGGCCTATAAATACCCCCCGTTTAACCCTGTAATAGGGACCGAATACAAGTTATTCAATACACACATTCGAACTATTCTAAGTTGTTATCCTTTCGGAGGCTTAGAACAGTTCATTTCGCAAACACTTCGTTTGTTAGTTTCTATTCTACAGAAACCCGTTAGCGTAATCTTTTACGCCAACAGTTGGCGCCGTTCATGGGGAACCTAGTCCAAAAAACTTCGTTCTCTACCAACTCCTTACATCATGCCTCCTAAGCGGAGCGCAACTCGTAACCCTGTTCGGAGGTCCTCTCGGATCTCCGGAGAGGCACCATCCGACACGGTTGAGGTCGGAGGGCCTTCCACGTTCCCTCCACCTCAAACTCCGGAAGGAGTTTCCATCCCTCGAACATACGGAGTTCCTCCGCCAACTCCTTCTATACTTCGACCACCCGGAGTCCCTCTTCCACCTTCAATCCCACTTCGAACTGATCCCCTTGGTTCTCAAGACCCGGAAGACCCTTCCGGAGGAGATGAAGACAATCTTAGAGATATGGCCACTCAAATGGCCAGCCTCCAAGCTGAAGTAGCAAGATGGCGGCAAGAAGCCGCGAACAGGCTTCGCTCTCAAGCCGTCCCAACTGTTCCAGAAGTGCCCGAAGATGACGAACCCATTTATCCCGAAGCCCCGGAGAACGCCTCCTTCGATACTGAATCTCCACTGCATCCTGAGCTGCAGAAAGTTCGCTTTGATCCGAAGTTTAAGACTTCGAAGCTCTGTAAGTATGCTGGAGATGAAGATCTCGGAGAGTTTGTCCGTTCTTATGCCCTAGCAATTGAAGCTAGTGGAGGAGTTCGAGATACCATGGCAAAGTGCTTCCCCTTAGCTCTTCAAGTAGTGACATTAAGGTGGTTCTGGTCTTTGAAGCCAGGATCAATTAATTCATGGGGGCAGCTGAAGAAGAAGTTCGTAAGCAATTTTCAAGGCACCTTCGTGCCTCCAATGTCAACGGGAAGCCTTTTCCAGGTGAAGCAGCTCCCTGGAGAGACATTGAGGCAATATTTCAAGCGCTTCGCTCATACGAAGTCATAGATCAGAGGGTTGTTTATATCTTCGGTAGTTGATGCAGCTCGGGAAGGTGTCACTCATCAAGGCCTCCTGGATAAGCTTCATCGGAAAAGCATATCCTTGGTTTCTCAGCTGATGTCATACTTCGAGGAATATGCGAGGTCGGAAGAGGGTTGGCTTCGAAGAACTGCAGCTACTCCATCCATATTGCAGGAAGTAAAAGTAGAAGCAAAAACTTCGGCGCAGCCACAAGAACCAGTCTTCGAAGTGCAACATGATCGGAGAAGGGGGCAAAAGCACTGTCGTTCTGAAGTCTTGAACATTGCACCCCCGCAAAAGTTCACACAAAGAGCTCCACAGCCTTCGGGGAACAAGGTCAGCGGCTGGAGGCCGCCAGGGAAAACGGCTGGCAAAGGCCAGACCCTTTTCTGCTGCATTCATGGTGAAAATCGAAGCCATGCAACTGATACTTGCAAGGCTATACTCACTCTAAGAGGAGAATATCTAGAAAGAACTTCGGGTCGAGGTACTACCGACCGATTTCCAGCTGCAGCGCGCCCGGAGCCGGTCCAGGCTGTGGCGCGGATAGAAAACTTCGAAGCCGCAAGACACCCTCCAGTGGCCAATGTTATGTCACCTCCGAAGCAAGAGGAAGGGCAAGACCGAGGGAAAAGAGTAGTCATCCCCATCTCCGGAGGAGGTACCCTCGGAAGCATGTCAAAAAGACAGCGAAGAGACTACGTCAGAGAAGTGGGCCACATTGGGACTTCGTCGTCTTTGCAGCTGCTATGCTGGAGTGGTCTCACGTACCGATATCCTTTTCTGCGAAGGATGCAGCTGGCATTAAATTCCCGCATGCAGACCCACTTGTTATTACTGCTGATATTGTGGGCACTGAAGTTCGAAGACTATTGATTGACGGAGGCAGTTCGGCAGACATCATTTTTGTTCAAGCCTTCGATCAATTGTGCATCTCCAGAAAGCATCTTCTTCCAGCGGCTCGTCCGTTGCAAGGCTTCGCAGGACCTCCACTTGATGCACTTGGCCAGATAGGCCTGGAAGTTACCTTCGGAGAAGGTTTGTTGGCCCGAAATGAGGAAGTAATCTTCGATGTTGTAGATGCCCCATATGCCTACAACGTCATCTTCGGAAGAGGCATGCTAAACCAGTTCGGAGCTGTGGCGCATCACAATTTTTTGTGCATGAAGATGCCCACACAAGCAGGAGTCCTTACTATCTTCGGAGATCAAGCTATCGCCCGGAGAGCGGAATATGGTCATGGCCCCCCTCTTGATCCAAGACAAGTAAACAATGTGCAAGATAATCAAGAAAATTTTTCAGCCCCTTCCGAAGCTTCAAAGAAATCCTTCCCGAAACCAAGTCCTGAAGGAGAGATTGCAGCGAAGGTTATTGTTAAAGATGGTAAAGAATATACATTTCAATTTGGTAAAGATTTACCTCCAGAAGTTGCAACCTCTTTGGAAAAGGTGGTGGAAGAGAATTTAGATGTCTTTGCTTGGTCTGACGAAGATATCACCGGAGTCGATCGGGATATCATTGAACATAGTTTGCTTGTAAACCCGAAGGCCCGGCCTGTTCGGCAAGGACTCCGAAAAATGTCTGCAGAAAGAGCTGCTCTAGCAAAAGACGAAATTGAAAAACTGTTGAAGGCTGGGATTATTAGAGAAGTGGCTCACACAGAATGGTTAGCCAACCCAGTCTTCGTCAAAAAGAAATCTTCCGGAAAGTGGCGCATGTGCATTGATTTCACATCCTTGAATAAAGCATGCCCTCGTGACCCCTACCCCATGCCCCGAATTGATCAATTGGTCGACTCCACCGCAGGTTCGGAGTTATTAAGCTTCCTTGACGCATATTCTGGTTATCATCAAATATGGTTGAAGCGCGAAGATGAGATCAAGACAAGCTTCGTAACTCCTTCGGGAGTCTTTTGTTATGTAAGAATGCCTTTTGGTTTAAGAAATGCCGGGGCTACTTTTTCGAGGTTAGTTGCTAAGGCTCTAGGTCATCAATTAGGTCGCAATGTGGAGGCCTATATGGATGATATTGTAATAAAGAGTGCTTTAAAGCACCAACATAGCCTAGACTTAGCAGAAACATTCAATAGCCTTCGGGCATGTGGGATCCGTCTTAACCCCGAAAAATGTATCTTCGGAGCTAAGGCTGGAAAGTTGTTAGGGTATTTAGTTTCAAGCAAAGGGATTGAAGCTAGCCCTACTCAAATAACTGCGCTACAAAAGATGGCTCCTCCGGAAAATTTAAAGCAAGTGCAAAAGCTGACTGGGCGTCTGGCAGCACTTAGCGGGTTTTTATCAAGGTCTGCGGAGAGAAGCTTGCCTATATTTAAAGCATTGAAAGGGTACGAAGATTTTGCATGGACACCGGAGTGTCAAAAAAGCTTTGAAGATATTAAAGAGTATCTCAGTAATCTCGCTACACTCACGGTGCCTACTGCGGACGAAACCCTACTCCTTTACCTTGCAGCTACAGGGTCTGCTGTCAGTGCAGTCCTTGTCAGAGAAGTGGATTTCAATGGGAAGTTGGTACAAAATCCTGTTTATTTTGTATCCGAAGCATTATCAGGAGCGAAGACAAGATACTCCGAACTCGAGAAGTTCGTTTATGCTCTGATAATGGCTTCGAGGAAATTAAGACATTATTTTTTGGCTCACAATGTAATTGTACCAACTTCGTATCCTTTAGGAGATATGCTTCGAAGTAAGGATTCTACTGGAAGGATTGGGAAGTGGGCAGTTGAGCTAGCACCCTTCGGCATATCTTTTCTGGCAATGACAGCAATCAAATCGCAAGTCTTAGCATATTTTGTAGCAGAATGGACTCCACCTGCAACTTTGGTTCCGGAGAAGTCAAGTGACAGAGTTTGGACTGTTTATTCCGATGGAGCTTTCCAAGCATCCGGAGCAGGCATTGGAGCAGTATTAATTTCGCCTTCAGGGCAAAGAGCAATGTACTCCGCAAGACTCAACTTTAAGTCTACCAATAATATAGCGGAGTATGAAGGGATTTTACTGGGACTCCGAAAAGCACGTGCTCTAGGGGCTACAAGAATTGTTATAAAGACAGATTCTCAGATAGTAGCAGGGCACGTAGATAAAAGTTTTCAGGTTCGGCATCCACAGCTTGCAAAGTACTTAGAAGAAATCCGTAAGATCGAAGCACACTTCAAGGGTATTTCCATTCGGAGTATACCAAGAGCAGAAAATGTGCAAGCGGACATCTTAGCAAAAGCTGCAGCCGGAGCTGTGGATGTACCAGAAGAAGCTTTCTATGAGGAGCTCAGTACACCTTCGGTGCCACAAATTCCCTCTGCAGAGATTCTTTGCATTCCTAGTGAAGATTGAAAAAATTCAATCATGGAACTTTTACAGGGAGGAACAAATTTGCCTGAAGAGCCACAACTTTCAAGATTGAAGCTTAGAGCTAGAAATTATCAAATAATCAACGGTATTTTATATAAGGCCGGAGTATGTTCCCCTCTACTCCGATGTATATCTCAAGCCGAAGGTCAAGAAATTCTTCGAGAAATTCATGAAGGCCTTTGCAGTAGCCATTTAGCCCCTCGAGCTTTGGCAGGAAAAACACTTCGCCAGAGGCTTTATTGGCCTACAATAACAGCTGACGCGGAGAGCTTAGTCCGCACTTGTCAAGGATGTCAGTGGATGGGTCGACGAAGTCATCGCCCACCAACAGCTCTTCAAGTTATTGCTCCGGTATGGCCTATGGCCAGATGGGGTATGGATTTAATCGGTCCCTTTCCAGTAGCCAAGGTAAATCTGAAGTTCGCAGTGGTAGCTATTGAATATTTTTCTAAGTGGGTAGAAGCAGAGCCCTTAACAGCTATCACTTCGAACAATGTACAAAAATTCTTTTGGAAGAATATCATTTGCCGGTTCGGAGTGCCTAGACAACTCACAGTTGATAATGGAACACAGTTCGATGCAGAACCTTATAGGAAGTTTTGCGAAGATCTAGGCATTCAGTTATGTTTTGCTGCAGTGAGGCATCCTCAGTCTAATGGAGCCATAGAAAGAGCCAATGGAAATATTTTGTCAGGGCTAAATCGAAGGATAGTAGGATTAGCAAAAGGACTGTGGACCGAAGAGCTTCCGAAGATTTTGTGGTCCATTCGGACTACGCAAACAAGGTCCACAGGTTTTACTCCATTCAGACTACTATTCGGAGATGAAGCTATGACTCCAACGGAGCTCAAAGGAGGATCACTTCGCAGCACCAAACCGGAGATTGAAGAAGAAAGACAAGCTTCGCTAGATTTATCAGAAGAAACAAGACTTCGAGCTGTGGCAAATTTATCAAAGTATCATCAGCAGACGAAGGCTTGGTTTGACCCGAAGGTTAAGCTCAATGAACTAAGACCGGGTCATCTTGTTCTACGAAGCATTATAGCGCCAGGGAAGTTAGGAAATAAATGGGAAGGTCCGTACCTAATTGTTCGTTCAGGACGCCCTGGCTCTTTTAAATTAGCTAATTTAGAAGGTGAAGAGTTAGCACATACTTGGCATGCGGAGCACCTAAAGCGATACTTCGCATAAGGGCTCCTTGTAAATCACTTGTAATCATCTTCTGAATTAATAAAGCATATGGTCCAGATAGTGCCTTCCCCTCATAAACCTCCAGCTTCCGAGTGGACGCACTGGAACCGCGGGGTTGACCGAGAGGGAAGTGTCATGAAGCTGAATCATATTTTCAGACTTCGAATCATTGGTTCGAAGCTTCCGACGTGGGGGGCTGACATAATCCGGAGTCCAAGCCACCGACTTGTAGGCATACGTAAAAGAGCCCAAAACCACATCATGCGGAGTCCAAGCCATTGGCTGGTAGACTTCCGTAAAAAGAGCCGAAGGTGGCCAAAATATGCGGAGTCCAAGCCATTGGCTGGTAGACTTCCGTAAAAAGAGCCGAAGGTGGCCAAAATATACGGAGTCCAAGCCATTGGCTGGTAGACTTCCGCAAAAAGAGCCGAAGGTGGCCAAAATATACGGAGTCCAAGCCATTGGCTGGTAGACATCCGTAAAAAGAGTCCAAAGAGACCATTGCAAACTCCGAACCATTGGTTCGACACAGTTCGCAAAAAAGAGCCGAAGGTGGCCAAAGCAAAACAGAGTTTGAGCCATGAGCTTCGAATGTCTGTTAACATAGTCCAAAGTGACAAATTATCTAAGACACTAAAGGTGTCCTGAAAGTTATCTCAAGTGATTTCTTTCAAAAAACAAAGGGTACTAAGTTGCCATTCTTCAGACTACAAATAGTCGAAGATATTTTATAAGATTTTTAAAGATCTTTAAATTGTAGAGGGGCTCCGAACCCAAAAAAATTGTACTCGGAAGTTTTTCTTTGCGCATAACCATCTTTGAATACAGTTCGAAGTTGCTTATCCCCAAAGAGGGGCTAGTAAATATGGAGACAATTTTAAATCGGTATTCATTATTCGAACGAATATGTTTATAGATTACATCATGAAAAATTGGTATCTATACCAAGAAGGAATCGAAGACCTCTTCGATCTCTAGAGCTAGGATTGGAACGACTAGTTCCAGCCCCGGGAGTTCTAACAACTTTGCGTTTAACTCTCTTGCCTCCCTTCGAAGCTCTAAAGTCCTTCTGTTCTTGTTGAAGCTCGGCCCAAGTTCGAAGCCGTTCGGGGCTCCTTTCCCAGCTTCCAAGTTCTTCAGGTTTTTTTACTTCGAACTTCATCTTCGTCTTCAGACCATATAACGTCTTCAGAAGATGAAGTGTTCAAGTTAACCTCTTTTTCTTCCTCTTTAATATAAGATAGTATATCTTTGATTACTTCGGGCGCAATTACACTGGAGCTATCTCGAGGAACTAAAAATCGAGCACGCTTAGAAGCTTTTAGAAGATCGAAGGTGGTCCATAATGAGCGAAGTTCGTCGTTAATGTCTAACACTTCGATATCTTCCGTATGAGGCAAAGCATAAAAATATGATAAACAAATTCTCATCGATAAATGTTCATAAGCACAAAGCTTTACATAACCAAAAATCCTAAGACATTTCTAAACCTGCGGGTTCGGAGGAGGCTGACTGCTTGAAGCTTGGGTCCGAACTTGCTTCTGGCGTTGACCTTCGTCGATTCAAGCCTTGATCGCAGAGCGACCTTCGACTCTCCATGAAGTTTGGAAGGCTCGCCAGGCAGCAGCCACACCTTCGGAAGGAGTCAGAAGCCGCTCGTCGTCGAAGGTAATTGGGCCCTCTCCTGCGCCCGGAGTTATCGATCGGCCCAGATCCTCGTAGTAACGAAGTAGGCCAACAACACCCACTTGTCCGGAGAGTTCTCCGTATCGAATGCCTGCTGTCTTCATCTGCTTCGTCACTCCTTGAATCCTTTTCAACCGGCGCAGAAGAGAAATGTTATCATCAGAAGGAAGTGTCCCAGTAGTATCGAAGTACTCCAGGACACCTAGCAGCTGATTCATAACTTTCGCAGCTACCTTCTCGGACTTCAGCTTATCTTCAATCAGTGCGTCCTTCATCGAAGTTACTTCTCCCAGAACTCCAGAAAGTCTAGCAGTTTCGGTAGTCAAGGTATTCTTTTGGTTCAAAAGCTGGCTAGCTTCCTCTTGGAGTCTGGCAAGTTCGGTCCCCGCAGTAGCGTGCTCCGCTCGCATTCTTTCAATTTCAGCTCGAAGCACAATTCTTTCTGCTTCGAGCTCTTTATTCGCAGCCTCCAAACCTTGTCTGGCCCTGCGCTCCGTTGACACTATATTGTCCATCTGAACCACTCGGCTTTCGGAGATGGTAAGATTCCGTTGAAGGATGTTATTTTCCTCCCGAAGACGAGCGATTTCTTGATCATTCGATATATTCGCAGCTCGGGCCAAGACTGTTTGCTGCAAAAAAAGAAAAAAACCAAGGTAAAAATTTATTTGTAGGTAAATTCTATGTTATTTCACAGATACTTCGTACCTGGTAAGCTGCCCGTTCCATAGCTGCGTTGAGCTCCGACCTGTCCGCTTTACTTAGAACGGCCACTAAGTTGGTCTCCCCTATGTCGCGACTAGCTCGATCCAAAGGCTCGAGCAAAGTCCGAAGACCGGTTGTTCGCTCTAAGAAAGGAGCTAGAAGGGGGAGCATACTTATCGCCTGTTGGTCATCTTCGTCCAGCGAAGGGCCGGAGTGTTGGCCTGTACTCTTCGGAGCCCCTAGAGACTGGCCCTCCTCGGAAGATTGACTCTCGTCTATTGAATCAGACGGAGTTGATTCGGAACTCGCAGCAGGGAGGGGTTCTATATTCCTTTTGCCTCTTACAGGTCCCATTTGAGTGGCTCTTGAGATTGGCTCCGAAGTCGTCGAAGGTCCAGGAATTATTTCTTCCTGCCGGGCTTCTTCCATAGAAGTGGACTCTATAAAAAACAAAAATATTATACATTGTATAAATACACAAAATAAACATGAAAGAATTATTCGAAGTCTACCTTCGACATTTTGTCGAGGGGTAATCATTGGACTGTTCGGTGGATCAAAGGCGAGATCTTCGTCTGAATCAGCCGTTAAATCTTCGACTGCAGGAGCATTTTCCTGAGCAGTCCTTGTTGCCTCTTCAGGAATCGAAGCCATAGTAACTTCGACTCCGCCTTCATCCGTAGGAACTTCGCCCTGAGGTAAATCCTCTTGAACTGCCGAAGTCCTTGGTTGCTCAAGGTTATCTCGAGACTCCGGCATGTTCGCAAGTACTTCGGCTTGTGCAGTCCTTTGAGATGCATCTTCGTCTATCAGACGCACAAGCAACCTCCCTTCGTCCTCTTGGGAGTCAGAGACTGAAGCCCTTGGGCTCGAAGGTGCGGGATTCTTTGGTTTCCGAGCCACCTTCTTGACCGGAGTCTTGGCGGAGCTCAAAGTCCCAGCTTTGGCTTTCCTCTTCTTGGGCCCTTTCTCCGAAGGTACCCAATCCATCAAAGGGGGCAGAACGATTTCCAGCATTCCCCACACCCTATTAAATCTCTCCCAACTCCCGACCAACTTAATTCTCCATTCCTTTTCGGTCGGAGTTGGAGCGCCCAAAATCTTCTCCGAAGCCCTTATGATTTGCTCCGAAGTAATAGGGGCTGAAGAAGCTAAAAAATGAATCAAGTTAGTTATTTCTTCGAATGAATATGCATAATACATGTTGTGTTCGAAGTTACCTGCAGGGCTCGAAGTCGAAGTGATTTTTCGGAGACCGCCTTCCGAATCCTCTTCGAAGATGATGGGCCAGTTGGCCATCAGCGGAGAGATTTGTAACCCGATGAACTCTTCCGCTAAGTCTCGCATGCTCAACCTTCGACTGATCTTCTAAAGTAGGCTGAGGCGAGCTTCGAGCTGACCTTGGTCTGGATGCACTAGGGCTTCCTTCCAGAATTGGATGTCTTTCAGAGGTCCAGCCAGAGGATTGCTCGCCCCAACTTCGGCATAAAACCATCTCATGACCCAGTCGGTATACCATCTTGCATTGATGGCCTTAGCGGGAAATTGAAGGGCGTATTCATCCCGAAGCCCGAAGTTAATACTTCCGAAGGCTAATACCACTTTTTCACCTCTGGGGCCTACGAAGGTTTTTGGCTGGCATGAAGCTCTGTGTAGCGCAGCGAAGATCTCTGCCCTCCCCTCATAGCCTTCGGCTCTCAACGCCCATTCGAAGATAGCTAAGCGAGCTACTGCGTTCGGAGAAAGTTGAGGAAGGGTGACATGAAACAAATCAAGTACCTCGGCCAAGAAGTCCACTGCTGGAAGGCCTAAGCCGGCTTCGAAGAAGGCTTCGAAGACGACCACTTCTCCGGGCCTTGGCGACGGGATGAGTTCCTTTCTAGGTTTGCGGATCATGACTCCGGTACTAATCTTCCCTTCCACTGTGACCGCCAGTGATTCTCTCTTGCAAGTAGAAAGTCCCAGTTGGAAGGATTGATCCAAGTACTTCGTTGATGGCGGGCAGAGACCTTGATCACCAACATTTTGGGGATTCCCCCCTCCTGCCGCCATGGATACCGTTGCGGGTGTTGGAGGCGCCGTCGCCAACGCTGCAGCCGCTGCTGCTGCGGCCGCCTGCTGTTGAGCCAAGGCCGAAGGGGCTCCAGAACTCTTGGTTTTCGCCATGGAAGCTACTGGGTTGCTTTGGAGGAAGAATGGAGGCTAGGGCTCAAAGGGTTTTTTGTTTGCGAGAAAGCGGTGGAAAGGTACTCAGGAAAGTTCTAGGCCCTCTATTTATAGCCTAGATTTTACATTTTTTACCGTTAGTCCATGCCGTTTTCACATTCCCGCCCGTTACTTTTCTCCGAAATTAACGCATTCTGCAGTTTCCGTTAGAAGGAAGCTAACAGCTATTTCTTCTAAGTCTAAAAGGCTTTCGAACTTCCTGAGTCAGTTCTAAGATAGTTCGAAAGTAATTGTCTTAAGACTGATTCGGAGTTTTATATCTCCGTACATTTCGGAAATGAATTAAAATCTAATAACCCCTACGCCTGGTTATTTTTTCTTCCGTATACTGCTCTCCTAACATTACAGGTTAACGGAGAAGCGTATTCGAGGGGCTACTGTTGGGGGAAAATATTCCATCCTCAGGGTTATTGCCATAACAGCACAAAGGCAGATAATGGATTCGAAGGTTTCCAGACGTCCATCTTCGAAGATGTTCTGAGTCAAGCTCGAAGTACGAAGATAGGCATTGGTTCAGAGTATATCTTCGAACTAATGCTCTTTGAGATCTTTTTTGCCAGCTAAGATGGAAGACTTATCTTTTTTCTTATTAGATTAGTCTTTTACCATTTTAGCCCTATCAAGGGTACCGAATAGTTTCCACTATGTCGGTTGTAACAGAGGGGTAAATAGGTCTTTTCCTTAATGTTTGGGCCTATAAATACCCCCCGTTTAACCCTGTAATAGAGACCGAATACAAGTTATTCAATACACACATTCGAACTATTCTAAGTTGTTATCCTTTCGGAGGCTTAGAACAGTTCACTTCGCAAACACTTCGTTTGTTAGTTTCTATTCTACAGAAACCTGTTAGCGTAATCTTTTACGCCAACAACATGTTCGACGGAATAGTTAATTAGTACCTAAGAAGATGGTGAGGCTGTGGCTGTCGTGCTACGATGAGAGCAGCGTGAAGAAGGGGCCATGGACACGTGAGGAGACGAGAAGCTCATCGCCTACGTTGAGAAGCGACGGGGGGCTCCGGACGGCGGTCTCCGGGCGGCGAGGGGCTCCAGACGGTGGGGGGCTCCGGGCGGCGGTCTCCGGACAGCGGGGGGCTCCGGGCGTGGGAGCTCCGGGCGGCGGGGGCTCCAGGCGGCGTGGCTCCGGGCGAGGGGCTCTTGGTGGCGGCGAGCCTAGTAGCGCTAAAGAGTGCCGGTGTGGAGGGCATCATGGTGTACGTGTGGTGGGGCATCGTGGAGAGCGAGAGCCCTAGCCGGTACAACTTCGACGGCTACATGGAGCTCATGGAGATGGCACGCAAGACGGGGATCAAGGTCCACGCAGACATGTCCTTCCACCAGTGCGGCGGCAACGTCAGCGACTCCGTCAAGTATGCGACCCCCGGCTGGCCATCTCGGCTCGTTTTTTGTCATGTCTCACTCGTCTTCTTCCTCCCCTTGTAACATCTTGTCCGTATAATTAGTGCCTAATTAACGTGGTCATCAAATTTTAATTGCTTGACATGTACGTTAAGATAATTTTTTGCTCATAGGGTATTTTGCGTATCATTCCGTCAAATTTTAATTGCTTGACATGTATTTTTACTGTACATACCATCTACAACTTAGTTACTTTGTATTATTTATCACATTCCATGTAACACATGAGATATATATTGCATATATTTTTCTTAGAGACTTTGGATAAATTTCATCCGAAAACTATGTCATACCAAAATTATTTAACATATTGTAAGGACAAAATTTAAGTAAGCAATAAATTAAGAAATGAAACAAAGAGCGAAAGTTATATGCATGGTATAGCATGTAAATTTTATTTGGTACGTATAATTTGGCATTAATTATAGGTGTCATATAAACCACAATTTACACGACATGTGTGCACGGGCATTTAATTTAGTAAGGAACAAAATAATTAAGGAATGTAATAAAACAAATAAAACTTCATGTGCATGGTTTGACACCGAATTATACTTGCCATGTATAAGTTGGTACTGTATTAATTATTTAATTATAGATATAGATATTAGGTAGATCTGAATTTACGCTAATTAACACAGGCGCCATCATTCCAACTGAATCACTTCTTTTTTCGATTTATAACAACCTATGGCATTCCATGCAAAAGGAAACGCCGACCATCCCATCAGAAAGTTTTTTCTTGTCGTCAATATGTAATCTTTATGACGAATTTAAGTATTTAAGTAAGAAATAAATTAAGAAAGGAAACAAAAAAGTGAACATTATATCGTTCTTGTGTTTATATATTGCCGAAATTATATTTACTATGTATAATTTGTATTAATTATAAATTCCATGTAAAGCATAATTATATATATATATATAGCATGTAACACATGAGATATATATTGCAATAACAATCAGTACCTACCGTTCCTAAGCTCAATAGTTGATGGCAATATGCTAATTTTCTGGATGAAACCGAGGACGAAAAATTTAAGTGGTTTCTGAAACCGATCGTTTGCGTTGGTTGGTGGTGACATATCGGATTATGTCATGGAACTGTGGTGAGATTTCCCTTTTGTAATCAAACTTGTAATCAATAATTTACTATATGATTTTGTAATCAATAATTATTCTTAACCGTTTATTTTTTAATTATTGTTCACCAATCTCGATCTATTGTGTGCATGCACGTTCTACTTATCTTCATTTGCATTTTAAAATATTAATGCTTTAACCATAAAATATTATTTGAACATATAATGAGTAAAACCGATGGGCATTCTCTAATTACATTTCTTGCCTTACATGGGAATTCTTGCCTTGCATAGAGTCTACGTGATCATGGATGATATCTATTTACCTCACCTGCCATCTATAACATAGTTGTGTTGTATAACTTCACGCATACCAACTATAGCTTGGTTACCTTGTATTGTTTATCACATCCCATGTAACACATGATATATATATTACAGGAGAATCAGATTGTTGCCATTAAATGTGCACATAAACAAACTGACACTCTTCGATAGCCACTCTTAAAATACCACTATATTCGTGGTTTTTACATATTTTTCACATGAAAGAGATGAACAACTCATTTTTGCCACTTTTTTACTCAAACATGCCAATTCACCAGCCACATCATCGTTTTGGCCACGTCAGTTGTCATCTTCATAGCACAGAATGGGGAGGGCTCCAAGGTAGGGCTCCGAGACATGGCTCCGGGTGAGGGGAGGTTGACGTGTGAAGGGTTCCAGGGCGGGGGACGCTAGCCTCAGTGGCGGCGGGCGGAGGGCTCTAGACCGGGGGAAGTGGTGCGGAGGGATCCGTGGTGAGAGAGGCCGTCCTCGGCGGTGGAGGGGTGGCCGTGCGGAGGGCTCTAGAGCGGGGGAGGTCGGCTTTGGCAGCGACAGGGTGGGCGTGCGGAGGACTCCAGGATGGGGGAGGCTTGCCTCGACAGCGGCAGGGTGGGCGTATGTGCGGAAGGCTTTGGGACATGGAGTAAAGATGGCAATGGGTCTATATCCATCGGGTTTGACTATCTCAAACCCATACCCTTTAGAAAAAAATCTCCCTGTTGGATAACCCATATATACATGCGGGTACCATTTCTTCCCCAAACCCATGCCCATGCGGGTAAAATATACCCATCGGGTACCCATACTCATCTATAGATACTGCACACAAAATAGGCTAACAAATAACAATTGTATATATATCCCCACAAAAACAATATTTTACCTAAATAGATCGATCAATCATTCAGTCATAAGATCAAAATTACATATATAAATAAACTCTCAAACATAATACATCAATGATTTAATCTACAACAATAGTAACAATGATTTAAACTCCCCAAAATATAACTTATTGGGTGATGGATACCCATCGGATAACAGGTATGGATATTAAGAAACCATACACATACCCACGTACTCGTTGGGTACTATTTTTCCCATTAATAGACCCACGGGTGAGCAATTTTACCCGTATATCTACCCTAATAGGGTAAAAACCCATCGGGTTTCGGGTACCAATTGCCATCTTTAACGGGGAGGCCAGCCTAGGAGGGCTTCGGTGCAAGAGTGGTCAGCCTCGGTGGCGGCGAGGTGGGTGTGCAGAGGGCTCTGAGGTGAGGGTGGTGGGCATGAGGAGGGCTCCGAGCGGAGGATGCTTGCCTCGGTGGTGGCGGAGTAGGCGCGCGGAGGGTGCGCGGAGAGCGTGCGGAGGGCGTGCGCACGTGCCCCGCTGCCCCGGAATCCCGCTGCCCCGTCGTGTGCACGTGCCCTGCCACCACACCCCATGCCACCAGCTCCTCGCAGCGAGCCACCGCAAATCCTATTAGAAAGAGCCTTCTCTATTGAGTTCTATAATAGTAAAACTCTATTATGACATATGAATACTGCCTTGGTTAATCCATTTTCTTTAGATGTTGTTCTTTACTTGTGATTAGTCTTAGAATCATATTTCCCTTTTGTTTTCTTTTGTTTTCTTTTTGTTTGGAGTTTGCCAACTTATCTATTTTTCTTGCATGTGTAGAATGATCAAAAACATCGGACACTTTTCGATAAGTCGTGCTTTCTTGGGTTGCTTACATGTTGTTCTTGCTTGCTAAATTTCTTGTGAGCCTTCTCTAATTTCTCTAATTTAATGCTTCGATAAATTCTTAAACGTGTTGAAATATTTCACTTTGTATAGCACTTAAATGCTTCTGAAGTGATTTACGTATTTGTTTCGTGTTTAACCGAATAATAATATAATTATTTTCTACCCTTGTTTTCTTATTTTCTAAATTTCTGTTCTAGCCCTGTGTGTTTTTGCTTGGCCGAACTTGAGCTCTAGAGCCGCCGACCCCGCACCCTCCATTATGGGACCCACACCCCTCCGTCGTTGTCCTCGCGGGGCTCCGTCGCTGACCCCAAGCCCCTCCACCCGGCCTCGCATGGCTCCGTCGTCGGCTCCGAGCTCCCACGCCTGACCTCGCACGAATCCATATCCGTCCCCGAGGCCCCCACCCCTACGCGCCCAGCCTCGCGTGGCTCCGCCTCCAGCCCCCATCCCCAAGCCCCTCTGCCACTGTCAGATAATCAAAAGTCTCTAATTTATCTGTCTAACAAATATTTGTTTTTTGACTTTTACCGTCGCGTAGCACGGGCTCACTACTAGTTAAAATAAAACATAGTTAGTCCTAAACTAGTAAGGGGAATTTTTTATCAAGCCTCCAAAAGGTTAAATTATATAAAGCATTCGAAGCACTCACGGTGAACATCCCTAATAATTGTGGTCAAGTTATGAAATCTTAGTAGTTGTCGTTGGAGATATAACCTCCGAGTATTTCTCGATGGACTTATCAGCCTAGATTGAGAGTAGACTAAGCTTAGCATTAAAGTTTGATATGGTGAGGATTTGATTCCCATAAGGATCTCTATATCCGATATTTGTACCAGTATACTTGTAATTAGAAAATATAACCTAGATCGGTACGTAATTCTGGATATCTAGAAATCGACTCAAGATAGTCTTAGGTTTATGGGACTCGCTCTTTGGCTACATAAAGGGGGCAGGCACCTCAGTGGCATGTGTTTATGATTTCATTGCTTAGGCTCATAGATTTCAAGCTCATTCACTACGGGAGGCCCTCTGTTTGCCGAGTGCCTAGGGCACTCGGCGAAGCCTCATTTCCACTCGGCGAAGGCTTCGCCGAGTGCTGCACTCGGCAAACAGCACTCGGTGCTAGACCTGTCGGCGATGAGGGGGTTTGCCGAGTGCAATTTATCGCGCACTCGGCAAACAAGTCGCCGAGTGCCCTAACGGCTTCGCCGAGTGCCACGTGAGGCACTCGGCAAACCTAGGCGTCTAACGGCCGGGTCGAGCCCTAACGGCCTTTGCCGAGTGCCAAAAGAATGCACTCGGCAAAGAAAATAGTGTAAATGAAAAAAAAATTGGGCGCGTCCCGGCCGGGGGCGTGGCCGCGGCGCGTACGGAGCGGGAGCGGGCGACGACGTGGGCGTGGGCGTGGGCGACGGCGTGGCCGCGACGCGGACGGCACGGGAGCGAGCGACGGCGTGGGCGTGGGCGCGGGCGCGGGCGCGGGCGATGGCGTGGCCGCGGCGCGGATGGCGCGGGAGCAGGCGAAGGCGTGGGCGCGGCGTGGCCGTGCGGCGCGGCGCGGGCTGGGGCGACGGCATCGGCGTCGGCGTCGGCGTGGGCGGGGGCACGGGTGACGGCGTGGCCATGGCGTGGACGGCGCGGGAGCGGGCGACGGTGTGGGCACGGCGTGGCCACGTGGCACGGGCGGAGTTGGGCGGCGGCCGGGGCGGAGTTGGGGTGGCGGCGCGACGGTGCCGGGGCGGCGGCGCGACGGCGGCCGGGGCGGCGGCGCGACGGCGGCCGAGGTAGCAGCCATGGCGGCGTTGGGAGGGGCTGCGGGAAGAAGCCGGAGGGAAGGAGAGTGTAACACCCCAGAAATTAAAAAGGAATAAAATAAAAGGAAATATTATTTAAATCATTTTTGAATTCTTTAGTAAAGGAGAAATCACAAAAGAGCCTAAATAAAACCAAACAGGGAGAAATACTCCAAATCTGGACTTGAAAATTTTATGAGATAAACTAGAGATCAAGATGTAATTTTAGGAATTTTTACAAATTTTTATCAACAGTGATTCAACCCTTAATCAAATATTTGATTTTCTGGAATTATTTTAAATCAGAAATCAATTTTTAATCCTATTGGGCCGAAACCCTGAAACTCCCTCCAGCGGCCTTTTTGGCCCAGCCCATTACCACCCACCCACTGACAGGAGGGGCCCGCCTGTCGGCGCTCGCCTCCCCTCTCTCCTCCCGCCCGCGCCCCGCCTGGCCCCACGCGTCAGCCACCTTGCGCCCTCTGACCACTCGGCCCCGCCTGTCTGCCCTTTCCTTTTTTGTTCGCTCACTGATAGGTGGAGCCCACCTGTCAGATCCATCGTCTCCGATGGAAGGGGATCGCTCCCCTTTCCTTCCCCGGCGATCCCCTTCTGCTTCCACGCCGCCGGTCACCGGATCGCCTTAGATCTCCCTCCGATCACCTTCTCTGGTCGCCACCGCTCCCCTTCCATCTATAGCCGACGCGTTTTCACGCTTAAGGAAGCTAACCGAGCCAAAGGAAAGCCTCGCCAGAGTTAGGAATTAAACCTTCGGGTTTCCTCGGTTTTGCCTTCCATTCTCGCCGCCGGTGACCCCTTTATAAACCCCTCTGGCCTCCGCACTCAGTCCACACCGTAGCCACCCAAGCCGAGCGAGAACAGAGCGCCGCCGCCTTCTTTTGGCATTTTGCTCTGCTTCGCCTCCGGCGAGCCCTCACCTTCGCCTCGGACCTCCTCCGTCCACGACGTCGCCACCTTCGTGATCGCCGGAGCCCGCCCGTCCTCGGCCACGACTCCGTTGGTCGAGAGGACCACCGGATCGCCTCGCCGCCGACGAACCCGAACGGTTCCTCCGCCCCTCTTCGACGCCGGTCGCCGTCCGCTCGCCGCCACCGCCACCGCCGGTACGACCAAGTTCCCCTCTCGTCACTGGTTCCATTTTTGGCCATAGCATCGACATCCTATCCACGCCGTCGCCGGAATCCTTCGCCGTTGGACCGCCGGAGCCGAGAACGAAGGGGGTAATCACCCCTTTTGCTCGTGCCGTGCCGGACGAGTCCCTGGCTGTCCGATCCAGATCGGAGGGCTAGGATTAAATCCCTTCGGGATCTAATCCAGGCCCTCGGATCCGGTCAAACCGGTATCGTTTAATCTCGGCCGTAGATCATGACTTAAAACGCTGGATCGATCTCGTGCGTCCACGTCATAACCCTTCGCACGTTTTAATCTGGGCCGTTCAAACTCATTTAAAACCCCCGCCTCGCATCTGGCCGCTGGATCCAGATCCAACGGTCCAGATCCGATCGGTCCACGCGCATAGTCACGGGTTCACGGTGAGCCTGGTTCACCGTGAACCAGGGACTGTTTTTCTGTTTAAATAAAATCCAGAAAATTGATTTGAACTTTGAAAATTCATATCTTGCTCATTTTAACTCCAAATTTCACCATTCAAATTTTGTTAAATCCAGAATAATATTCTCTACACATTAATGCAATAAAAACAGTATGTTTCTGTTACCCAAAATATTATTAATAAATAAATGAATAAAAATCCCTTAGGGTTAAAATTAATAATACAGAAAATAAATGGGGAAAAAAATCCTAAAATGTTAAACTTTACTGTTTTATACAAAACTCAGAATATTAAAATATTACTAGAACCTACAAATATGTATGTTTAATATTTGGTGAATTTTATCTGTTTATTGAATGTATTGTTTATTTTCCGTATCGAGAAGACTACGAGTTCGTCGAGGAGCAGGAGTTCTACCCCGAGGTTCCTCCATCCCCATTTGCTGATCAAGGCAAGTCATCGACCACCTCTGTGGAAACAGTTGATCATATTGAGCCCATGTTTTAATAACTTATCGCTATAACCCATAGGTTAATATTGCATTAGTCGAATATTCAAGCCCTACACTTATATTTATTAGATCCCTGTCCTTGTGTGCAAACCCAAGCCATGCTTATTGAGCCTTAACTCCTTGTCACTCTACTATAAAAATATTAGCTAGTGCCCAATGTACCGGCACAACTGCTATAGGTTAAAAAGAACGAGTCGTAGATAGCTGGATTTCTGTATATGAATTTCCCTGTTATTCTCGTCTCTAGACTCTGTTGGAGTTGGCTAGGTTATAAGTATGGTGGGTTCCGGGTGCAAGCTCGGGCACTGGTTTGTCGCACCCGGGGCACTATAAGGACCGGTCTGCGGGATCTGTTGCAAAGCACTTCCGTACCAACCACAAGTCTAATGGGTAAGTCCTAACTGGAAGTATGGAATACTCCGGCTTGATGCACCATAGAGGAGGGGGCAAGGGGCTAGCCTGCGGGCGACTTGTACCGACGAGGCTCAAGGGGGGGTATGGTGGGGCTCCGATGCGTCGGGACACCATATGAAACCCATAAGAGGGTGCTATTGAGTCAGGGAGGACTATATGGAAGGTTTTGGCACGAGTTCCCGTGTGATGGGTCATCTCGTTACACTTCGGTGTAGGTGATGAGTGCGTGCCTTGTGGGTACAGTGGTACATCTCTGATCAGAGTAAATCAATCTTTTCGAAAAGCCGAGCCCACGGTCAAGGGCGGGTTGTGTGACTACTCGCAGTTAGTTTACAATTGTTTGAATGTTCAAGTTATTCATGGCACGTAAGGACTGTTGAGCGAGGTGGGGCTGACTGTACCCATCGAGTTAGAAGATGATGATACACATGCACATGTTTTGTTTTCCGTACTAATAAATTGCTCTCATTTAAAGCTTTACAATTGTGCTGCTTCCGCAAAATTAGCCACTATCTCCCTTGTTATTATCTTGCATTATATTTGCATTCGGTGGCTTGCTGAGTACATCTGTACTCACCCTGTTGACTTACAACATCAGAGCCCGTCTACTACGAGGAGGATGAAGGTCTGGAGTAGCGACCCAGTCAAGGCGAGACTGGAAGAAGGCGTTCATCTAGGACCCTTGTTTTATTAGTTTCTCTTCATCTTTATTCACTTTTGTATTAATGCGGTCTACGAACCGTGAATGATTGCCCGTATTGTACGTGGTCGCATGATGAACGTCTTGTTTTATTGATTTTCTATGGAATTTCAATAAAGTCCTGATTTATTAAATCGGGGCGCGACAAGATGGTATCAGAGCCGACTTGACTGTAGGAAGCCAAACAGACCTAACCTTAGGACTTATATATATTCACTATATTTTACAAAAGATTACTTATCCTCTCATCTTCCGAGGTTTTCACAAAAATTTTCTCTCTTTTGTAGATGCCGGTCCGTACCGTGAATGGGAACCTTCGTGATGAGGCCGGATTCATTCGCGAGCTACGCATGCTCGTCAGTTTCCTCGGATTCGAGCATGAGCCGATGTACCATGGAGTCTTCCCCGACGAGGAAGAAAGCTTCTGCGAGGTCACCGTCGTCGTCCAGCCCTCCCCTCAGACCGCTCACACCTACCGCGGAGGAGGACCTACCTTCCTGGTCGCCAGCCAGCGTACCGCTCTCCAGGCACTCACGGAGCTCCGGATGATCTACGACAGCGAGCTCTACGATACGGACTTTCGCTTCGTACCTCTTCGCACTCCAGGGAGTCCCCACAGCGTCTTCGTCAGCACCCTCTCCCAGCGTCATTCCGCGATTGGACATACCATGCGCTTGTTGGAGGCCATGGATGATCTTCATTACGAGGCGCTACAGGACGCCAATGGACAGCGCGACACCATCAGTTTCTACCGACACTCTTCCGAGGATCTGAACCGCGAGAACAGAGAGCTTCGTCGCCGCATCCAGCAGGGACACCGCTTGGCTGCCGAGGCAGAGGAATTGAGGCGTCAAAATGAGCTCCTTCGGCAGCGTGTCGCCACCAACCCACATCTTCGCTACCAGATCGAGGAGTTGAAGAAGGACATAGAGGAGATCACACCTCTTCCACCTCGCAGGAAGAAACCCCTTCAGACTCCCACTGTGAGGCCCAAGAGGATCTCCCGCAGCGCACCACCCGCCGGACCATCCAGCTCCTCGACCCCGACCGTCTCCCACGAGCCCGAGATCGAGCCGTCCCCCGAGCTGCCATAGACATAGTTTTACGATTGATTGTTATTTTTATTGCTTGCTTGTATTAGCATTCATGTCAAAACATAAGGCATGAATGAAAGAATAAATAAATGTAACCGCAAGAACGGTACCCTTTTGAAATAAAATATGAAGAAGTTCACTAAAATAAATGTGTATACTTTGAAAACTCCAGGATGACCAACACCCAGGGTTCAGACGCTCCTCAGAACGGAGGAGATAGTGGCAACCTGCCACAATGGGGAGCCACCGGGCAAAGGCAGGCCCCGGTTGCCAATCATCCCACCCTAGCTGAGATGATGGCTACCCAGAACCAGCTGGTCTCAGCCCTTCTGCACCAGATGCAGCAGCAGCAGCAGCAGATGCAAGAGCAGCAAGCTCACCTCTTTCGCCTCCACCAACAGCCCGAGCTGCCCCGACCTGCCACACCAGCTCCCTCTCCCACGTCACAGCTCTCGGAGTTCCTCCGAGTCCGCCCACCGACCTTCTCGAGCACCACCAACCCCATGGAGGCTGGGGATTGGTTGCGAGCCATCGAGAAGAAGCTCGACCTCCTGACCTGCACCGAGCAGGAGAGGGTGGCCTTCGCCACCCACCAGCTTCATGGTCCCGCCGCCGAGTGGTGGGACAATCACCGCGAGACTCTACCCGAGGGCCACGCCCCTACTTGGGCAGAGTTCTCGGCCGCCTTTCGTGCCGCCCACATCCCCGACGGCATCATTGCCCAAAAACAACAAGAGTTCAGAGACCTGCAGCAAGGAAGTAGGTCTGTCACAGAGTATCTACACGAGTTCAACAGGTTGGCCAGGTACGCACCCGAGGAGGTCCGTACTGATGCGGCCAGGCAAGCTAAGTTCCTTCGGGGACTGAAGGATGAGTTATCTCTGCAACTCATCTCTGGAGACTTCACCAACTTCCAGAAGTTGGTGAACAAGGCGATCATGCAGGAGACCCAGCAGAACAAGGTCGACCTGAAGAAAAAGCGCATGATTGCCTTCAGGCAAAACCAGGGTATGGCCCAGAGACCCCGTTTTGCTCCACCCCCACCAGCACCACAGTACCACCCCCGGCCAGTGTATCGCCCGGCGCCACCAGCTGCTAATGCCGGAGCCAGCCAACCTCGTTCCGCTCCAGCCGCACCGACCGCCCCAGCTGCCCCGGCCAAGAAGCCAGAGGTTTTGAGAGACAGGCATGGCAAGCCTGTGGTGTGCTTCAACTGCCGCCAGGAGGGACACTACTCCCACCAGTGCCCTCATCCCAAGAGAGCTCAAGGCGTCACCTCCAACCCCGCCGTCTGCGCCAAAGTGAACCACGTCTCCGCCGAGGAAGCCCAGGCTGCACCAGAAATTGTCATGGGTAAGTTTATGGTTCATTCATCACTTGCAGTGGTATTATTTGACACCGGGGCTACCCACTCCTTTATATCAACTGCTTTTGTGGAAAATAATGCCCTGGACATAAGTGAACTATCCAGGCCAGTGTTGATAGCCACCCCGGGCAAGCAAACCCTTGCTTGTTCCTTTAGTCCAAGGGTATGGGTAGATATCCAAGGCACGATATTTTGGGCCGACCCCATTCTAATAGAATGTCAAGGTTTGGACCTCATTCTAGGGATGGATTGGCTAAATAAACACCAAGGTGTGATAGAATGTGCCCAGAGAAAAGTGACTGTGACTAATGAAGAAGGGACTATAGTCACATTCCAGATGCCCAGCATGAAGGCCGGAAGGACAAGACTACATCAGATTACCTTGGAGGAGATACCAGTAGTCAGTGAGTACCCGGACGTATTCCCAGAGGATCTACCAGGGATGCCACCTAAGAGGGACATCGAGTTCAGGATTGACTTGGTGCCCGGAACCACTCCTATTTATAAGCGACCATACCGAATGGCCGCCAATGAATTAGCTGAGATGAAGCAGCAGTTGGAGGATCTCGAGAAGAAAGGCTACATCAGACCAAGCACATCGCCATGGGGTGCTCCCGTCATCTTCGTCGAGAAGAAAGAAGACAAGGAAAAGCGTATGTGTGTGGATTATCGCGCTTTGAATGAAGTAACGATCAAGAATAAGTACCCGTTGCCTCGGATCGATGATCTCTTCGACCAGCTAAAAGGGGCTACTGTATTCTCGAAGATCGACTTGCGTTCGGGTTATCATCAGTTAAGGATCCGAGAGGAGGACATACCCAAGACTGCCTTCACTACCCGTTATGGATTATATGAGTGTACAGTTATGTCCTTTGGACTGACCAACGCCCCTGCATTCTTCATGAATATGATGAATAAGGTATTCATGGAATATTTGGACAAGTTCATCGTGGTCTTCATAGACGACATCCTCATCTATTCCAAGGATCAGAAAGAGCACGAGACTCACCTCCGGTTAACCTTAGGAAAACTAAGGGAACACCAATTGTATGCCAAGTACAACAAATGCAAGTTTTGGACGGCAGAAGTAAAGTTCCTTGGACACATCATCTCTGCGCAAGGAATCGCAGTAGACCCTGCCACCGTAGAAGCAGTTACGGATTGGTTGCCACCCACGAACGTATCTGAGATACGAAGTTTTCTGGGTTTGGCCGGATATTATCGAAGATTTATCGAGAATTTTTCTAAGATAGCCAAGCCAATTACCAAGTTGTTGCAGAAAGGAGAGAAGTTTGAATGGACTCCTGAATGCGAGGAAAGTTTCCGCACTCTTAAGACCCGTTTGGTGTCTGCACCTATACTGACCCTACCGGATATCCGCAAAGACTTCCATGTCTATTGCGACGCATCTCGCCAAGGATTGGGATGTGTTCTTATGCAAGATGGAAAAGTTATCTCTTATGCCTCCCGACAGTTGAGACCTCATGAGTTGAATTATCCGACTCACGATCTGGAATTAGCCACCGTAGTGCACGCCCTTAAGATTTGGAGGCACTATCTAGTTGGAAATCGCTGTGAGATCTTTACGGATCACAAGAGCTTGAAGTATATCTTCACACAGCCAGATCTGAACTTGAGGCAAAGACGATGGCTGGAATTGATCAAGGACTATGACTTAGGTATTCACTACCACCCCGGAAAAGCAAATGTGGTAGCTGATGCATTAAGTCGCAAGGGATATTGCACCGCCATGATGATTCAAGAACACGCACCCCTGTTATGTAGGGAGATGGAAAAATTAAATCTTGGATTAACCACAAGAGCATACCTAGCCACCTTGGAGACCCAACCTATCTTGTTTGAGCAGATCCGTGAAGCTCAGTTAGAGGACCCAGATATAGCTGCCATTAAGAAGAACATGAGACAAGGAAAAGCCCCCGGATTTTCAGAGGACGAGAGTGGCACCATATGGTTTGGAACTCGGATATGTGTGCCGGATAAACCTGAAATAAAGACTCTTATCCTAAGAGAAGCCCATGAGACATTGTACTCCATTCATCCCGGCAGTACCAAGATGTACCAAGATCTGAAGGAACGTTATTGGTGGGTTAGCATGAAAAGAGAGATTGCCCAGTTTATCGCCGAATGTGACACCTGCAGAAGAGTAAAAGCTGAACATCAGAGACCTGCAGGATTGTTACAGCCACTTAAAGTACCGGAATGGAAGTGGGAAGAGATCGGTATGGATTTCATCACCGGATTACCAAAGACCCAACTTGGGTATGATTCTATTTGGGTGATCATCGATCGGCTTACAAAAGTAGCTCATTTCATAGCCGTCAAGACGACCTTTAGTGGCCCTAAGCTTGCAGAGCTATATATGGCCCGGATTGTATGTCTTCACGGAGTGCCCAAGAAGATAGTGTCTGACCGAGGAAGTCAGTTTACCTCTCGTTTTTGGAAGAACCTCCAAGAGGAGATGGGCACGAGATTGAATTTCAGTACCGCCTACCATCCTCAGACAGATGGACAAACGGAGAGGGTAAATCAGATACTAGAGGATATGCTTCGAGCATGTGTTTTGGATTTTGGAGCCACTTGGGACAAGAGCTTGCCGTACGCTGAATTTTCATACAACAACAGCTATCAAGCCAGTCTTCAGATGTCTCCTTTTGAAGCCCTATATGGACGTAAGTGCAGAACGCCACTACTTTGGGACCAAATCGGTGAATCCCAAGTATTCGGAACAGACATTCTTCGTGAAGCTGAAGAGAAGGTACGGATCATCAGAGACCGACTCAAGACAGCCCAATCGAGACAGAAGAGCTACGCAGACAATCGCCGCCGAGACTAGGCCTTTGAATAAGGAGAGCATGTCTACCTTCGGGTTACACCTCTCCGTGGTACTCAACGGTTTAACATGAGAGGAAAGTTGGCCCCTCGATATGTTGGACCATTCCCCATTATCCGACGCCAAGGCGAAGTAGCTTATCAGTTGGAGCTACCACCCTCGTTGGCTGGAGTGCACGATGTATTCCACGTATCTCAACTCAAGAAGTGTCTCCGCGTCCCCACAGAGCAAGTGGACCTTCAGCAGTTGGATGTCCAAGAAGACCTGACCTATGTGGAAAAGCCGGTCAAAATATTGGAAGTCAAAGAAAGAACCACCAGGAGTCGAGTAATCCGCTTCTGCAAAGTGCAGTGGAGCAATCATCCGATAGAAGAAGCTACTTGGGAAAAAGAAGATGAACTCAAGGCGCAGCATCCTGAGCTATTCGAGGATTAATCCGAATCTCGAGGACGAGATTCTCTGTAAGGGGGATAGGATTGTAACACCCCAGAAATTAAAAAGGAATAAAATAAAAGAAAATATTATTTAAATCATTTTTGAATTCTTTAGTAAAGGAGAAATCACAAAAGAGCCTAAATAAAACCAAACAGGGAGAAATACTCCAAATCTGGACTTGAAAATTTTATGAGATAAACTAGAGATCAAGATGTAATTTTAGGAATTTTTACAAATTTTTATCAACAGTGATTCAACCCTTAATCAAATATTTGATTTTCTGGAATTATTTTAAATCAGAAATCAATTTTTAATCCTATTGGGCCGAAACCCTGAAACTCCCTCCAGCGGCCTTTTTGGCCCAGCCCATTACCACCCACCCACTGACAGGAGGGGCCCGCCTATCGGCGCTCGCCTCCCCTCTCTCCTCCCGCCCGCGCCCCGCCTGGCCCCACGCGTCAGCCACCTTGCGCCCTCTGACCACTCGGCCCCGCCTGTCTGCCCTTTCCTTTTTTGTTCGCTCACTGATAGGTGGAGCCCACCTGTCAGATCCATCGTCTCCGATGGAAGGGGATCGCTCCCCTTTCCTTCCCCGGCGATCCCCTTCTGCTTCCACGCCGCCGGTCACCGGATCGCCTCAGATCTCCCTCCGATCACCTTCTCTGGTCGCCACCGCTCCCCTTCCATCTATAGCCGACGCGTTTTCACGCTTAAGGAAGCTAACCGAGCCAAAGGAAAGCCTCGCCGGAGTTAGGAATTAAACCTTCGGGTTTCCTCGGTTTTGCCTTCCATTCTCGCCGCCGGTGACCCCTTTATAAACCCCTCTGGCCTCCGCACTCAGTCCACACCGTAGCCACCCAAGCCGAGCGAGAACAGAGCGCCGCCGCCTTCTTTTGGCATTTTGCTCTGCTTCGCCTCCGGCGAGCCCTCACCTTCGCCTCGAACCTCCTCCGTCCACGACGTCGCCACCTTCATGATCGCCGGAGCCCGCCCGTCCTCGGCCACGACTCCGTTGGTCGAGAGGACCACCGGATCGCCTCGCCGCCGACGAACCCGAACGGTTCCTCCGCCCCTCTTCGACGCCGGTCGCCGTCCGCTCGCCGCCACCGCCACCGCTGGTACGACCAAGTTCCCCTCTCGTCACTGGTTCCATTTTTGGCCATAGCATCGACATCCTATCCACGCCGTCGCCGGAATCCTTCGCCGTTGGACCGCCGGAGCCGAGAACGAAGGGGGTAATCACCCCTTTTGCTCGTGCCGTGCCGAACGAGTCCCTGGCCGTCCGATCCAGATCGGAGGGCTAGGATTAAATCCCTTCGGGATCTAATCCAGGCCCTCGGATCCGGTCAAACCGGTATCGTTTAATCTCGGCCGTAGATCATGACTTAAAACGCTGGATCGATCTCGTGCGTCCACGTCATAACCCTTCGCACGTTTTAATCTGGGCCGTTCAAACTCATTTAAAACCCCCGCCTCGCATCTGGCCGCCGGATCCAGATCCAACGGTCCAGATCCGATCGGTCCACGCGCATAGTCACGGGTTCACGGTGAGCCTGGTTCACCGTGAACCAGGGACTGTTTTTCTGTTTAAATAAAATCCAGAAAATTGATTTGAACTTTGAAAATTCATATCTTGCTCATTTTAACTCCAAATTTCACCATTCAAATTTTGTTAAATCCAGAATAATATTCTCTACACATTAATGCAATAAAAACAGTATGTTTCTGTTACCCAAAATATTATTAATAAATAAATGAATAAAAATCCCTTAGGGTTAAAATTAATAATACAGAAAATAAATGGGGAAAAAAATCCTAAAATGTTAAACTTTACTGTTTTATACAAAACTCAGAATATTAAAATATTACTAGAACCTACAAATATGTATGTTTAATATTTGGTGAATTTTATCTGTTTATTGAATGTATTGTTTATTTTCCGTATCGAGAAGACTACGAGTTCGTCGAGGAGCAGGAGTTCTACCCCGAGGTTCCTCCATCCCCATTTGCTGATCAAGGCAAGTCATCGACCACCTCTGTGGAAACAGTTGATCATATTGAGCCCATGTTTTAATAACTTATCGCTATAACCCATAGGTTAATATTGCAATAGTCGAATATTCAAGCCCTACACTTATATTTATTAGATCCCTGTCCTTGTGTGCAAACCCAAGCCATGCTTATTGAGCCTTAACTCCTTGTCACTCTACTATAAAAATATTAGCTAGTGCCCAATGTACCGGCACAACTGCTATAGGTTAAAAAGAACGAGTCGTAGATAGTTGGATTTCTGTATATGAATTTCCCTGTTATTCTCGTCTCTGGACTCTGTTGGAGTTGGCTAGGTTATAAGTATGGTGGGTTCCGGGTGCAAGCTCGGGCACTGGTTTGTCGCACCCGGGGCACTATAAGGACCGGTCTGCGGGATCTGTTGCAAAGCACTTCCGTACCAACCACAAGTCTAATGGGTAAGTCCTAACTGGAAGTATGGAATACTCCGGCTTGATGCACCATAGAGGAGGGGGCAAGGGGCTAGCCTGCGGGCGACTTGTACCGACGAGGCTCAAGGGGGGGTATGGTGGGGCTCCGATGCGTCGGGACACCATATGAAACCCATAAGAGGGTGCTATTGAGTCGGGGATGACTATATGGAAGGTTTTGGCACGAGTTCCCGTGTGATGGGTCATCTCGTTACACTTCGGTGTAGGTGATGAGTGCGTGCCTTGTGGGTACAGTGGTACATCTCTTATCAGAGTAAATCAATCTTTTCGAAAAGCCGAGCCCACGGTCAAGGGCGGGTTGTGTGACTACTCGCAGTTAGTTTACAATTGTTTGAATGTTCAAGTTATTCATGGCACGTAAGGACTGTTGAGCGAGGTGGGGCTGACTGTACCCCTCGAGTTAGAAGATGATGATACACATGCACATGTTTTCTTTTCCGTACTAATAAATTGCTCTCATTTAAAGCTTTACAATTGTGCTGCTTCCGCAAAATTAGCCACTATCTCCCTTGTTATTATCTTGCATTATATTTGCATTCGGTGGCTTGCTGAGTACATCTGTACTCACCCCGTTGACTTACAACATCAGAGCCCGTCTACTACGAGGAGGATGAAGGTCTGGAGTAGCGACCCAGTCAAGGCGAGACTGGAAGAAGGCGTTCATCTAGGACCCTTGTTTTATTAGTTTCTCTTTATCTTTATTCACTTTTGTATTAATGCGGTCTACGAACCGTGAATGATTGCCCGTATTGTACGTGGTCGCATGATGAACGTCTTGTTTTATTGATTTTCTATGGAATTTCAATAAAGTCCTGATTTATTAAATCGGGGCGCGACAGAGAGGGAAGGAGAGGTGAGATTTTAAAGAGTAGTATGAAAATTTTGAAAAAAAAGTGCGGCAAACTTTGAAATTTCGCGGAAAAATTGTGCGGGAAGAAAAAAATTTGGTTTGCCGAGTGTTGCACTCGGTAAACCCCATATTTGTCGAGTGCCTCAAATTTGGCACTCGGCAAAGAGTTTTTTATTTTTAAAAATTTTGTATAATTTGTTTTACAATCTTTTTGTTTATGAAAATGGTACAACTATAGTATATAAGGACTAAAAATAAACTCAACAACATAAATATGATTTTTTAATAATTTTTTGTTTATTATTTCATGCAATTGCAATTCAAATTTAATCTATTTTTTATTTAAATTCTAGAAAAATACTTAATAATTTAAAAATAACAAATTGAACCAAAAAATTGTGGATTTTTTACATGAGATAATATGTGTTGTGTTTGTATTATAGAAAATAATTCAAGTATAAAAAATAATTTAGCCATCAAACTTCTTTCAAATCTATCACATTTCTTCTCTAAACCCTAATTAATCCTCTCGTAATCTCCTATTTCTAAACACTATACGCGATAATTTTCTCGAAACATTTTTAAATTTTTATCATAGCATCTATGCATCATATAATAACACCATGACAAGTATAATGTTTTTTAGATTTAATTTGATTTTTTTATAATTAAAAAACTATTAAGCTTCACGTTGTCGAACGAGTGTCGCACCCTAAATTATTCAAAATTTCTTTCAATGCAGTTGATAAGAACTCTAAATAGACTTAAAAACATGAATATGATTTTTTTTATAATTTTTTTTATTATTTGAGGCACTTGTAGTTCAAATTTCACCTATTTCAATTTATATTCTAGAAACATACTTAATAATTTAAAAATAACAAACTGAATCAAAAAATGTATAATTTTTACATGAGATAATATGTGTTGTGTTTTAATTGTATAAAAAATTTCAAGTACAAAAAATAATTTACCTATTAAACTTCTTTCAAACCTATCTCATTTCTTTTCTAAACCCTAATCACTTATCTCATAATCTACGATTTCTAAACACTCTACGTGATAATTTTCTCGAAATATTTTTAAATTTTTATCACAACATCTATGTATCATATAATAACACCATGACAAGTCTCATGTTTTTTAGACTTTAGTTGATTTTTTTATAATTAAAAAACTATTAAATTTCACGTTGTTGAACGAGCGTCACACCCTAAATTGTTAAAAATTTATTTTAATTAAGCTTATAAGAACCATAAATAGACTTTAAAACATGAATATGATTTTTCCATAATTTTTGGTCTATTATTTTAGGCACTTGTAGTTCAAATTTCACCTATTTCAATTTAAATCCTAGAAACATAATTAATGAATAAAAAATAGCTAAATGACTTAAAAAAATATGAAATTTTTACAAGGGATCATATATGTTGTATTGTCAGTGCAGAAAAAAATTCAAGTTAAAAAGAAATTGCAAATACCACGTAGAGTTGAAACATGGTTTCACATAAAATAATAAAAAAATTGTTTGCCGAGTGTTTTTTGAAAAACACTCGGCAAACCCTCAAAAAATTTTTTTACCGCAGAACAACGGCGCCGTGACGTGCCCGTTAAAATCATTGTTTGCCGAGTGTATCTTCAAAAGCACTCGGCAAACAATTTATTTACCGAGCGTTTTTAGTTTGCCGAGTGTTTTTTGAAAAACACTCGGCAAACACATGTTTGTCGAGTGCCCGAAATAATACACTCGGCAAACAATGTGACACTCGGCGAATTTTCATTTTCCGGTAGTGATTACATTATAAATCTTAGACATCATTATAATACACCAAAATACTAGACGTATAATTATTATTCTTCGGGAGGTCAGAAGCGATATAAACCTTGACTCTTATTTTTTAGAGTAAATCATAAGATTTGAGAGTATCATACTTTCCTATTATCTATTCACCATCTCGTGTACCCTCGATAATCGGCTAGTAGCAGGTGAAAGGGTTTTTATCGTGAGGACTTTAAAGTCATCCACAGATTTTTTTTCTATACCGGAAAGATGTCATGCATATACATCTAGATTCATAAAATATTTACCTCTTTCTCATCATTTCTTGGATCGCACGAGTGAGTTCTTGCGTGAAGAGAAAATTTCCATTTTACCATACAAATGCAAACTCGGGAAACTTCACGTGCTTATCAAAATTTCCAATTTTTTCACAATATAAGTACAAGTTTTAGAAAACTCATATTTTTACCCGATTTCTCTTTTTGTTTTCAAGATATAGACTGAAGGTTTAGAACTCATAGGTGCCATATATATCCTTTCGAAATCGATTAGAACTCCAATTTTAATTGGATTATATTTCAAGGTAACATAAGCACTAAACTGGGATGCAAAGAGTTCTTAGAGTGCATGCATGTCATGTATGTATATGTTAGCAACTATAACTAGAATCAATCACAAAAACACAATCACAGCAAGGGAAAACGAAAGAAACTCTTGCGCTTGAAGCCCTCAAGTCGAACCGCCGCCGGTGTTCATTCTTTTCATTCACGTTCTTCTCTGATACATGCTTCTATCTCTTATATAATCCACACCATTCACGCGTAACAGCTATCACACCCCTTACAAGGTCCATACAACCTTACAAGGCCCACAGAACACTGTAGCATATGCGACCTTAGGTTATTCACGTAATCACATTGTGGGTTTCATAACACTGTTTTCTAGAATGCCACATCAGTTTTACAACTGAATGAAATACCCTCTCTTAGTGGAGAGTTTTATTTCACTATTTCCTAGACTAACCAGTATAATTAAATGCAACTAGCTCTCATAAAATACCCTCTCTCTGATGAAACGATTTGACTCTCAATGGGTGTTTCATTTCGTTTCATCCATCTTTAAAATGGGTTAGCACCATGTCATGGTGATGACACTACTTCATTCTGTTTCCTTATTAATTGAATGTCATGTCAGCAAAAAATCTGATGTGACATGACAATTAATATCATAAAACACCTCATAAAACCCCCATTGTGAATAGCCTTAGGGCATTCCCAACCAAGAAACCATCTGGTAGTTTCTATACATGCCATGTCACTAAGAAACTACTCATAGAAACTCACTCTCACAATGCATGGTTTCTTATCTCTATTTATTTTTCCCTCTTTTGCCCAATCATAAATAATTGGGCCCCATCTATAGAAACTACTACACTCTCCCAATGCATGTAGAGTGATTTCTTCATCCTTGTTATTAGTGATAGAAACCATTTCTTGCATGAGAAACCATTTCCTCAACTTTTCTTCTCTTTCCTCATTAACTCTCATGCCACATCAGTTTTTTGCTTATGTGGACTACTATTTAATGCTATAGAAACCATCCTAGTCATTGCATTGGAGATGCCCTTAGGCACTCCCAACTCTCCATGTAGGATAGTTTCTTAGACATTTATTGTGCTGCAACATAGAAAAAAGTGATGAGACAAATTATTTAATGAGGAGAAATACTAGAATATGAAGAAATCATGTCTTAAGTAAGACACCATATCTTCACTATATCCATGGATGAAAGTGATTCGATGAGAATAGGAGGGAGAAAAAATAGTAGTATAAAAAAATTATTATAGATTCATACTAAGAAACTAAAGTTGAGAACATAATTTCCAGATACAGTGTGTTGCTGACATGACAAAATAAGAGCTTACCTAAAAAACTATGGATTGGAACTGCCTTAACGACTTCCGGCTTCTGGCAATACTGGTGTGTACGTGTGCCTCGATACGTAAATAAATTGGTTCCTTTCGTCTAAAATTAACATGTTCCTAGCTAGAGCTGATCCACGCTGCTACCTTTATTTTTCACGTGACAGCAATAAATTATCATTTAGTTTAAACAGACTTCTGTTAATAACAATAGCTTGATCTCACTAGTGTCTTAATTTGATACCCATAAAACTATAATCATTATTTGATTAGCTTATGATAATATAATTAACTTAAATTCTTATTTCGGCACGATCTAGGCATGTTCGTACGCATGGTCCAGTCTCACCCAACATTGCACCTTACAAGCTACCAACTACAGTGATTCTAAAGTACAGTACATCAATCACTGCAGCTGTCTGATCGGAAAGAAACGTTGGATAAGCGACGAGGATATGCATGCATCCGAGCTGTACCACAGCTTTCTTGCTTGGCTGTCTCCGTTCAAGCAGATCTCTCGATGCATGCATGCCACGCACGCATGCTCGACCCAATCAAACTCATGCCCAAGTTTTGCACGCATCTCGCGCCCAACTTGCTTTCTTGAGGGGGCCTGCTGTTAGTTGTCAAATTGTCATCGTTATATCGTATCGTTTATGATAAAAGTATTTAGCTAATGAAAATCTATACAAACTAATGTTTTTTGGTTTATAGATTCTAATTTATTTTTTAATTTTTGTATCTATTTTGTTTTATAATCTAACTCAAGGGCTCCTCTGAGTCATTTAGCAGAAAGTCACTGAACATGACATGCATCTAGAACGACGGACAGACGGCCTAACTGTCAGTCAGATCGAGCAAGCGTTTCTGAAAACGATGCGCGAAGAAGGCAAGAACAGTGAACTTTGGCAAAGCTCCGGTCAGTTTTTTTCCGGAAAATTGCGCGTATGCACTTTTGAATATTGTTTTTCATTTTTCATTATGCAAAATGACAGATTTACCTCTTACAGTACTCATTTCCTCACCTTTCCCGCTGCTTCAATCGAGCAGAACGCTCCCCGTCAAACTCTAATGTTGCAGCAGACCTCTTGCTTTCACTCGTGCTCCACGTCTTTCTCCGTTAGAATATTATGTAACTGTACGATTAATTTCTAAAACATATATATATCATGACATCCAAATAAACTAGCTTGAACAGATCTATCATATCAGTAGACATGAACACATCAACTATGTATTCACAAAACATGATTAATAACCGCATAGAGAAAAATAACGAACGTACGGGACGGTAGCCGAGAACGAATCCACGGTCGGTGAATATGTGCTCCTATTGGCGTCGGACTGTAGTACCTGACGATGACCGAAGATAGACATGGACGTAAGGCGCGTCGTGATGACAAACTTGAGCAGTCACGCGGAGCGCTTCCCAAAAACCTTATTCACCCTCTCCCGGTGCAGGATCACAAGGGCGAGTGATTCCGGAGACCTGCTCTCCCGTTCCCGATACACGCCGACGAATAGAATAGAGTAGACTACGACGGCAACGCAACAGAGAGAAGACAACCCAAACCCTAGCAATTGGTTCTAATCTAGTCTAGTTTCGCACACACTAGAACCAGTCAGATCTATGGGTATTTATATAGGAGTAACTAAATCTCGTGTCACTATCACGTTCTCAATCAAGTCGGTTTCCATATAATCATATCCCGTAAACTTTTCCACATTCCTAAAGAATCATAACGGGAAAAGAAAAGACTATGTTCCTACTAGACAAAGAGTCGGATTTTAGGAACTCATGATCGAGCTCAATAGGCCGACCCTCGACTCCTGAGTCCCGACTCGGGTCAGACACTTAGCAGTGCTGACCCCGACTCTCGATTCTTGGCTCGGATCCGACACTCGAGAGTACCGATTCCCGACTACACGGTACTCCTTTTCATGACATGAACCTTTGAGATTTATTTAGAAATTTCTGAAATATTTATATGGGTCTATCCCAAAATTCTAGAAATCTCCCATCAGATCTAAAATATCCATTTAGAGATTTATGTGACTCCCACTGTTGTTTGACATACTAGTATTTTGGTAATGGACTATGCCTTGAATTGCAAGTTTTCTACGAACAAGTTTCACTCAAAGTCATAACTAGAACTTAGCTGTCAGTAGCCTACCCTGCGGGTGGAGCATATGTGTCATACTCTTTGGTCTCATAATGACCTTACTAGAGATCACCCAAATCTCGTGAACTATGACATTAGATAGTCAGGTTTATATAGGTGTATTCTTTCAAGAATACTCTGTAGGTTAGCCTCTTCGCTAATTAAAACCAACATAATACATTAAGGCATAAAACCAACCTACCTTACATTATCTAAGAGTATTGCATTTTCACTTAGAGATTGTTTTAGAAAATAATAATCACTCTCTCCAGTTAACCAATAGCTTGTTTTTCCCAGGTCCTAATTCACGGGATCTCTGATCACATAGGCCGCGTTACCACTATGGAAACTCATATGGGTTTCTATCACATTTTGTGATAGCCCTTTTATAAAGGAATCTGCCAGGTTTTTGTCTGTTTGAATATAAGTCACACTTATAACTCCGGAGTTTCCTGATAGACTTCATTCATCTTTTAATGTGTCTTGATGATTTCGCATTATCCTTAGCACTGTTCACTTTAACTATTATAGTTTGATTGTCACAATTCATAAGGATAATCGGTACTGATTTTTCAAACACAGACAAGTCCATTAATAGTTCATGTAGCCACTCTGCCTCTATAGTTGTATCTAAAGCAGTAAGTTCTATTTCCATGGTTGATCTCGTCAAAATGGTCTGTTTGCAAGATTTCCGTGATATCACACCACCTCCGAGGGTAAACATATACCTAGTCGTGGCATAAATCTCATCCGCATCAGATATCCAATTCGAATCACTAATCCCTCAAGCACAGCGGGGTACCTAGAATAGTGAATTCCATAACTTATAGTACCTACCAGATAGTGCATAACCCTTTCAAGTGCATGCTAGTGATCACAATCCGGGTTTAACATGAACCTACTCAATTTGCTCACAACAAATGATATGTCAGGTCTCGTTGTGTTAGCTAGGTACATGAGTGAACCAATTATCTGAGAGTATCTCAGTTGATATTTAGCAATTTTCTTGTTCTTTAAAAGTATCACATTGGGATCATGAGGTGTTGGAGAAGGCTTGCTATCTTTATAGCCGAAACGACACATGACCTTCTCTATATAATGAGATTGTGAATGTGTAATCATATTTTCATCCTTAATCAGTTTGATGTTCAGAATGGCATCAGCTTCTCCCAAATCTTTCGTATCAAAACTCTTTGATAGAAAAGACTTGACAACATTGATCACATCAATGTTTGTGCCAAAGATCAGTATGTCATCGACATACAAGCATAATATAACTCCTTCACCCCACCATATCGATAGTATATGTATCTATCGGCCTCATTTATGACAAATCCCACAGAAGTTAGAGTTCTGTCGAACTTCTCATGCCATTGCTTAGGTGATTATTTCATGCTATACAAAGACTTTAATAATTTCCACACCTTTCTCTCTTGATCCTTCATTACAAACCCATTAAACTGATCCATGTAGATCTCCTCATTCAACTCTCCATTTAGGAAATCTCTCTTTACATCCATTTGATGAATCAGAAGACCATATGAGGTAGCCAAAGAAAGTAAGGCTCTTATTGTGGTCAGTCTAGTGATAGGTGAATAAGTATCGAAAAAATCTTTGCCTTCTTTTTGTGTGTAACCTTTGGCTCAAGCCGAGCCTTGTACTTTTCAATAGTATCATCAAGACTAAGCTTCTTCTTGAACACTCACTTACAACCCACGGGTTTGCAACCATGCAGTCGTTTAATAAGTTCCCATGTACTATTGGATAGAATCAAGTCCATCCCATTATGGACAACTTTTTTCTAATCATCTACATCTAAAAATGCAAAGGCCTCAGTGATGGTAGTGGGAGTGTCATCCACAAGGTACATAGTGAAATTATCACCAAAGGATTTTGCAACCCTTTGTCTCTTACTCCTTCTAAGAGCTTCACTATCATCCTCCACAAGGAATTCTTCAAACTGGTCATGTTGTTCAAAAGACTCGAAATTCATAGGTGTAGGAATTATCTCAATAGAGTATCTAGCAATGTTATGCATATATTTTATAGGAAACATGTTCTCAAAGAATGTTGCATCACGAGATTCTAAAATAGTATCAACATGCATATCAGGCACCTCAAATTTTACTACCAAAAATCTATATGTTATGCTCCACTGAGCATAGCCTAGAAAGATGCAATCCACTGTCTTAGGTCACAACTTGCTTTTCTTCAAAATTGGGACATTGACTTTTGCCAAACACCCTCAAGTGCGCAAGTAAGAAAAGTTACGATTTTCTCCCAGTCCATATCTCATATGGAGTTTGATCTTGATTCTTGTCAGGAACTCTATTCAAGACGTGACTCGCAGTCAACAAAGCCTCCCCCACCAAGCCTTTGATAAACTAGTGGTATCTAACATGATGTTAACCAAGTCAGTCAGTATGCAGTTTTTCCTCTCAGCAACCCCATTTGATTCGAGGGAATAGGGAGGAATCCTCTCATGAATAATACCGTGTTCCTCACAGAATTCGTCAAATATTTTGGGAAAATATTCACCACCACGATCATATCTTAGACGTTTGATCTTTCTCTCTAGTTGGTTTTCAACTTCAGCTTTATAGATTTTAAAGTAGTCTAATGTCTCATCCTTAGATTTCAACAAATATACATAACAAAGTCTAGATGTATCATCAATCAATATCATGAAGTATATATTTTCACCTTTTGTCAACACATCATTCATCTCGCAAATATCAGAATGTATGAGTTCTAGAGGTGCCACGTTTTTCTCCTCGGTTGCCTTGTGAGGCTTCCGAGGTTGCTTCAATTGCACACAACCATGGCACTTAGAACTTTTGGTAATGGTGAAATTCGAAATTAAACACATGCTAGATAATCGAGACATCAAGACAAAATTAACATGCATAAATGTGAATGCTAAACACTTGCATCACCATTAATATCACTACAAATATGGTTCATTGACTTATTGCTAAAATCTAAAAGAAAAAGCAGAACAGACCTCCAAAATCATAGCCTTTACCAAAGAATTGTCCATATTTTGATAAAACTAATTTATTGGACTCTAAGACTACCTTACACTCGTTCTTACACATAACATAAGTGCTAACAAGATTCTTGTTGATAGTAGGGACATATTGCACGTTCCTTAACTGTATGATCTTTCCCAATGTAAACTTCAGATCTACCGTGTCAACACCATAAATAGAAGCATGTGACCCATTCCCCATTAGGACGAAAGAATCCTGAACAGCCTAATAAGAAGAAAACATAAATATGTCATCACACACATCAACATTGGCACTTGTATCAAACCACCAGCTAGTAGTTTGAAATACTAAAAGCACAGTAAATGGATTATTGTACCCATCCTCAGTATTGCTGATGGTCACCATGTTGGCATTCTTAGCCTTTTGCCTTTTACAGTTTGCACGATCTGGACAATCCTTAGAGAAATATCCTAGTTCACCGCAAGTAAAGCAATTAACTCGGTTATATTTTTCTTCTTCTTAAAGGTAGTGATTTTCATAGCCTTGTTAGGCTTATATTTCCCTTTGCTCTTGCTATGTGGGGATTTCTCCACCAAGTTGGCGCTAGATTGACCTTCGCCTCCTTTCTCAGCGGCGTCCTTTGCCCGAGATTTCTTTGATGTTTTAGAGTAGTGGCGAAGTCCCTCCATGAAGAAGGCAACTTTACAATAATGCATCCAACCATAAACTTATCGAGTAGAGGACACTTAACTATGTCAAGTTCCTTGACAATGCACGTAACCTCATGAGCTTGTTCCACCACAGAACAGTTGCTCGCCATTATATTTTCCAATCAGAGCATCCCACAATTCATTTTCATCTGTCACAGTGATATAAACATCACACATATGCCCATAGAGCATGCCTAGAATGCATTCCACAAAAAGATTATTAGCCTTAGTGAATTTCTTTTACTCATCAGCAGAAATTTTGCAGCTAGGTTTGTCAAGTTTCGCTTCCCATACATTCATAGCACTAAGCCAGAGACGGACATTTGCTTGCCATATCTTAAAATACACACTAGAGAATTTCTTTGGCATCAGTGCTTCCGTAAAACCAACCATATAATAATTTGTAGATTACCTATAATAAGGTTTTTGGATTGTTGGAGTATTAGGAAATTATATGATTAATTTTTGAAGTAGATACATCATGGCATCCGCACAAACTAGCATGAACATCATACTAATAGACATGAACACAACAACCATATATTCATAAAACATGATTAATAACCATATAGAAAAGTAACACACGTATTGTATGGTAGCCGAAGATGAATTCGCGGTGGATGAAGATGGATGTTGGACCGGAAACGGCGACCAGAGGGGGGGTGAATGGGAGCTTTTTAAAAATCGGGCTAAAAACTAGCCTTCGGTTTGGTTCTGTCTTCTGCGGAACAGGCTTCGAACACAACCTTCGAAGGTCTGGTTCGGAGGTACTTCGACAGATCCGAACACAGGCTTCGCAGGAGCAAAAGTTCGAAGCCAAGAAGACTTCGCTCCACTTACAACCCTCAAAAATCTACTCTGCTAAGTCAGTGCAGGCTCCGCACACAGGGTGCTTCGAGCAGGCTTCGCACTTCACCCTTCGCAAGAGTGGACAGCCCCTCTGAGGACTTCGACCAAGTACTTGGCAGCAGCAACTGGTGTTGTGCTTCGTACACGAAGGTCTACACACACACAAACGGACTTCGCTAAGGGCTTCGACACAAGAAGCAAAACGGGCTTCGATCAGGGCTTCGCTAGTAAGCAGCGAGGTCTTGCCTCCTGTTACACAGAGCGACAGCACACTGAAAAACACACTTCGCACAGAAACAACCTTTGCCTAGACAGGCTTCGGTGCACTATAACTAGCGAGGTATGTAACGCGAGCTCAAGCAAAAAGCACAAGGAAGCAGGGCTTCGCCGCTTGAACAAGGAACACAATAAAATGAATTCTGGATGAATAAAGCGAGGTATGTGGCTACAGGAGCTCAACAGTAAATGCTCAAAGTGTTAAATGTTACCTACCGAGCCCCCATATTTATAGCCCACAGTTCACCCAAAGGAAATGACTACACTACCCCTAGGGTTTACATTGATTTTGTCTCTACAGAACTAAGGGGTACAAAAGGTAGTCCACCTTTATTCTGGAGGCTTCTCTGTCAGCTTTGCAGAGGGGACAGTGTCAGCTTTTTACAGAACAGACAGTGTCAGCCTTTGCAGTCTTTGACCTTCTGGAATCCTCCCTTCGCACGCGAGGGTGTGGTAGCTTCGGTGAGAAGCCTGAAGCCAGATGGCCTTCGATTCACCGAAGTTAGTCTCCGATACACTGACGGTTTTGAGCCGAAGCCGTCAAAGCCCTTGGGCCTTCGCACCAACACCTCCGGAGTGGATCACCACGGCTTCGCAGCTTCACCCAGCTCGAACTCCGTCAGTCCGTGTACCGAAGCCATGCAGGCCGAAGCACCTCAAGTCAACCATGCTCCGGAGCTAGCCTCGCTCCGAAGCCTTCCTCACTCCGAAGCCCCACCTTCGAAGTCCCTCCTTCGTCCAAGGCCTCCGCATGAAGCATTCCATGAGCACTTCGTCGCAGTGTCTCTCCCCGAGCACACTCCTCGACGAGCCTCACCCGGACCATGCCTTCGATGTGCCTCGACTTCTGAGACCTCCGTCGGGTAACCTTCGAGTGTCTCCCTCCGGAGCACACTTCGAATTCCTTGCCTCCGCAGAGGACTTGATCCATCAACTCCGAAGTCACTCCATCCGGAAAACCTTCGAAATGCCTCACCTCCGAGGACTTTGTCTCGGAGCACCTTCACCCGGAGCCACGCTCCGCACTCTCTGCCTTCACCTGGCACGCCTCGACCCGAGGACCGACCCGGACCCCTTCGCAGCCACCGTGACGGAGCTCCCCGCTCCCCTGGCATCAAGCCTCCCGCTTGACCCAGGTTCACCTGCAACGAACCTTGTTCGTCGCCTCCGAAATCCCTGCGCACCACAGACAAACAGACAAGTGTATCCAGCACTCCGGAGACCTCTCCGGGTTAGCAACCTCCGGTACACACTCCGGTGTACCGCCCAAACTACCGAAGCCTTCGGTACGAACCCAGTCATCGTGTACTGTCGGACCCCTCCGACAAGCACACTCCGCTGCACAGCTGCAGCAAGCAAACACCGAACACCCTTCGGTGAGACCACCTCCGAACTCCCTTCGGAGGTACCACCTCCGAACAACCTCCGGAAGTCCAACCTCCGAACCCCCTTCGGAGGTACCCCTTCGAACAGAGGTAAAAATCCTGTCAATCACTCATCACAAAACACTGAAACCAACCCTTGGTTTCTCAATCTCCCCCTTGATGAGTGCATTGACAACCAAATCCAAGTTCAAGAAAATGTAAAAATTTTCAGCACACAAGTGACCATAAAAACTCAGAAAAGAGCCAAATCATGTCACTTGATAAAAGAATTTTCCTCCCCCCTTTTCAAAAGAGTAAAAAGCCCCTTCGGCAATAAAAACTCCCCCTGAGTTAAGTTTTCCCTTTGGCAACAAAGAATCTTCTCCCCCTTTATGTCAAATTTTCTCCCCCTTGGAAATTATACCCCTTGCGACGGAGAACAAAGCAAGTCACTTTCGGAATTTCTCCCCCTTTGGCAATGCAAGCATCAAGGAGCATGTAAAAGATGCAAAGCTTCGAAATGAGCAGAATTGCAAAGACATATGAAGCAAAAATATGCCAACAATAACACCAATGATCATGGGCTCAGCTCAAATTAATGTTCTCTAAAAACATGATGAAGCATGTGATTTGAACATTTTTGAAATAAAAGCATCATCACTTACTCAAGGAAACTAGACAGGTAAGAGCAAGGACTGCGCAAAGCTAGTCAATTCCTACTCTAGACAGACAAGTCCAGTTCAAATGGAGCTTGAAAAGCAAACTTGTTAATCAATGAATTTTGTTGTTCTCTTCTTAATGCCAGGGGTTATTTGTTTGTCCACCTTATACTTTCCAATCCGGCCAAGCCTAGGCATGAAAGCCATAAGAAGCTTAAGGCATAGATTTTGGCATACACTACGCTATTCCAGTTCAGACCAATGTGCAATGGTAAGCAGTCTAGAATAGGGTAGTGCGACAAACAAACCCACCTGGATCTTTTAACTTAAAGAAGGCAAATCATGGAATTTTTGATTTTAACCAAGTGAACCAATTGTTTGGTACTTTATGAATATCCATGAAAATTGAGAACAATTTTTCAAGTTGCAATTTTTAGCATCCAAAGAAATGTGTCTTGCTATCAAGCAGATAAAAGATAGCTAAAGCAGACCTGCCTAATCATGCTAGATTCAAGACTAAGCAGTGAGCACGATTTGATTTTGAAAATAAAACACCATGCACATGAATGTTCCAGATGAATTAAAAAGAGCTGAGCTGACATGATTTCATGAATTATAAGCAGGCATAAAAGTGCAAAATATGTAAATGCAATTTCAACACAATTAGACAAAGGCACATCCATCTAAAACAGCTCCCCCTCACAAAATGCCGTAAGGGTGACAAATGCCAAGTTCCCCACGCAAGTAAGCAAAACGAGAAGCATCGAGGGGTTTTGTAAAAATGTCGGCAAGCTGGTGTTGGGTATCAACATATTGAAGTTCAATATCACCCTTCTCATTGTGATCTCTGAGAAAATGATATCTCACATCAATGTGTTTGGTTCTGGAATGCTGAACCGGGTTGTTTGCAATACAAATAGCACTAGTGTTATCACAGAAAAGTGGAACACTCTTATAATCTAACCCGAAATCCCGCAAAGTGGAAACCATCCACAAAATCTGAGAGCAACAGCTAGCTGCAGCAACATATTCGGCCTCAGCCGTTGATTGTGCAACACTAGACTATTTGCGGGAAGACCAGCAAACCAGTGAAGTACCCAGAAAATGACAAGTACCAGAGGTACTCTTCCTATCAATTCTACACCCAGCAAAATCCGCATCGGAATAACCTCGAAGACATAAAGACGAAGATGCTGAATACCATATGCCAAATTCAAGGGTGTGTTTGAGATACCTTAAGATGCGCTTAACCGCTTGGCGGTGCGAAGCTCGTGGTGAAGCCTGAAAACGAGCGCACAGACACACAGCGAAGTGTATGTCCGGCCTCGTGGCAGTCAAGTAGAGGAGGGAGCCGATCATGCTCCGGAACTCCTTCTGATCTACGGCTTCTCCATCTTCGTCAGGGTCAAATGCTACAGATGTAGCCATTGGAGTGGCGAGGGGCTTCGCATCAGACATGTCGAACTTCTTGAGCAGGTCCTTGGTGTACTTTGTCTGGTGGACAAAAGTACCTTGTTTGCTTTGCTTGATTTGCAAACCAAGGAAAAAGGTGAGTTCACCCATCATCGACATTTCAAATTCCCTGCTCATGGTATCTGCAAACTCGGCAACCAAAGCATGAGAAGAGCCACCAAAGATGATATCATCCACATAAATCTGTACTAGGAGGAAATCTTTGCCATGCTTGAGAGTAAACAAAGTTTTATCAACAGAGCCCATCAAATACCCTCGCTCAAGCAGAAAAGACTTAAGTCTATCATACCAAGCCCGAGGGGCCTGCTTGAGTCCATAAAGAGCCTTATGAAGTTTAAGGACTTTATGTGGGTACTTGGGGTTTTCAAAACCAGGGGTTGTTTTACATAAACATCTTCACCTATGAAGCCATTAAGAAAAGCACTTTTAACATCCATTTGATAGAGTTTGAATCCCCGGGATGTCGGAAAGGCAAGCAAAATCCTAATGGCCTCAAGGCGAGCAACAGGTGCAAAAGTTTCAGTAAAATCAATCCCTTCTAGTTGAGAAAAGCCCTGAGCTACAAGTCTAGCCTTGTTTCTAACTATAGTCCCATCCTCCCCTTGTTTATTTTTGAAAATCCATTTTGTTCCAATGAAATGAACATTTGGTGGAGGATCAACTAAAGTCCAGACTTGGTTTCTCTCAAAATTTTCAAGTTCCTCATGCATGGCATTGATCCAACTAGAATCAGAAAGTGCATGACTAACATCTAAAGGCTCGAAAGAAGCAACAAAAGCAGCATTAGTGAAATGGGCATGTGAACGAGTTACCCTTTGATCAAGCTCACCAATGATCTGCTCGGGAGGGTGCATCCTTTGAACATGATGTGGAGCCTCGCGGCGGGATGCAGTCTCCCCCTCAACTTGTGCGTTGGAGTGGTCCAAGATGACCGATGTTGAGGTAGTCGCTTCGGGACCTCGTGCCGAAGTAGTTGAAGTGGGGTCAGCTTCGGGGGTTGACGTCGAGGGTAGTAGGGGTTCATCCTCGAATTCTCCAGGATCTTCTTCTTCGAATAAGGTCTGTTCCATGTCGTGTTCATTTTCCTGTTCAAAAGCAGAACTAACAGAGGGGGTTGATTCATCAAAAGTCACATCACATGACTCGATGACAGTGTTAGTCTCTAAATTATAAACACGATAAGAATGACCATGTGTCGTGTAACCCAAAAAGATCCCGTCAGAAGATCGCGACTCAAATTTATCCAAATTACCATGTTTTAGGATAAAGCAGCGACAGCCAAAAACTCGAAGATGAGTAACCTTGGGCTGTCTCCCAAAACGCAGCTCATAAGATGTCAAATTTAAAATTGAGCGCAAGAAGATTCGGTTTGAGATGTAACAAGCAGTGTTCATGGCCTCAGCCCAGAATTTTCTAGGAGTCCTATGCTCATCAAGCATCGTCCTAGCCATCTCAACCAAAGTGCGGTTTTTCCTCTCAACAACACCATTTTGTTGAGGAACCCGCGGAGCAGAGAATTGATGTTCTATGCCATGCTCCATGCAAAAGTCAACAAAGAGACTATTCTTGAACTCAGTGCTATTATCGCTTCGAATGAATTTTAATGCACCAGGGAGTTCAGTGAAAAGTCTCAAAGCCAAGCTCCGAAAGTGTGAAAACACTTCATCCTTGCTGGCAAGAAAGAAGACCCAAGAGTAGCGAGAGAAATCGTCGACAATAACTAATACATACCACTTGCCGCCTAAAGAACTAACCCGAGAAGGACCTACAGTGTCCATGTGGAGAAGTTCTCCGGGTTGTTCAGTCATCACGGTGGTGACTGGCGAATGCGAAGCGACAATCATTTTTCCATGTCGACACGGAGCGCAAACTAAATTCTTCTCAAACTTGAGCTTGGGCAATCCTCGGATCAGGCCTAGGGCGCTCAGACGAGCGAGCAACTCAAAGCTCATATGCCCTAGTCTCCTATGCCACTTCCAAGCTCAGAAGTCGAATGTGCAACAAGACAATGAGAAGAACCAGACGACTCTGAAAAATCAGCTCCAAAAACTCTCCCAACCCTAAACATCTTACACACCACAACGCCATCAGAATTGAGCACTTGCGAAGTATCACGATGAAATCGCACTTCGAAGCCCTCATCAAGCAACTGAGATACAGACAGCAAATTGTATCCCAGGTTCTTAACCAAAGCAACATCTTTGAGAGTGAAGTTCGAATTAATTCTTACCACACCTTTACCTTTCACTCTACTCCTTCGATTGTTTCCGAAGGTGATATGTTCCCTTTGCTTGGTTGTAGTGAGGCTGGAGAACCATGCTGCATCTCCGGTCATGTGGCGCGAACAACCGGAGTCCATGATCCACGTGCCCTCCAAGCCTCGATCTGTCGCCTACACATGATAAGAATATCTCGATTGCTCAGTGCTGGGGTGAGTGAAATAATGACGAGGCATCCAGCACTGAGTGACACGAGTAGTAGGCGCAGTAAAAGTAGACGGTCTACGCACATAATAATCAGAATGATGCAAAGTGCGAGGTCTACCTACATGCTGTGATAGAACAACATGTCGAGGTCTCCTACTCTGACGAGGTACAAAGCTACTCGCCCGAGGTCTACCACCATATGGAACATGGTGAATACCTCGAGGAGCAAAACCTCTCCGAGAAGCACGAGGAGCCTCAAAAGCAGGACGATAGTACAACTCAGACTCATGCATACCTAAAGATGGGTAATGCATGTCCTGGTAACTCATCGCCTGAGAGCGTCGCTCATCCTTGATGCGACGAAAACAAAACCCAACCAAATGACCCACCCGCTGACAGTAGGAACAGTGAAAAACTCTCCTGGGGGCACTCTGTAACACCCCAGAAATTAAAAAGGAATAAAATAAAAGAAAATATTATTTAAATCATTTCTGGATTTATTAATAAAGGAAAAATCACAAAAGAACCCAAATAAAACCAAACAGGGAGAAATACTCCAAATCTGGACTTGAAAATTTATGAGATGAACTAGAGACCAAAATATAATTTTAGGAATTTTTACAAATTTTTATCAACAGTGATTCAACCCTTAATCAAATAAATGAATTACTGGATTTAATTTAAATCAGAAAACAATTTTAAGTGCTTAGTGGGCCTTAACCCTGAATTCGCTCTCAACCCTGCCCAGCCCAATGTTGAGCCACTGACGAGTGGGACCCGCCTGTCGGCACCACTCCCCTCCTCTCTCTCCCGCGCCCGTCCCCGCTCGGTCCCACATGGCAGCCACTCGCGGTCCTCTCTGTTTCTCTGACACATGGGGCCCGCCTGTGGGTTTTTCCATTTTGGTTCGCCCACTGACAGGTGGGGGCCACCTGTCAGCTTCGTCTTCCTCGATTGGAAGGGGATCCCCCTTCCCTCCCGCCGGCGATCCCCTTCCAATTTTGCACCGCCGGCCGCCCGATCTCGCCCGATCACTCCCGGATCACTTTCCCCGGACACCGGCGACCCCATTCCATCCATAGCCCACGCGTTGTACCGTTTATAGTAGCCAACCGAGCTAAAGGAAACCTCGCCGGAGTAAATTAGGAACCCTCTCGGGTTTCCTCCGATAACCCTACCATATCCACCGCCGGCGACCCCTATAAAAGCCCCTCCCCTCACCGCACTCACCCCACGCCAGCAGAGCCATCCTTGAGCAAAAGCAGAGCGCCGTCGCCCTTCTTTCGAGCTTTGGTTCGGTTTCGCCTCCGGCGAGCCATCGCCATCGACCCCGGCTCCTTTAGCCCTAGCCACCGCCACCGTCGGATCCGTCGTCGCTCGCCCATCCCCGGCATCCACTCCGTCGGCCGTGAAGACCGCCGGATCGCCGTCGTCGTCGAGCACCCGAGGAGACCTCGCCGTCTACCCTCGCCGTCGTCGTCGTCCGTCGCCCAGCTTCGCCGCCGAAGGTACCATCGTGACCCCCTTGCTCCCCGTGTTCCATTTCTGGCCCTAGCTAGGCACGTAGGCCCTCGCCGCCGCCGTCACGGGCGCACCCGAGCCCGCCGTCGCCGGAGACGAAGGGGGTACGCGCCCCCTTACGGCGTGCCGTGCCGGATCGAGCCACGACCGTCCGATCGCGATCGAAGGGCTAGGATTAGATCCCTCCGGGATTTAATCTAGGCCCTCGGATCTGGTCAAAGCGGTACCGTGCGCTCTCGGCCGTCGATCGCAACTTAAAACGCTGGAGCGATCTGGTGCGTCCACGCGTACCCCTTCGCTACGATTTAATCTCAGCCGTCCATTTCCACTTAACCCATCCCGCCTCGCATCCGACCGCCAGATCCAGATCCGACGGCTCTGGATCGACCGGACCACGCGCACAGTAGCGCGGTCCACCGTGGGCTTGGCTCACCGTGGACCAAAGCCCATTTCTGGTTTTAAATAAAATTCAGAAAATAGTTTAGACTTTAAAAATTCATATCTTGCTCAATTTAATTCCAAATTTCACCATTCAAATTTTGTTAAAACCAGAATATTATTCTCTACACATTAATGCCATAAAAACAGTATGTTTCTGTTACCCAAAATATCATTAATAAATAAATGAATAAAAACCCCTTAGGATTAAAATTGATAATACAGAAAATAAATTAGGAAAAATCCTAAAAAGTTAAACTTCACTGTTATATGCAAAAACTCAGAATATTAAAATATTACTTCACATAAAAACACCCACAACTATGTATGTTCTTTTATTTGGTGGATTTTATCTGTTTATTGAATGTATTATTTATTTTTCCGTATCGAGAAGACTACGAGTTCATCGAGGAGCAGGAGTTCTACCCCGAGGTTCCTCCATCCCCATTTGCTGATCAAGGCAAGTCATCGACCCTTCTGTGGAAACAGTTGATCATAATTGAAACCCATGTTTTAATAAATTATCGCTATAACCCATAGGATAATATTGCATTAGTCCAATAATCAAGCCTTACATTTATATTATTAGATCCCCGTCCTTGTGTGCAAACCCAAGCCATGCTTATTGAGCCTCAACTCCTTGTCACTCTACTATTAAGCTATTAGCTAGTGCCCAATGTACCGGCACAACTGCTATCGGATAAAAGAATGAGTCGTAGATAGCTGGATTCTGTATATGAATTTCCCTGTTATTCTCGTCTCTGGACTCTGTTGGAGTTGGCTAGGATATAAGTATGGTGGGTTCTGGGTGCAAGCTCGGGCACTGGTTTGTCGCACCCGGGGCACTATAAGGACCGGTCTGCGGGATCTGTTGCAAAGCACTTCCGTACCAACCACAAGTCTAATGGGTAAGTCCTAACTGGAAGTATGGAATACTCCAGCTTGATGCACCATAGAGGAGGGGGCAAAGGGCTAGCCTGCGGGCGACTTGTACCGACGAGGCTCAAGGGGGGGTATGGTGGGGCTCCGATGCGTCGGGACACCATATGAAACCCATAAGAGGGTGCTATTGAGTCGGGGAGGACTATATGGAAGGTTTTGGCACGAGTTCCCGTGTGATGGGTCATCTCGTTACACTTCGGTGTAGGTGATGAGTGCGTGCCTTGTGGGTACAATGGTACATCTCTGATCAGAGTAATTTAATCTTTTCGAAAAGCCGAGCCCACGGTCAAGGGCGGGTTGTGTGACTACTCGTAGTTAGCTTTCTATTGTTTGAATGTTCAAGTTATTCATGGCACGTAAGGACTGTTGAGCGAGGTGGGGCTGACTGTACCCCTCGAGTTAGAAGATGATGATACACATGCACATGTTTACTTTTCCGTACTAATAAATTGCTCTCATTTAAAGCTTTACAATTATGCTGCTTCCGCAAAATTAGCCACTATCTCCCTTGTTATTATCTTGCATTATATTTGCATTCGGTGGCTTGCTGAGTACATCTCTACTCACCCCGTTGACTTACAACATCAGAGCCAGTCTACTACGAGGAGGATGAAGGTCTGGAGTAGCGACCCAGTCAAGGCAAGACTGGAAGGAGGCGTTCATCTAGGACCCTTGTTTTATTAGTTTCTCTTCATCTTTATTCACTTTTGTATTAATGCGGTCTACGAACCGTGAATGATTGCCCGTATTGTACGTGGTCGCATGATGAACGTCTTGTTTTATTGATTTTCTATGGAATTTCAATAAAGTCCTGATTTATTAAATCGGGGTGCGACAAGATGGTATCAGAGCCGACTTGACTGTAGGAAGCCAAACAGACCTGACCTTAGGACCTATATTTACTATATTTTCTTACAAACACTGCTTATCCTCTCATCTTCCGAGGTTTTCACAAAAATTTTCTCTCTTTTGTAGATGCCGGTCCGTACCATGAATGGGAACCTTCGTGACGAGGCCGGATTCATTCGCGAGCTACGCATGCTCGTCAGCTTCCTCGGATTCGAGCATGAGCCGATGTACCATGGAGTATTCCCCGACGAGGAAGAGAGCTTCTGCGAGGTCACCGTCGTCGTCCAGCCCTCCCCTCAGACAGCTCACACCTACCGCGGAGGAGGACCTACCTTCCAGGTCGCCAGCCAGCGCACCGCTCTCCAGACACTCACGGAGCTCCGGATGATCTACGACAGCGAGCTCTACGACACAGACTTTCACTTCGTGCCTCTTCGCACCCCAGGGAGTCCACACAGTGTCTTCGTCAGCACACTCTCCCAGCGCCATTCTGCGATTGGTCATACCATGCGCTTGTTGGAGGCCATGGATGATCTCCATTACGAGGCACTGCAGGATGCCAATGGACAGCGCGACACCATCAGCTTCTACCGACACTCTTCCGAGGATCTGAACCACGAGAACGGAGTGCTTCGTCGCCGCATCCAGCAGGGACATCGTTTGGCTGCCGAGGCAGATGAACTACGGCGCCAAAATGAGCTCCTTCGACAGCGTGTCGCCACCAACCCCCAACTCCGCTACCAGATCGAGGAGTTGAAGAAGGACATAGAGGAGATCGCACCTCTTCCGCCTCGAAGGAAGAAACCCCTTCGGATCCCCACTGTGAGGCCCAAGAGGATCTCCCGCAGCGCACCACCCGCCGGACCGTCCAGCTCCTCGACCCCGACCACCTCCCACGAGCCCGAGATCGAGCCGTCCCCCGAGCTACCGTAGACGTAGTTTACAGTTGATTGTTATCTTCAGTTTTTGCCTGCTTGTATTAGCATTCATGTCAAAATATAAGGCATGAATGAAGAATTAAATAAATGTAACCGCAAGAACGGTATCTTTTGAAATAAAATACGAAGAAGTTCACTAAAATAAATGTGTCTACCTTGAAAACTCCAGGATGACCAACACTCAGGGTTCCGACGCCCCTCAGAACGGAGGAGAGAGTGGCAACTTGCCACAATGGGGAGCCACCGGGCAAAGACAAGCCCCGGTCGCCAACCACCCCACTCTGGCCGAGATGATGGCCACACAAAACCAGCTGGTCTCAGCCCTTCTGCACCAGATGCAGCAGCAGCAGCAGCAGATGCAAGAGCAGCAGACTCATCTCTTCCGCCTCCACCAACAGCTCGAGCTGCCCCGACCCGCCACACCAGCTCCCGCTCCCGCGTCCCAGCTTTCGGAGTTCCTCCGTGCCCGTCCCCCGACCTTCTCGAGCACCACCAACCCCATGGAGGCTGGGGATTGGCTGCGAGCTATCGAGAAGAAGCTCGATCTGTTGACCTGCACCGAGCAGGAGAGGGTGGCCTTCGCCACCCACCACCTTCATGGTCCCGCCGCAGAGTGGTGGGACAATCATCGTGAGACTCTGCCCGAGGGCCACGCCCCTACTTGGGCAGAGTTCTCGGCCGCCTTTCGTGCCGCCCACATCCCCGACGGCATCATCGCCCAGAAACAACAAGAGTTCCGAGACCTGCAGCAGGGGAGCAGGTCTGTTACTGAATACCTGCATGAGTTCAACCGTCTGGCCAGGTACGCACCTGAGGAGGTCCGTACGGATGCGGCCAGACAGGCTAAGTTCCTCCGGGGACTGAAGGATGAGCTGTCTCTACAGCTTATCTCCGGAGATTTCGCCAACTTCCAAAAGTTGGTGAACAAGGCTATCATGCAGGAGACCCAGCAGAACAAGGTCGACCTGAAGAAGAAGCGAATGATTGCCTTCAGGCAAAACCAGGGCATGGCCCAAAGACCCCGTTTTGCTCCACCTCCACCAGCACAACAGTACCACCCCCGCCCAGTGTATCATCCGGCGCCACCAGCCGCCAATGCCGGAGCCAGCCAACCTCGTCCCACTCCCGCCGCACCAACCGTCCCAGCTGCCCCGGCCAAGAAGCCGGAAGTTTTGAGAGACAGGCATGGCAAGCCTGTAGTATGCTTCAACTGCCGCCAGGAGGGACACTACTCCCATCAGTGCCCTCATCCCAAGCGTGCTCAAGGCGTTGCCTCCAACCCCGCCGTCCGCGCCAAGGTGAACCACGTCACCGCCGAGGAAGCCCAGGCTGCACCAGAGATTGTCATGGGTAAGTTTATGGTTCATTCATCGCTTGCAGTGGTATTATTTGACACCGGAGCTACCCACTCCTTTATATCAACTGCTTTTGTGGAAAATAATGCCCTGGACATAAGTGAACTACCCAGGCCAGTATTGATAGCTACCCCGGGCAAGCAAACCCTCGCCTGTTCCTTTAGTCCAAGGGTATGGGTAGAAATCCAAGGCACGATATTTTGGGCCGACCCCATTCTAATAGAATGCCAAGGTTTGGATCTCATTCTAGGGATGGATTGGCTAAATAAACACCAAGGTGTAATAGAATGTGCCCAGAGAAAAGTGACTGTGACTAATGAAGAAGGGACTATAGTCACATTTCAAATGCCAAGCATGAAGGCCGGAAGGACAAGACTACATCAGACTACCTTGGAAGAGATACCAGTAGTCAGTGAATACCCGGACGTATTCCCAGAGGACCTACCAGGAATGCCACCTAAGAGGGACATCGAGTTCAGGATTGACTTGGTGCCCGGAACCACCCCTATTTACAAGCGACCATACCGGATGGCCGCCAATGAGTTAGCCGAGATGAAGCAGCAGTTGGAGGATCTCGAGAAGAAAGGCTACATCAGACCTAGCACATCGCCATGGGGTGCTCCCGTCATCTTCGTCGAGAAGAAAGAAGACAAGGCAAAGCGTATGTGTGTGGATTACCGCGCTTTGAATGAAGTAACCATCAAGAATAAGTATCCGTTGCCCCGGATCGACGATCTCTTCGACCAGCTAAAAGGAGCTACAGTATTCTCGAAGATCAACTTGCGCTCTGGTTATCATCAGTTAAGAATCCGAGAGGAGGACATACCCAAGACTGCCTTCACCACCCGTTATGGATTATATGAGTGCACGGTTATGTCCTTTGGATTAACCAACGCCCATGCATTCTTCATGAATATGATGAATAAAGTGTTCATGGAGTATTTGGACAAGTTCATCGTGGTCTTCATAGACGACATCCTCATTTATTCCAAGGACCAGAAAGAGCACGAGGCTCACCTCCGGTTAACCTTAGGAAAGCTAAGGGAACACCAATTGTATGCCAAGTACAGCAAATGTAAGTTTTGGACGGCAGAAGTAAAGTTCCTTGGACACATCATCTCTGCGCAAGGAATCACAGTAGACCCTGCCACCGTAGAAGCAGTTACGGATTGGCTGCCACCCACGAACGTATCGGAGATACGAAGTTTTCTGGGTTTGGCCGGATATTATCGGAGATTTATTGAGAATTTTTCCAAGATAGCCAAGCCAATGACCAAGTTGTTGCAGAAAGGAGAGAAGTTTGAATGGACTCCTGAATGCGAGGAAAGTTTCCGCACTCTCAAAACCCGTTTGGTGTCTGCACCCATACTGACCCTACCTGATATCCGGGAAGACTTCCATGTCTATTGTGACGCTTCCCGCCAAGGATTGGGATGTGTTCTTATGCAAGATGGAAAGGTTATCTCTTATGCCTCCCGTCAGTTGAGACCTCATGAGTTGAATTACCCGACCCATGATTTGGAATTAGCCGCTGTAGTGCACGCCCTTAAGATATGGAGACATTATTTGATCGGAAATCACTGTGAGATTTTTACGGACCACAAGAGCTTGAAGTACATCTTCACACAGCCAGACCTCAATCTGAGGCAAAGACGATGGTTGGAACTAATAAAGGACTATGACTTAGGTATTCACTACCACCCCGGAAAAGCAAATGTGGTAGCTGATGCATTAAGTCGCAAGGGCTATTGCACAGCCATGATGATTCAAGAACACGCACCCTTGTTATGTAGAGAGATGGAAAAGTTGAATCTTGGATTAACCACGAGAGCATATCTAGCCACCTTGGAGACTCAACCTGTCTTGTTCGAACAAATCCGCGAAGCTCAATTGGAAGACCCAGATATAGCTGCCATTAGGAAGAACATGAGGCAAGGAAAAGCCCCCGGATTTTCAGAAGACGAAAATGGCACCATATGGTTTGGAACCCGGATATGTGTACCGGATAAGCCAGAGATAAAGACCCTTATCCTGAGAGAAGCCCATGAGACATTGTACTCCATTCATCCCGGCAGTACCAAGATGTACCAGGACCTGAAGGAACGTTATTGGTGGGTCAGCATGAAAAGAGAGATTGCACAGTTCGTCGCTGAGTGTGACACCTGCAGAAGAGTAAAAGCTGAACATCAGAGACCTGCAGGATTGTTACAGCCACTTAAAGTGCCTGAATGGAAGTGGGAAGAGATCGGTATGGATTTCATCACCGGATTACCAAAGACCCAACTTGGGTATGATTCTATTTGGGTGATCATCGATCGGCTTACGAAAGTAGCACATTTCATAGCCGTCAAGACGACCTTTAGTGGCCCTAAGCTTGCAGAACTATACATGGCCCGGATCGTATGCCTTCATGGAGTGCCCAAGAAGATAGTATCCGACAGAGGAAGTCAGTTTACCTCTCGTTTCTGGAAGAACCTTCAAGAGGAGATGGGCACGGGATTGAATTTCAGTACCGCCTACCACCCTCAGACAGATGGACAAACCGAGAGGGTGAATCAGATATTGGAGGATATGCTTCGAGCATGTGTCTTGGATTTTGGAGCCACTTGGGACAAGAGCTTGCCGTACGCTGAGTTTTCGTACAACAACAGCTATCAAGCCAGCCTTCAGATGTCTCCTTTTGAAGCCTTATATGGACGTAAGTGCAGAACGCCCCTACTTTGGGACCAAACTGGTGAATCCCAAGTATTCGGAATAGACATTCTTCGCGAAGCTGAAGAGAAGGTACGGATCATTAGAGACCGACTCAAGACCGCCCAATCACGACAGAAGAGCTACGCGGACAATCGACGCCGAGATCTAGCCTTTGAAGAAGGAGATCATGTCTACCTTCGAGTTACGCCTCTTCGTGGGACTCAACGGTTTAACATGAGAGGGAAGTTGGCCCCTCGATATGTTGGACCATTTCCCATTGTTCGACGCCAAGGCGAAGTTGCATATCAGTTGGAATTACCGCCCTCATTGGCTGGAGTGCATGATGTGTTTCACGTTTCCCAACTCAAGAAATGTCTTCGCGTTCCGACAGATCAAGTGGATCTACAACAGTTGGATGTCCAAGAGGATCTGACCTATGTGGAAAGGCCGATCAGGATATTGGAAGTCAAAGAAAGAACCACCAGGAGTCGTGTAATCCGCTTCTGCAAAGTGCAGTGGAGCAATCACCCGGTAGAAGAAGCCACATGGGAAAAAGAAGATGAACTTAAGACACAGCATCCTGAGCTATTCGAGGATTGAACCGAATCTCGGGGACGAGATTCTCTGTAAGGGGGATAGGATTGTAACACCCCAGAAATTAAAAAGGAATAAAATAAAAGAAAATATTATTTAAATCATTTCTGGATTTATTATTAAAGGAAAAATCACAAAAGAACACAAATAAAACCAAACAGTGAGAAATACTCCAAATCTGGACTTGAAAAATTTATGAGATGAACTAGAGACCAAAATATAATTTTAGGAATTTTTACAAATTTTTATCAATAGTGATTCAACCCTTAATCAAATAAATGAATTACTGGATTTAATTTAAATCAGAAAACAATTTTAAGTGCTTAGTGGGCCTTAACCCTGAATTCGCTCTCAACCCAGCCCAGCCCAATGTTGAGCCACTGACGAGTGGGACCCGCCTGTCGGCACCACTCCCCTCCTCTCTCTCCCGCGCCCGTCCCCGCTCGGTCCCACATGGCAGCCACTCGCGGTCCTCTCTGTTTCTCTGACACATGGGGCCCGCCAGTGGGTTTTTCCATTTTGGTTCGCCCACTGACAGGTGGGGGCCACCTGTCAGCTTCGTCTTCCTCGATTGGAAGGGGATCCCCCTTCCCTCCCGCTGGCGATCCCCTTCCAATTTTGCACCGTCGGCCGCCCGATCTTGCCCGATCTCTCCCGGATCACTTTCCCCGGACACCGGCGACCCCATTCCATCCATAGCCCACGCGTTGTACCGTTTATAGTAGCCAACCGAGCTAAAGGAAACCTCGCCGGAGTAAATTAGGAACCCTCTCGGGTTTCCTCCGATAACCCTACCATATGCACCGCCGGCGACCCCTATAAAAGCCCCTCCCCTCACCGCACTCACCCCACGCCAGCAGAGCCATCCTTGAGCAAAAGCAGAGCGTCGTCGCCCTTCTTTCGAGCTTTGGTTCGGTTTCGCCTCCGGCGAGCCATCGCCATCGACCCCGGCTCCTTTAGCCCTAGCCACCGCCACCGTCGGATCCGTCGTCGCTCGCCCATCCCCGGCATCCACTCCGTCGGCCGTGAAGACCGCCGGATCGCCGTCGTCGTCGAGCACCCGAGGAGACCTCGCCGTCTACCCTCGCCGTCGTCGTCGTCCGTCGCCCAGCTTCGCCGCCGAAGGTACCATCGTGACCCCCTTGCTCCCCGTGTTCCATTTCTGGCCCTAGCTAGGCACGTAGGCCCTCGCCGCCGCCGTCACGGGCACACCCGAGCCCGCCGTCGTCGGAGACGAAGGGGGTACGCGCCCCCTTACGGCGTGCCGTGCCGGATCGAGCCACGACCGTCCGATCGCGATCGGAGGGCTAGGATTAGATCCCTCCGGGATTTAATCTAGGCCCTCGGATCTGGTCAAAGCGGTACCGTGCGCTCTCGGCCGTCGATCGCAACTTAAAACGCTGGAGCGATCTGGTGCGTCCACGCGTACCCCTTCGCTACAATTTAATCTCAGCCGTCCATTTCCACTTAACCCATCCCGCCTCGCATCCGACCGCCAGATCCATATCCGACGGCTCTGGATCGACCGGACCACGCGCACAGTAGCGCGGTCCACCGTGGGCTTGGCTCACCGTGGACCAAAGCCCATTTCTGGTTTTAAATAAAATTCAGAAAATAGTTTAGACTTTAAAAATTCATATCTTGCTCAATTTAATTCCAAATTTCACCATTCAAATTTTGTTAAAACCAGAATATTATTCTCTACACATTAATGCCATAAAAACAGTATGTTTCTGTTACCCAAAATATCATTAATAAATAAATGAATAAAAACCCCTTAGGATTAAAATTGATAATACAGAAAATAAATTAGGAAAAATCCTAAAAAGTTAAACTTCACTGTTATATGCAAAAACTCAGAATATTAAAATATTACTTCACATAGAAACACCCACAACTATGTATGTTCTTTTATTTGGTGGATTTTATCTGTTTATTGAATGTATTATTTATTTTTCCGTATCGAGAAGACTACGAGTTCATCGAGGAGCAGGAGTTCTACCCCGAGGTTCCTCCATCCCCATTTGCTGATCAAGGCAAGTCATCGACCCTTCTGTGGAAACAGTTGATCATAATTGAAACCCATGTTTTAATAAATTATCGCTATAACCCATAGGATAATATTGCATTAGTCCAATAATCAAGCCTTACATTTATATTTATTAGATCCCCGTCCTTGTGTGCAAACCCAAGCCATGCTTATTGAGCCTCAACTCCTTGTCACTCTACTATTAAGCTATTAGCTAGTGCCCAATGTACCGGCACAACTGCTATCGGATAAAAAGAATGAGTCGTAGATAGCTGGATTCTGTATATGAATTTCCCTGTTATTCTCGTCTCTGGACTCTGTTGGAGTTGGCTAGGTTATAAGTATGGTGGGTTCCGGGTGCAAGCTCGGGCACTGGTTTGTCGCACCCGGGGCACTATAAGGACCGGTCTGCGGGATCTGTTGCAAAGCACTTCCGTACCAACCACAAGTCTAATGGGTAAGTCCTAACTGGAAGTATGGAATACTCTGGCTTGATGCACCATAGAGGAGGGGGCAAGGGGCTAGCCTGCGGGCGACTTGTACCGACGAGGCTCAAGGGGGGGTATGGTGGGGCTCCGATGCGTCGGGACACCATATGAAACCCATAAGAGGGTGCTATTGAGTCGGGGAGGACTATATGGAAGGTTTTGGCACGAGTTCCCGTGTGATGGGTCATCTCGTTACACTTCGGTGTAGGTGATGAGTGCGTGCCTTGTGGGTACAGTGGTACATCTCTGATCAGAGTAATTTAATCTTTTCGAAAAGCCGAGCCCACGGTCAAGGGCGGGTTGTGTGACTACTCGTAGTTAGCTTTCTATTATTTGAATGTTCAAGTTATTCATGGCACGTAAGGACTGTTGAGCGAGGTGGGGCTGACTGTACCCCTCGAGTTAGAAGATGATGATACACATGCACATGTTTACTTTTCCGTACTAATAAATTGCTCTCATTTAAAGCTTTACAATTATACTGCTTCCGCAAAATTAGCCACTATCTCCCTTGTTATTATCTTGCATTATATTTGCATTCGGTGGCTTGCTGAGTACATCTGTACTCACCCCGTTGACTTACAACATCAGAGCCAGTCTACTACGAGGAGGATGAAGGTCTGGAGTAGCGACCTAGTCAAGGCGAGACTGGAAGGAGGCGTTCATCTAGGACCCTTGTTTTATTAGTTTCTCTTCATCTTTATTCACTTTTGTATTAATGCGGTCTACGAACCGTGAATGATTGCCCGTATTGTACGTGGTCGCATGATGAACGCCTTGTTTTATTGATTTTCTATGGAATTTCAATAAAGTCCTGATTTATTAAATCGGGGCGCGACACACTCTCATGGGTCACAGGAGCAACTCTCACAGGCTCCTTGGGTTTTCTCTGAGTGGTTTTCTTGGGAGGATTTTTCTTGGCAGGAGGAGTGGTTTTCTTTGGTGGATGGGTAGGCTTTTTGGCTGATGGGGTGTCCAACAGAGCTCTCTCTTTCTCTAGGGTAGTGGGAGAGGTGAAAACAGTTTTGGCCTTACTGTCTGAAGGTATCCTCTCAAAACCCAAACCTAGAGCTACCCCGGCTCTGTCAGCACACAACTTGGTTTTGGCCAAGAGCAAATCCATCCTACCCTTTCCCTCAGTGCATTTATTAACCACGGAAAGGAGGTATTCATTTTCAGACATGAGGTTTTCAGCTCGCTCTCTAACAGTGCCTAGCTGGTCCTTAAGGGTAATGCATGTGTCACACACAGGCTGCACATCCTTAGAACTACCGGCCCTCTCCAATCTAGCCTCTAAATCATGAACATGCTTATCACGTAAATTAATGCTATCGCGTAATAAAGAGCAGTTCATGCAATCAAAAACATCATGAGGTCTAGAATCCACCTCCAAAAGCTGCTTCTGTGCAGTCTCAAGCTCAGAAAGAGTTTGAGCATGAACAGAACGCAACTGAGCAAGCTCACTCATGACAACAGAACAGGACTCACATTCAGCATCATTAAACTTAGACTTAAGCATGGCATATTCAGTAGAAACATTTTCTAGCCTAAGTCTAAGGTCTTTTCTTTCTCTAGCGGCTTGCACAAGTAATCTATCCTGACCAAGCACTACTTCATTCAGCTCATCTAATTTAATTAGTAGCTGGTCAGATGATAGGTTTACCTCAGATGAGTCAAGCTCATCGCCGCTGTGATCGCTGTCGGCCATGAAGCAAAGGCCGGTGAAGTCACGTCCCTTCTTGTCCTTCTTGTCCTCCTTCCTTGGGGACTCCTCCTCCTCAGAGCTCGACTCCTCAGTTGAGGACGTGTCGATGTCGCTGAGAGCAGCAACAAATGCTCTGGAAGCGGCCTTGGCTACTTTCTTAGCCATCTTGCCGCGCTTGCCCTTCACAAAGGGTTTCCTCTCCTTGTGGTATTTGGGGCGCTCACTCTCATTTCTCTTTTTGAGTTTTGGGCAATTGGCCTTAATGTGAGAGGTGTCGCCACATTCAAAGCAACCACTAAAACCACTTCTCCTCTGATCCCGTCTCTCATGATGAAAGCGGGTGAACCTCCGGGCAATGAGAGCAAGCTCATCATCATCTAGAGTGTCCACCTGCTCCTTTGTGACGGAGACCAAGGAGGACAAAGCAAAACCATCTGCAAGAACACAAGTGCCTGATGTGCTTGGTTCTGCAGTGGTGCCACGGATAGTGCTAGAAACCAATGCCAATGGCTGTGGCAAAGAGCTTTTGTGCACAGCAAGAGATGCCTTGGCAATCTCTGTGGACTTCAGCTTGCTAAAGAGTTCATCACAGGTCAAGGTGTCATAACCTGCGGACTCCTCAATGCTGGATATCTTTACTTCCCATATGCTACGGTCAAGAGCATAGAGAAGCTTGATAGCCCTATCGTGATCACTGTAAGCAAGCGTCCCGTTGGATCGTAAGTTACTCACTATTGCGTCAAAGCGAGAAAACATGGCATCTATAGATTCACCAGGTGCCTGCACAAACAGTTGATACTGTTGATTGTATGTGCTTTGGCGCCTGGCCTTAATCTGAGTAGAGCTCTCATGAAAAACAGTGAGTGTTGTCCAAATCTCCCTAGCAGTCCTAAGGTGTTGCACCCTATCAAACTCACTTCTACTCAAACCGATGAACAATATATTTCTTGCCTTGGAGTTGGCATTATACTGATCCTTCTCAGTCTGAGAGGTGTGAGTCTCAGGGATGGAGTATTGTGAGTCCACAATCTCCCAAATTGCATTTCCTTGGCTTAACAAGTAAGCCTCCATGCGCACCTTCCAGTATGCAAAATCTGTCCCATCGAACAGAGGAATTTTACTGCCTCTATCCATGTCGCCAACAGATCACAAAACCGGTTAAGGTCAACTGGTGATCTTAACCCGCTCTGATACCAATTGTTGGACCGGAAACGACGACCAGAGGGGGGGTGAATGGGAGCTTTTTAAAAATCGGGCTAAAAACTAGCCTTCGTTTTGGTTCTGTCTTCTGCGGAACAGGCTTCGAACACAACCTTCGAAGGTCTGGTTCGGAGGTACTTCGACAGCTCCGAACACAGGCTTTGCAGGAGCAAAAGTTCGAAGCCAAGAAGACTTTGCTCCACTTACAACCCTCGAAAATCTACTCTGCTAAGTCAGTGCAGGCTCCGCACACAGGGTGCTTCGAGCAGGCTTCGCACTTCACCCTTCGCAAGAGTGGACAGCCCCTCTGAGGACTTCGACCAAGTACTTGGCAGCAGCAACTGGTGCTGTGCTTCGTACACGAAGGTCTACACACACACAAACGGACTTCGCTATGGGCTTCGACACAAGAAGCAAAACGGGCTTCGATCAGGGCTTCGCTAGTAAGCAGCGAGGTCTTGCCTCCTGTTACACAGAGCGACAGCACACTGAAAAGCACACTTCGCACAGAAACAACCTTCGCCTAGACAGGCTTCGGTGCACTATAACTAGCGAGATATGTAACGCGAGCTCAAGCAAAAAGCACAAGGAAGCAGGGCTTCGCCGCTTGAACAAGGAACACAATAAAATGAACTCTGGATGAATACAGCGAGGTATGTGGCTACAGGAGCTCAACAGTAAATGCTCAAAGTGTTAAATGTTACCTACCGAGCCCCCATATTTATAGCCCACAGTTCACCCAAAGGAAATGACTACACTACCCCTAGGGTTTACATTGATTTTGTCTCTACAGAACTAAGGGGTACAAAAGGTAGTCCACCTTTATTCTGGAGGCTTCTCTGTCAGCTTTGCAGAGGGGACAGTGTCAGCTTTTTACAGAACAGACAGTGTCAGCCTTTGCAGTCTTTGACCTTCTGGAATCCTCCCTTCGCACGCGAGAGTGTGGTAGCTTCGGTGAGAAGCCTGAAGCCAGATGGCCTTCGCTTCACCGAAGTTAGTCTCCGATACACTGACGGTTTTGAGCCGAAGCCGTCAAAGCCCTTGGGCCTTCGCACCAACACCTCCGGAGTGGATCACCACGGCTTCGCAGCTTCACCCAGCTCGAACTCCGTCAGTCCGTGTACCGAAGCCATGCAGGCCGAAGCACCTCAAGTCAACCATGCTCCGGAGCTAGCCTCGCTCCGAAGCCTTCCTCACTCCAAAGCCCCACCTTCGAAGTCCCTCCTTCGTCCAAGGCCTCCGCATGAAGCATTCCATGAGCACTTCGTCGCAGTGTCTCTCCCCGAGCACACTCCTCGACGAGCCTCACCCGGACCATGCCTTCGATGCGCCTCGACTTCTGAGACCTCCGTCGGGTAACCTTCGAGTGTCTCCCTCCGGAGCACACCTCGAATTCCTTGCCTCCGCAGAGGACTTGATCCATCAACTCCGAAGTCACTCCATCCGGAGTACCTTCGAAGTGCCTCACCTCCGAGGACTTTGTCTCGGAGCACCTTCACCCGGAGCCACGCTCCGCACTCTCTGCCTTCACCTGGCACACCTCGACCCGAGGACCGACCCGGACCCCTTCGCAGCCACCGTGACGGAGCTCCCCGCTCCCCTGGCATCAAGCCTCCCGCTTGACCCAGGTTCACCTGCTACGAACCTTGTCCGTCGCCTCCGAAGTCCCTGCGCACCACAGACAAACAGACAAGTGTATCTAGTACTCCGGAGACCTCTCCGGGTTAGCAACCTCCGGTACACACTTCGGTGTACCGCCCAAAGTACCGAAGCCTTCGGTACGAACCCAGTCATCGTGTACTGTCGGACCCCTCCGACAAGCACACTCCGCTGCACAGCTGCAGCAAGCAAACACCGAACACCCTTCGGTGAGACCACCTCCGAACTCCCTTCGGAGGTACCACCTCCGAACAACCTCCGGAAGTCCAACCTCCGAACCCCCTTCGGAGGTACCCCTTCGAACAGAGGTAAAAATCCTGTCAATCACTCATCACAAAACACTGAAACCAATCCTTGGTTTCTCAATGGAAGACACACCGTGATGACGAACTTGAATAGTCACACGAAACACTTCCCAAAAACCTTATTTGCCCCTCTCCCAGTGTATTATTACAAGGGCGAGTGGTTCCGGAGACCTGCTCTCCCGTTCCCGCTGCATGCCGGCGAACGGAATAGAGTAGACTGTGGCGGCAGCACAATAGAGAGAAGACAACCAAAACTCTAGCGATTGGTTCTGATCTAGTCTAGTTTTGCACACACCAGAACCAACTAGATCTACGGGTATTTAAATGGGAGTAATCAAATCTCGTGCCACGATCACAATCTCAATTAAGTTGGTTTCCATATAACCATATCCCACAAACTTCTTCACGTTCCCAAATAATCAGAACGAGAAAAAGAAAGACCGCGTCCCTACCAGACAAGGAGGCGGATTTAAGGAACTCATGGTCGGGCTCGGCAATCTGACCCCTGACTCCCGAGTCCTGACTCAGGTCAGGCACTCAGTAGTGCTAACCCCAATTCTTGATTCTTAGCTCAGATCTAGCACTCAAGAGTGTTGACTCCCGACTACGTGGTTCTCCTTTTCATGACATAGGCCTTTGAGATTTATTTAGAAATTTCTGAAATTCTCAAGAGCCATCATCAATGGCCTTTTGTAACCAAACCATGGTATGATGCACTGGAGCGGTGGTGTCCACTACCAGCTACTGAGGTCCGACCGTCCAACCCATTCCAATTGTTGTGTAATTAATCTCGATCAATTTTTATGTTTACGTGTCAAATAAGTGACTAGACTCATTCTATGTGTCAAGTAGATTTAGTCAGTTCCTTTGCTAGGTGTTTTGCTTGTTGAACATTTTTATTCAATTCCTGCATATCTGTTGTGATCCATACGTTCAAGTTGGAGCGGTGGTTTCGTATCATGGCACATTTTTAGTTGTTATTGGTTGTAACTAATCCCTATATATGTTTGTGAGGCACGTGAGAAGACACTATGGTTTGAGTATGAGGCCATCATATTCAAAGACAAAGAAACAATTGAGGAGTTCATGCTTCGATTGCACACACTTGTCATTGACATTTGTAAAGTCAGAAAGTATGTTATACTTTATAATGAGCAGAGGTGATAGAGATGAGGGAGAGGTGGGGCGATGGGTAGGACACAATATTGAAGAGGAAGAATCAGTGATGGCACAAACAAGAGGTTAGGATTATAGATCAACACTAAAATGAAAGTGTGACCAATTCAATTTCTCTTTGCCTATTTATATGTATGATACACTTAAGAGCACACCCATTAGTGTTAGGTCGTAATGTGACCCGTCACTAAAGTGGTGCTCTTCTTTAGTGACAGACCGTAACATGATATGTAACTAATGCTAGGATCCTTTAGTGATGGGTCATTGTATTATTGACGTAAAAATTTTAGGTATCCTTACATATTCACACTCAAAGGCCTACAAGAGTCCTCTTAACTCTAGTGCAGGTCCTAAATAGTAGGCATGTCAGTCAATTTGATCCTGCAATTGATAAGAAAATAAATGTGATATGTTCTAACACTATAGGCGATATCCCATCGATATCGACATCGATAGCACGCTTGAAAATTATGATACATCATGTAAAACATATAAAGTACAATGAATACTACTAATCAGCCCTTGTAATAATATCTCAAAGCACCAATCGCTAAGGTTCGAACTAAACCGATGCAACATAAAGATATGCTACCGAGAGCACCACGAATAAGGTGAAACTGATTGATAGAATAACGAATAAATCATCGGCTAAAACTCTGATGAACGTTGAACCAATAGATCAAACCAAATCGGCTCATTTGCATCCCACCAACGTCATGGATCAGACCCAACCGAGACAATATGTCATTGACAATCACCATATGATATAATATAATATGGTAAGTTGAACTATCATGATTAGTCAACACATAGATTTGGTCGAAAAAGCACAGTATGAGAAAATGAATCAGTGCATAAAACTGATAACTAATAAATCTATCTGATCATAGTATCAAATCAAACTGAGAGCCATAAACATATGAATCAGTTTACCAAATAGGCTATCCCCATTAAAGTTAGAGATCAGACTCAACCTATGTAGCCATAACTCTAGTAGGGAATCACCCAAATGCTATGTACCTAAGGTTGGCGATGTGCCAAAGGGTTTAATTGGTTGATTGTGTGAACTTGTTACAATGACCCTGGACTTACATATTTATAGTCGGGTGGACATGCTATTCGTGGACAACACATAATCATAACTGAATTATTTATTTGTTAACTAAATGACAACTAACATAATGCATCTGCCCATGTCGTGTGTAGCCCATCTTCATCTTTTAAGCCTTTGTCGATGTCCCATCAGGTCAGTCGCCTGATTCTCCTAGCCGATGATCTGTCGGTCCAAAATCTAGTGTCAACAAATATAAATTGTCATTAATGGGGGTTGCACCCCTTATGACGGGCCATATTATGATACATCACTGATGTTACATATTTAGTGACGCACATCATTTATCCATCAGTAAATCTCCATCACTAAAGACTGTTTCTATGGTAGTGTTCACTCTCCGTCCACACCGCCATCCGAGCCTCTACACCACCACCCCAGCTTTCGTGCCTTAGCGTCGCCACCCGAGCCTCTAGCACCTCCACATCGCCCCTAGGCCATGCACGCACCATCGAACACATGAGCGAAGTGGTACAAACCCATCCTCCACTTAATTTGGAGGGACAGAATTGTCCCTCATATTGACAGAATATTCGATCCATTTAGGTTGTCTCTATCCCAATTCATCACTGAACCAAACATCATCATCAAAAGTGGACTTGTGACATCCCATTCCCCTTGATCTCAACACCTTTAATATGTCTATTTGGCGACGATCGAACAAACCCACGTGCTATGTCTTAGACAAAAATTGCCCCCTCTAAAACAACTTGAATGCTGATGTTCTATTATACTTGGCGATGAACAACCCATGTGGCTCGCTTTAGACAATATTTGCACCCCTCCCCCTAAAAAACATAGGGAAAATTACTCACATGCCATTATAATTTTCAGAAATTGCCTACATGCCACTGTCAGTGACTGTGGCGGCTCCCATCTGGCAGTGACACAATGATGGCATTTTGGCAAACCGTAAAAATCGTAATGGCACAAAAAAAATTAACCCTAAAACATAACGAGTAGATCAATTTGTAAGATGATAACTAATAGTTCTTAAATTGCACACTCAGTTGGTTCATTTGATTTGGTTTGTTAGTAGTCCTTGCTAACAAGGGGGCCACCATCCAAACATGTGTATGCTGCTTGGTGTTGTTAGCAAACTCCATGTCCACGGTGTATATATTATTAATTTGAATATTAACCTAAATATATATAAAATAGAGTGGGAATGGTGGATAACTTCCTTATAAATCATATATATATATATTGTTTACACTACCGGAACTGAGACTTTGCCGAGTGCAATATCTCGGGCACTCGACAAAGGATAATTTGCCGAGTGTTTTTTTAAAAACACTCGGTAAACGTTAAACACTCAGTGAATTAATTATTTATCGAGTGCCCCACAAAAATACACTCAGCAAAAATAGATAGTAACGGTCGTCATGACAACGTGTTTGAGGGAATTTTTTTCGGGTTTGCTGAGTGTTTTTTAAAAAACACTCGGCAAAGACACTATTTTTGTGTGTGTGAGCCTTGTTTCGATCGTATGTGATATTTTCTATTTGGTTTTATATTTAAATTTTTTTGTGCACTCAAAATACAACATATATCATCCCATGTAAAAATTTCATATTTTTTAGTTCAATTTGCTATTTTTAATTCATTAAGTATGTTTCTAGGATTTAAATTGAAATATGTGAAATTGGAACTACAAGTAACTAAAATAATAAACCAAAAATTATAGAAAATCATATTCATATTTTTAGTATATTTTGAGTTCTTATGAACTAAATTAAAATAAATTTTGAAAAAACTAGGTTGCGACACTCTATCGGCAACATAGACTTTAATAGTTTTTTAATTATATAAAAATCAAATGAAATACAAAAAATATGAGACTTATCATGGTGTTATGATACAATACATAGATACTGTGATAGAAATTTAAAAAATATTTTGATAAAGTTGTAACGTATAGTGTTTAGAAATTAGAGATTTTGGGAGGAGGAATTAGAGTTTAGAGAAGAAATGAGATAGGTTTGAAAGCAAATTAATGATTAATTCTTTATTTGAACTTGATTTTTTTGCAATAAAAATACAACGTATATTATCCCACGTAAAAATTTCATATTTTTTTAGTTCAGTTTGCTATTTTAATTCACTAAGTATGTTTCTAGGATTTAAATTGAAATAGGTGAAATTTGAATTACAAGTGCCTAAAAAATGAACTAAAATTTATAGAAAAATCATATTCATATTTTTAGTACATTTTGAGTTCTTATGAATTAAATTGAAATAAATTTTGAAAAAACTAGGTTGCGACACTCTATCGGCAACATAGACCTTGATAGTTTTTTAATTCTAAAAAAAATCAAATGAAGTTCGAAAAACACGAGAATTATCATGTTGTTACGATATAATATATAGATACTGTAATACAAATTTAAAAATGTTTTGATAAAGTTGTCACGTATAGTGTTTAGAAATTGGAGATTTTGAGAGGGGGATTAGAGTTTAGAGAAGAAATGAGATATGTTTGAAAGCAAATTAATGATTGAATCTTTGTTTCAACTTCAATTTTTTTTTGAAATCAAAATATGACGTATATTATCCCTTATAAAAATTTCATTTTTAGTTAAGTTTGTTATTTTTAATGCATTAAGTATGTTTTTAGGATTTAAATTGAAATAGGTGAAATTTAAAATGCAAGAGTATGAAATAATAAACTAAATTATCGAAAAAAAATCATATTCATGTTTTCAGTCTATTTTTATGTATTATCCACTATTGTTTATTTAAATTTTGTTAAAGAAAAGAATAAAAAAACAAATTTTAAAAATGAAAAGATAAAAAAATGTTTACCGAGTGCCAAATTTAAGACACTCAACAAACAATTTGTGTTTGCCGAGTGTAGCACTCGGCAAACAAAAATTCAGCTTCCTGCTCAAGTTTTCCCGCAAAAATTCAAAAGAACGGTAATTTTTCTTCAAATTTTTGGCAAAATCCTCTAAATCCTCCCACCTCCCTTCTTCCTCATCTCTCCCCTGGCCATACCATAGCTGCCACGTTGTCGTCACCACATCGTCGTCCCCACGCTGTCGTCGTCACCACGCTATCGTTGTCGCCCCACCCCGCCCCTGGCGCCGCGCGGCGCGACCCGCCCCCGGCGCGGCACGGAGCACCCCGTCTCGCCCCCGCTCCTGCCGCGCCCGTCCCAAGCGCCACGACGGGCCCCCGCCCTGCCCCCATTCCTGTCGGGCCCGACCCCAGAGCCGCGCCAGGCACTCTGTTCCATCCCTAGTGTCGTGTGGCATGCCCCTCCCTCGGTGCCTCGACGGGCACCTCGCCATGCCCCCGTTGTCGTGAGGCACGACGCGCCCCGTCCCACCCCCGCTCCTGCCGCGCCGGGCCCCCTGCCCCATCCCTGTTCCTATTGTGCCCGACCCTGGTGCCGCACCAGGCGCTCCGCCCCGTCCCCAGTGCCGTGCGGCGTGGCGTGGCGCGCCACATTCTGTCTCACACCTCGCGGCACGCCCCTCCCTCGACGCCTCGATGGGCGCCCCGCCTCGCCCCGCACCGCACCTCGCGTCGTGCCTGTCTCTATGCCGCACTCGTCATCTTGTTTTTTTATTTTCTTTTTTTTGTCGAGTACTAAATTTTGACACTCGGCAAACCCATCATCATTGTCGTTTGCACACCATTTTGTCACTTTTTGCCGAGTGTTATTTTTGACACTCGACGAAGTGTTCGTCGAGTGCCCGACAAAATACACTCGGCAAATCCGTCTATATCGAGAGTTTATTTACTGAGTGTGGTTTGTCGAGCACACACTCGGCGAACGATTTGCCAAGTGTAAATCTAGCACTCTTCTCCCATAGTGTTATGTGTTTTGCCTATAAATTGAGAGTTCTATCTCTCCTCGTTGTAATACATACCAGATAAATAAAAAATATTGGTTTAGTGTAAGAGTTTTTTAGATATATGCCATTACAATTACTGTGCTTTGGAACATTGCCACTATAATTACTGTGCTTTGGAACTTTGCCACTACAATTCGTCTATTTGAATATATGTTATTTTAGAATTATAGCTCTCACAAAATCTAATGGCATATTTCATATTTCTCTAAAATTATAATGACATATTTTAAAATTCTCTAAATTTGTAATGGTATAGTTCGGAGTTCTCTGATTTTGTAATGGCATGAATCTAAATATGCAATGGCACATATTCCAACTTTCCCTTAGTATAATTGTTTATTTTGGCTCGATCGGTATCATGCATGATATGCACCTCTACTGTATATTTATACGTACGTATAACGCATGCATATATATACGTACGCGTGCAAAAAATTCATCGCAGCAATTAAGCAATTCATTAGACTTATATAAAAGCAATTAATTGATGTATGCCTAATAATTAACTTAGAGCTAGGAGTGTTTGTGACGAGCGAGCTCTCTAGCTAGGTGAGCCAGAAAGGCGATGAAATCGTCAGGTCGAGGTTAATGGCCGCCGCCGCCGACCGGCTGCTCATCATCTCCGACGACATCTCCGTGTCGTCGTCGTCGTTGACGGCCAATCGGCCACGACCGGAACCAGCGTTGGCTGCCGGCGGCGGCCGGGTACTGGAACAAGCGAGGTGGTCATCATCATCCCTTGATCCGACGTCGATGATTGTTCCTAGCACAGGCAGCGCCGCCACCCGGAGCTCGTCGTCGCTGATGCTCGAGCCGCCGTCGACGACGCTGATCGATTCTTCGTCACCGGCACCGATCGACAGCGTCAGCTCGCAGTCGTCTACGGTGTGTACCACTTGCCGCCGATGAGACTTCTGGTGGCCGTGGCTCCGATTACCAGACACCTGCCATGCAACAAGCAGCAGCCAGCAAGCAGGCGATTAATCAAATAATTAAACAAGTCATTAATCAGTGCGCATTAAACTTATGAGTTGTGACTTATGACCCTAAAATTAACAGCTATATATTACCTCTCTTAAACCTCTTAAATAATGCAATATTTAAAATTAATCTAGATCATTAATTTTAGTTAGGATTAAAATAAAATAAAGTAAAAATAAAAATAATTAGTGACCATCAAATAATTGGAAAATCGATCAGCACATACAATTAAAAAAATTAGTGTGGAAAATTAAAAAGTTAGGATACAAAAATCAAAAGTGACCTATAATAGGAGGTCATCATCTTTAATTATTCTAGCCATTAAATTAAAATAAATGAACGGTACACAATAATTTTGGTGTACCATAAAATTGCAATGATGCATTAGTGAAATCTATCTCCTAATGCTTGTTTCAACTTAGATTATTCAGCTTATTAAAAAATCTGAGTTAGATCAGTTTACTAAATTGTTATAAACTTATAATATGTACATATTATAATAAACTGACATAATAAATTGAAGTCAGCTTATGAAAATAAGCTAAATTATTATATAATGCAAGTTAAAATAAATAGGCCTTTAATCATATAGGTAGAAGAGAAAATTTGATCGCAACACCTTTTGTGTTGAAAGGAAGTTGAAGCTGCTGTTCCACGGCGCACGGATTGTACTGATATGTTCCTTCGGCTGTTGATCCAGCGACGTCGAACGTTGGATCGGTCGTCCAGTAATAATATTGCCGCTGTTGTTAGAGCTCCTGTACATCTGATAGATCGACGAAGTACGTACGGAGAATTAGCACAATAAGAAAAATTAAGATGATGTTGTTATGTACGGCAAAATATGTTTGAATAGGGTATTTATTAGATATTATATATTTTAATATATTTTGAAAACTCGATCGAAGTTAAATAATTTTTGTTTAAAACGGAAATCGATATACGTGATGATTTAACAATATCAAAATATGTGGTTTCAATTATTTGTTCCTTAATTATATATGTCATTCTTACAAATGTTAATCAATCAAATAACTAATTAGTTTAAGTGTCAAATCACCGGATATTACTTAATTCAATTAGTTAGCTAACCTGAAGATGACTTTTCACATGCGATATGGTGACTCCTCCTGCCTTGGCGCCCATCAGCTGCAGAATCCGCTTCGGTGTCGCCTCTGTTAATTCAGAGTATATATCGAAACTAATTAAACAATTTAATTCACCGTCTTAATTCAATCTCCCCCAATGGAGAGAAATTAAGATGAACTGAAGAGTAATCAACACATAGATGAAAAAAAAATTGATGAACTAACCATCCGGTCCGCCGAGGAGGTGGACGGCGTCGACGAAGCGGCGGTGCAGCTCCTCCGACCACCGCAGCCGCGGCACGTCGGTCCGGTTGTACTGCCGGACTCCTCTCCTCTCCAACACAACCATCTCTAGCTCCGACGACTACTATATATACGATCTCCAACCAGCCTTCTCTCTCCCGTCCGATCCGATCCCCTTCCGGCGACAGACTGATCGAATTGAAGATAGATCGGAGCTAGCTAACTAGCTAGCAGCTAGCTGATGAACACTTGAACAGCCAAAGCTTGTGCAGTGCAGATATATATATGTCTAATCAATCTAGTTGCCTAACCTTGCAACAACTATATATAAAATATACTATCCACGCTTATACGTACGGCCAAATCTGCCTGTCTGTCGAGCTATTACTTTGCTGCAGTGTATGAATCTCTGGAGTATAATTAAAAAGAAGATCAGTTGCACACACCAATAATGGGGCCAGCCGGGCTTGCTAGCTCATCACTTTTTTGACCAGCTAATCCAGTCAAACACGTACCTACTGACTAATTATATATATATAAAAATGATATTCTACTTCACGGCATATAGAATAACTATTCTACTGAATAGCAATTGAGTACTATTTTTTTCTCAGTAGTAGATTTTTCAGTAGAATAGTTATTCTACACACGTGATGTAAGATATCATTTGTATATATATATATCAAAGTTTGTTTGATATTTATTAAAAGTAAATTTATTTAATTTTGGTTAAGTTTTTTTAAAAATATATATTAACATATAAAAGTATCAAATAAATACACCTTTAGTACATGTTTAATTTTACGGTGGGTTTAACAAAATTTATTTGATACACTAATTTGTTGGTATATTTTTCCATAAAGTTGACAGAAAATTAAAAGTTTGACTTATAAAAAGTCAAAAGCTTACAATATATTATTATCAATAATAATAAAAGAGGGAGTATGGGTGCATTCATAATTGAGTAGCATGCAAATCACTTTCTCTCCATCTCCTGCAGGCTGAAAAAGCTGTGCAGAAGAAGCAAGAAACTAGGAGCTAGCCCTAGTTTGAGAAGAAGTTCAACTAAACCGGCACACGTACGATTCGCACGTACTTGGTCGTCGATCGATGTTCGTCGACTGACCCGGCAGTCCTATCCCTGTGGCTGCTTGAAATTCAATTCGTCCTTAGCTTCGCACGTGTATACACGTACATCAGCTTGCGTACGTGCATGGCGTGAAACTATGATCACCAAGTTTTTTTAGTACTACACGTACTACCTTTCCGTACGGGAGAAAGTCGTTTTGGAAGGCAACACAAGATATTTTTGACCGTCATTGAGAGACGTAGTTTAGTTGGATTTGAATGCGGAAATAATCATGTGTAGTTGTTAATCTTGGAAACAATACGTATTATATATATTAGTATAGTACTCGCGACATTAAAAATTAAAAAAACAATTATGAAATAGTACAATTATAAAATATAGGTGACCAACGACGAGCAGAAGCTGCGAGGACAGTTCGAGATGAAGATGGCAATGACAATATGGTAGTTGAGGATCCGATCGGAGCAACGGTCGGAGACGGGGAGGGGACGCTGGACTCGATAGAGTCCACAACAAGGACGAATGTAGCTACCGTGGATGAGGGTGGGCAGCTAGAGCTCGGTGGGCGGTGGTGGAGCAAAAACATACGGCGCAGGCTCAAATTCATGAGGCTAGGGCTAGAACTTATGGCAGGATTTGGCTACGGGTTCTGGATTTTATAGGGAGACTACAAAGAAGGAAAGGGGTGGGTATGAGAAGGGATTTCGAGGCTTCCAAAAAATGCGCCATAAATATATTTTTCATTTATTTATTATTTTTATATAAAATTAATCAGAATTTCATAGATTTATATATATACACTACCGGAAACTAAAAGTTTGCCGAGTGTCTTCTCCTTTGCCGAGTGTCTTCTCCTTTGCCGAGTGCAATATCTCGGGCACTCGGCAAAGTATACTTTGCCGAGTGTTATTTAAAAAACACTCGGCAAACTTTAAACACTCGGCAAAGCTGGAGACTAACGGGCGTCCTGACGGCGTTTTTGAGCGGACAAAAAAAATATTTTTTTTTGAGTTTGCCGAGTGTTTTTTGAAAAACACTCGGCAAAGACACTTGATTTGCCGAGTGTTTTTCAAAAAACACTCGGCAAACATATTTTTTTTATTTTGTGTGAAATCTTGTTTCAAGTCAATATGTTGTTTGCAATTTCGTTTTGGCTTGAAATTTTTTCTGTAATCACAATAAAACATATATTATCTCATGTAAAAATTCAACATTTATTTAGTTCAGTTTGCTATTTTTAATTCATTAAATATGTTTTTAGGATTTAAATTGAAATATGTGACATTTGAACTACAAGTGCCTAAAATAATGAATCAAAAATTATAGAAAAATCATATTCATATTTATTACTATATTTTGAGTTCTTATGAACTAAATTGAAATAAATTTAGACAAAACTAGGTTGCGACACTCTATCAACAATGTAGACTTTAATAGTTTTTTAATTCTAAAAAATTCAAAACAATTCTCAAAAATATTATACTTTAGATGGTGTTATGATATGATATGAATATGCTGTGATAAAAATTTAAAAATGTTTCGATAAAGTTATCACGTATAGTGTTTACAAATTGGATATTTTGAGAATTAGAATTGGAGTTTAGAGAAGAAATGAGATAGATTTGAAAAAAAATTAATGATTAAATTTTTGTTTGATCTTGAAATTTTTTGTGAACTACAAACACAACATATATTATCTCATATAAAAATTCAACATTTATTTAGTTAAGTTTGCTATTTTTAATTCATTAAATATGTTTCTAGGATTTAAATTGAAATATGTGACATTTGAACTACAAGTGCCTAAAATAATGAATCAAAAATTATAGAAAAATCATATTCATATTTATTACTATATTTTGAGTTCTTATGAACTAAATTAAAATAAAGTTTGAAAAAACTAGGTTGCGACACTCTATCGACAACGTAGATTTTAATAGTTTTTTAATTCTAAAAATTTCAAAACAATTCTAAAAAATATTATACTTGAGATGGTGTTATGATATGATATGAAGATGCTGTGATAAAAATTTAAACATGTTTCGATAAAGTTATAATGTATAGTGTTTACAAATTGGATATTTTGAGAGGAGGAATTGGAGTTTAGAGAAGAAATGAGATAGATTTGAAAACAAATTAATGATTAAATTTTTGTTTGATCTTTAAATTTTTTTAAATAATAAAATACTACGTATATTATTCCATGTAAAAATTTTATATTTGTTTAGTTCAGTTTGCTATTTTTAATTCTTTAATTATATTTCTAGGATTTAAATTAAAACATGTCAAAGTTGAGCTATAAGTGCATAAAATAATAAACTAAATTATTCAAAAAAATTATATTTATATTTTTGAGTTTATTTTTAGTCCTTGTGCGCTATAGTTTTATAATTTATATTGAGAAAAAGAATGTAAAACAAATTAATCAAAGTTTTTTTAAAAAAAATTCTTTGCCGAGTGCCAAATTTGAGGCACTCGGCAAAGATTTGGTGTTTGCCGAGTGCAACACTCGGCAAACACCAAATATTTTTTTCCCGCAGTCCTATCCCGCAAAATTTCAAACTTGGCGCCAATTTTTTAAAAAAATTTCACATTTTTTTTAAATACTCCCACCCACCCACCCTCCATCCTCCTTCTCCCTCCTCCCTCCTCTTCTTCCCTCCTCCTCCCTCCTCCTCCGTCGTCCTCGTCGCCGTCGCCGCCGTCGCCACGCCGTCGCCCCGCCACGCCGCGTGCCGCCCTAGCTCGGCGCCGCGGGCCGCCCCTCCACGGCGCAGCGCGTCGTCGCCCCTCCACGGCGCAGCGCGTCGTCGCCCCGCCACGCCGAGCGCCGTCGCCGCCGCCTCGCCGCGCGCCGCCCGGATCCCGCCTCGCCGCACGTCGCCCGGACCCCGCCCCGGTGCGCGTCGCCTCGCCGCGCGCCCCCGGACCCCGCGTCGCCGCGCGCCGCACAGACCCCGCCTCGCCGCGCGCCGCCCGGACACCGCCCCGGTGCGCGTCGCCTCGCCGCGCGCCGCCTCGCCGCGCGCCGCCCGGACCCCGCCTCGCCGCGCGCCGCACGGACCCAGCCCCGGCGCGCCCTGCCCGCGTCGTCGCCCATGCCGCACCGTCGCCCGCGCCGCGGCCACGCCCGTACCCGCGCCTGTGGCGCACCCATTTTTTTTATTTTACACTAATTTCTTTGCCGAGTGCTTTCTTTTGGCACTCGGCAAACCGACCGTCAAGTTTTCCATTCCGTTTATCGCTTTTTTTTCGCCGAGTGCCAACTTTTACACTCGGTAACACCTATTCGCCGAGTGCTAGACAAAAAACACTCGGCGAAGTGTTGTTCGCCGAGAACATTTTTACCGAGAGTTCTTTGCCGAGTGCAACACTCGGCGAAGCGTTTGCCGAGCGCAAACAAAGCTTCGCCGAGTGCCAAAGGCACTCGGCAAATAAGAAGTCTCCCGTAGTGATATATATATATGATCAACATTCCATATATTCATGATTTCCATATAAAATATATCAACTTTCGTATATTGATGATTTCTATATATTAATAATTTTCATATAAAACATATAAACTTCCATATATCGATGATTTCCATATATTAATAATTGTCCTATAAAACGGAAGATCAACTTTGATATAAAACAGAGAGAGGAGGGGAGGCCATATATGATTTATTAGATGTGAATGAATGGTTGTGATTTAACAAAAGACTAGTCAGGTGGACACTCAAAATCACCAATTATATAGTACGGTAGATACACACTTGCCATGTATCGGTTGGTATAATTAACAACTATATAGATATCACAAAAATCTAAATTTACATGCATGGTGTATATATATACTTGTTCATTTAAGCAGTATATAAAACATATGGAAGGTGAATAAAAATGTTTAAGAAGTAATAAAAAATAAATATGGTAGCACTAAACACATGCGCTCGTATCACATGCAAAGATCACTCCCATTGATTTCACGTTTTTCCGTCTATAAATATGTGATATCAATGCAAATGAAAGGTTCGGCTCAGGTTTTAATTTGGGCCGCACGTATAGATCTGACGGTTGAGCGGTGATCTGGCATGTAGGGAGCAGAGTGGCACATGTCGTTCTTCTTCGGCAGCAGCTAGAGCGATCTAGTGGACGAGAGATTGATCAAAGTGGTGGTCGAGGTCGGGAGGATGACAACGAACTTGATGGAGTCAACAACGAGGCGAGAGGTTGTTTTTGGCAATGAGGAGTGGCGGTCGGAGCTTGGTCGGTACAGGCAGAGGAAAATGCATGCGGAGGGCTCGATTTTGTGAAGGAGACGTTGTGGTTAGGTCGGCAATCAGTGGCGAAGGGAGGAATTTATAGAGTGCCAACGGAAAAGGAAGGAGATCGGGGAAGGAATGGCTCGGGAGATGTTTCCAAAAATAATTCGGTCGAGTTCAAATTTATGCAGATTTGGCCATAGATTGTGGGATTTCACAAGGAAACAGATGAGAAAGTTATCTAGGAGTACGGAAAGTATAACGGCAGGCTCAGTTGGGCTGATTGCGCACGACGGCGACGGATTCAAGATTTAAAGCTTGCCGATGAAGAGTGCGCATAGAAAGAGGGATTTCTCTAAGGGGAAGATGATATTGATGACTAGGGCGGCTGGCAGTGAGAGGAGGCATTGGGTCAGCACGGGCGCGATGGGACACGAGGGCATACTGTTGGGCCCAGTGGCGGGCGGGCACAAGTGCATGCTAGCACAGCCACACAGCCTAGTAGGCAGGGCCCACTAGCAAGGAGAGGGAGATAGGGCATGGGCAGAACGGTTGTGCCTATAGAGGAGGCCTGACGGGCAGATAAAGAAGGGGAGACCATAATAGGAGGGAGTGGTCCAAAAAGGATTTTAATTTATTTCATGACTTAAATAAATTCTAAATTGATGTGGGGTTGTAAAATTCCTAAAAATCTCTACTAATATAAAACGGGAATTGGTCATCCGTCCGCGCGCAGCGCCTCCCTCCCCGCCTCGGCCCAATAAGCTTGCCCGGCCCATTACACGCTAGCTTCCGCCTTCGCCCGCTTCTGCCGACGCCAGCGCTGTGCCCTAGCTCTCGCGCCGCCGATCTCCTTGCGCCGCCATCGACCTAGCCCCTCCAAGCTCTCGCCCCTCGCGCCGCCTAGATCTCGCCCCTCGCGCCGCCGATCTCCTCACGCCGCCATCGACCTAGCGCCTCCACGCTCAGGAGCTCCGCCAATCCTCGGTCCACTCGCACCGCCTCCCCTTCCGCATCGACCTAGCCCCTCCATGCGTGCAGGATGCGACATGGAGTGCGGCGGCGGAGCCACCTACGCGCGCAGGACGTGGCATGGGAGCGCGGCGGCCGAGCCGAGCTTGGTCAGCGTGCTAGCCCGCGCTGCGCGACGGCTGGCTGCGTGGCTGGCTCGGCCGCCGTGCTCCCATGCCGCGTCTCGTGCCGCCTCCGCGCTCGACCCCTACCCAGTCCTCACGCACAGCTCGCCTCCCACGTGTCCTCATGGCGATGTCCCCAGTACTCGCGCATAACCGTCGCTTGACCACGCCGCGGCAACCGTCGACCATCACTGCCTTTTAAACCACCCATCACACATCACCGAAGCTCTGCTCATTCAACATCAGCTTGTATTCACCCCCGTCTACAACCTCAGAAGGCAAGGAACCAACTACATCAGCTAGAAAACGAGTAAGAATTCATCTATTTCTTCTGAAGTTTTGCAACAATGTAAATGATGTGTTCTGTGATAATACTTTCTGGAATGCATCTGATCTGTTTTGAACATGATTGATCTTTGATATTAGGAAGTGTTCTTGAGAATATATTGTTTTGAATTCAGATTGTGCTGTTCAAAGAGTTCTCCCAAGTATTAAGTCTGTTCTTGTTACATAGTTGGTCTGTGATGTATTTCTTTGAGAAAACTTGTCTTCACCACAATCTTGAGAAGAAAAACAGTGTGCTCTAGCTTTTCTAGACAATCAATAGTGTGAGATTTTTTCGTTTCGGAAGTGGTACAGGATTTTCAGAAAACCTGTTCATCATTCAGAGAAATTTTCTGATTGTGCAAGTGTCTTTTTATTCTCTTTGTGAAATCCTGTTGTTCTGAACTAGATGTCTGTGTGGTTTGTACTGAAATTCATTGAGATATCTATTGTTTAACTCTGTTCATTCACTTGGTTTAGCTTTGAGTGTAGTCTCAGTTTTTACCTGAAGTCAATTCTGCTCACTACTGAGTTTTGACTGGTTGATTCAATTTAGTCTGGATTGAAGTTTGAAAACTCTCTTGCCTTGCATCTGGTTCTGAAGTTCTTGGATGATGTTTAGAACTTCAAAAATATCTGATCTAAACTGTTGAACAGTGTTTTCACTGTAGTTTTCATAGTATTGTCTACAGCACCTGATCTGCTTTTTAACCTTTATTAATTCTGATTTCTGGTTCATGTTTTCCTGAAATTCAGTAGTTTATGTTCAGGTTTAAGGTGAGTATAAGAAGTGTTAATACCTATTTTCAGAATACTATCATCTGATTGCAATTCAATCAATATATTCTGAATTGTCACTGTTTTGAGTTATTCTGAAAATAGTTTCTGAAATATGTGTGTGAACTGATAAACTAAAAGTCTATTCAACAGGTTAATCTGAAATTGAGATTTGGTTCCAGAAAAGTATATATCTTGTTCTGAATGAAGTTGTTGATTCACCTGTTGGTACAGTTTTTGAAATAGATTTGTCATTGTAAGTCAGTTCAAGATTTGTGGTTCCTATTCTGAATTACAGTTGAGGATTGCTCCGAATTGTTGCAATCTGTAGAGTAGATTCTATTGTTCTTATTTTATTCATATATAACTTTACATCTATTGATCTTTGTTAGTGAAATATATATTCTGCTTGTCAAGATAAACGTGTCTTTTCCAATGCATGATTTCAGTATGTCTTGCAATAGTTCAATTTCACATTTCCTTCAACTTGCTCACTGTAGAAAAATATATACATGATACTTCTCTCATAAAGAGTAACAAGACAGTAGATGGCAAGCGGCTACTCATGGATAGTTAGTTGGTTACATACTTTGTAGAAAAACTTGGGTAGCACATGTAAACTGTAAAACAATTGATGGCACAGTACAAGCATGTCTTATGAAGCAAAAAAAAATTAAAAAAATCTGCATAAACATGTTTTGCAGCTACCATTTGTCAATTTGCTTGGCACAAAGAGTAGTACCAGCTCCATCATTGCTTTAAATTACAGTGTACAGTAAATTAAACATGTGTTAATCTATTTTTGATGAAGCACATTGCTTTAAATTAGCACCTTATCATATTTGAATTTGCTGTTTAAGTTTGCTTGATGGTATGGTCCCCATTCTATATTGCAAAACTGAGAAACCTAAGGTAATTATTAGGAAAGCATCAACGGCACCGATGCTCGTGGGCGCCAAAATTGTTTTTGCAATCTGCAATTCTTTAGTGCTACATACATACAAAATTCGTGCACAAAAGCTATCAAGGGAGTCCATATGTTCACATATGTGTTTTTTAGGTGCAGTAGTTATTTTGTCCTTGAACAAATCACAGTTTCACCATTCATTAGTAATTACCAGGGATAGTCATGTTCTTACTGGAGAACTCATCTGTCATGTTTCACTGTGATTAGAATAAATATCCTATATTGCCATGCTAATACTTTCTTAAAATTTTTAAACATTATGTCAGCTGTACACTCCTGCGTTTTGCAGTGCAGATGTGTTGGTTTAAATCATGTTCATGCCATCTGGTGCCTGTTGTCATGTATCTTGTTTTACGGCAAATTTTGTTAATTTCTGGATGTTTTTTGTAGGTTTCAAAGAAGTAAAAGATATTCAAAGCAGTTCAAAATATTCAAAGTATTCAAACCAGTATTCTTAACTTTTGGCTGATCAGGTTATATTTATATAATAGCTTCTGGTTCTGTCAGTACATTTATACTTTTAATGGTGATGATGAATCATGTGACGAATTATACATGTTGACTGCCTTGTAACTCATGTAATCATAGATTATTTGCAACACACGAACACATATTAAGAATAAAAGCCTCATTTGTGTTCTTGATTTTTTGGTAACGATTTTTTGCTGAAACTGGTGTCTCAGTATCTATTGCTGTCCGGACTGATGCTTCCGCTGGAATTTAGATTTTTTTTCCGATTAGACGGCATATAAGGATCTTGTCTTCTTGTGCTAATAATTGTTTATGTAAGACAACAAATATTCAAGCTTAAGATGTAGAGGAGAATCACAGACAACATGAATACACAGATAGAAATAAAAACGAAATGATATGCTAAAGGTGACTCACCAATGACATGTGCTATACCCAACTTCACGGGATAACCAGCATTTGCCACAAAGCAAAATAAGCATATTAGCATAGAAGCAAAATAACCTCAGAACGACATATTGCACGCACAATACCCATAATTAAATAGGAAAATGACAGATAAATATAGGAAAACGACATATCAAACCACTTTAGTTAATTTATCATAATTAAATAGGAAAATAACAGATAAATTTATTCTGTCTGTCAAATATATTTAGAGTACCTGTTTATTTTTTTAATATTCTCCCCTGTTTATTTTTTTAACTATTACCAATTTAGCATCATGTTTTCAATACTTTTTAAATTACATGTGATCTTACCTCTATTTATATTCTGTTTGTCAAATATATTTAGAGTCGCTGTTTATTTTTTTAATATTCTTCTCTGTTTATCATTTTCCCTGTTTATTTTTTTACTATCCCTATTTATTTTTTTAAGTTTTTTCTTATTTATTTTTTTACTATTACCAATTTAGCATCATGTCTTCAATACTTTTTTAATTGCATGTGGTCTTATATCTATCTATATTCTGTTTGTCAATCTCTACTAATATAAAACGGGAATTGGTCGTCCGTCCGCGCGCAGCGCCTCCCTCCCCGCCTCAGCCCAATAAGCTTGCCCGGCCCATTACGCGCTAGCTTCCACCTTCGCCCGCTTCTGCCGACGCCAGCGCTGTGCCCTAGCTCTCGCACCGCCGATCTCCTCGCGCCGCCATCGACCTAGCCCCTCCAAGCTCTCGCCCCTCGCGCCGCCTAGATCTCGCCCCTCGCGCCGCCGATCTCCTCGCGCCGCCATCGACCTAGCCCCTCCACGCTCAGGAGCTGTAACACCCCAGAAATTAAAAGGAATAAAACAAAAAGAAAAAAACATTATTTAAAATCATTTCTGGATTTATCATTAAAGGAAAATCACAAAAGAACCCAAATAAAGCCAAACAGGGAGAAATACTCAAAATCTGGACTTGAAAATTTTATGAGATGAACTAGAGGCCAAGATATAATTTTAGGAATTTTTACAAATTTTTATCAACAGTGATTCAACCCTTAATCAAATAAATGAATTATTGGAATTATTTTAAATCAGAAAAGAATTGAAAAGCTTAATGGGCCTCAACCCTGAAACCTCCCTCCAACGGCCTTTCGGCCCAGCCCATCACCGCCCTCCCACTGACAAGCGGGACCCGCCTGTCGGCGCCGCTCCCCTCTCTCCTCCCGCCCGCGCCCCGCCTCGGCCCCACCAGTCAGCCTCTTCGCACCCGCCTTCACCCTCTGACATGCGTGGCCCGCCTGTCGGCGCCATTTGTCTCGCGCTCACTCACTGACAGGTGGAGCCCACCTGTCAGATCCATCGTCTCCGATGGAAGGGGATCGCTCCCTTTCCTTCCCCGGTGATCTCCTTCTGTCTTCTCGCCGCCGGCCGCCGGATCGCCTTGGATCCCCTCCGATCGCCTTCCCGGGTCACCACCGCCCCCTTTCCTTCCATAGCCGACGCGGTTTCGCGAGAAGGGAAGCAAATCCGAAGCTTTTGGAAAGTCCTCGCCGGAGCTCTCGGGAACCCTTGATTCCCTGCCCTCCCGACGCCGGCAAACCCCCTATAAATACCCTCGCCCACGCCGCCCTCAGCCACATCACCTAGAGCCCTAGCCGAAGCCTTCCCGAGCGCCGTTGCCACGTTTTCGAGCTCTTCCACTGCTCTGCCTCCGGCGAGTGATCGCCGTCGCCTCGGACCCCCGTTGCCCTAGCCGCCGCCACCGTCGGGTCCGTCGTCGACCACCCCACCCCGTCCACCCCTCCGTTGGCCGTGGACACCGCCGGACCGCCGTCGCCGTAGAGCACCCGTACGCTCTCCGTCGTCTACGCTCACCGCCGGTCATCTCCAAGCCCCCATCTTCGCCGCCAAAGGTACCATCGTGATCTCCATCACCTCCGCAGTCCATTTTTGGCCTTAGCTAGGCACGTAGGCGCTCGCCGCCGCCGCTGCCACCGCGCCCGAACCCGCCGTCGCCGGAGACGAAGGGGGTACGCGCCCCCTTACGTCGTGCCGTGCCGGACGCGATCGTGGCCGTCCGATCACGATCGGAGGGTTACGATTAATTCCCTTCTGGATTTAATCCAAGCCCTCAGATCTGATCGAAGGGGTATCGAGCGATCACGACCGTCGATCGCCACTTAAAACCTCCGCGCGATCTCAGGCGTCCACGTGTAACCGTTCGCCACGTTTTAATCTCAGCCGTTCATTTTCATTTAAACCGCCCGCCTCGCATCTGGCCGCCGGATCCAGATCCAACGGCCCAGATCGCTCGGGTCCACGCGCATAGTCACGGGTTCACGGTGAACCTGGTTCACCGTGGACCAGGGACTGTTTTCAATTTAAATAAAATTCCAGAAAATTGTTTAAACTTCAAAAATTCATATCTTGCTCATTTTAACTCCAAATTTCACCATTCAAATTTGGTTAGAACCAGAATATTATTCTCTACACATTAATGCCATAAAAACAGTATGTTTCTGTTACCCAAGATATTATTAATAAATAAATGAATAAAAATCCCTTAGGGTTAAAATTAATAATACAAAAAATAAGTTGGGAAAAATTCTAAAATATTAAACTTTACTGTTTTGAACAAAACCTTGAAATATTAAAAATATTACTTCACATAATCAAACCTACAAATGTGTATGTTTAATATTTGGTGAATTTTATCTGTTTATTGAATGTATTGTTTATTTTCCGTATCGAGAAGACTACGAGTTCGTCGAGGAGCAGGAGTTCTACCCCGAGGTTCCTCCATCCCCATTTGCTGAGCAAGGCAAGTCATCGACCGTCTCTGTGGAAACAGTTGATCATAATTGAGCCCATGTTTTAATAACTTATCGCTATAACCCATAGGTTAATATTGCATTAGTCAAATATTCAAGCCTTACACTTATATTTATTAGATCCCTGTCCTTGTGTGCAAACCCAAGCCATGCTTATTGAGCCTTAACTCCTTGTCACTCTACTATAAAAATATTAGCTAGTGCCCAATGTACCGGCACAACTGCTATAGGATAAAAAAGAATGAGTCGTAGATAGCTGGATTCTGTATATGAATTTCCCTGTTATTCTCGTCTCTGGACTCTGTTGGAGTTGGCTAAGTTATAAGTATGGTGGGTTCCGGGTGCAAGCTCGGGCACTGGTTTGTCGCACCCGGGGCACTATAAGGACCGGTCTGCGGGATCTGTTGCAAAGCACTTCCGTACCAACCACAAGTCTAATGGGTAAGTCCTAACTGGAAGTATGGAATACTCCGGCTCGATACACCATAGAGGAGGGGGCAAGGGGCTAGCCTGCGGGCGACTTGTACCGACGAGGCTCAAGGGGGGGTATGGTGGGGCTCCGATGCGTCGGGACACCATATGAAACCCATAAGAGGGTGCTATTGAGTCGGGGAGGACTATATGGAAGGTTTTGGCACGAGTTCCCGTGTGATGGGTCATCTCGTTACACTTCGGTGTAGGTGATGAGTGCGTGCCTTGTGGGTACAGTGGTACATCTCTGATCAGAGTAATTAATCTTTTCGAAAAGCCGAGCCCACGGTCAAGGGCGGGTTGTGTAACTACTCGCAGTTAGTTTACAACTGTTTGCATGTTCAAGTTATTCATGGCACGTAAGGACTGTTGAGCGAGGTGGGCTGACTGTACCCCTCGAGTTAGAAGATGATGATACACATGCACATGTTTACTTTTCCGTACTAATAAATTGCTCTCATTTAAAGCTTTACAAATATGCTGCTTCCGCTAAATTAGCCACTATCTCCCTTGTTATTACCTTGCATTATATTTGCATTCGGTGGCTTGCTGAGTACCTCTGTACTCACCCCGTTGACTTACAACATCAGAGCCAGTCTACTACGAGGAGGATGAAGGTCTGGAGTAGCGACCCAGTCAAGGCGAGACTGGAAGGAGGCGTTCATCTAGGACCCTTGTTTTATTAGTTTCTCTTCATCTTTATTCACTTTTGTAATAATGCGGTCTACGAACCGTGAATGATTGCTCGTATTATGCGTGGTCGTGTGATGAACGTCTTGTTTTATTGATTTTCAACGGAATTTCAATAAAGTCCTGATTTATTAAATCGGGGCGCGACAAGATGGTATCAGAGCCGACTTGACTGTAGGAAGCCAAACAGACCTGACCTTAGGACTTATATATATTCACTATATTTTACAAAAGATTACTTATCCTCTCATCTCCCGAGGTTTTCACAAAATTTCTCTCTTTTGTAGATGCCGGTTCACACCATGAGCGGGACTCTTCGTGACGAGGCCGGATTCATCAGCGAGCTTCACGTGCTCGTCGACTTTTTGGGGTTTCCCCATGAGCCTGCGTTCCACGGGATTTTTCCCGATGCGAATGAGAGCTACTGCGAGGTCACGGTTGTGATCCGCCCCTCTTCCACGCAGCCACCCTTCTACACCCATGGAGTTGGAGGACCTTCATTCGTGGTGGCCAGCCAGCGAGCCGCTCTCCAGTCCCTCGCCGAGCTTCGCCTGGTCTACGACTGCCACCTCCGCGACACCGTCTACCGCTTCATGCCCATGCGCACACCCGGGAGTCACCGCAGCATCTACATCAGCCCCCTCACCCAGAGCAGCTCCGCCATCACCCGCACGATGAGACTTTGGAGGCCATGGACAACCTCCACACAGAGGCCGTCCTCGACGCAGACAGCCAACATGACACCATCGACTTCTACCGCCACACTTCGGAGAACCTGACCAGGGAGAACGCCGAGATCCGTCGACAGCTAGAGCAGAACCCGCTGTTGACCCTTGAGGTAGAGGAGTTGAGACGTCAGAACGAGCTTCTGCGCCAGGGCGCCATGGTCCATACCCAGCTTCGTCAGCAGCTCAGAGAGTTGAAGAAGGACATTGAGGAGATCGCACCTCTTCCGCCTCGCCGGAAGAAACCCATTCAGACTCCCACAGTGAGGCCCAAGAGGATCTCCCGCAGCGCACCACCCACCGGACCGTCCAGTTCCTCGACCCCGCCCGTCTCCCACGAGCCCGAGATCGAGCCGTCCCCTGAGCTGCCATAGACGTAGCATGACGATTGATTGCTATTTCTATTTACTTGATTGTATTAGCATTCATGTCACAATATAAGGCATGAATGAGGAAAAAAAAATGTAACCGCAAGAACGGTATCCTTTTGAAATAAATATAAAGAAGTTCACCAAAATAAATATGTGTACACATTGAAAATTCCAGGATGACCAACACCCAGGGATCAGACGCTCCTCAGAACGGAGGGGAAAGTGGCAACCTGCCACAATGGGGAGCCACCGGGCAGCGGCAAGCCCCGGTCGCCAACCACCCCACCTTGGCTGAAATGATGGCCACTCAAAATCAGTTGGTCTCAGCCTCCTGCACCAAATGCAGCAGCAGCAGCAACAAATGCAAGAGCAGCAGGCTCACTTCTTTCGCCTCCACCAACAGCCCGAGCTGCCCCGACCCGCCACACCAGCTCCCGCTCCCGCAACTCAGCTCTCGGAGTTCCTCCGAGTCCGCCCACCGACCTTCTCAAGCACCACCAACCCCATGGAGGCTGGGGATTGGTTGCGGGCGATCGAGAAGAAACTCGATCTCCTGACCTGCACTGAGCAGGAGAGGGTGGCTTTCGCCACCCACCAGCTTCATGGTCCCGCCGCTGAGTGGTGGGACAACCACCGCGAGACTCTGCCCGAGGGCCACGCCCCCACTTGGGCGGAGTTCTCGGCCGCTTTTCGTGCCGCCCACATCCCTGACGGCATCGTTGCTCAGAAGCAACAAGAGTTCAGAGATCTGCAGCAAGGGAGCAGATCTGTCACCGAGTATCTGCATGAATTTAACCGTCTGGCCCGGTACGCACCAGAGGAGGTCCGTACGGATGCGGACAGACAGGCCAAGTTCCTTAGGGGACTGAAGGACGAGTTGTCTCTACAACTCATCTCAGGAGACTTCGCCAGCTTCCAGAAGTTGGTGAACAAGGCTATCATGCAAGAGACCCAACAAAATAAGGTCGACTTGAAGAAGAAGCGCATGATTGCCTTCAGGCAGAATCAGGGTATGGCCCAAAGACCCCGTTTTGCTCCACCTCCACCAGCGCCACAATACCACCCCCGGCCAGTGTATCGCCCGGCGCCACCAGCTGCCAACGCCGGAGCCAGCCAACCTCGTGCCGCTCCAGTCGCACCGACCGCCCCAGTCGCACCAGCCAAGAAGCCGGAGGTCTTGAGAGACAGGCATGGCAAGCCTGTGGTATGCTTCAACTGCCGTCAAGAGGGACACTACTCTCACCAGTGCCCCCATCCCAAGAGAGCTCAAGGAGTCACCTCCAACCCCGCCGTCCGCGCCAAAGTGAACCACGTCTCCGCCGAGGAAGCCCAGGCTGCACCAGAGATTGTCATGGGTAAGTTTATGGTTCATTCATCGCATGCAGTGGTATTATTTGACACCGGAGCTACCCACTCCTTTATATCAACTGCTTTTGTGGGAAATAATGCACTGGACATAAGTGAACTACCCAGGCCAGTACTAATAGCTACCTCGGGAAAGCAAACCCTCGCTTGTTCCTTTAGTCCAAGGGTATGGGTAGATATCCAAGGCACGATATTTTGGGCCGACCCCATTCTGATAGAATGTCAAGGTTTGGACCTCATTTTAGGGATGGATTGGCTAAATAAACACCAAGGTGTGATAGAATGTGCCCAGAGAAAAGTAACGGTGACTAATGAAGAAGGGATTATGGTCACATTCCAGATGCCCAGCATGAAGGCCGGAAGGACAAGACTACATCAGATTACCTTGGAGGAGATACCAGTAGTCAGTGAGTACCCGGACGTATTCCCAGAGGATCTACCAGGGATGCCACCCAAGAGGGACATCGAGTTCAGGATTGACTTGGTGCCCGGAACCACTCCTATTTATAAGCGACCATACCGGATGGCCGCCAATGAATTAGCTGAGATGAAGCAGCAGTTGGAGGATCTTGAAAGGAAAGGCTACATCAGGCCTAGCACGTCGCCATGGGGTGCTCCCGTTATCTTCGTCGAGAAGAAAGAAGACAAGGCAAAGCGTATGTGTGTGGATTACCGCGCTCTGAATGAGGTAACCATCAAGAATAAATATCCGTTGCCTCGGATCGACGATCTCTTCGATCAGCTAAAAGGAGCTACAGTATTCTCGAAGATCGACTTGCGTTCTGGTTATCATCAGTTAAGGATCCGAGAGGAGGATATACCCAAGACTGCCTTCACTACCCGTTATGGTTTATATGAGTGCACGGTTATGTCCTTTGGATTGACCAACGCCCCTGCATTCTTCATGAATATGATGAATAAGGTATTCATGGAATATTTGGACAAGTTCATCGTAGTCTTCATAGACGACATCCTCATTTATTCCAAGGACCAAAGGAGCACGAGACTCACCTCCGGTTAACCCTAGGAAAGTTAAGGGAACACCAATTGTATGCCAAGTACAGCAAATGCAAGTTTTGGACGGCAGAAGTAAAGTTCCTTGGACACATCATCTCTGCACAAGGAATCGCAGTAGATCCTGCCACCGTAGAAGCAGTTACGGATTGGCTGCCACCCACGAACGTATCTGAGATACGAAGTTTTCTGGGATTGGCCGGATATTACCGAAGGTTCATCGAGAATTTTTCTAAGATAGCCAAGCCAATGACCAAGTTGTTGCAGAAAGGAGAGAAGTTCGAATGGACTCCTGAATGCGAGGAAAGTTTCCGCACCCTCAAGACTCGTTTGGTGTCTGCACCTATACTGACCCTACCGGATATCCGCAAAGACTTCCATGTCTATTGCGACGCATCTCGCCAAGGATTGGGATGTGTTCTTATGCAAGATGGAAAAGTCATCTCTTATGCCTCCAGACAGTTGAGACCCCATGAGTTGAATTATCCGACCCATGATTTGGAATTAGCCGCCGTAGTGCACGCCCTCAAGATTTGGAGGCACTATTTGGTTGGGAATCGCTGTGAGATCTTTACGGATCACAAAAGCTTGAAGTATATCTTCACACAGCCAGATCTGAACTTGAGGCAAAGATGATGGCTGGAATTGATTAAGGACTATGACTTGGGTATTCACTACCACCCTGGAAAAGCAAATGTGGTAGCTGATGCCTTAAGTCGCAAGGGATATTGCACAGCCATGATGATTCAAGAACACGCGCCCCTGTTATGTAGGGAGATGGAAAAACTGAATCTTGGATTGACCACCGGAGCATATCTAGCCACCTTGGAAACCCAGCCTATTCTATTTGAACAAATCCGTGAAGCTCAGTTAGAGGACCCGGATATAGCGGCCATTAAGAAAAACATGAGACAAGGAAAAGCCCCCAGATTTTCAGAGGACGAGAGTGGCACCATATGGTTTGGAACTCGGATATGTGTACCGGATAAACCTGAAATAAAGACTCTTATCCTAAGGGAAGCCCATGAGACGTTGTACTCTATTCATCCCGGCAGTACCAAGATGTACCAAGATCTGAAGGAACGATATTGGTGGGTTAGCATGAAAAGAGAGATTGCCCAGTTCGTCGCCGAATGTGACACCTGCAGAAGAGTAAAAGCTGAACATCAGAGACCTGCAGGATTGTTACAGCCACTTAAAGTACCGGAATGGAAGTGGGAAGAGATCGGTATGGATTTCATCACCGGATTACCAAAGACCCAACTTGGGTATGATTCTATTTGGGTGATCATCGATCGGCTTACGAAAGTAGCTCATTTCATAGCCGTCAAACAACCTTTAGTGGCCCCAAGCTTGCAGAACTATATATGGCCCGGATCGTATGTCTTCATGGAGTGCCTAAGAAGATAGTGTCTGACCGAGGAAGTCAGTTTACCTCTCGTTTTTGGAAGAACCTCCAAGAGGAGATGGGCACGAGATTGAATTTCAGTACCGCCTACCATCCTCAGACAGATGGACAAACCGAAAGGGTAAATCAGATACTAGAGGATATGCTTCGAGCATGTGTTTTGGATTTTGGAGCCACTTGGGACAAGAGCTTGCCGTACGCTGAGTTTTCATACAACAACAGCTATCAAGCCAGTCTTCAGATGTCTCCTTTTGAAGCCCTATATGGACGTAAGTGCAGAACGCCTCTACTTTGGGACCAAACAGGTGAATCCCAAGTATTTGGGACAGACATTCTTCGTGAAGCTGAAGAGAAGGTACGGATCATCAGAGACCGACTCAAGACAGCCCAATCGCGACAGAAGAGTTACGCAGACAATCGCCGTCGAGACCTAGCCTTTGAAGAAGGAGATCATGTCTACCTTCGAGTCACGCCTCTCCGTGGTACTCAACGGTTTAACATGAGAGGAAAGTTGGCCCCTCGATATGTTGGACCATTCCCCATTATCCGACGCCAAGGCGAAGTAGCTTATCAGTTGGAACTACCACCTTCGTTGACTGGAGTGCATGATGTGTTCCATGTATCTCAACTCAAGAAGTGTCTTCGCGTCCCCACGGAGCAAGTGGATCTTCAGCAATTGGATGTCCAAGAGGATCTGACCTATGTGGAAAAACCGGTCAAGATATTGGAAGTCAAAGAAAGAACCACCAGGAGTCGAGTCATCCGCTTCTGCAAAGTGCAGTGGAGCAATCATCCAGTAGAGGAAGCTACATGGGAAAAAGAAGATGAACTCAAGGCACAACATCCTGAGCTATTCGAGGATTGATCCGAATCTCGAGGACGAGATTCTCTGTAAGGGGGATAGGATTGTAACACCCCAGAAATTAAAAGGAATAAAACAAAAAGAAAAAACATTATTTAAAATCATTTCTGGATTTATCATTAAAGGAAAATCACAAAAGAACCCAAATAAAGCCAAACAGGGAGAAATACTCAAAATCTGGACTTGAAAATTTTATGAGATGAACTAGAGGCCAAGATATAATTTTAGGAATTTTTACAAATTTTTATCAACAGTGATTCAACCCTTAATCAAATAAATGAATTACTGGAATTATTTTAAATCAGAAAAGAATTGAAAAGCTTAATGGGCCTCAACCCTGAAACCTCCCTCCAACGGCCTTTCGGCCCAGCCCATCACCGCCCTCCCACTGACAAGCGGGACCCGCCTGTCGGCGCCGCTCCCCTCTCTCCTCTCGCCCGCGCCCCGCCTCGGCCCCACCAGTCAGCCTCTTCGCACCCGCCTTCACCCTCTGACATGCGTGGCCCGCCTGTCGGCGCCATTTGTCTCGCGCTCACTCACTGACAGGTGGAGCCCACCTGTCAGATCCATCGTCTCCGATGGAAGGGGATCGCTCCCTTTCCTTCCCCGGTGATCTCCTTCTGTCTTCTCGCCGCCGGCCGCCGGATCGCCTTGGATCCCCTCCGATCGCCTTCCCGGGTCACCACCGCCCCCTTTCCTTCCATAGCCGACGCGGTTTCGCGAGAAGGGAAGCAAATCCGAAGCTTTTGGAAAGTCCTCGCCGGAGCTCTCGGGAACCCTTGATTCCCTGCCCTCCCGACGCCGGCAAACCCCCTATAAATACCCTCGCCCACGCCGCCCTCAGCCACATCACCTAGAGCCCTAGCCGAAGCCTTCCCGAGCGTCGTTGCCACGTTTTCGAGCTCTTCCACTGCTCTGCCTCCGGCGAGTGATCGCCGTCGCCTCGGACCCCCGTTGCCCTAGCCACCGCCACCGTCGGGTCCGTCGTCGACCACCCCACCCCGTCCACCCCTCCGTTGGCCGTGGACACCGCCGGACCGCCGTCGCCGTAGAGCACCCGTACGCTCTCCGTCGTCTACGCTCACCGCCGGTCATCTCCAAGCCCCCATCTTCGCCGCCAAAGGTACCATCGTGATCTCCATCACCTCCGCAGTCCATTTTTGGCCTTAGCTAGGCACGTAGGCGCTCGCCGCCGCCGCTGCCACCGCGCCCGAACCCGCCGTCGCCGGAGACGAAGGGGGTACGCGCCCCCTTACGTCGTGCCGTGCCGGACGCGATCGTGGCCGTCCGATCACGATCGGAGGGTTACGATTAATTCCCTTCTGGATTTAATCCAAGCCCTCGGATCTGATCGAAGGGGTATCGAGCGATCACGACCGTCGATCGCCACTTAAAACCTCCGCGCGATCTCAGGCGTCCACGTGTAACCGTTCGCCACGTTTTAATCTCAGCCGTTCATTTTCATTTAAACCGCCCGCCTCGCATCTGGCCGTCGGATCCAGATCCAACGGCCCAGATCGCTCGGGTCCACGCGCATAGTCACGGGTTCACGGTGAACCTGGTTCACCGTGGACCAGGGACTGTTTTCAATTTAAATAAAATTCCAGAAAATTGTTTAAACTTCAAAAATTCATATCTTGCTCATTTTAACTCCAAATTTCACCATTCAAATTTGGTTAGAACCAGAATATTATTCTCTACACATTAATGCCATAAAAACAGTATGTTTCTGTTACCCAAGATATTATTAATAAATAAATGAATAAAAATCCCTTAGGGTTAAAATTAATAATACAGAAAATAAGTTGGGAAAAATTCTAAAATATTAAACTTTACTGTTTTGAACAAAACCTTGAAATATTAAAAATATTACTTCACATAATCAAACCTACAAATGTGTATGTTTAATATTTGGTGAATTTTATCTGTTTATTGAATGTATTGTTTATTTTCCGTATCGAGAAGACTACGAGTTCGTCGAGGAGCAGGAGTTCTACCCCGAGGTTCCTCCATCCCCATTTGCTGAGCAAGGCAAGTCATCGACCGTCTCTGTGGAAACAGTTGATCATAATTGAGCCCATGTTTTAATAACTTATCGCTATAACCCATAGGTTAATATTGCATTAGTCAAATATTCAAGCCTTACACTTATATTTATTAGATCCCTGTCCTTGTGTGCAAACCCAAGCCATGCTTATTGAGCCTTAACTCCTTGTCACTCTACTATAAAAATATTAGCTAGTGCCCAATGTACCGGCACAACTGCTATAGGATAAAAAGAATGAGTCGTAGATAGCTGGATTCTGTATATGAATTTCCCCGTTATTCTCGTCTCTGGACTCTGTTGGAGTTGGCTAAGTTATAAGTATGGTGGGTTCCGGGTGCAAGCTCGGGCACTGGTTTGTCGCACCCGGGGCACTATAAGGACCGGTCTGCGGGATCTGTTGCAAAGCACTTCCGTACCAACCACAAGTCTAATGGGTAAGTCCTAACTGGAAGTATGGAATACTCCGGCTCGATACACCATAGAGGAGGGGGCAAGGGGCTAGCCTACGGGCGACTTGTACCGACGAGGCTCAAGGGGGGGTATGGTGGGGCTCCGATGCGTCGGGACACCATATGAAACCCATAAGAGGGTGCTATTGAGTCGGGGAGGACTATATGGAAGGTTTTGGCACGAGTTCCCGTGTGATGGGTCATCTCGTTACACTTCGGTGTAGGTGATGAGTGCGTGCCTTGTGGGTACAGTGGTACATCTCTGATCAGAGTAATTTAATCTTTTCGAAAAGCCGAGCCCACGGTCAAGGGCGGGTTGTGTAACTACTCGCAGTTAGTTTACAACTGTTTGCATGTTCAAGTTATTCATGGCACGTAAGGACTGTTGAGCGAGGTGGGGCTGACTGTACCCCTCGAGTTAGAAGATGATGATACACATGCACATGTTTACTTTTCCGTACTAATAAATTGCTCTCATTTAAAGCTTTACAAATATGCTGCTTCCGCTAAATTAGCCACTATCTCCCTTGTTATTACCTTGCATTATATTTGCATTCGGTGGCTTGCTGAGTACCTCTGTACTCACCCCGTTGACTTACAACATCAAAGCCAGTCTACTACGAGGAGGATGAAGGTCTGGAGTAGCGACCCAGTCAAGGCGAGACTGGAAGGAGGCGTTCATCTAGGACCCTTGTTTTATTAGTTTCTCTTCATCTTTATTCACTTTTGTAATAATGCGGTCTACGAACCGTGAATGATTGCTCGTATTATGCGTGGTCGTGTGATGAACGTCTTGTTTTATTGATTTTCAACGGAATTTCAATAAAGTCCTGATTTATTAAATCGGGGCGCGACAGGAGCTCCGCCAATCCTCGGTCCACTCGCACTGCCTCCCCTTCCGCATCGACCTAGCCCCTCCATGCGTGCAGGATGCGACATGGAGTGCGGCGGCGGAGCCACCTACGCGCGCAGGACGCGGCATGGGAGCGCGGCGGCCGAGCCGAGCTTGGTCAGCGTGCTAGCCCGCGCTGCGCGACGGCTGGCTTGGTGGCTGGCTCGGCCGCCATGCTCCCATGCCGCGTCTCGTGCCGCCTCCGCGCTCGACCCCTACCCAGTCCTCACGCACAGCTCGCCTCCCACGTGTCCTCATGGCGATGTCCCCAGTACTCGCGCATAACCGTCGCTTGACCACGCCGCGGCAACCGTCGACCATCACTGCCTTTTAAACCACCCATCGCACATCACCGAAGCTCTGCTCATTCAACATCAGCTTGTATTCACCCCCGTCTACAACCTCAAAAGGCAAGGAACCAACTACATCAGCTAGAAAACGAGTAAGAATTCATCTATTTCTTCTGAAGTTTTGCAACGATGTAAATGATGTGTTCTGTGATAATACTTTCTGGAATGCATCTGATCTGTTTTGAACATGATTGATCTTTGATATTAGGAAGTGTTCTTGAGAATATAATGTTTTGAATTCAGATTGTGCTGTTCAAAGAGTTCTCCCAAGTATTAAGTCTGTTCTTGTTACATAGTTGGTCTGTGATGTATTTCTTTGAGAAAACTTGTCTTCACCACAATCTTGAGAAGAAAAACAATGTGCTCTAGCTTTTCTAGACAATCAATAGTGTGAGATTTTTTCGTTTCGGAAGTGGTACAGGATTTTCAGAAAACCTGTTCATCATTCAGAGAAATTTTCTGATTGTGCAAGTGTCTTTTTATTCTCTTTGTGAAATCCTGTTGTTCTGAACTAGATGTCTGTGTGGTTTGTACTGAAATTCATTGAGATATCTATTGTTTAACTCTGTTCATTCACTTGGTTCAGCTTTGAGTGTAGTCTCAGTTTTTACCTGAAGTCAATTCTGCTCACTACTGAGTTTTGACTGGTTGATTCAATTTAGTCTGGATTGAAGTTTGAAAACTCTCTTGCCTTGCATCTGGTTCTGAAGTTCTTGGATGATGTTTAGAACTTCAAAAATATCTGATCTAAACTGTTGAACAGTGTTTTCACTGTAGTTTTCATAGTATTGTCTACAGCACCTGATCTGCTTTTTAACCTTTATTAATTCTGATTTCTGGTTCATGTTTTCCTGAAATTCAGTAGTTTATGTTCAGGTTTAAGGTGAGTATAAGAAGTGTTAATACCTATTTTCAGAATACTATCATCTGATTGCAATTCAATCAATATATTCTGAATTGTCACTGTTTTGAGTTATTCTGAAAATAGTTTCTGAAATATGTGTGTGAACTGATAAACTAAAAGTCTATTCAACAGGTTAATCTAAAATTGAGATTTGGTTCCAGAAAAGTATATATCTTGTTCTGAATGAAGTTGTTGATTCACCTGTTGGTACAGTTTTTGAAATAGATTTGTCATTGTAAGTCAGTTCAAGATTTGTGGTTCCTATTCTGAATTGCAGTTGAGGATTGCTCCGAATTGTTGCAATCTGTAGAGTAGATTCTATTGTTCTTATTTTATTCATATATAACTTTACATCTATTGATCTTTGTTAGTGAAATATATATTCTGCTTGTCAAGATAAACGTGTCTTTTCCAATGCATGATTTCAGTATGTCTTGCAATAGTTCAATTTCACATTTCCTTCAACTTGCTCACTGTAGAAAAATATATACATGATACTTCTCTCATAAAGAGTAACAAGACAGTAGATGGCAAGCGGCTACTCATGGATAGTTAGTTGGTTACATACTTTGTAGAAAAACTTGGGTAGCACATGTAAACTGTAAAACAATTGATGGCACAGTACAAGCATGTCTTATGAAGCAAAAAAAAATTAAAAAAATCTGCATAAACATGTTTTGCAGCTACCATTTGTCAATTTGCTTGGCACAAAGAGTAGTACCAGCTCCATCATTGCTTTAAATTACAGTGTACAGTAAATTAAACATGTGTTAATCTATTTTTGATGAAGCACATTGCTTTAAATTAGCACCTTATCATATTTGAATTTGCTGTTTAAGTTTGCTTGATGGTATGGTCCCAATTCTATATTGCAAAACTGATGGACACTAGGTAATTCATAAGTTAGATACAACCACTTATATCGTCATAAACAATCACATTGTTTTTGCAAATCGAAAGCTAATGAGCATTTGATCTTTTTTAGCTTGAACATGATGGTTGTTGGAATTTGGGGTGACTCCCTCACTAATCACATGTCTGAATGGACAGAAGCTCATCGTAACAACCACATTGTTTTAGGAACCATGCTTCGACTTCACAAGAAGCATAGTAATTCAGTCCTAACCCATTTTATCATTCATAAAGATATAGTGATGAATTACACTAATATTTGTTCTACTTGGTGATAGGATGTTTAGAGACTTCAGAACACACTACAGTTAAGTTTAATCTGATTCATCCAGCCACACTACCTTTGCAAAATAAGTAGTTCCAACAATACAAACACAATATAATTATAATGTCAATACATCACATAATATTATAGATATTGTTAATTATTTTTCTTTCAAAATATAAATGCAGACTTACGGCAACGTGTGAGTTCAGGAACTATGGATCTAAGATTTGTGAATAGGTTCATGGAAGCTAGATGGAGATATTTTGCAACGATTTTTGGATCTGACTGTCCATAGTGTTACAGTCTTATGTGTGTACTGTGATGTGCGTTGTTTATGTACTTCCCCATATTCAGATGTTTTGTGTTTATTTCTATTGTGTACTCCCTTTGAAGTTTTTGAATGTAATATTTGGTTTTTGTGTTCATTTCGTTGAATCTATTGTGTACTCCCTTTGAAGTTATTTGAATGTGGTATTTGGTTTTGTGATCATTCGTTGAATCTATTGTGTATTCCCTTTGAAGTTATTTCAATGTAATATTTCTATTGGAATACATGTCTCAAATTCAAAAACGCTTATTTACAAACTAAAATATCATTCACTGTAATACTCTCATTCCTAACCTTGAAGAAAATTTTCTTTCCTCTAACACAATCTGGAGATCCAATCTTGATTAATAATCATCCAATGCCCTATTTAAAACAACAAATTTGTAATCCTAACCCTTAAAGTAACCCTTTTATCCAAAACAAGTATTCTAAATCACTCTTTGGTACCAAGAAAAATAAATTAAAAACTCAAACACTTATCTGAATTAAATTCATGTTCCATCTCTAATGTTTCCACTCAAGAATCGTTTGTTTGGTGGTTAACCAATTATGCAATCAACAGGTCGCTCAACGCCGCGATAACAAAGCTATCAACCATGTCAGAAAATATAGCGAGGAGAGAGGGGAAAGAAGGTTATTTTATTTTATGCGCCTAATTTATCCTATTTATTTGTCTATTCAGATATTTGTGCTACAACATTACACTAAAATTATTGTCTGAAAATGTGTACTCATTTTAAATTTTTAGTTATCGATGGTCGTCATAGACAAAAGAGAAATCGATGTAACAATTTGCCTCACGGCCCTTCTGGAATTTGTATTCGACAACCATCACAAACTCCATCGGAAAGTTCATCGGACGGTGAAAATGTGACATATCGACCACTGTCCTCATTTGTTGTTCCTACGCAAAGTACCCTTACATCCGCGGGATTATTTCAAGGACAAACCTCTAATGGTATGAACTACTGCAATGTGGGTTGTGCAATGACTAATAGCAAAAATTATGTCTCATGTGAATACATAAACTTTGCGCAGGTGCAAATTCTGCTATAGTCGCATCTCCAACTATCGAATCACAAGAGCAAGAAGCAATTCCATCTGTTCAACAAAACCAACTTGACCGATCGATAGATCGTGCTGAAATAAGGCGTGCACGTGAAAGAGCACGCTATGCAAGCTTGACATCAGAGCAACGAAACAACAGACGCGCACGTGATAAAGCCCGATATGCAAGTATGACGGATGAACAGAGGCAAGTGAGGCGAGAGAACCAACGATATTCAGTAAGTATGACAGATGAGCGAAGTCAGGTTATGCGAGAAAAACGTAACCAACGATATCGAGCAAGAAGAAGGACTCTTGGTCCAAACTGTGTTGTTCGTAATACACCACATACCTCTGAGATTGGCTCTAACAACCTCGATACAACCAACGTTGTCTACCAGAACCTACCTGGTAGCGCTCACTTTTTAAAGAATCAGCCAGACTGTCGTCATTGTGGTGCGAAGAGGTTTGAATATGAGCCACCAGGATTTTGTTGTATGAATGGCAAGGTCAAACTTGAAATGCCTGAGCCACCTGAGGAGCTTCGACGGTTGTACACAGGTGAAGACGTTCAATCACAATATTTTATAGAGAATATTAGATATTTTAACAGTCATTTTTCCTTCACCACAATGTACTGTGATTATGACAAGAACCTCGCAAGTGCAAGGGATGGAGTTTACACATTTAAAGCGCATGGGCAAATGTACCATAACATACATTCTTTTGGGAATGGAGACAATGAACCAAGCCACTTGCAGTTGTACTTCTATGATGATGATCCTAGCTTATCACATCGTTTCCGTCGTGCTCGAGATGAGATATATAGAGAAAGGGACATATCTATTATTAGATGTTTGGTACATATTTTGAGAGATAATCCCTACTCTGAAACATTTAGAAGCCTAGGACAGGTTGAAGACGTTGATGAATATCGTATTGTGCTAAATATGGATTATAAGCTAGACCAGAGAACTTATAACAGACCGTTAACATCAGAGGTTGCTGCTGTGTGGGTTGAGGGGAATGATATTAATAAACATTTTGATCGTAGCATCACCTTGTTTGGCAATAACAACAACTACTATTCAATTAGACCGAGTGATGGGTGCTACGACCCTTTGTCATACTCCCTATTTTTTCCAAGAGCAGAGCTCGGTTGGCATTCTGATATACCAAGAGAAGGTATTGACATTAGTCAAATAAGTACAACCCAACAAAGAAATGCTGACAACTCAGGTTAGCTAAGTGACTCATATTCATGTTATTACGATACTATTAATCCATACGCTAATCACCTAACTAATTTCTCTTTTCTTTGTAGATACTACCAGCAAGTTTTTTGTTTCGATGCGTGAATATTATTGCTATAAATTCCAGATGCGTAGTGGAATCTTCAACACGGTCTTGTATGGGAGACGTCTATTCCAACAGTTTGTAGTTGATACCTACATAAAAATTGAAACGTCTCGCCTGAATTACTTCTTATACAATCAGAAGAAAATTCGTGCGGATCTTTACCAGGGCTTGATGGATAGTGTATCTGTTGGAGAACATAGAGCCAGCAGATTGGGAAAAAGATGGGTCCTACCTGCATCGTTTATCGGTGGCGGGAGGGATATGAGACGAAGATATATGGATGCTATGGCCTTAGTGCAGAAGTATGGAAAACCAGACATATTTATCACAATGACTTGTAATCCTAATTGGGAAGAGATAAGTAGGGAGCTTGGACCTGGCCAAACACCACAAGATCGTCCTGATCTTGTTGTGCGTGTATTTAAAGCCAAGCTAGAGGATCTCAAGTTCCAGCTATTTCGTAAACATATCCTAGGAATTATTGCAACACAAGTCCATGTAATCGAGTTCCAAAAAAGGGGTTTACCGCATGCACATTTCCTCCTTATCATGGAGTCAACATACAAATTGAGTTGTCCCGATGAGTATGATAATGTTATCTCAGCAGAACTTCCAGATAAGGATATATACCCGGAGCTACATGAAATGGTAGTGAAACATATGATGCATGGCCCATGTGGCCCACTAAATAGGAAGAGTCCATGCATGAAAAATGGTAGTTGCAAGTGCTATTATCCACGCCAATTTAGTGACACAACTATCCAAGGTCAAGATTCTTACCCTATTTACAGGAGAAGGGATGACAGGCAGAGGGTAAGAGTGAGAGGTCATGAATTAGACAATAGATGGGTTGTTCCATATAATCCTATGCTTCTAAGAATGTATGACTGCCACATCAATGCAGAGGTTTGTTCGAGCATTAAGGCTGTGAAGTACCTCTACAAGTATATTTATAAGGGGCATGATAGGGCGTCTGTGTCCGTGAATGAAGCTGATGAAAACCACGAGATTAATGAGATAAATGAATATAGGGATGCTAGGTGGGTAACACCACAAGAGGCATTGTCGAGAATATTTGGAGTTGATCTTAGCGGGATTTTGCCACCAGTGCTACAGTTACAGCTTCACCTCACAGGAATGCATCTTGTGTCCTATAGAGAGAATGCTGATGTACGTGAAGTTCTCGACCAACAGGGTGCCTCAAGAACCATGTTGACTGAGTATTTCAAGGCAAATCAGCAATTTATGTGGGCACGCACGTTACTTTATAGGGAATTCCCATAAAATGCAGTGTGGTTGCCTGGACGTAAGCTTTGGAAAATAAGAGAACGAAGCACACAGATTGGGAGGATCATCTCAGCACATCCAACAGAGGGAGAGAGATACTACTTGAGGGTGCTATTAAACCATATGGTTGGTGCTACTTCATTTGAGGATTTGAGGACATATGATGGTATTGTATACCCTACATTTCGAGAAAGCGCTGAGAAAAGAGGTATTATTGAGTCAGATAACAGCATTGATGAGTGCCTCTCTGAAGCTGAAGTTTTTCATATGCCTTCGTCCCTCCGAAGGTTGTTTGCTACAATATTAGTTTATTGTGAACCTAGCGATGTGCGTGGACTCTGGAACAAACACTTCGAAGCAATGTCTGATGACATCCGACGATCCCAGATGAATGCATATGCAGTTGAACAAATGGTGTTATTGGATATAAGAAAATTACTTCAGTCAATGGGTAAAGAGATAACATCATTTCCTCTTCCAGAAATTGATGAATCATATGACGCCATGGCAGGTGAGGTGAGGGAGATTTGTGAAGAGTCCTCTATACATGTGGATAATGAGCTACTAGCAAGCACATCCTCTCTTAATGCAGAACAGAGATATGCTTATGATGTCATACTATCATCTGTTGACAACAATAGTGGAAGTGTGTTTTTTGTTGATGGTCCAGGAGGAACAGGAAAAACCTTTCTGTACAAAGCTTTATTAGCAAAAGTCTGTAGCGAGGGAAAGATAGCTATTGCTACTGCAACATCTGGTGTTGCTGCTTCCATCATGCCTGGAGGTAGGACGGCTCATTCAAGGTTCAAGATACCACTAAGCATACAAGATAATGCAGTGTGTAACTTCACCAAACAAAGTGGTACTGCGAAGCTTCTTCAAAAAGCTTCGCTTATATTATGGGATGAAGTCTCCATGACAAAAAGACAGGCAATTGAGGCGTTGGACAAGAGCATGAGGGACATAATGGAAAAGCCCAATCTACCATTTGGAGGCAAAACAATGGTTTTTGGAGGTGACTTTAGACAAGTTCTTCCAGTTATACGAAAGGGGAATAGGGCTCAAATTGTAAATGCAACATTGCGTAGATCTTACCTATGAGATAACATGCATCAATTGAGACTTGTCCATAACATGAGAGCTCGATCAAATATATGGTTTTCAGACTACCTGCTACGGATTGGCAATGGCATTGAAGAGACCATCGATGATGACTATGTAAATTTACCCGACGAAATATGTGTACCCTACACTGGTGCAGAATCAGACATTGATAGTCTTATTGACATGGTATTTCCAATGTTAGGTGCAAACATGACTGATGCAGACTACATCACATCTCGAGCTATTTTGTCAACGAGGAATGAGAACGTTGATGCAATAAACATGAAGCTTATCGAACGTTTTCCTGGTGACGAGATGATTTATCACAGTCATGATCGAGCCGTCGATGATCCATGCAACCATTATCCGTCTGAGTTCTTGAATTCATTAACGCCAAATGGGTTACCTCCACATATATTAAAACTCAAGGTTAATTGTCCTGTGATTTTTCTCAGAAATCTTGACCCGACCAATGGTCTGTGTAATGGGACTAGGTTGATAGTCCGAGCATTTCAAAGAAATACTATTGATGCTGAAATTGTATTGGGGCAACATGCTGGTGAGAGAGTCTTCCTTCCACGCATACCCTTGTGCCCCTCCGATGATGAGATGTTCCCCTTCAAGTTTAAGAGGAGTCAATTTCCTGTTAGGGTGAGTTTTGCAATGACAATTAATAAAGCACAGGGTCAAACAATACCGCATGTTGGAATATACCTCCCAAACCCGGTGTTCTCTCATGAACAATTATATGTAGCTCTGTCACGAGCAACTTCTCGTAGCAACATCAAAATACTCGCCGCTTCGGAAACAAATAGGGGTATCAATTCAACAAGCACGCTAACGAAGAATATCGTCTACAAGGAAGTGCTCACTGAGTAGATAAAAGAAGATGTGCTCACTGTATAATATATTGTACGATTTCATACCAGATCTGTAATTCTAAATATGCAATGACACTTTATATAGAAATGATAGCTCTATGTATTGTTTTGAGGAATAATATATTATTTTGTTTCTTATCATCGCAATATTACTAAACAAATGTGTTCGGCAAATATATAATGTTCTAAATATATTGTCGTTAATATTATGCATCTGTTGCAACGCACGGGCCTCTCACTAGTATAGAGATAAATCCCTTAGAGCATTTTCATGACCCGAAAATTTTATTAAAAATTTTTAAAACCAAAATTTGAATTATTTTCTTAATATTTTTATTTCCTTGGGATTTACAATAAATTTTCCGCTAGGCTTGTTGCCATAAATGCTGTGCGGGTGGACCGATATCCTAACGCATGTAGTTAATAGGGCTGGATTTAAAGGGTAGATTTGAGGAGATTTTATTGATTGATGACAAGTGATTAATCACTGAGAAGGAGGTAATAAGTCATCCTTTATTTTTATAATTATATTTTTTATCCAATAGAAATCTGGTGTCATTTTTTATGAATTTGTCAATTATCAGGTCTGATTTTTCTCAACATGCATGATTTACTTTCTAATTTTCAGAGTCAATTTCACGTGTCCTTATTGGTTGCCACATTATCTGTTCACACACATGCACATTGTATTTGATTTCCCTCTTGCATGCACACTTCTTTCCTTTTCTACAGTATTCCTATTTTGCTCAACCTTCTTGATTTTATTTTTATTTTTAATTTTAGTTAAAAAATGCTCCAAATTAACAGATGAATGATGAAGGGCTGAGATTTACCAGAGGAATGATGTATCCACCTACTCATTGTAACACCCCAAATCTCCAAAGGAATAAAAATATTATTTAATCCATTTTCCTGGAATTAAGTATTTTGGAAATACCTTTAAATGCCCTCCTTATCCTTTTTGAACTAGAACATACATGAAATGACGAAAAGAGGGGCTAGAAAATTTTGTATATGATCCCAAGGCAAAGATATATTTTGAGAATTTTTATAAATTTTTATCAACCTTGGAAGTAGCCCAAATATTTTAATCCATTTTCTGCAATTATTTTTAATCAGAAAACCTTATAAATAGTAATGGGCCTCCCCCTCCCCTTTCTCTCTCTCTCGGCCAGCCCAGCCCGTTACCCCGAGCGCCTCGGAGTGACACCAGGGCCCCGCTTGTCAACGAGCCCTTCCCTCTTCGCGCGCGCCCGACGCCTTGGCCCCACCTGTCGGCACCACCCCTCTCTCTCGGCCGAGCCCGACCCCACCCGTCAGCCTCGCCCTCCGTCACGCCCGCGCCCGCTGCCCGGTGGACCCCGCCTGTCAGGACCGTCGTCCACCTCGCGCCACGCCCCCTAACTCCGCCGGCCGAAGACCTCGCCTCGGATCCGCTCGCCGGCTCCCCCTCCCGTTAAACCGACGTCGGCATTCAATTCCCCGAGGCCCTCCAGCCATTTAAACGTGTTAAAGCACGCGATTAAGCCCCCGAATCGCGATGTCGTGCATGGCGAAACCTCGCCGGCGAGTAAATACCCCCCCTCGGCTTTCCTTGCATGCGACCCCCTCTGACCCTCGCCAGCGCCTCTATTTAACCCCCTAGCCTCCACCGCGTTCGACCCCCACGCTCTCGCAGTCCAGAACCAAACAGAACGCCAGCGATTCGATTTTTAGCGCACCACCGTTGCCCTCACTCTAGCCACCGCTCGCCATCGCCGAAGTCCTTCTCCATCCACGCCGACTGCACCTCTGTGACCGTCGAGACCACACCGACCTCGTCCACCCCTCCGCCGACGACGAACCACGCCGGAACTCCATCGCCGACGAGGAACCCGAACCTCTCCGTCGTCTACCCTCGCCGCCGACCGCGCTCCATCGACCGCTCGCCTCACCTAAGGTATCCTCGTGTTCCCCTAGGCATCCTCTTTCTATTTCTAGGCTTAGCTAGGGCCGCCGTCGCTCGCCATGTCCTCTGGCCCGCTCGCCGTCATCGGAGAAGATGACCGGCACGGGCTGAGTACCCGTTACGTGTCGAATCTAACCACGGTCGTGCGATCGCGATCGGACGTCGCCAACCTCACCACGTGCACGATCTAATCCACACCGTTGGATCTGATCGAAATGTTATGTTTTAATCTCACGCGTCCGTTAGTTTTAAAAACCCATGTTTAATCTGAGCCGTTCATCGCGTACCGGTTCGATGTTTTAATCTCGGCCGTCCACGATAACTTAACTCCCCCGCCTCGCCCCCGCGCGTTGGATCTAGATCCAACGGTCCAGATTGGGCCGGACCACGCGCACAATGTGCGGGTTCACCGTGGGCCTGGCTCACCGTGGACCCGAGGCTATTTTGGATTTAAATTAAATTCCAGAAACTGTTTTAAACTTGTAAAATTCATATCTGGCACATTTGAACTCCAAAAATTATCATTTCAATTCCAGAAATTTTGTAATTTAATTCTCTACACGTTAGTACAATAAAAACAATATGTTTACTTTGGATATTTCCTGTTTATTTAATAAAGTATCCAATTGCTCCTTAGGGAAAATTTCAAATTTAATTATTTAAACTTTAGCAAAATTTATCTTTATTCTTTTCCTGTTTATAGAATGGAACCCCAACACTTTCTCTGAAGCTATTATTTTAAACTAATTAGAAAACTTAGAATAAGTTTATTCACAATTAAAATCCCTTTTAGAAAGGGCCATATTTTTTTATAGTTCATTTTTAATTATTTATAAAATGGATTTCAGAAACTTAATAACTTGTTTTACTTAAATTAAACCCATTTAAAACCTATGTGCTTGTTGTGTGATTTTGTATTGTTTAAATTGAATGTTGTATTTATTTTATTCTACTTTATTTATTTGGGGAAGACTACGACGCCGCCGAGGAGCCGGAATATTACCCGGAAGTTCCTCCCTCCCCATTCGCTGAGTAAGGCAAGTCACCAAACCAATCTTTTGAGCATGTTGAACCCATGTTTTACTAAACTATCGCTAAAACACATAGGATGTACATGCATTAGTCAAATGAAACCCTTACAATATATTTATTAGGATCCCCCGACCTTGATGTGCAACCCAAGCCATGCTCTCTAGCCTAAACTCCTTGTCACCATATGACTAGTATTATTAGCTAGTGTCCAATGTATTGACACAATCGCTATTGGATTAAAAATGAGTCGTAGTGATTGGTTCTACTATATGATCCCCGTTATTCTCATCTTTGGAATTCTGTCGGTGTTGGAGTTGTGGTTGTGAGTGAATGCATGGTGGGTTCCAGGTGCAAGCTAGGGCATTGGTTGGTAGCACCCGGGGCACTATAAGGACCGGTCTGCGAGATCCGTTGCAATACACTTCCGTACTAACCACAAGTCTAATGGGTAAGTCCTAACTAAGGTATGGAGTGTTCCAAACCGAGGCCACCACTTGGAGATGGGTCAAGCAGCACCTACGGGTGGCTTGTACCAATGTGGCGCAAAAGGGGGTGCGACGTTAGCCGGGATGCGGCCCGGCGCGCTGGCGAAACCTAGAGCGGGTGGTTATCGCTTGGAGCATTTCATGCTATGGTTTTGGCACGAGTTCCCGTGGTATGGGTCATCTCGTTACACTTTGGTGTTTGGGATGAGTGCGTGCCTTGTGGGTACAGTAGTACATCTCTGATCAGAGTCATAAATCTTTTCGAAAAGCCGAGCCCACGGTCAAGGGCGGGTTGCGTGACATCCCACAGTTAGATTACTTTGAATATGAATGTGCATGTTGGTTTGACATGTAAGGACTGTTGAGCGAGGAGGTAAAACGTACTCCTCGAGTTAGATGATGTTATTGATGTTCATGTTTATTATTCTGCATGATAAAATTTGACTACACTAAATGCAGTAACTGAAAATGTACTTTTCCGCACTTTTATCCATTATCCTTCCTTTGTTATTATCTTGCATTATTACTTGAATTCGCGGTGGCTTGTTGAGTACCTTTGTACTCATACCCGTTGGACACACTTCAGAGAATGCCTACTACGAGGAGGATGGTCTGGAGTAGCGACCCAGTCAAGAAAACGATCCTAAAGAAGATGTTCATCATGCAGCTTATTTTTATTATTGTTTTTATTTAACTCTTTTGTAATAATATGGTCTGCGTACCATGAATGATTGTCGTATGTACGATTGTCACATGATGAACCTCTTGTATTATTGTTTTTCTTATGAAATTCAATAATGATTCGATTTCGATAAATTGGGGCGCAACAAGATGGTATCAGAGCCGACTTGACTGTAGGAAGCCAAACGGGCCAGCCTAGCCAATAGCTACAGAAAATTATTTCCCGAAAATCTACTTTATAAACTTTGTTCCTCCCCTCATTTCTCTTCAACTTGTTGTTTTTGTAGATGCCTGTCTACCAAGTGCACAACTACTGCCGCCACTTCGAGGGCTTCGTCAGAGAGCTCCGTATGATGCTCACCTTCCTCGGGTTCCTCTTCAAGCCCGAATTTCAGGGGGTGTACATGGAAGAATTTGCCGGGCCTTGCGACGTCTCCCTCACCATCCACGGCTCCGGAGAGCACCTGCCGCCCTACACCACCACACTTGGGGGCCCGACTTTCGACGTCGCGTGCCAACGAGTCGCCCTCCAGGCCCTTATGGAGTTGAGGATGATCTATGATGATCGTCTTCAAAACTCATCTTTCCGGCTTGTGTCGAAGCGCACTCCTGGCGCCCACCGTAGTATCTACATCGGAGTTCACTCCGTTTGTGATCCGGTCATGGCCTGGTAGTCGTGTCTTCTTCAGGCCATGGATGACCTCCATACTGAGGCGGTGCTCGACGCCGACGAGCACCATGAGGTGGTTGAGTTTCTTCGTGAAGAGATGAAGAACTTGATCCAACAGAACGGCGAGCTGCAGCGGAAGATCATGCAGCTGCAGAAGGATATCGTGGAAATGGTTCCCCTCCTCCCGAGGAAGAGGAAGCCCATCCGTGAACCTGCCCCTCGCCCCAAGAGGATCCCTCCACACCCCTCCACCGCCGGACCATCCACCACCAGCGCCCTTGCACCACGCCCCGGCCTCGTCTCTGACCCAATCATCGAGAACTTTCTCGAGCCCACCATCCCTCGGGAGCCGCGTACTCGTGGTTCCGAGAGCACAGAGACCGCCTCCGGTGGCGAGTAGACGATCGTTATCGTTGTTTGGTTATAGAAATTTCTGTATGTGGTGCTATCTACAACAACTTGTGTTGTAGGTAGAGTAAAATAAGAGCTTGATTGTAATAAACTTTTTATGCCACTGATATATATATGTGAGCCCCATGGATTATTTTGATTGCAATATTGTTTCGTCGTCCTTTTCACCTTATAACATCTTATGTTCAGAAGATGGCCGACAACCAGAACACCGGCTCCAACAATAGAGGAGGAAGCCACGGCTTGCCCGAAGGCGTTGTGCCCAACTGGGGTGCAACGGGCCCACGACAAACTAGATCGCCATCCGCCAACCACCCCACCTTGGCGGAGATGATGGCAAATCAAAACCAGCTGATCACCACCCTCCTCACTCAGATGCAGCACCAACAGGCTCAGTTGGACCGGCTGCAGAATGTGGAGCCTACCCCTCGCGCACCAGCACCCGCACCCGCTCCCCAACTCTCGGAGTTCCTGCGTGTGCGTCCCCCAATTTTCTCTAGCACCACCAACCCCATAGAGGCCGGAGATTGGTTCCGCACCATTGGGAAGAAGCTGAATCTCCTCCCCTGCACCGACTGGGAGCGAGTGGCCTTCGCCACTCACCAGCTTCAAGGTCTCGCCGCAGAGTGGTGGGACAACTACCGTGAGTCCCAGCCGGAGAACCACGTGGTGACATGGGCGGAGTTCACGATCACCTTCCGTGCCGCCCACGTCCCCGCCGGAGTTATTGCGGTAAAACAGCAGGAGTTACGTGACCTGCAGCAGGGCAACCGAACCGTCATGGAGTATCTCCATGAATTCAACCGTCTGGCACGCTACGCGCCAGAGGAAGTGCGGACTGACGCCCTCCGCCAGGCTAAGTTCCTCCAGGGACTTAAGGATGAGCTGTCCATCCAGCTCGTTGCCACCGACTACCCCGACTTCCAACGGCTAGTGAATAAAGCGCTCATCCAAGAGACTGAGCAAAACAAGTTGGACCTCAAGAAGAGGAAGATGATCGCCTTCAAGCATCAACATGCGAATTCCCAGAGGCCCCGCTTCGTCCCTCCGCCACCAGCGCCCGCCTACCATCCTCGGCCCGCCTACAGGCCACCCCACGCCGCCGTTGGATCCAACGCCGGGCATCCCCGCCCCGCTCCTCCAGCTCCGGCTGCTCAGCCGACGTCCACCGCCAAGGCCCTGGTCTTGAAGGATCCCCAAGGAAGGCCGGTCGTCTGCTTCAACTACCGTAAGGAAGGGCACTTTTCACACCAGTGTCCTCCCCCAAGCAGCCCCAAGGCGCGGCACCCAACCAGGCGGTTCATGCCCGCGTCAACCACATCACCGCGGAGGAAGCTCAGGAGGCTCCCGAAGTCATGCTCGGTACGTTTTCTGCAAATTCCATACCGGCTATAATATTATTTGACTTTGGGGCAACACACTCCTTCATCTCGGAAGACTTTGTAAAAACTCACAACTTGGAAGTACTCCCTCTATCAGTCCCCATGATGATTGCCACTCCAGGCAATAAAACCTTAGCCCAATTATACAGTCCTAAGGTTAAGATAGAGGTCCAAAGAATATTGTTCTGGGCCGAGCCAGTCCTCATTAAGTGCACCGGACTCGACCTCATCCTAGGGATGGATTGGTTGATGAAGCACAAGGGAGTGATAGACTATGCCAATAAGTCCGTAACAGTGACCAACCTCGAAGGCGAAGCCGTCACTTTCCAGATCACCAGCCGCAAACCACTTGAAGCATCCCTTTAGTCGCTAGCCCTTGAAGAAGTGCCCATAGTCAGGGAGTTCATGGACGTCTTCCCAGAGGACCTGCCAGGAATGCCTCCCAAGTGGGACATCAAATTCAGAATCGAACTTGTCCCCGGGACCACTCCAATCTCCAAGCGCTCATACCAGATGGCCGCCAACGAACTAGCCGAAGTCAAGAGCAACATCGAAGACCTGGAGCAGAAAGGGTACATCCGACCGAGTACCTCACCCTGGGGTGCACCGGTCATCTTTTCCATGAAAAAGGACAAGACTAAAAGGATGTGCGTGGACTATAGAGCCTTGAACGCCGTAACCATCAAGAACAAGTATCCATTGCCTCGTATCGACGACTTGTTCGATCAACTGAAAGGATCCTCGGTGTTTTCCAAGATTGACCTCAGGTTAGGTTATCACCAATTGAGGATTAGAGAAGAAGACATACCCAAGACCGCCTTCACCTCCCGCTATGGACTCTACGAGTATACAGTGATGTCGTTCGGACTCACGAATGCCCCAACCTTTTTCTTGAACATGATGAACAATGTATTCATGGAGTTCTTGGATAAGTTCATCGTGGTATTCATCGACGATATCCTCGTCTACTCCAAGACCAAGGAAGAACATGAAACCCACCTCCGTCTGACCCTCGAAAAGCTAAGGGAACATCAACTGTACGCCAAATACAGCAAGTGCAAGTTTTGGTCGTCTGAGGTGAAATTCCTCGGCCATGTTATATCTATCGGAGGAATAGCAGTAGACCCAACCACCGTGGAAGCAATGACCAACTGGCTGCAACCCACGACCGTGATCGAGATCCAGAGTTTTCTCGGATTAGCTGGATACTACCACCGGTTCATCGAGAATTTTTCGAAGATCGCCAAGCCCATGACCAGGCTATTGCAAAAGGAGGTAAAATTTGAATGGACCCCAGATTGCGAAGGAAGCTTCCAAACCCTTAAGAAAAAGCTCGTGTCATCTCCTATCCTGACTCTGCCAGACATCCGGAAAGACTTCCACGTCTACTGTGATGCCTCTCATCAAGGATTGGGATGTGTCCTAATGCAAGAGGGGAAGGTTATATCTTACGCCTCCTGACAGCTGAGACCGCATGAGCTGAACTACCCTACCCACGACCTAGAGTTAGCAGTCGTGGTTCATGCCTTGAAGATATGAAGACATTACCTTGTGGGAAATCGGTGTGAGGTCTTCACCGATCACAAGAGCCTCAAGTACATATTCACCCAACCGGACCTAAACCTCAGACAAAGGAGATGGTTGGAACTCATCAAGGATTACGACTTGGGCATCCATTATCATCCAGGCAAGGCAAACATGGTGGCAGACGCCCTTAGTCGAAAGGGGTACTACAATGCCATCATGATACAGGACCAAGCCCCTTTGCTTTACAAGAAATGGAAAGGCTGAATTTAGGGATCACCACCCAAGCGTACCTCGCTGCCTTGGAGTCTCGTCCTGTCTTGATAGACCAGATCCAAGAAAAGTAGAAGGAAGACCCGGACATCTTGGAGATCCAACAGAACATGCGGAAGGGTAAAGCTCCCAGATTCTCCGAGGACGAGCATGGTACCATCTGGTTCAGAAACCGGATATGCGTACCCGACAGACCTTAGTTGAAGACCCTCATCCTTCAAGAAGCCCACGATACTCTATACTCCATACATCCCGGGAGTACCAAGATGTATCAAGACCTGAAGGAAAAATATTGGTGGGTCAGCATGAAGAGAGAAATAGCTGAGTATGTGGCCAAGTGCGACACATGCCGGCGAGTCAAGGAAGAGCATCAAAGACCTACTGGACTCCTACAACCCCTCAAGGTCCCCAAATGGAAGTGGGAAGAGATAGGGATGAACTTCATCACGGGACTGCCCCGGACCCAAGCTGGTCATGATTCTATCTGGGTGATCGTCGACCGACTCACCAAGGTAGCTCACTTCATCCCCGTCAAGACAACTTACACTGTCGCCAAGTTGGCTGAGTTGTATATGACCCGGATCGTGTGCCTTCATGGAGTTCCTAAGAAGATTGTATCTGACCGTGGGAGTCAGTTTACCTCTAAGTTTTGGAAGAACCTTCAAGAGGAACTCGGCACCCGGCTGAACTTTAGCACCGCCTATCATCCACAGACCGACGGTCAAACCTAAAGGGTCAACCAGATACTAGAAGATATGCTTAGAGCTTGCGCTCTAGACTTTAGCGGAATGTGGGACAAGAACTTGCCCTACGCGGAGTTCTCGTACAACAATAGCTATCAAGCCAGCCTGCAAATGTCCCCGTTCGAAGCACTTTATGGGCGTAAGTGCAGAATGCCGCTGCTCTGGGATCAGACCGGAGAATCGCAGCTGTTTGGGACAGATATATTGAGAGAAGCCGAAGAGAAGGCCAAGATCATCAGGGACAGATTGAAAATAGCCCAGTCCCGACAAAAGAGCTACGTCGATAACCGTCGAAGAGACCTAACCTTTGAGGAGGGTGATTATGTCTATCTCCGAGTCACTCTCCTCCATGGCACTCAAAGGTTCAACATGAAAGGCAAGCTAGCACCCCGCTATGTCGGACCTTTTCAGATCCTCCGACGGCAAGGAGAAGTGGCATATCAACTAGAACTGCCTCCATCCTTGGCAGGAGTTCATGATGTGTTCCACGTCTCTCAGCTGAAGATGTGTCTCCGTGTGCCCACCGAACAAACCGACCTCCAACAACTCAACGTCCAAGAGGATTTGACCTACATCGAGAAGCCCATCAAGATCTTGGAAACTAAAGAAAGAGTAACCAGGAGCCGTGTGGTTCGCTTCTGCAAGGTTCAGTGGGACAACCACCCCGCCGAAGAGGCTACATGGGAAAAAGAAGACGAGCTGAAAGCCCAATACCCTGAGCTATTCGAGTAGCGTTCCAATCTCGAGGACGAGATTCTTTGTAAGGGGATAGGTTTGTAACACCCCAAATTTCCAAAGGAACAAAAATATTATTTAATCCATTTTCTTGGAATTAAGTATTTTGGAAATACCTCTAAATGCCCTCCTTATCCTTTTTGAACTAGAACATACATGAAATGACCAAAACAGGGGCTAGAAAATTTTGTATATGATCCCAAGGTCAAGATATATTTTTGAGAATTTTTACAAATTTTTATCAACCTTGGAAGTAGCCCAAATATTTTTATCCATTTTCTGCAATTATTTTTAATCAGAAAACCCTATAAACAGTAATGGGCCTCCCCCTCCCCTTTCTCTCTCTCTCGGCCAGCCCAGCCCGTTACCCCGCACGCCTCGTACTGACACCAGGGCCCCTCTTGTCAGCGAGCCCTTCCCTCTTCGCGCGCGCCCAACACCTTGGCCCCACCTGTCGGCACCACCCCTCTCTCTCGGCCGAGCCCGACCCCACCTGTCAGCCTCGCCCTCTGTCACGCCCACGCCCGCTGCCCGGTGGACCCCGCCTGTCAGGACCATCGTCCACCTCGTGCCACGCCCCCCCTAACTCCGCCGGCCGAAGACCTCGCCTCGGATCCGCTCACTGGCTCCCCCTCCCGTTAAACCGACACCAGCATTCAATTCCCCGAGGCCCGCCAGCCATTTAAACGCGTTAAAGCACGCGTTTAAGCCCCCGGATCGCGATGTCGTGCATTGCGAAACCTCGTCGGCGAGTAAATACCCCCCCCCCCCCCCTCGGCTTTCCTTGCATGCGACCCCCTCTGACCCTCGCCGGTGCCTCTATTTAACCCCCTAGCCTCCACCACGTTCGACCCCCACGCTCTCGCAGTCCAGAACCAAACAGAACGCCCACGATTCGATTTTTAGTGCACCACTGTCGCCCGCACTCCAGCCACCGCTTGCCGTCACCGGAGTCCTTCTCCCTCCACGCCGACCGCACCTCCGTGACCATCGAGACCACACCGACCTCGGCCACCCCTCCGCCAACGACGAACCACGCAGGAACACCATCGCCGATGAGGAACCCGAACCTCTCCGTTGTCTACCCTCGCTGCCGACCGCGCTCCGTCAACCGCTCGCCTCACCTAAGGTATCCCCGTGTTCCCCTAGGCGTCCTCTTTCCATTTCTAGGCTTAGCTAGGGCCGCCGTCGCTCGCCGTGGCCTCTGGCCCGCTCGCCGTCGTCGGAGAAGATGACCGGCACGGGCTGAGTACCCGTGCCGTGTCGGATCTAACCACGGTCGTGCGATCGCGATCGGACGACGACAACCTCACCACGTGCGTGATATAATCCACACCATTGGATCTAATTGAAACATTATGTTTTAATCTCACGCGTTCGTTAGTTTTAAAAACCCATGTTTAATCTGAGCCGTTCATCGCGTACCGGTTCGATGTTTTAATCCTGGCCGTCCGCGATAACTTAACTCCCCCGCCTCGCCCCCGCACGTTGGATCTGGATCCAACGGTCCATATTGGGCCGGACCACGCGCACAGTGCGTGGGTTCACCGTGGGCCTGGCTCACCGTGGACTCGAGGCTATTTTGGATTTAAATTAAATTCCAGAAACTGTTTAAACTTGTAAAATTCATATCTGGCGCATTTGAACTCCAAAAATTATCATTTCAATTCCAGAAATTTTTTAATTTAATTCTCTACACGTTAGTACAATAAAAACAATATGTTTACTTTGGATATTTCATGTTTATTTAATAAAGTATCCAATTGCTCCTTAGGGAAAATTTCAAATTTAATTATTTAAACTTTAGCAAAATTTATCTTTATTCTTTTCCTGTTTATAGAATGGCACCCCAACACTTTCTCTGAAGCTATTATTTTAAACTAATTAGAAAACTTAGAATAAGTTTATTCACAATTAAAATCCCTTTTAGAAAGGGCCATATTTCTTTATAGTTCATTTTTAATTATTTATAAAATGGATTTCAGAAACTTAATAACTTGTTTTTCCTTAAATTAAACCCATTTAAAACCTATGTGCTTGTTGTGTGATTTTGTATTGTTTAAATTGAATATTGTATTTATTTTATTCTACTTTATTTATTTGGGGAAGACTACGACGCCACCGAGGAGCCGGAATATTACCCGGAAGTTCCTCCCTCCCCATTCGCTGAGCAAGGCAAGTCACCAAACCAATCTTTTGAGCATGTTGAACCCATGTTTTACTAAACTATCGCTAAAACACATAAGATGTACATGCATTAGTCAAATGAAACCCTTACAATATATTTATTAGGATCCCCCGACCTTGATGTGCAACCCAAGCCATGCTCTATAGCCTAAACTCCTTGTCACCATATGATTAGTATTATTAGCTAGTGTCCAATGTATTGACACGATCACTATAGGATTAAAAATGAGTCGTAGCGATTGGTTCTACTATATGATCCCCGTTATTCTCATCTTTGGAATTCTGTCGGTGTTTGAGTTGTGGTTGTGAGTGAATGCATGGTGGGTTCCGGGTGCAAGCTAGGGCATTGGTTTGTAGCACCCGGGGCACTATAAGGACCTGTAACACCCCAAATTTTCAAAGAAATAAAAATATTATTTAATTCAATTTCTTGAATTTATTAATTTGGGAAATACCTTTAAATACCCTCTCTACCATGTTTGAACTACAACATAGAGTTAATGACCAAACCAGGAGCTGAAATTTTTTTTATAAACTCCCAAGGCCATGATATAATTTTGAGAATTTTTATAAATTTTTATCAACCTTGGAAGTAGCCCTAAGATTTTAATCTATTTTCTGGAATTATTTTTATTCGGAAATGTTTTGAAACAGTATTGCCCCCCCTCCCTTCTCTCTCTCTCTCGGCCGGCCCAGCCCATCACCCTCGCCCGCCTCAGGCTGACAGCCCGACCCCACCTGTCGGCGCCAATCGCCTCCCCTCACGCGCGCGCCCGACACCACGGTCCCACTCGTCAGTCGCCACCCTCACTCGCTCGCGCTCGCTGGTCAGTGGCCCCCACCTGTCGGATTCGTCTTCCCCACGAGATCCACCCCCAAATCCCCCTCCCCTCGCCGGCCGACGCAATAACGCGCCTCGGATCCCCTGCCCCCGACCCCCTCCCCTCAAATTGAGCCCGCCATTACCACCCCCGGTCCATGGCGACCGTTTCCCCCAATTAAACCCGATCGATTCGCGTCTAGGTTCGATGAATTGAACTCAACCCGAGCTCACCTGCGTTTAAACACGTTTTATTCCCGGCCACCGTAGATTACGCCCTCTCTGCCCCCGCCGATGGCCCTATTTAAACCCCCTGGCCACCCGCATTTCACCCCCACGCTCACACGCTGCGGGAACAAACAGAGCCCTTGCATTCCTCATTTTAGCGCACCACCACCGCCCGTCCTCCAGCCGTCGCTCGCCGTCGCCGGAGTCCCCCTCTGCCCTCGCCGATCGCACCGTTGTGACCGCACGGACCTCACCGACCCCGGCCATAACTCCGTCGTCGACGAACCCCGCCGGATCGCCGTCGCCGCCAAGGACCCGAACACCTTCGCCGCCCCCGCTCGTCGCCGGCCTCGCTCCGTCGACCATTCGTCACCGCAAGGGTACCTTCGTGATCCCCGTAGTGCCCTCTTTCCATTTTAGGCCTTAAGCACGACCGCCGTCGCTCGCCGTGGCCTCGGGCCCGCTCGCTGTCGCCGGAGAAGACGACCGGCACGGGTCGAGTACCCGTGCCATGTCGGATTTGATCCTGGCCGTGCGATTTGGATCTAACGGTACCGATTGAATCCCATGTGCGGTTTAATCTGCGCCGTCGGATCTGAGCGAAGGGGTATGTTTTAATCTCGCGCGTCCGTTAGTTTTAAAAAGGGAAAATTACTCACATGCCATTATAATTTTCAGAAATTGCCTACATGCCACTGTCAGTGACTGTGGCGGCCCCCATCTGGCAGTGACACAACGATGGCATTTTGGCAAACCGTAAAAATCGTAATGGCACAGAAAAAATTAACCCTTTTAAAAACCCACGTTTAATCTGGAGCATCCATCGCGTACCGGTTCGATGTTTTAATCCTGGTTGTCCACGTCACTTTAACTCTCCCGCCTCGCCCTCGCGCGTTGGATTCGGATCCAATGGTCCAGATCGATCCGGCACACGCGCACAGTGCGCGGGTTCACCGTGGGCCTGGCTCACCGTGGACCCGAGGCGTTTAAAATTTAGAAATAAATTCCAGAAAGTCTTTTAAACTTCAAAAATTCATATCTGGCGCATTTGAACTCTAAAAATTGCCATTCCAATTTCAGAAAATTCATAATATTATTCTCTTCCCATTAGTTCAATAAAAACAATATGTTACTTTAGACTTTTCATGTTTATTTAAATAGGTATTCAAATACCCTTAGGGTAAAAATGTAAATTCAATTATTTAAATTTCAGTAAAATTCATATTTATTTTCTTTCTGTTCATATATTGAATACCACTACATTGCCCATGAACCTTTCATTTTAAATTGATTAGAATGTTTAAAATGAGATTACTCACATTTAAAACCCTTTCTCAAAGAACAACACTTCATTTTAATTCATTTTAAAATTATTTATAAAATGAATTTTAGAACCTTAACAACTCTGTTCTTCTTTACATTAAACCACCTTAAACCCATATGCTTGTTGTGTGATTTTATATTGTTTAGATTGGATGTTGTATTTATTTTATTTTACATTTTATATTGGAAAGACTACGACGCCGTCGAGGAGCCGGAATATTTCCCGGAAGTTCCTCCCTCCCCATTCGCTGAACAAGGCAAGTCACCAAACATCATTCTTGAACATGTTGAACCTATGTTTTATTAAATTATCGCTAAAACACATAGGTTATACACGCATTAGTCAAATGAAACCCCTACGATATATTTATTTAGGATCCCCCGACCTTGATGTGCAACCCAACCCATGCTATCTCGCCTAAACTCCTTGTCACCATATGATTAGTGTTATTAGCTAGTGTCCAATGTATTGACACGATCACTATAGGATAAAAATGAGTCGTAGCAAGATGGTTCTACTATATGATCCCCGTTACTTCTTATCCTTGGAATTCTGTTGGTGATGAGTTATGATTGTGAGTGTATGCATGGTGGGTTCCGGGTGCAAGCTAGGGCATTGGTCGGTAGCACCCGGGGCACTATAAGGACCGGTCTGAGGGATCCGTTGCAATACACTTCCGTACTAACCACAAGTCTAGTGGGTAAGTCCTAACTAAGGTATGGAGTGTTCCAAACCGAGGCCACCATTTGGAGATGGGTCAAGCAGCACCTGCGGGTGGCTTGTACCAACGTGGCGCAAAAGGGGGTGCAACGTTAGCCGGGATGCGGCCTGGCGCGCCGGCGAAACCTAGAGCGGGTGGTTATCGTTGGAGCATTTCATGCTGAGGTTTTGGCACGAGTTCCCGTGGTATGGGTCATCTCGTTTGGGATGAGTGCGTGCCTTGTGGGTACAGTAGTACATCTCTGATCAGAGTCTTAAATCTTTTCGAAAAGCCGAGCCCACGGTCAAGGGCGGGTTGCGTGACATCCCACAGTTAGATTACTTTGAATATGCATGTGCATGATGGTTTGACATGTAAGGACTGTTGAGCGAGGAGGTAAAACGTACTCCTCGAGTTAGATGATGTTGTTGATGCTCATGTTTACTTTTCCGCATGGTTAAATTTGACTACACTAAATGCAATAACTGAAAAATGTACTTTTCCGCAACGTTAGTCATTACCCTTCCTTGTTTATTATCCTGCATTATTACTTGCATTTGCGGTGGCTTGTTGAGTACTTTTTGTACTCATACCCGTTGAACCCCACAGAGGATGCCTACTATGAAGATGGTCTAGAGTAGCGACCCAGTCAAGAAGAAAGATCCCGAAGAAGGCGTTCGTCATGCTTTTTATTTATTTTTACCGTTTTTTTATTAAACTCTGATGTAATAAATATGGTCTGCGCACCATGAATACTGTCGTATGTACGATTGTAGCATGATGAACCTCTTGTATTATTGTTTTTCTTTGGAAATTCAATAATGTTCCGATTTGATAAATCAGGGCCCCACAAGATGGTATCAGAGCCAACTTGACTGTAGGAAGCCAAACAGACCCGCCTAGCCATTAGCCGCAGGAAATTATTTCTCGAAAACCTACTTTATAAACTTTGTTTCTCCCCTCACTTTCATTCAACTTGTTGTTTTGTAGATGCCAGTATACCAAGTGCACAGCTACTGCCGCCATTACGAGGGCTTCGTCAGGGAGCTCCGTATGATGCTCACATTCCTCGGGTTCCTCTTTGAGCCCGAATTCCAAGGAGTGTACCCCGATGAGTTCACCGGACCTTGTGACGTCTCCCTCACCATCCACGGCTCCGGAGAGCACCTGCCACCCTACACCACCGCACTTGGGGGCCTGACTTTCGACGTCGCATGCCAATGAGTCACCCTCCAGGCCCTCATGGAGCTAAGGATGATCTACGATGATCGTCTTCAGAACTCGTCCTTCCGGCTTGTGCCGAAGCGTACTCCCGGCGCCCACCGTAGCATCTACCTCGGAGTTCACTCCGTGCGTGATTCGGTCATGGCCCGGCAGTCGTGTCTTCTGCAGGCTATGGACGACCTCCATACCGAGGCGGTGCTCGACACCGATGAGCACCATGAGGCGGTTGAGTTTCTTCGTGAGGAGAAGAAGAACTTGATCCAACAGAACGGCGAGCTGCAGCGCAAGATTATGCAGCTGCAGAAGGACATCGCGGAGATGGTCCCTCTCCTTCCAAGGAAGAAGAAGCCCATCCGTGAGCCCCTCCCTCGCCCCAAGAGGATCCCACCACACCCCTCCCCCGCCAAACCCTCCACCAGTGCCCCTGCACCGCGCCCCGGCCTCGTCTCCGACCCCATCATCGAGAACTTTCTCGAGCCCACCATCCCTCTGGAGCCGCGTACTCGTGGTTCCGAGAGCACGGAGACCGCCTCCGGTGGCGAGTAGACGCTAGAGGCCGCAAAAGTTTAATAAAATGATTTTTGTATGTGTGCTATCCCCAACGAGTGTGTTGTGGGTAGAATAAGGGCTTGATTGTAATAAACATTTTTACCACTTGGTTTATATGCATGAGCTTTATGAGCTACTTTCGTTAATTGTATTGTCATCTTTTTGCCTTATAACATCATATATTCAGAAGATGGCCGACCACCAGAACACTGGCTCCAACAACGGAGAAGGAGGAAGCCGTGATGCGCCCGAGGGTGTTGTACCCAACTAGGGTGCAACGGGCCCACGTCAGTCTGGGTCGCCATCCGCCAACCATCCTACCTTGGCGGAGATGATGGCGAATCAGAACCAGCTGATCACCGCCCTCCTCACTCAGATGCAGCACCAACAAGCTCAGTTGGACCGACTGCAGAACGGGGAACCTGCCCCTCGCGCACCAGCACCCGCACCCGCTCCACAACTCTCGGAGTTTCTGCGCGTGCGCCCACCCATCTTCTCAAGCACCACCAACCCAATGGAGGCCGGAGATTGGCTCCGCACCATTGGGAAGAAGCTTGACCTCCTCCCCTGCACCGACCGGGAGCGAGTGGCCTTCGCCACTCATCAGCTCCAGGGTCCCGCCGCTGAATGGTGGGACAACTACTGTGAGTCCCAGCCGGAGGACCACGTGGTGACCTGGGCGGAGTTCACCATCGCCTTCCGTGCCTCCCACGTCCCCGCCGGTGTCATCGCGGTAAAGCAGCAGGAGTTCCGCAACCTGCAGCAAGGCAGTTGGATTGTCATGGAGTACCTCCATGAGTTCAACCGCCTCGCCCACTACGCACCGGAAGAAGTGCGCACCGACGCCCTCCGCCAAGCCAAGTTCCTCCGGGGACTCAAGGATGAGCTATCCATCCAGCTCGTCGCCACCGACTACGCCGACTTCCAACGGCTAGTCAATAAAGCGCTCATTCAAGAGACTGAGCAAAACAGGTTGGACCTCAAGAAGAGGAAGATGATCGCCTTCAAGCATCAGCGTGCGAACTCTCAGAGGCCCCGCTTCGTCCCTCCGCCACCAGTGCCCGCCTACCATCCTCGGCCCGCCTACAGGCCACCTCACACCGCCGGTGGATCCAACGCCGGGCATCCTCGCCCTACTCCACCCGCTTCGGCCGCTCAGCCGACGTCAGCCGCCAAGGCCCCGATCTTGAAGGATCACCAAGGGAGGCCAGTCGTCTGCTTCAACTGCCGCAAGGAAGGGCACTATTCGCACCAGTGTCCTCACCCCAAGCAGCCCCAAGGCGCGGCACCCAACCAGGCAATACGTGACCGCGTCAACCACATCAACGTGGAGGAAGCTCAAGAGGCTCCTGAAGTCGTGCTCGGTACGTTCACTGTGAATTCCGTACCAACCGTAATATTATTTGACTCTGGAGCAACACACTCCTTCATCTCAGAAGATTTTGTGAAAATCAACGAATTGGACGTACTCCCTCTATCCGTCCCCATGGTGATTACCACTCCGGGCAATAGAGCCTTGGCCCGCTTATACAACCCTAAGGTTCAGATAGAGATCCAAGGAGTATTATTTTGGGCCGAGCCAGTCCTCATAAAATGCACTGGACTCGACCTCATCCTAGGGATGGATTGGTTGATGAAGCACAAGGGAGTGATCGACTGTGCCAACAAGTCCGTCACAGTGACCAACCCTGAAGGCGTAGCCGTCACCTTTTGGATGACCAGTCGCAAACCGCTCGAAGCATCCCTCCACTCGCTCGCCCTTGAAGAAGTACCCATAGTCAAGGAGTTTATGGACGTCTTCCCTGAAGACCTACCGGGAATGCCTCCCAAGCGGGACATCGAATTCAGAATCGAACTTGTCCCCGGGACCACTCCAATCTCCAAGCGCCCATACCGGATGGCCGCCAACGAATTAGCCGAGGTCAAGAGTAACATCGAAGACCTAGAGCAGAAAGGGTACATCCGGCCGAGTACCTCACCCTGGGGTGCACCGGTCATCTTCGCTATGAAGAAAGACAAGACCAAGAGGATGTGTGTGGACTATAGAGCCCTGAATGACGTAACCGTTAAGAACAAGTACCCATTGCCATGGATCGACGACTTGTTCGATCAGCTTAAGGGATCCTCGGTGTTTTCCAAGATTGACCTCAGGTCAGGTTATCACCAATTGAGGATTAGAGAAGAGGACATACCCAAGACTACCTTCACCTCCCGCTATGGACTCTACGAGTATACAGCGATGTCGTTCGGACTCACGAATGCCCCGGCCTTTTTCATGAACATGATGAACAATGTATTCATGGAGTTCTTGGATAAGTTCATCGTGGTATTCATCGATGATATCCTCGTTTACTCCAAGACCAAAGAAGAACATGAAACTCACCTTCGTCTGACCCTCGGAAAGCTAAGGGAGCAGCAATTGTACGCCAAATACAGCAAATGCGAATTCTGGTCATCTGAGGTGAAGTTCCTCGGCCATGTCATATCTATCAGAGGAATAGCAGTAGACCCAACCACCGTTGAAGCAATGACCAACTAGTAGCAGCCCACGACCGTGACCGAGATCCGGAGTTTTCTTGGATTGGCCGGATACTACCGCTGGTTCATCGAGAATTTTTCGAAGATCGCCAAGCCTATGACCAGACTGTTGCATAAAGAAATAAAGTTTGAATGGACCCCCGACTGCGAAGAAAGATTCCAGACTCTCAAGAAGAAGCTAGTGTCAGCTCCTATTCTGACCTTGCCAGACATCCGGAAGGACTTCCACGTCTACTGTGATGCCTCTCGTCAAGGATTGGGATGCGTCTTAATGCAAGAAGGGAAGGTGATATCCTACACCTCCCGACAACTAAGGCCGCATGAGTTGAACTACCCGACCCACGACCTAGAATTAGCAGCCGTGGTTCATGCCTTGAAGATATGGAGACATTACCTTGTGGGGAATCGGTGTGAGGCCTTCACCGACCACAAGAGCCTCAAGTACATATTCACCTATACAGATCTGAATCTCAGGCAAAGGAGATGGTTGGAACTGATCAAGGATTACGACTTGGGCATCCATTATCATCCAGGCAAGGCCAATGTGGTGGCAGACGCCCTTAGTCGAAAAGGGTACTGCAATGCCATCATGATTCAGGACCAAGCTCCTTTACTTTACAAGGAGATGGAAAGGCTAAATCTAGGGATCACCACCCGAGCGTACCTCGCTGCCTTGGAGTCTCGGCATGTCCTGATAGACCAGATCCGAGAAAAGCAGAAGGAAGACCCGGACATCTTGGAGATCCAACAGAACATGCGGAAGGGTAAAGCCCCCGGATTTTCCGAGGACGAGCATGGTACCATCTGGTTCGGAAACCGGATATGCGTACCCGACCAGCCTGATTTGAAGGCTCTCATCCTTCAAGAAGCCCACGATACTCTATACTCCATTCACCCCGAGAGTACAAAGTTGTATCAAGACCTGAAGGAAAAATATTGGTGGGTCAGCATGAAGAGAGAAATAGCTGAGTATGTGGCCAAGTGCGACACATGCCGGCGAGTCAAGGCAGAGCATCAGAGACCTGCCAGACTTCTTCAACCCCTCAACGTCCCTGAATGGAAGTGGGAAGAGATAGGAATGAACTTCATCACTGGACTGCCAAGAACCCAAGCTAGTCACGATTCTATCTGGGTAATCGTCGACCGACTCACCAAGGTAGCTCACTTCATCCCGGTCAAGACAACTTACACTGTCGCCAAACTGGCCGAGTTGTATATGATCCGGATCGTGTGCCTTCACGGAGTTCCTAAGAAAATTGTATCTGACCGTGGGAGCCAGTTCACCTCCATGTTTTGGAAGAACCTTCAAGAGGAACTCGGCACCCGGCTGAACTTTAGCACCGCCTATCATCCCCAGACCGACGGTCAAACCGAAAGGGTCAACCAGATATTGGAAGATATGCTTAGAGCTTGTGCTCTAGACTTTGGCGGAATGTGGGACAAGAACTTACCCTATGCAGAGTTCTCCTACAACAACAGCTATCAGGCCAGCCTGCAAATGTCCCCGTTCGAAGCACTCTACGGACGTAAGTGCAGAACGCCATTGCTTTGGGATCAAACCGGAGAATCGCAACTGTTTGGGACAGATATATTGAGAGAAGCTGAAGAGAAGGTCAAAATCATAAGGGACCGGTTAAAGACAGCCCAATCCCGACAGAAGAGCTACGCCGATAACCGTCGAAGAGACCTAACCTTTGAGGAGGGAGATTATGTCTATCTCCGGGTCACTCCCCTCCGAGGCACTCAAAGGTTCAACATGAAAGGCAAGCTAGCACCCCGCTACGTCGGACCTTTTCAGATCCTCCGACGACAAGGAGAAGTGGCATATCAACTTGAACTGTCTCCATCATTGGCAGGAGTTCACGATGTGTTCCATGTCTCTCAGCTGAAGAAGTGCCTCCGTGTACCCACAGAGCAAGCCGACCTTCAGCAGCTCAACGTCCAAGAAGACTTGACTTACATCGAGAAACCCATCAAGATCTTGGAAACCAAAGAAAGAGTAACCAGGAGTCGTGTAGTTCGCTTCTGCAAGGTTCAGTGGGACAACCACCCCGCCGAAGAAGCCACATGGGAAAAAGAAGACGAACTGAAAGCCCAGTACCCCGAGTTATTCGAGTAACGTTCCAATCTCGAGGATGAGATTCTTTGTAAGGGGGATAGGTTTGTAACACCCCAAATTTTCAAAGAAATAAAAATATTATTTAATTCAATTTCTTGAATTTATTAATTTGTGAAATACCTTTAAATACCCTCTCTACCATTTTTGAACTACAACATAGAGTTAATGACCAAACCAGGAGCTGAAAATTTTTGTATAAACTCCCAAGGCCATGATATAATTTTGAGAATTTTTATAAATTTTTATCAACCTTGGAAGTAGCCCTAAGATTTTAATCTATTTTCTGGAATTATTTTTATTCGGAAATGTTTTGAAACAGTATTGCCCCCCTCCCTTCTCTCTCTCTCCCGGCCGGCCCAGCCCATCACCCTCGCCCGCCTCAGGCTGACAGCCTGACCCCACCTGTCGGCGCCAATCGCCTCCCCTCACGCGCGCGCCCGACACCACGGTCCCACTCGTCAGTCGCCACCCTCACTCGCTCGCGCTCGCTGGTCAGTGGCCCCCACCTGTCGGATTCGTCTTCCCCACGAGATCCGCCCCCAAATCCCCCTCCCCTCGCCGGCCGACGCAATAACGCGCCTCGGATCCCCTGCCCCCGACCCCCTCCCCTCAAATTGAGCCCACCATTACCACCCCCGGTCCATGGCGACAGTTTCCCCCAATTAAACCCGACCGATTCGCGTTCAGGTTCGATGAATCGAACTCAACCTGAGCTCGCCGGCGTTTAAACGCGTTTTATTCCCGGCCACCGTAGATTACGCCCTCTCTGCCCCCGCCGATGGCCCTATTTAAACCCCCTGGCCACCCACATTTCACCCCCACGCTCACACGCTGCGGGAACAAACAGAGCCCTTGCATTCCGCGTTTTAGCGCACCACCGCCGCCCGTCCTCCATCCGTCGCTCGCCGTCACCAGAGTCCCCCTCCGCCCTCACCGACCGCACCGCTGCGACCGCACGGACCTCACCGATCCCGGCCATAACTCCATCATCGACGAACCCCGCCGGATCGCCGTCGCTGCCAAGGACACGAACACCTTCGCCGCCCCGCTCGTCGCCGGCCTCGCTCCGTCGACCATTCGTCACCGCAAGGGTACCTTCGTGATCCCCGTAGTGCCCTCTTTCCATTTTAGGCCTTAAGCACGACCGCCGTCGCTCGCTGTGGCCTTTGGCCCGCTCGCCGTCGCCGGAGAAGACGACCGGCACGGGTCGAGTACCCGTGGCGTGTCGGATTTGATCCTGGCTGTGCGATCTGGATCTACCGGTACCGATTAAATCCCATGTGCGGTTTAATCTACGCCGTCGGATCTGAGCGAAGGGGTATGTTTTAATCTCGCACGTTCGTTAGTTTTAAAAGCCCACGTTTAATCTGGAGCATCCATCGCGTACCGGTTCGATGTTTTAATCCTGGCCGTCCACGTCACTTTAACTCTCCCGCCTCGCCCTCGCGCGTTGGATCTGGATCCAATGGTCTAGATCGATTCGGCGCACGCGCACAGTGCACGGGTTCACCGTGGGCCTGGCTCACCGTGGACCCGAGGCGTTTAAAATTTAGAAATAAATTCCAGAAATGCTTTTAAACTTCAAAAATTCATATCTAGCGCATTTGAACTCTAAAAATTGTCATTCCAATTCCAGAAAATTCATAATATTATTCTCTACCCATTAGTTCAATAAAAACAATATGTTACTTTAGACTTTTTCATGTTTATTTAAATAGGTATTCAAATACCCTTAGGGTAAAAATGTAAATTCAATTATTTAAATTTCAGTAAAATTCATATTTATTTTCTTTCTGTTCATATATTGAATACCACTACATTGCCCATGAACCTTTCATTTTAAATTGATTAGAATGTTTAAAATGATATTACTCACATTTAAAACCCTTTCTCAAAGAACAACACTTCATTTTAATTCCTTTTAAAATTATTTATAAAATGAATTTTAGAACCTTAACAACTCTGTTCTTCTTTACATTAAACCACCTTAAACCCATATGCTTGTTGTGTGATTTTATATTGTTTAGATTGGATGTTGTATTTATTTTATTTTACATTTTATATTGGGAAGACTACGACGCCGTCGAGGAGCCGGAATATTTCCCGGAAGTTTCTCCCTCCCCATTCGCTGAACAAGGCAAGTCACCAAACATCATTCTTGAACATGTTGAACCTATGTTTTATTAAATTATCGCTAAAACACATAGGTTATACACGCATTAGTCAAATGAAACCCCTACGATATATTTATTTAGGATCCCCCAACCTTGATGTGCAACCCAAGCCATGCTATCTCGCCTAAACTCCTTGTCACCATATGATTAGTGTTATTAGCTAGTGTCCAATGTATTGACACGATCGCTATAGGATAAAAATGAGTCGTAGCAAGATAGTTCTACTATATGATCCCCGTTACTTCTTATCCTTGGAATTCTGTTGGTGATGAGTTATGATTGTGAGTGTATGCATGGTGGGTTCCGGGTGCAAGCTAGGGCATTAGTCGGTAGCACCCGTGGCACTATAAGGACCGGTCTGAGGGATCCGTTGCAATACACTTCCGTACTAACCACAAGTCTAGTGGGTAAGTCCTAACTAAGGTATGGAGTGTTCCAAACTGAGGCCACCATTTGGAGATGGGTCAAGCAGCACCTGCGGGTGGCTTGTACCAATGTGGCGTAAAAGGGGGTGCGACGTTAGCCGGGATGCGGCCCGGCGCGCCGGCGAAACCTAGAGCGGGTGGTTATCGCTTGGAGCATTTCATGCTGAGGTTTTGGCATGAGTTCCCATGGTATGGGTCATCTCGTTTGGGATGAGTGCGTGCCTTGTGGGTACAGTAGTACATCTCTGATCAGAGTCTTAAATTTTTTCGAAAAGCTGAGCCCACGGTCAAGGGCGGGTTGCGTGACATCCCACAGTTAGATTACTTTGAATATGTATGTGCATGATGGTTTGACATGTAAGGACTGTTGAGCGAGGAGGTAAAACATACTCCTCGAGTTAGATGATGTTGTTGATGCTCATGTTTACTTTTCCGCATGGTTAAATTTGACTACACTAAATGCAATAACTGAAAAATGTACTTTTCCGCAACGTTAGCCATTACCCTTCCTTGTTTATTATCCTGCATTATTACTTGCATTTGCGGTGGCTTGTTGAGTACTTTTTGTAGTCATACCCGTTGAACCCCACAGAGGATGCCTACTATGAAGATGGTCTAGAGTAGCGACCCAGTCAAGAAGAAAGATCCCGAAGAAGGCGTTCGTCATGATTTTTATTTATTTTTACCATTTTTTTATTAAACTTTGATGTAATAAATATGGTCTGCGCACCATGAATACTGTCGTATGTACGATTGTCGCATGATGAACCTCTTGTATTATTGTTTTACTTTGGAAATTCAATAATGTTCCGATTTGATAAATCGGGGCCCCACAGGACCGGTCTGCGGGATCCGTTGCAATACACTTCCGTACTAACCACAAGTCTAATGGGTAAGTCCTAACTAAGGTATGGAGTGTTCCAAACCGAGGCCACCACTTGGAGATGTGTCAAGCAGCACCTGTGGGTGGCTTGTACCAATGTGGCGCAAAAGGGGGTGCGACGTTAGCCGGGATGCGGCCCGGCGCGCTGGCGAAACCTAGAGCGGGTGGTTATCGCTTGGAGCATTTCATGCTAAGGTTTTGGCACGAGTCATAAATCTTTTCGAAAAGCCGAGCCCACGGTCAAGGGCGGGTTGCGTGACATCCCATAGTTAGATTACTTTGAATATGAATGTGCATGTTGGTTTGACATGTAAGGACTGTTGAGCGAGGAGGTAAACATACTCCTCGAGTTAGATGATGTTATTGATGTTAATGTTTATTATTCTGCATGATAAAATTTGACTACACTAAATGCAGTAACTGAAAATGTACTTTTCCGCACTTTTATCCATTATCCTTCCTTTGTTATTATCTTGCATTATTACTTGCATTCGCGGTGGCTTGTTGAGTGAGAAACCATGTTGAAGAATATGATTTTGATATTCCAGATGTGATGAGTGATTGTCAACGGAAGTCAATGGAAGGGAGAGATGAAGATCTGCCGAGTCTGAGGCGCATGTGACTCAGGTACACGGGCATTGAGCGACGGCGGGGCAGAGGAGCCGCGGAGTCGGGCTGGCCCAATCCGGGTACATGGCTAGGAGCGGCAGATGATCCATTGGTCTGTTGACTGGGTTTGACTTAGGTACACGGGCGGCGAGCGATTGCTGCGCTGAGAAAGCTGCGGGGTCGGGTCGGCCCAATCCGGGTACCCGGTGCGAAGACGGTGGACGCTTTGTCAGTTTCGGCGTAAAACTGACAACCCATGATTATTTCATTTTTAGGATATTAATATTTAGTTTTTAAGTTTAGAATATTTTTATTTGAGTCAGGTGATTTTTCTAATAATTTTTTAGTAATTTTCGAAATTTATTTTAGACTCAGTTTAATTTACCCGAGGGTAAATTAGTCTTTTCATGTATTAGGATTTGCCTATAAATAAGCTCATATCCCCCTGGGGATAGTCGACTGTTTTTCTAATAGATCAATCTACAGCCTAGTTTGTTTTCCCCTTCATCGTGCATTCGCGTGATCGCATTTTTGCTTGTGTGAGTGAAGGAGTCGGTCACGAAATTTGCCTCTGTTGCCAGCAACTCTGGTTTACCTTCTCGATCCGCGTGCTTGGCCTTGGAGCCTGTGTACAGCAGGACATCTTCGATGTGTGCCATTTACCTCCGAGCACTTTCACGCCAACGTGCGTGGTCGCGCGGGTACGTATGTGCGCCAGGAATCCGGCTTCTTTTTCTCGTTTTTTTCATCTGAATCGTTGCCTGCTGATACGTTGTTTCACTCGTGATTACACACTGCGAGAGTGATTTCTATTTGCCTAGTTGTTTGTGTCTGCTGATTTTAATTTTTGTTTAATTACCGATCAGTGTTCTACCTGCAAGCATTTTTACTGCTGCTGTGATTTCATTCTACTGTTCATGTCTTTTTGCTACGGTAGCCTAACCACTGTGCCTAATCACTGTTTTCACGATTCACTATTTTGTTTTGGTAGCACTGCTGTTGTCGTTCTGAACAGAGAAACCGTTTTGAATAGAGAAAAGCATCACATCCATCTTTTCTCGTCAGTTTCTGCGGCCTGAATTTTCTAATAGTTTTAGCCTCTTTTCTCTCTTGTCCGGCGCGCATCTGAGTTCTCTACCAGGGAAGCACAGTGCATGCACTGCTAGAGCGCGTGGAGATTTTTGCATTCGCTCGGTGCGTGGACTCAGATCAGGACGCTCATGGCGGCAGGAGAAGCTACGGCGAGTAAATGGCTGGCGATGAAGAAGATCTCCACGGCTCCCATGCAGGTAACTTTTTAATTTCTTATTTTTTAGTAGATCCTTTTTAGAGATAATCATCTATTAATTAATGAGCGAAAATTTGTTTAGAAATTTCGTGTTAATTTAATTTGCCAGATTATTTTTAGTAATCGTCTAATTTTTATTTATATCTGTTTAATCTGCTTATTTAAAAAATAAAGAAAAGTTTATTGGTCGCAGTAATATTTTTAATTCTAGTTTTTACCTGAAATATTTTAGGTTTAACTCAGAATTAATTTTTGAATGATCCATGTTTTATTCACTTGATTAGTATTTTATTTCTAGACTAAAATATAAATATCTCGTGATTTATTTCGGTGTTTATTTACGACAGTGTTTTTATCTAATTTATCTTTAATATCAGTTAACTTAAGACATCGGTCTTTTTTAGGCTAGACAACTATAGTACTAGTAATTACTTTACTAATATTGTTTGTCCAGTTAAATTGGTTGGGTGTTGGGATTTCGATATAGTTTAGCAAGAATTTTTAGGCGCCCATTCACCCCACTCTGGTCGCTACTTTCGGTCCTACATTGAGTACCTTTGTACTCATACCCGTTGGACACACTTCAGAGGATGCCTACTACGAGGAGGATAGTCTGGAGTAGCGACCCAGTCAAGAAAACAATCCTGAAGAAGATGTTCGTCATACAACTTATTTTTATTATTGTTTTTATTTAACTCTTATGTAATAATATGGTCTGTGTACCATGAATGCTTGTCGTATGTACGATTGTCGCATGATGAACCTCTTGTATTATTGTTTTTCTTATGAAATTCAATAATGTTCTGATTTCGATAAATCAGGGTGCAACACTCATCCACTAATTATATAGGTATAAATAGGCTTGCAACCGAATCAATCAACCTCAAGACTTATAGCAACATAATCGATAGGGATTGATTCAGTGATTGTAGGGCGTGACTATAGTCTAGGCGTGTGTGCAGTTTAGCGGGAGCCACAAGGGGTAGGCTGATCGAACTAATAGGATCTTACTAACACCCCTATAGTCGAAACATCTGAGGAACATACATTTAGACTAGACCGAAATTCTTGAAACACTGAGGTAGGAAATCCCTTGGTGAAAATGCTAGCAAACTAGGAGGTCATCGGTACGTGCAGGGCCAAGACAACACCAACTGCAACACACTCTCGAACGAAGTGAAGATCAATCTCAACATGCTTCATGTGTTTATGTTGTACATGGTTCTTTGATAGGTAGACGACACTGATGTTATCACGGTAGACTAGGGTGCTCTTCAGAAGAGGATTGTGAAGCTCCTGTAAAAGCTGACAGATCCATGGGGCCTCCACAACTCCGTTAGCAACAACTCGAGTATACTCTACTTCTACACTAGAATGAGAGATTGTGTTCTACCGCTTTGATGACTAGGAAACAAGATTGTTACCTAGGAACATTGCATATCCTGAGGTGGACTTGTGTGTGTCAAGACATCTAGCCCAATCAGCGTCGGTGTAGACAACAAGGTCGAAGGGAACAGACCGTCAAAGAACTAGACCATAATGCATAGTGCCATGGAGATAACACAGGATGTGCTTGATAGAAGACACGTGAGGTTCATGGGGATCATGAATGTGGAGGCACACCTACTGAACGACATAGGAGATATGCGGTCGACTAAAAGTTAGATACTGCAGGGCACCGACAAGACTACGATACTATGTGGTGTCACTGATTGGAACACCGCCCATCGCTGAAAGCTTAGCATGAGTGTCAACTGGGGTGCTACACTGCTTACATCCGGCCATGCTAGCCTTTGCAAGAACGTCAAGAGTGTACTGGCACTGAGATAGGAACAAACCACTAGAAGACCGCTACACAGAAATACCCAAAAAATGATGCAAAGTGTAAAGGAATTGTGCCCAAGAAAATTCTCGGAGGATCGGAAGTTCCGATTATTTTATAAATTAGAAACAAAGAGATCAAATCGGAAGTTCCGATGATTTATGGTTTGCGAAACCGAGAGCTCAAATCGAAAGTTCTGATTTGGAATCGGAAGTTCTGATCTGGAATCAGAAGTTCCAATTATTTCTTATTCAGAGACAGAGAGTTCAAACCGGAAGTTCCGATTTGGAATCAGTAGATTGGAAGTTCCGATAAGGGTATCAGAAGTTCTAATGTGTTCTGCTTTGCAGATCGAAAGGCCATATTGAAAGTTTCGATAGGGGTATCAGAAATTTCAATATGGGTTGTGTTATAGATCGAAAGTCTTGATCGGAAGTTCCGATAAGGGTATCGAAAGTTCCGATCAAGACGTAATAGATTGGATCCATTAGAGATCTGATTGTGGTTAAAGGCCCACACCTTATCATTATAAGTAGGGAGGAGGAGGTCATGTCCATCACACCCTCCTCTCCCTTCCCTCTTGTCGGTGTATTTTTTGGTCACACGTGTGGCCTGGGAGATCTGCTTAACTCCAGTGCAAGTCCTATAATCTTAGAAAAAGAAGGTTCTGAGTGTGCCAATCAGTTTGACCCTACAACTGATAATGAATCATAAATAACATTATTAGTAGCGACATCAATCGGTTATCGAGCCGATGACTGTGACGAGAATAAAGTAAACAAGAATAAACACGACTATCAGCCATGGGGCCGATGACCACGCCCACCCAATCAGGTTGAACACTCTATTGGTCAATAGGATAATGTCTTTGTGCATCAGAGCCGATGAGTGCCTCCCAGACGAAAATGGAATATAGCGTGGAAACTAAGATAACCTATCGGCTTGTACTCCGGTAGAAACCAAACTAATCATACCAAATAACATATTCATACTATCGAATCACCGTAACCGCAAGATCGAATCTAATCGAGACAGTTGCCAATCACGATAAATCAATGACACTTCAACACATCAGACATACTTTATTTAGATAAATGTCATATAGAATGAACATGATACAATGGATCAAGATGTTAGATTTAACCGATGAAGCCTCAAACTATAACACCTAATTCATGTCAATCTAAGAGATCAAAACTAATGCAACCTTAGATCTAGCAAAATATACGAAAATAAACTCAGCGACCACACCTCGAAGAACAAACCTTAACTTATGTGACCGTCGGGGTGGCGTGACTCACCTCTTCACTGGAGATCGAGACGATGCAACCCGGTTCCAAGTGCCATGTTCCACCTGGATTAACCATGGAAATCCAAGGGTGGCGATGTGCCAAAAATAGGAGTTTGTTGTGGTTGATTTTGTGTGTCCCCTCTAAACCAACTAATTAGATACATATTTATAGTCCGGATACTAGCCATCTAAGTAATCTATCTTGTAACCGATTCCGGATCATCTTTATCTTCTCTCACCTTCATCGGCTCCTGCATGTCTGGTCATGCTGTAATAACATGGACGAGCTTCTTTGACCACCTTTGACTGAACCCCTTTTGACTTCTGTTGACCATGCGACATTGTTGGTCAGTCTGGGCTATAATAAATCTTGGCGTCAACACATGTCCCCCAGTTTTTGAGTATTAAATGGCCTATGATGCTTCGAAATTACTGGCCATCATCACCCCCTGCCATCACGTCTTTTCAAACATCTAACTGTGGCGTCTTTTCACACTCATTAATTGTAGCCGAAACTCATCTTTTAGTACTTTATAAAATTTTGCTCAGGGTCCCGGCTCCATATAACTTTTTCTTCTCCCTTTTCACTTCCTCTTCTCCTGCCATTCACAACTGTGATGGGTGTCGCCTGATCTAACACATCTACTTTTTCATCATGGTGGCATCAGACCAGGCTTCGTCCCACACAATTTTGTACTGATGCTCTTCAAACCGAAGATTCAGTTCCACAAAACCCGGGCCTGTAAAGATCTCGGTGCTTTGAAAAATGTTCTCAGGATTACTTTTTGTTGAACGTTGCAGTTGATCCCCACCAAATCCAGCGGGATCAGTTTGACCCGGCTACAGAGGAGTCACCCTTTGCTTTATAAGTATCTCGGTCACTCCACCTTTCTTCTCTATGCTTTCTATCCACTGTTCACTTTTTCCCTCAAGCTCGCTGCCATCTTCTTCCAATACTACTTGCGACCACCGCCTCTTGTCGTCTTCTTCTTCACAAACCCCGTACTCCGCAACACCAACGATGGCCACCATCACCACGGTCCCTAAGGTATGTCTTTAGCATTCTTACTTTTGCATTGTTCTGATTAGTTTGTCCGCCATTTTTCTTTGCTTCTATTCACTATTCCCCTTTTTCTTATCATTTATTTTCCACTTTTAATTTCTTCCCCATAGAGCTTGCGGAACCAGATTTCGATCCCCATCGCTAGCCATGCAACCCATCACTTCTTAGGTCCGATGGGTAACCATGATCCCGTCAACATCATAAACATGGAAACCAATCAGATATCGTTTAAGTGTTCTTCCATGCTTCTTTCTGATTGACACCTTAGTTTTAGGGTCTTTCCTTCCCCGCTTCCTGGTTGGTGCAATTGGTACCTTAGGGTATCGGCCGTTAACCACCCATCTTGGGAGGAAATCGACATTGGCCACTATATTGGCCTCTCCCTCACCGAACCTTACAATAACGAGTCGATTCTCGCCATCTCTTGCTATTTCTGTTCTGATACCCTCAATGATTTTTTAGCACAGTCCGATGAGCCCAACTTTGCTAGATGTCCTTGCCTTGACCTCCCTTAACATCATCTCCCCTTGCAATCCTCTTTCCCTTCGCTCCAAGCCAACCCATCACCTTTGTGTAAAATCTACCGGTGGTTGGGGTAAATACATCATGAAGCACAACAAGAATACCGACCCTATTGAAACTAAGGAACACGTGGCCTTCCTCAACCTTTGGCTAGAGCGGTTTGTGTCATGTGGATCCACTCTAGGTCCAACTGCCCATCTCCAGTTCCTGGCTGAGTAGCTTGCTGCCAAGAAGAAAATCTGCATCGACTGGTACCTTCTTGGCACCACATATCACCTTCTTTATCAGGTATCAGCTAGGCTATCGACTAGCGAACCCGTCGGCCACTTCGGCAGTCCCTGGTGGTTCCTGTACCTATGGCTAAACATCTACACCACCAAAGTGACCAACGACATCCCCCTTGCATTGATGGAATTCCCCTCTGATTACCCTGAATCAGTCGATCCATCCTACCGTCAGTGTTCCTCTCTGGGCAAGGCCGCCGCTTATCGGTCTACTTTCTGGATGTCTCCTAACTCCTTGAGCTTGAGCTTCGCCGCATTTTACTGTGGCTTCTAGGATGATAGGATTGTTTGGTTCGTCTGAGTCCATGTATGAGTATGAATACCCTCGTGGGTTCCACCTGGCCGATGTATGTCAGAATGAGGGATCCACCAAAATCTTCAAAGCCTTGATCACTCCCTTCCTTCTGCCCATCAACTTCACTTCTCGCAGAGCCTCCTATGGGTTCTACCATCCAACTATCTACTCACGGCAGTTAGGATTCGGCCAACTCCCTCCTTATCTATTCTTCATCAACCAAATCCAAGTTCATGGGGAAGTCATGGACGACCTGGAGTACAATGAGCTATATTGGGTGGCTGACCAAGTGCCTTACGGTGATCTTTCCCTCTGGTCGGCCTACACCATCAACTCTGTCAGCTTCGTCGAGTGTTGGGTGAATGGGCATTGCACTTGTTCAATCGGCATTCGTGTCACGCCCCAATTTAATAAATCAGGACCTTTATTGAAATTCCATAGAAAATCAATAAAAACAAGACGTTCATCATGCGACCACGTACAATACGAGCAATCATTCACGGTTCGTAGACCGCATTAGTACAAAAGTGAATAAATATGAAGAGAAACTAATAAAACAAAGGGTCCTAGATGAACGCCTCCTTCCAGTCTCGCCTTGACTGGGTCGCTACTCCAGACCTTCATCCTCCTCATAGTAACGTACTCAGCAAGCCACCGGATGCAAATATAATGCAGAGTAATAACAAGGGAGATAGTGGCTAATTTTGCGGAAAAGCAGAATTGTAAAGCATTAAAGGTGATCAATTTATTAGTACTAAAATGTAAACATGTGTATGCATCGTCATCTTCTAACTCGAGGGGTACAGTCAGCCCCACCTCGCTCAACAGTCCTTACATGCCATGAATAACACAACCATTCAAACAATTGTAAACTAACTGTGAGTAGTCACACAACCCGCCCTTGACCGTGGGCTCGGCTTTTCGAAAAGATTAAATTACTCTGATCAGAGGTGTACCACTGTACCCACAAGGCACGCACTCATCACCTACACCAAAGTGTAACGAGATGACCCATACCACAGGAACTCGTGCCAAAACCTTCCATATGGTCCTCCTCGACCCGATAGCACCCTCTTATGGGTTTCATATGGTGTCCCAACGCGTCGAGCCTCACCATACCCCCCCTTGAGCCACGTCGGTACAAGTCACCCGCAGGTTGCCCCTTGCCCCCTCCACTATGGTGCATCGAGTCGGATTGTTCCATACTTTCAGTTAGGACTTACCCATTAGACTTGTGGTTGGTACGGAAGTGTTTTGTAACAGATCCCGTAGACCGGTCCTTATAGTGCCCCGGGTGCGACCAACCAATGCCCTAGCTTGCACCTGGAACCCACCATACTTATAACATAGCCAACTCCAACAGAGTCCAGAGACAAGAATAACGGGGAAATTTCATGTAGTAGAATCCATCTTTCTACGACTCATTCTTTTTATCCTATAGCAGTTGTGTCGATACATTGGGCACTAGCTAATACTTTTATAGTAGAGTGACAAGGAGTTAAGGTTCAATAATCATGGCTTGGGTTTGCACACAAGGACGGGGATCTTAATAAATATAAGTGTAAGACTTGATATTTGACTAATGCAATATTATCCTATGAGTTATAGCGATAATTTATTAAAACATGGACTCAATGATGATCAAAATGGGAGGTTGTGACTTGCCTTGATCAGCAAAGGGTGAAGGTGGAACCTCGGGGTAAAACTCCGGCTCCTCGATGAACTCGTAGTCTTCTTGATACGGAAAAAGTAAACAATACATTCAATAAACAAATAAAACATCACCAAATAATAAACATACAAGTTTATGGGTTTTAATATGTGGAATAAAGTTTTAATATTCTGAAGTTTGGTGAAAAACACTAAAAATAGATTTTAAGGCTTTTCCCAATTTATTTTATGAATTAATAATGTTAATCCGAAGGGGTTTTTATTCATTTAATTAATAATATTATTTTGGGCAATAGTAGTATACTATTTTTATGGCATTAATGTGTAGATAATAAAATGCTGAATTTAACAAAATTTGAATGGTAAAATTTGGAGTTAAATTGAGCAAGTTATGAATTTTCAAAGTTTAAATCAGTTTTTGGAATTTTATTTAAATAGGAAATGGGTTTTAGTCCATGGTGAGCCAGGCCCACGGTGGACAGACGCACTGTGCACGTGAACCGGATCAACCAGAGCCGTTGGATCTGGATCCGGCGGCCAGGCGCGAGGCGGGAGGGGTTACGTGATTTTGAACGGCTAAGATTAGATCCTGCGAATCGGTACGACGTGGACGCCTGAGATCGAGTCAGGGTTTTAAGTTTTGATCAACGGCTGAGATCACCGGGTACCGGTTTGACCAGATCCGACGTCCACGATCCGGTCCGGCATGGCACGGACGTAAGGGGGCACGTACCCCCCTTCGTCTCCAGTGATGGCGGCCTCAGGTGTGGCGGCGACGACGACGGCGAGGGCCTACAGGCCTAGATTTCGCCGGAAATGGAGAGAGGGGAAGATGGCGGTTACGACGGTACCTTCGATGGCGACGGCGAGCGGCGGACGGCGACCGACGACGAGGGTAGACGAATAGGGTCTTCGGGAGCTTGACGGCGATGGTGATCCGACGGCGTTCACGGCCAACGGAGTGGATGCCGAGGGTGGGCGGGCTCCGGCGGTCTCGACAGTGGCGACGGTGAGGGTGGAGGAGGTCCGAGGTGGCAGCGATCGGTGGCCGGAGGTGGAGCAGAGGGAAAACCCGGAAAGACGGCAGCGGCGTTATGGAGGGCTTAGGCTAGGGCTTAGGCGTTGTGGGCAGTGGGCGGTGACCTCCGGGGTATTTATAGGGTCACCGGCGGTGAGGATGGAAGGTTAAACCGAGGAAACTCGAAGGTTCCATTCCATCTCCGGCGAGGTTTTCCAAACTCATGGGTAGACTTCCATAAACATGAAATCGTGTCGGCTTTAGATGGAATGGGGTCGCCGGCGATCGGGGAAACGAATCCGGGGTCGGATCGGTGGATACGGGCGGGCGGTGGCGTGGAAACAGAAGGGGGTCGCCGGATAAGGAAGGGGGATCCCCTTCAAACGAAGAAGACAAAACTGATAGGTGGGCTCCACCTGTCAGCAGGCGGATGGAAAAGAGAGCGCCGACAGGCGTGCCATGGTGACCAGAGAGCGAGGGACGGGCTCGGGTGGCTGACGGGTGGGCCAGGCGGGGGACAGGTGTGGGGAGGAGAGAGGGGACGCGAGCGCCGATAGGTTGGTCTCACCTGTCGGCGGCTGGCGGTCGGACTGGGCCGGGCTCGGGGCAGATTGAGGGTTTGGGCTCATTTAAGTTTATAAATGTTCTTTGATTTAAAATAAATCCAGTAATTCATTTATTTGATTAAGGGTTGAATCACTGTTGATAAAAATTTGTAAAAATTCCTTAAATTATGTTTTGGCCTCTAGATTATTCCATAAATTTTTCAAGTCCAAATTTTGAATATTTATCTCTATTTGGCTTTAATATGGCTCTTTTGGATTTTCTTTAATAAATAATTCCAAAAATTCCTTTAATAATATATTTCTTTTATTTTATTTCTTTTTAAATCTTGGGGTGTTACAATCCTATCCCCCTTACAGAGAATCTCGTCCTCGAGATTCGGATCAGTCCTTGAATAGCTCAGGATACTGGGCTTTGAGTTCTTCCTCTTTTTCCCACGTAGCTTCCTCTACGGGGTGATTTCTCCACTAGACTTTGCAGAAGCAGATGACGCAACTTTTGGTGGCCCTTTCTTTGACTTCCAATATCTTGACAGGTTTTTCCACATAGGTCAGATCCTCTTGAACCTCCAACTGTTGTAGATCCACTTGCTCTGTTGGGACTCGGAGACACTTCTTTAATTGGGACACATGAAACACGTCATGTACCCCGGCCAGTGAGGGTGGAAGTTCCAACTGATAAGTGACTTCGCCTTGGCGTCGAATAATGGGAAAAGGTCCAATATATCGAGGTGCCAACTTTCCTCTCATGTTAAACCGTTGAGTGCCACGGAGAGGGGTAACTCGAAGGTAGACGTGGTCTCCCTCTTCAAAGGCTAAATCTCGACGACGATTGTCTGCATAGCTCTTTTGTCGAGATTGGGCTGTCTTGAGTCGGTCTCTAATAATCTGTACCTTCTCTTCAGCTTCCCGAAGGATGTCTGTTCCAAATACCTGGGATTCACCAGTTTGATCCCAAAGTAGAGGCGTCCTGCACTTACGTCCATATAGGGCTTCAAACGGGGACATCTGAAGGCTGGCTTGATAACTGTTGTTGTATGAAAACTCGGCGTACGGTAAACTCTTGTCCCAAGTTCCTCCAAAAGCCAAGACACATGCCCGAAGCATATCCTCCAATATCTGATTCACTCGTTCTGTTTGTCCATCTGTCTGAGGGTGGTAAGCGGTGCTGAAGTTTAGTCGTGTTCCCATTTCCTCTTGAAGGTTCTTCCAGAATCGAGACGTAAACTAACTCCCTCGGTCGGATACTATCTTCTTGGGTACTCCATAAAGGCACACGATGCGGGCCATATACAACTCTGCTAGTTTAGGGCCACTGAAGGTCGTTTTGATGGCTATGAAGTGTGCTACTTTTGTTAGCCGGTCAATGATTACCCAAATAGAATCATATCCAAGTTGGGTCTTTGGGAGTCCGGTGATGAAGTCCATACCGATCTCTTCCCATTTCCATTCAGGCACTTTAAGTGGCTGTAACAGCCCTGCGGGTCTCTGATGTTCTGCTTTTACTCGTCGGCAGGTGTCACACTGTGCGACAAACTAGGCAATCTCTTTCTTCATGCTAACCCACCAATAACGTTCCTTCAGGTCCTGGTACATCTTGGTACTCCCGGGATGGATGGAGTACAGAGTATCATGGGCCTCCCTTAGAAAAAGGCTCTTTATCTCTGGTTTATCTGGCACACAAATCCTGGTTCCAAACCATATGGTGCCATTCTCGTCCTCTGAAAATCCTAGGGCCTTACCTTGTCTCAAGTTCTTCTTGATGGCGGCTATATCCGGGTCTTCTAACTGATCTTCACGGATCTGCTCGAATAGGACTGGTTGGGTCTCCAAGGTGGCTAGATATGCTCCCGTGGTTAACCCGAGGTTTAACTTTTCCATTTCCTTATATAGCAAAGGCGCGTGATCCTGAATCACGATTGCAGTGCAGTATCCTTTTCGACTTAGTGCATCAGCTACCACATTTGCTTTGCCGGGATGGTAGTGAATACCTAAGTCGTAGTCCTTTATTAATTCCAACCATCGCCTTTGCCTAAGGTTGAGATCCGGCTGCGTGAAGATATACTTCAGACTCTTGTGATCCGTAAAGATCTCACAGCGGTTTCCAATTAAATAATGCCTCCATATCTTAAGGGCATGTACAACAGCTGCCAATTCCAAGTCATGAGTCGGGTAGTTTAACTCATGAGGTCTCAACTAACGAGAGGCGTATGAAACAACCTTTCTGTCTTGCATGAGAACACATCCCAATCCTTGGAGAGATGCGTCGCAATAAACATGGAAGTCCTTCCTGATATCCGGTAGGGTCAGTATGGGTGCTGACACTAGCCGGGTCTTAAGGGTGCGAAAACTTTCCTCGCATTCGGGAGTCCATTCAAACTTCTCTCCCTTCTGCAATAACTTGGTCATAGGCTTGGCTATCTTGGATAAATTCTCGATAAATCGGCGATAGTAACCTGCCAACCCAAGAAAACTTCGTATCTCTGATACGTTGGTGGGTGGCAGCCAATCCGTAACTGCTTCCACAGTGGCAGGATCTACTGCGATACCTTGGGAAGAGATGATATGTCCAAGGAACTTCACTTCCGCCGTCCAAAACTTGCACTTGATGTACTTGGCGTATAACTGATGTTCCCTTAGTTTTCCTAAGGTCAACCGGATGTGAGTCTCGTGCTCCTTTTCGTCCTTGGAATAGATGAGGATGTCATCTATAAATACCACAATAAACTTATCCAAATATTCCATGAATACTTTATTCATCATATTCATGAATAAAGTCGGGGTGTTAGTCAATCCAAAATACATAACGGTGCACTCATACAATCCATAACGAGAGGTAAAAGCCGTCTTGGGTATCCGGACCGCAGGTCGATCTTGGAAAATACCGTAGCTCCTTTCAGCTAGTCAAATAGGTCATCAATCCTAGGTAACGGGTATTTGTTCTTGATGGTTACCTCATTCAGGGCTCGGTAATCCATGCACATACGCTTAGCCTTGTCCTCTTTCTTCTCAACGAAGATGACGGGGGCTCCCCATGAGGATGTGCTAGGTCTGATGTAGCCTTTCTTCTCAAGGTCCTCCAGTTGTTGCTTCATCTCAGCTAGCTCATTGGCGGCCATCCGGTATGGTCGCTTGTAAATGGGGGTGGTTCCGGGCATCAAATCAATTCGGAACTCGATGTCCCTCTTGGGTGGCATCCCTGGTAAATCCTCCAGAAATACGTCCGGGTATTCGCAGACTACTGGTATCTCTTCCAAAGTAATCTGGTGCAGCCTCGGTCTTCCGGACTTCAGGCTCGGCATTTGGAAGGTGACGGCAGTCCCTTCTTCACTGGTCACGGTTACTTGCCTCCGGGCACATCTTATCACACCTTGGTGCTTATTGAGCCAATCCATTCCTAGAATGAGATCCAAGCCTTGGCATTCTATTAGGACGGGGTCGACCCAGAATATTGTACCTTGGATATCTACCCATACCCTTGGACTATAGGAATGGGCTAGAGTTTGTTTGCTAGGGGTGGCTATTAGTACGAGTCTTGGTAGTTCACTTATGTTCAGATTGTTCTTTTCCACAAAAGCCATTGATATAAAGGAGTGCATAGCTCCAGTGTCAAATAAAACCACTGCAAGGGCCGAATGTATCGTGAACTTACCCATGACGATCTCGGGTGCGGCCTAGGCTTCTTCGGCGATGACGTGGTTGACGCGGGCGCAGATGGCAGGGTTTGTCGCGACTCCTAGTGCGCGCTTGGGGTGGGGGCACTGGTGAGAATAATGCCCCTCTTGGCGGCAGTTGAAGCATATCACGGGCTTGTCGTGCTTGTCGCGTAGAACCTCTGCTTTCTTGGCAGGTGCGGGTGGAGCGACTGGTGCGGCGGGAGTGGGGCGAGGCTGTCCGGCTCCGGTGTTGGCGGCTGGTGGCGCTGGACGGTAGACCGGGCGTGGATGGTATTGGGGCGCCGGTGGGGGAGGTGTGAAGCGGGGCCTCTGCGCCATGCCTTGGTTCTAGCGGAAGGCGATCATCCTTTTCTTTTTTAGGTCGACCTTATTCTGCTGGGTCTCTTGAATAATAGCTTTGTTTACCAACTTTTGGAAGTTGGCATAATCTCCGGAAATAAGTTGAAGGGACAGCTCATCCTTTAGTCCCCGGAGGAACTTAGACTGTTTGGCCATATCGGTACGAACTTCTTCAGGCGCGTACCGGGCCAACCGGTTGAACTCGTGCAAATATTCGGTGATGGACCTACTTCCTTGCTGCAGGTCCCTGAACTCCTGTTGCTTTTGGGCAATAATGCCATCTGGGACATGGGCCGCGTGGAAGGTGGCGGAGAACTCCGCCCAAGTATGGACGTGTCCCTCGGGCAAGGTCTCGCGTAGGTTATCCCACCATTATGCGACGGGACCCTGGAGTCATGGGCAGCGAATGCCACCCTCTCCTACTCAGTACAAGTCAGGAGGTCCAACTTCTTTCCAATTGTCCTCAACCAATCACCAGCCTCCATGGGGTTGGTTGTGCTTGAGAACGTGGGAGGGCGGACTCGGAGGAACTCCGAGAGCTGCGAGGCGGGGGCGGGAGCGAGAGTGGCAGGGCGAGGTAGCTCAGGCTATTGGTGGAGGCAGAAGAACTAAGCCTGCTGCTCTCGCATCTGCTGCTGCTGCTGTTGCATCTAGTTCAGTAGGGCAGCTACCAACTGGTTTTGATTGGCCATCATTTCGCGATCGGACGGCCACGATGCGGTCCGGCACGGCACGGACGTAAGGGGGCACGTACCCCCCTTCGTCTCCGATGACGGCGGCCTCGGGTGTGGCGGCGACGGCGACGGTGAGGGCCTACGGGCCTATATTTCACCGGAAATGGAGAGAGGGGAAGATGGCGGTTACGACGGTACCTTTGACAGCGGCGGCGAGCGGCGGACGGTGACCGGCGACGAGGGAAGATGAATAGGGTCTTCGGGAGCTTGACGGCGACGGCAATCCGACGGCATTCACGGCCAACAGAGTGGATGCCGAGGGTGGGCGGGCTCCGGCGGTCTCGACGGTGGCGACGGCGAGGGCGGAGGAGGTCTGAGGTGGCAGCGATCGGTGGCTAGAGGTGGAGCAGAGGGAAAACACGGAAAGACGGCAGCGGCGCTCGGGAGGGCTTAGGCTAGGGCTTAGGCGTTGTGGGCAGTGGGCGGCGACCTCCGGGGTATTTATAGGGTCACCGGCGGCGAGGATGGAAGGTTAAACCAAGGAAACCCGAAGGTTCCTTTCCATCTCCGGTGAGGTTTTCCAAACTCACGGGTAGACTTCCATAAACATGAAACCGCGTCGGCTTTAGATGGAATGGGGTCGCCGGCGATCAGGGAAACGAATTCGGGGTCGGATCGGTGGATACGGGCGGCCGGCGGCGTGTAAACAGAAGGGGGTCGCCGGATAAGGAAGGGGGGATCACCTTCCAACGAAGAAGACGAAACTGATAGGTGGGCTCCACCTATCAGCAGGCGGACAGAAAAGAGAGCACCGACAGGCGGGCCCTGGTGACCAGAGAGCGAGGGACGGGCTCGAGTGGCTGACGGGTGGGCCAGGTGGGGGACGAGCGTGGGGAGGAGAGAGGGGACGCGAGCGCCGACAGGTTGGTCCCACCTGTCGGTGGCTGGTGGTCGGACTGGGCCGGGCTCGGGGCAGATTGAGGGTTTGGGCTTCTTTAAGTTTATAAATGTTTTCTGATTTAAAATAAATCCAGTAATTCATTTATTTGATTAAGGGTTGAATCACTGTTGATAAAAATTTGTAAAAATTCCTGAAATTATGTTTTGGCCTCTAGATTATTCCATAAATTTTTCAAGTCCAAATTTTGAATATTTATCTCTGTTTGGCTTTAATATGGCTCTTTTAGGATTTTCTTTAATAAATAATTCCAAAAATTCCTTTAATAATATATTTCTTTTATTTTATTTCTTTTTAAATCTTGGGGTGTTACAATTCGAGGACGTACTTCAAGCGCCTACATCCCGTCTACGTCGATGACTCCTCGTCGGTAAACACATATAACTTGATCCTTTGTTCGTTTCACTTGCTGCTTTGTCCGTTACTTATCCTTGTATTGTGTAGGAGGACAGCATGGACGCTCCGCCGATGAGTCGAAGTGGCCGACCGATTGAATATAGTATGCAATCAGCCACTAGCACCTTGGGTAGCGGGACCCCTACCCCGACGTAACTTCTCACCAAGAAGTGAGTCAAAGTCTCGGCAGACAAACGTAAGGCACCGACCATGGGGGCACGCCGGTCCACTAGAGCCCGATCTAGGCTGGTATCTTTTTGGCTTGATTTTGCTATGACTAGTGACTTTTCATCCTCTCTTTGTAAAGTGTATCTTCTTTTTTTCTCTTCAGTAGACGCCACCCACTCCTCTGTCTAAGCAAGCGATGGCTACCACAGATGTGCCTCCATCAACTCAGGTATGTTTGCATCTTTGTGTTGTATACTTGTTTTGCATTCTTGAGACCTAATGTTTTTTCTTGTTCAGCCTTCTTCCCCCATCGCAACTTCTGATTGGGTGGCCGATGACCCATCTGGTGCTCGATTGACCCCACTCGCTGGAGGTGCTACGGTGAAAACCAACATCGGAGCCAATATGCTAGTGGTTATCCCTTCCGATTCTGGTGTATCGGCCAATGTGGCTGATGCAGCCGCAACATCGGGGGTCAAGGAATCAGAAGGTGAAGCAGTTGACGCTGGGGTTCCCCCTACTCCGAGCCCTACCAGGTGCTTTGCTCACTTTATCTCTTTGTCGTCTTTCGTATAGCAAACATCGACCCTAAATGCAGCCGATATCGGATGTCATGGGATCATCTACTCCCCAAGGTAGCCTTGGAGAAGAGGGATCACACACCCTCCCGGTGGCTAAAGACGATGCTGCTACTTCATCCATCGATAGCATTCTACAATCGGTCATCCCTGCCAAGCCTACTAACGTGAGTACTTCACACTTGTTCTCATAATGCGGTTGGCTTTTGTTTAACGTTCTCTCTTCTTTTAGTCCTTTGCCCGATAATTCCCCTTCGATATTAGGTTTTATCTAGAGGATGAGGATGTCACTGGTGCCCCTTCGTTGGCCACGACCCTACTATCCCCGAAGGTGAAGGATGTACTGTCGGACCTGCTGCATCGGTTAGAAGACCTAGTGGAGGTTCTAGTCAATGACTCGGGGCCGATACGAGGTCGCTTCAATGACGTCCTGGACTGCCTTTCACCGGAGATGGTCGACACTCTTATTCCAGCTGTGTATCTAGAGTTCCATTGGCCATACGTGCTGTGGGCGGTGAAGCAGATGGCTGATCGCGCCTACCATGCGTTGCAGTAGGAGGCAGTCAAGGTCCACGACAAGGTAGTGCTCACCAAGGGAACCCTTTTTAATGGCATCTAGGATGAGTCAATGGCCACGTTTCTAGCACTTGATTAGCTATGGATGGAGGAGGCTGATCTACTGTTGAAGCTAGATGGGGTTCAAACGATGATCGTCGAGAAGAAAGGTGATATGGCCTCTTTCCCAGCTCAGATCGATGCCCAGAAGCACCGGCTCACCTATGTCGTCTGCCATGCAAAATGCCAACGTCATGCCCTTCAAGATGTCCTCGACTCGGATGCTGAAGACCAGACTGTAGCGCCCCGATTTAACAAAATCGAGACATTATTGAATTTCCATAGAAAAACAATAATACAAGAGGTTCATCATGCGACAACGTACATACGATAAAATCCATGGTACGCAGACCATATTTATTACAACATTGTTTTAGTAAAAACAGTAATAAAGTAATTAAACAACGGCATGACGAACGTCTTCTTCAGGATCTTTCTTCTTGACTGGGTCGCTACTCCAGACCATCTTCAAGATAAGCATCCTCTGTGGGGTCCAACGGGTATGAGTACAAAAGTACTCAACAAGCCACCGCAAATGCAAATAATAATGCAGGATAATAAACAAGGAAGGATAAAGGCTAACAATGCGGAATAAAGCAGTTGCAGTATTGACATTTAGTGTAATCATATTTTAATCATGCGGAAAGTAAATATGAACATCATCAACATCAACTAACTCGAGGAGTACGTTTTACCTCCTCGCACAACGGTCCTTACATGTCAATCCATCATGCACATTCATATTCCAAGTAAACTAACTGGGGGATGTCACGCAACCCGCCCTTGACCGTGGGCTCGGCTTTTCGAAAAGATTTAAGACTCTGATCAGAGATGTACTACTGCACCCACAAGCCACGCACTCATCTCAACGAGATGACCCATTTCACGGGAACTCGTGCCAAAACCTCAATATGAGATGTTCCAAGCGATAACCACCCGCTCTAGGTTTCGCCGGCGCGCCGGGCCGCATCCCGGCTAACGTCGCACCCCCTTTTGCGCCACATTGGTACAAGTCACCCGCAGGTGCAACTTGACCCATCTCCAAGTGGTGGCCTCGGTTTGGAACAACCCATACCTTAGTTAGGACTTACCCACTAGACTTGTGGTTAGTACGTAAGTGTATTGCAACGGATCCCTCAGACCGGTCCTTATAGTGCCCCGGGTGCGACTGACCAATGCCCTAGCTTGCACCCGGAACCCACCATGCATACACTCACAACCATGACTCATCACCAACAGAATTTCCAAAGATAAGGAGTAACGGGATCATATAATAGAACCATTTCACTACGACTCATTTTTATCCTATAGCGGCCGTGCCAATACATTGGACACTAGCTAATATCATTGATCATATGGTGACAAGGAGGTTAGGCGAGATAGCATGGCTTGGGTTGCACATCAAGGTCGGGGGATCCTAAATAAATATAATGTAAGGGTTCATTTGACTAATGCATATACATAACCTATGTGTTTTAGCGATAGTCAGTTCAGACATGGGTTCAATATGCTCAAAAGAATGGTTTGGTGACTTGCCTTGTTCAGCAAAGGGAGAGGGAGGGACTTCGGGGAAGTACTCCGGCTCCTCGGCGACGTCGTAGTCTTTTTAATATAAAGTAAAATAAAAAGAACATAACATCTAATCAAACAGTATAACATTACATTATAAACACATAAGTTAAAGTTGGTTTGAGTAAATAAACCCAAAGGTTAAGGTTCTGAATTTTATAAATAATTTTAAAGGGATTAAAATGAAGGGTTGTCCTTTTTAGAAAACAAATGTTTAAATGGGATTATGGTCATATTAAATCCTTAAATAAGTGTGAAATGAAAAGTTCATGTCAATTTGGTGGTTTTCAGTGAATGAACAGAAAGGAAATTAATAATAATTTTTCTGAAGTTTAAATATTTTAATCCATATTTTAATCCTAAAGGCTTTTGAGTAATTATTTGAATAAACATGAAAATGTCAAAATAAACCTACTGTTTTTATGGCATAAACATGTAGAGAATAATTTTATGAATTTTCTAAAATTGGGATGGTAATTTTTAGAGTCCAAATGCATTAGATATGAATTTTACCAGTTTAAAGGCATTTCTGGAATTTATTTTAAAATTTTAAACCTCTCGGGTCCACGGTGAGCCAGGCCCACGGTGAACCCGCGCACTGTGCGCGTGCACCGGGTCGATCTGGACCGTCGGATCCAGATCCGACGCGCGAGGGCGAGGCGGGACGCGTAAGTGGCTACGGACGGCCAGGATTAAAACGTGCGAACCGGTACCACGTGGACGCACGAGATTAAACGCGGGGTTTTAAAACAAATGGACGCACGGGATTAAAACGTACCCCTTCGCCGAGATCTAACGGATCAGATTAATCCGCACGCGGGGATTAACCATCACCGTCGGATCCAGATCGCACGGTCGTGCGTGAATCCGACACGGCACGGGTACTCGGCCCGTGCCGGTCGTCTTCTCCGACGACGGCGAGCGGGCCAGCGGCCACGGCGAGCGACGGCGACCTAGTCTAAGGCCTAAAATGGAACGAGGGTGCTACGGGGATCACGAGGGTACCTCGGCGGTGAGAAAAGGTCGACGGAGCGAGGCCGGCGACGAGCGGAGGCGGTGGAGGTGTTCGGGTTCCGGGCGGCGACGGCGATCCGGCGAGGGTTCTCGTCGACGGAGTGGTGGCCGGCGTTGGGGAAGTCCCGGTGGTCACGATGGTGGCGAAGGCACGGGCGGAGGTGGTCCGGTGCGACGGCGAGGGGCGGCCGGAGGCGAACCAGAGGGAATGCGCTAAACGGCGAATCGTGGTTGTTCTGTTCGGTCTGAGTGCGAATGGGCGTGGGGGTCGAACGCGGTGAAGGCCAGGGGTATAAATAGTGGTGCCGGCGGGGACAGGGAGGGCGCCATCGGGGGAGGGCAGTGAGTTAACGCCGGCGAGCGGTTTCTCTGCATGCGGGCGACAGCGGGGGGGATTACGCGTGGGATTAAAGGGAAAACGGGCGACGTGATCCGGGGGTTTTAATGCTGGCGAATAATGAAGGGGAGGGGACCGGCGACGAGCGGATCCGAGGGAGTAAAGGTGGCCGGCGAAGTTTGGGGGCGACGGCGCGAGGTAGAAGGCGAAGCTGACAGGTGGGGCCTACTAGCCAGCGGGCGCGAGCGAGTGGGGTGGCGACTGACGGGTGGGGCCACGATGTCGGGCGCGTGCGCGAGGGGAAGAGTTCGGCGCCGACAGGTGGGGTCCGATCGTCAGTGTGAGCGCGCGAGTTGAGTGGGCTGGGCCGGCCGGGAGAGAGAGAAGGGAGGGAGGGGAGCCCAATACTGTTCTAATACATTTCTGAATAAAAATAATTCCAGAAAATAGATTAAAATATTAGGGCTACTTCCAAGGCTGGTAAAAATTTATAAAAATTCTCAAAATATTATTTTGGTCTTGGGATCATATACAAAAAGTTTCACCTCCTGATTTGGTCATCTACTCCATGTTGTAGTTCAAAAGGGTATAAAAGGGATTTAAAAGTATTTTCTGAAATAATAATTCCAATAAATTGAATTTAATTATATTTTTATTGTTTTGAAAAATTGGGGTGTTACAAACCTATCCCCCTTACAAGAATCTCGTCCTCGAGATTGGAACGCTACTCGAATAGCTCGGGGTATTGGGCTTTCAGCTCATGTGGTCTCAACTGCCGGGAGGCGTAGGATATCACCTTCCCTTCTTGCATTAAGACGCATCCCAATCCTTGACGAGAGGCATCACAGTAGACGTGGAAGTCTTTCCGGATGTCTGGCAGAGTCAGAATGGGAGCTGATACTAGCTTCTTCTTGAGAGTCTGGAAGCTCTCTTCGCAGTCGGGGGTCCAATCAAACTTCACCTCCTTCTGCAGAAGTCTGGTCATAGGCTTGGCGATCTTGGAAAAATTCTCGATGAACCGGCGGTAGTATCCGGCCAATCCGAGAAAACTCCGGATCTCGGTCACGGTCGTTGGTTGTAGCCAGTTGGTTACCGCTTCAACGGTGGTTGGGTCCACTGCTATTCCTCCGGCAGATATAACATGACCGAGGAACTTCACCTCAGACGACCAAAATTCGCACTTGCTGTATTTGGCGTACAGTTGCTGCTCCCTTAGCTTTCTGAGGGTCAGACGGAGGTGAGTCTCGTGTTCTTCCTTGGCCTTGGAGTAAACGAGGATATCGTCGATGAATACCACGATGAACTTGTCCAAGAACTCCATGAATACATTGTTCATCATGTTCATGAAGAAGGCCGGGGCATTCGTGAGTCCGAACGACATCACAGTATACTCGTAAAGTCCATAGCGGGAGGTGAAGGCAGTCTTGGGTATATCTTCCTCCCTGATCCTCAACTGGTGATAACCTGACCTGAGGTCAATCTTGGAAAACACCGAGGATCCTTTCAGTTGATCGAACAGGTCGTCGATCCGAGGCAATGGGTATTTGTTCTTGATGGTTACGTCGTTCAAGGCCCTATAGTCCACGCACATCCTCTTAGTCTTGTCCTTCTTCATGGCAAATATGACCGGTGCACCTCAGGGTGAGGTACTCGGTCGGATATAACCTTTCTGCTCTAGGTCTTCGATGTTGCTCTTGACTTCGGCTAGTTCATTGGCGGCCATTCGGTATGGGCGTTTGGAGATTGGAGTGGTCCCCGGGACAAGCTCGATTCTGAATTCGATGTCCCGCTTGGGAGGCATTCCGGGCAGATCTTCGGGGAAGACATCTGCAAACTCCTTGACTATTGGTACCTCTTCAAGAGCTATCGAGCGAAGGGATGCTCCGAGTGGTTTGCGACTGACCATCCGGAAAGTGACGGTTACGCCTTCAGGACTGGTCACCGTGACGGACTTGTTGGCACAGTCGATCACTCCCTTGTGCTTCATCAACCAGTCCATTCCTAGTATAAGGTCGAGTCCGGTGCATTGGATGAGGACAGGCTCGGCCCGAAACAGCACTCCTTGGATGTCAAGTTGAACCTTAGGGCTGTAGAAGCGAGCTGAGGTCCTATTGCCGGGGGTGGCAATCACCATGGGAATTGGTAGAGGGAGCACGTCCAGATTGTTTGTTTTTGCAAAATCTTCCGAGACAAAGGAGTGGGTTGCTCCAGAGTCAAATAATATGACGGCCGGTACGGAATTCATAGTAAACGTACCGAGTACGACTTCAGGAGCTTCCTGAGCTTCCTCCGCGCTGATGTGGTTGACGCGGGCGCGAACGGCCTGGTGGGGTGCTGCGCCTTGGCTCTGCTTGGGGTGAGGACACTGGTGCGAGTAGTGCCCTTCCTTGCGGCAGTTGAAGCAGACGACCGGCCTTCCTTGGCGATCCCTCAAGATCGGGGCCTTGGCGGCCGGTGCCGGCTGAACGGCCGGAGCTGGTGGAGCGGGGCGAGGATGCCCGGCGTTGGATCCACCGGCTGCGTGAGGTGGCCTATAGGCGGGCCGAGGATGGTAGGCGGGCGCTGGTGGCGGAGGGACGAAGCGGGGCCTCTGAGTGTTCGCCTGCTGGTGCTTGAAGGCGATCATCTTCCTCTTCTTGAGGTCCAGCTTGTTCTGCTCAGTCTCTTGGATGAGCGCTTTATTGACCAGCCGCTGGAAGTCGGCGAAGTCGGCGGCGACGAGCTGGATGGACAGCTCATCCTTAAGTCCCCTTAGGAACTTGGCTTGGCGGAGGGCGTCGGTGCGCACTTCTTCCGGTGCGTAGCGAGCGAGGCGGTTGAACTCATGGAGGTACTCCATGACAGTTCGGTTGCCTTGTTGCAGGTCGCGGAACTCCTGCTGCTTCACCGCGATGACACCGGCGGGGACGTGGGCGGCACGAAAGGCGATGGTGAACTCCGCCCAAGTCACCATGTGGCCCTCTGGCTGGGACGCACGATAGTTGTCCCACCACTCGGCGGCGGGACCCTGGAGCTGATGAGTGGCGAAGGCCACTCGCTCACGGTCCGTGCAGGGGAGGAGGTCGAGCTTCTTCTCGATGGTGCGGAGCCAATCTCCGGCCTCCATCGGGTTGGTCGTGCTCGAGAAGATGGGCGGGCGCACGCGCAAGAACTCGGAGAGTTGCGGAGCGGCCGCGGGTGCTGGTGCGCGAGGGGCGGGTTCCCCGTTCTGCAGACGGTCCAACTGAGCCTGTTGGTGCTGCATTTGGGTGAGGAGAGCGGTGATCAGATGGTTCTGATTCGCCATCATCTCCGCCAAGGTGGGGTGATTGGCGGAAGGCGACCCGGATTGGCGCGGGCCCGTTGCACCCCAGTTGGGTACAACACCCTCGGGCGCATCACGGCTTCCTCCTGCTCCGTTGTTGGAGCCGGTGTTCTGGTGGTCAGCCATCTTCTGAATATCCAAAATGATAAAGCAAAAGATGACGAAACAATAATACAACCATATAAGATTCAAGCACATAATTATATATAGTGGCATAAATTGTTTGTTACAATCAAGTTTTTATTCTACCCATGACACACTCGTCGTGGGCAGCACCACATACAAAATTTTTGATTCTTATTTAGATAGCGTCTCCTAACGCCTACTCGCCACCGGAGGCGGTCTCCGTGCTCTCGGAACCACGAGTGCGCGGCTCCAGAGAGATGGTGGGCTCGAGAAAATTCTCGATGATGGAGTCGGAGACGAGGCCGGGGCGTGGTGTAGGGGCGCTGGTGGAAGGCCTGGCGGGGGAGGGTCGTGGCGGGATCCTCTTGGGGCGAGGGAGGGGCTCACGGATAGGCTTCTTCTTCCTTGGAAGAAGAGGAACCATCTCCGCGATGTCCTTCTGCAGCTCCATGATCTTGCGCTGCAGCTCGCCGTTCTGCTGGATCAGGTTCTTCGTTTCTTCACGAAGAAACGCAACCGCCTCATGGTGCTCGTCGGCGTCGAGCACCGCCTCGGTGTGAAGATCATCCATGGCCTGCAGAAGACGCGACTGCCGGGCCATGACCGGATCACGCACGGAGTGAACTCCGAGGTAGATGCTACGGTGGGCTCCGGGAGTACGCTTCGGCACAAGCCGGAAGGATGAGTTCTGAAGACGATCGTCGTAGATCATCCTCAGCTCCATGAGGGCCTGAAGGGCGACTCGTTGGCACGCGACGTCGAAAGTCGGGCCTCCAAGTGCGGTGGTGTAGGGCGGCAGATGCTCTCCGGAGCCATGGACGGTGAGGGAGACGTCGCAAGGCCCGGCGAACTCGTCGGGGTAGACTCCTTGAAACTCAGGTTCGAAGAGGAACCCGAGGAAGGTGAGCATCATGCGGAGCTCCCGGACGAAGCCCTCGTAGTGGCGGCAGTAACTGTGGACTTGGTAGACTGGCATCTACAAAACAATAAGTTGAATAAAAGTGAGGAGAGGAACAAAGTTTATGAAGTAGATTTTCAAGAAATAATTTCCTATGGTTAATGGCTAGGCGGGTCTGTTTGGCTTCCTACAGTCAAGTCGGCTCTGATACCATCTTGTAGCGCCCCGATTTAACAAAATCGAGACATTATTGAATTTCCATAGAAAAACAATAATACAAGAGGTTCATCATGCGACAACGTACATACGATAAAATCCATGGTACGCAGACCATATTTATTACAACATTGTTTTAGTAAAAACAGTAATAAAGTAATTAAACAACGGCATGACGAACGTCTTCTTCAGGATCTTTTCTTCTTGACTGGGTCGCTACTCCAGACCATCTTCAAGATAAGCATCCTCTGTGGGGTCCAACGGGTATGAGTACAAAAGTACTCAACAAGCCACCGCAAATGCAAATAATAATGCAGGATAATAAACAAGGAAGGATAAAGGCTAACAATGCGGAATAAAGCAGTTGCAGTATTGACATTTAGTGTAATCATATTTTAATCATGCGGAAAGTAAATATGAACATCATCAACATCAACTAACTCGAGGAGTACGTTTTACCTCCTCGCACAACGGTCCTTACATGTCAATCCATCATGCACATTCATATTCCAAGTAAACTAACTGGGGGATGTCACGCAACCCGCCCTTGACCGTGGGCTCGGCTTTTCGAAAAGATTTAAGACTCTGATCAGAGATGTACTACTGTACCCACAAGGCACGCACTCATCTCAACGAGATGACCCATTTCACGGGAACTCGTGCCAAAACCTCAATATGAGATGTTCCAAGCGATAACCACCCGCTCTAGGTTTCGCCGGCGCGCCGGGCCGCATCCCGGCTAACGTCGCACCCCCTTTTGCGCCACATTGGTACAAGTCACCCGCAGGTGCAACTTGACCCATCTCCAAGTGGTGGCCTCGGTTTGGAACAACCCATACCTTAGTTAGGACTTACCCACTAGACTTGTGGTTAGTACGTAAGTGTATTGCAACGGATCCCTCAGACCGGTCCTTATAGTGCCCCGGGTGCGACTGACCAATGCCCTAGCTTGCACCCGGAACCCACCATGCATACACTCACAACCATGACTCATCACCAACAGAATTTCCAAAGATAAGGAGTAACGGGATCATATAATAGAACCATTTCACTACGACTCATTTTTATCCTATAGCGGCCGTGCCAATACATTGGACACTAGCTAATATCATTGATCATATGGTGACAAGGAGGTTAGGCGAGATAGCATGGCTTGGGTTGCACATCAAGGTCGGGGGATCCTAAATAAATATAATGTAAGGGTTCATTTGACTAATGCATATACATAACCTATGTGTTTTAGCGATAGTCAGTTCAGACATGGGTTCAATATGCTCAAAAGAATGGTTTGGTGACTTGCCTTGTTCAGCAAAGGGAGAGGGAGGGACTTCGGGGAAGTACTCCGGCTCCTCGGCGACGTCGTAGTCTTTTTAATATAAAGTAAAATAAAAAGAACATAACATCTAATCAAACAGTATAACATTACATTATAAACACATAAGTTAAAGTTGGTTTGAGTAAATAAACCCAAAGGTTAAGGTTCTGAATTTTATAAATAATTTTAAAGGGATTAAAATGAAGGGTTGTCCTTTTTAGAAAACAAATGTTTAAATGGGATTATGGTCATATTAAATCCTTAAATAAGTGTGAAATGAAAAGTTCATGTCAATTTGGTGGTTTTCAGTGAATGAACAGAAAGGAAATTAATAATAATTTTTCTGAAGTTTAAATATTTTAATCCATATTTTAATCCTAAAGGCTTTTGAGTAATTATTTGAATAAACATGAAAATGTCAAAATAAACCTACTGTTTTTATGGCATAAACATGTAGAGAATAATTTTATGAATTTTCTAAAATTGGGATGGTAATTTTTAGAGTCCAAATGCATTAGATATGAATTTTACCAGTTTAAAGGCATTTCTGGAATTTATTTTAAAATTTTAAACCTCTCGGGTCCACGGTGAGCCAGGCCCACGGTGAACCCGCGCACTGTGCGCGTGCACCGGGTCGATCTGGACCGTCGGATCCAGATCCGACGCGCGAGGGCGAGGCGGGACGCGTAAGTGGCTACGGACGGCCAGGATTAAAACGTGCGAACCGGTACCACGTGGACGCACGAGATTAAACGCGGGGTTTTAAAACAAATGGACGCACGGGATTAAAACGTACCCCTTCGCCGAGATCTAACGGATCAGATTAATCCGCACGCGGGGATTAACCATCACCGTCGGATCCAGATCGCACGGTCGTGCGTGAATCCGACACGGCACGGGTACTCGGCCCGTGCCGGTCGTCTTCTCCGACGACGGCGAGCGGGCCAGCGGCCACGGCGAGCGACGGCGACCTAGTCTAAGGCCTAAAATGGAACGAGGGTGCTACGGGGATCACGAGGGTACCTCGGCGGTGAGAAAAGGTCGACGGAGCGAGGCCGGCGACGAGCGGAGGCGGTGGAGGTGTTCGGGTTCCGGGCGGCGACGGCGATCCGGCGAGGGTTCTCGTCGACGGAGTGGTGGCCGGCGTTGGGGAAGTCCCGGTGGTCACGATGGTGGCGAAGGCACGGGCGGAGGTGGTCCGGTGCGACGGCGAGGGGCGGCCGGAGGCGAACCAGAGGGAATGCGCTAAACGGCGAATCGTGGTTGTTCTGTTCGGTCTGAGTGCGAATGGGCGTGGGGGTCGAACGCGGTGAAGGCTAGGGGTATAAATAGTGGTGCCGACGGGGACAGGGAGGGCGCCATCGGGGGAGGGCAGTGAGTTAACGCCGGCGAACGGTTTCTCTGCATGCGGGCGACAGCGGGGGGGATTACGCGTGGGATTAAAGGGAAAACGGGCGACGTGATCCGGGGGTTTTAATGCTGGCGAATAATGAAGGGGAGGGGACCGGCGACGAGCGGATCCGAGGGAGTAAAGGTGGCCGGCGAAGTTTGGGGGCGACGGCGCGAGGTAGAAGGCGAAGCTGACAGGTGGGGCCTACTAGCCAGCGGGCGCGAGCGAGTGGGGTGGCGACTGACGGGTGGGGCCACGATGTCGGGCGCGCGCGCGAGGGGAAGAGTTCGGCGCCGACAGGTGGGGTCCGATCGTCAGTGTGAGCGCGCGAGTTGAGTGGGCTGGGCCGGCCGGGAGAGAGAGAAGGGAGGGAGGGGAGCCCAATACTGTTCTAATACATTTCTGAATAAAAATAATTCTAGAAAATAGATTAAAATATTAGGGCTACTTCCAAGGCTGGTAAAAATTTATAAAAATTCTCAAAATATTATTTTGGTCTTGGGATCATATACAAAAAGTTTCACCTCCTGATTTGGTCATCTACTCCATGTTGTAGTTCAAAAGGGTATAAAAGGGATTTAAAAGTATTTTCTGAAATAATAATTCCAATAAATTGAATTTAATTATATTTTTATTGTTTTGAAAAATTGGGGTGTTACACAGACCGTCCTCCGAAGTGTTGATGCAATCCAACTGCGGGCGATTAAAGCTATCCACCGCGCTCTCGCTTAGTTCTTGTGTAGGGTCTTTGTCTTGTAACCTGGAACGATATGCTTTTCGCAATATATTCATCATTGATCCCTTGAATTGGTTTTGAGATTTTTGTGTCTAAGGGTGATGCTTCAGCATCGACCGTCTAAAGGCGATACCATCGATATCGGCTATCTTGCGTGTAGTCTTTTAGGCATTTATCCAAAAGCTCAGGAAATATTTCTTCAAGTACTTCCAATTTAAGGATTTCCCGAACACTTCTCCATCCAATCCTTAGAGCAGATAGGTGTTGCCAGGCACCACTCGATGCACACGAAATGGCCCTTCCCAATTAGGCGACCACTTACTGAACCGATTGTCCTTAGACCCGATCGGTATAATAAGTTTCCACATGAGTTTTTCTTATTCAAATGACTTGGGCACTACTTTCTTGTTATAAAACCTAGCAACCATTGCTTTGTTTTCTTCAATCATCTCGAGGGCTCTCAATCAGACCCGCGCCAGATCGCCTAGGCCATCTGTCATTAGATTATAATAATCATCAGTTGTGAGTTGGTCTTGTAATGTAATCCTTCTCGAGCCGATGTTATTTCCCCATGGTAGTACTGCTTCATGGTTGTAGACTAACTGGTATGGTGGTACTTGAGTAGATCTGTGTCGCTCCATCTGATAAACCCAATGTGCTTCTAATAGGGACCGATACCAATGCTTCGGTTGCTCGTTGATCTTGTGTTTTATTAATTTGATCAAACTCTTATTGGACGCTTTAGCTTGACCATTGGCCTATGCATAATATAGTGATGAATTAAAGAGCTTGATCCCCGTACTGGCTGTGAACTATTGTAACTCCTCCGACACGAAGATTCTCCCTTGATCTGTGGTGATGGTTTATGGAATCTCGAACCGATATATAATATGTTCTCTAATGAACTCAATAGCCTCGTATGAAGTAACCCTTTTGAGTGGAACGACCTCTACCCATTTCGTGAAATAGTCAGTGGCTGCCAATATAAACTTGTGTCTTTACTTGACGCTGGGTAGATTTGGCCGATCATATCGATGCCCCACCCTCTAAAGGGTCAGGGTTTGATTATCGGGTTCATCCCCGATGTGGGTGCCCTCTGAATAGATCCAAACCTCTGACAGTCTTGGCACCCTCTCTAACAGTCTTGGAAACCTTTATAATATTTTATGCAGTCCTCCACCATAGTCGGCCAAAAGTAACATGCCCTCTGAAGCAACCATTTTATTTTCTAGGCTGACTGGTGGGTTCCGCATATGCCATTATGTACTTCACACATCACCACCTTGGCTTCTTTGACACTTATGCATTTAAGGAGAACCCCATCGGTCATCCGATGGTACAAGTCTTCCTCGAGCAGAACGTATCTCATTGCTTGATATCTAAGTTTTCTTGGTACCGACGTCAAAGTATTTTTTTAATTAATGAATGATATCGTACCTCCAATCGTCGGGCTCTATCTCTGCAATCTCCACCTCGATCAACCTAGCCACCGGCTTGTATTCTGATGTCGTCTAGACTAAGTCATTTGCTTTTGAGTTCTGCTCTCTTGGGATACGAGTAAGAGTTACATTTCGGAAGCTTGACATTATGGCTTGGCACCGATCATGATATTCTTTCAGCACGTCGTCCTTGCACTCGTACTCGTCTGACAACTGCCTCACTACTAGCAGAGAATCCCCCATGATTTCTATCATATCGACGCCCACTTCTTCCGGTAGTTGTAACCCCTTCAATACTGCTTCGTATTCTGCCTGGTTATTGGTGGAAAAGGATTTGATAGTGTACGCAAATTCAAAATGATGCCCCTGAGGGGAGACAATTACCAGACCTATACCACATCCATGCCGACACACCGACCCGTCGAAGAATAAGGTCCATGGTGTCGGCTCAACGTGAGTCACTGCCTCATCTCTGTGTTGGACTATGAAATTGGCTATCGCTTGTCCCTTTATTGCCTTAGCCGATTCATACCGAAGGTCGAATTTGGTGAGAGTGAGGACCCACTTACCGATACACCATTTTAATACTGAGGCCGATAGCATATACTTAATAACGCTGCCCTTACATATCACCATTCATTTTGATGATAGCAGATAATGCCTTAGTTTGGTGCACGAGAAGTATATGCATAAATAGAGCTTCTCCACCGCGGGGTATCGGGTCTCGGCATCCAATAGTATTCTACTGAGGTAGAAAGTCGTCCTTTCGTCAATATCCTGTACCAAGACTGACCCGATGGCTTGATCATCAGTTGACAAATATAACCTAAATGAAATCACTTTCTGTGGTGGCATCAGTACTAGAGGTGAGGCTAAGAATTCTTTAATATCATCAAATGCCTTTTGCTGCTTTTCTCCCTGTATGATCCTAGTGAGGCTTTAGCTTTAATAGTGGAGTGAAGGGCTCTATTTTTCTTAAGAGGTCAGCTATGAATCTTCTGAGAAAAATTATCTTCCCAATCAGTGAATATATCTTGGTTTTATCGGCAGGGGGTTGGGTGTTCTTGATTGCTTCAATATTGCGCTGACTTATCTCAATTCCTTTTTCATGCACAATAAAATCCAGAAACTTCCCCGTCGATACACCAAAGATATACTTCTTGGGATTCATTTTTAGTCCATATTTCCTGGCTCTCTTTAGAACTTACGTAAATCGATCGTGTGGTCTTGAGTACTGCTTGATTTTACCACGATGTCATCTATATATAGTTCCACCAATAGGAACATAGAGGTCACAGAATGTGAGGATCTCGTGATACCATGATATCGGAAATAATCATGCGTAATCATTATTAATCTTGGAGATAACACATATTACATATATAGGATTGCAACCGAATCAATCAACCTCAAGACTTATAGCGAATCACTAGGGATTGATTCGGTGATTGCCGGGCGTGACTACCACGTACATGCATGCCGTCAGGCAGGAGCCGCAAGTGGCATGCCGACTGGACTAATACGATCTTGCTAACAGGATCACATAATTTTGACCATCGTAGAGAGTTGAACTAGATAATCTTGACCGTCACATAGAGATTATTATAATTTGAGCTATATAATTCATTATGGATTAGCTTAAATCGTGATTATAAGATAATTCTGATTATCAGATAAGTTGAGAGGCCTCGATTGATTTTGATTATTAGTTAAGTGGCTTATTAAGATTATTATTACTTAATTTAACTATAATTTTTCTATCTAGAACTTAGTTTATTTATAGTACTTTAAGATAAGTTATTAATAAGATGTTATAAAGATGGCCAAAACACTTTCATAATTATCTTCTGGTCTTCACCTTCTCTCTCTAAAACAACTTTAAAGTGTCTTGTAGCAAATACCATTTTTAAATGTACGCTAGAAAAATTACCGTAATGTTTAATTTAGAACAATAGATAGGCCACATATATACCTCACTACGGGAGAAGAGATATTCATCGAGTGTTTTTTGTCGGGCATTCGGTGAACCTTTTATCGAGTGCCACATATAACACTCGGCAAACAAAAGCAACTTGACGGGCCTTGAACGACCGTGATGTTGGGTTTTCCGAGTGTCAAAATGTGGCACTCGACAAAGTAAAACTTAGAAAATAAAAAAACAGGACGGCGTCGGGACGGGGCCGGTGAGGGCGTCGGGACGGGGCCATTGAGGGCGCCGGGGCGCGGGGCCGGGGCGGCGCCGGGTGGAGTGAGGAGTGAGGAGGTAGGGGATGAAGATGAAGGGAAAGGAATGTTTTAAAGAGAGGGGGAGTTAAAAAAAGTGTGGGAGAGTGAAAAAGTGCAGGAAAAACGACGGAAAACGAAATTTTGCCTTTGCTGTATGACACTCGGCAAACATTTTTTTATTTTTCAAATTTGTTCAAATTTTTTTTTCATTATTTTCTTTGACAAAATTTGTAAAAATAAAGTGGGTAATGCATAAAAATAGAATAAAAACATGAATATGATTTTTTTCAATAATTTAGTTTATTATTTCATGATCTTTTAGTTTAAATTTTACATGTTTCAATTTAAATCCTAGAAATACAATTAATGAATTAAAAATAATTAACTAACTTATAAAATACCAAAAAAATTACGGGATAAGATACGTCGTATTTTGAATGAAAAAAAATTAAGTTCAAACAAAAATTTAATTATTAATTTGTTTTCAAACATATCTCATTTCTTCTCTAATTTCTAATTCCTCCTCTCTAAATCTTCAATTTCTAAACATTTTACGTGACAACTTTATCAAAATAGTTTTAAAATTTTATCACAGTATCTATGTATCATATCATAACACCGTGATAAGTTTTATTATTTTGGATTTCATTTGATTTTTTTAGAATTAAAAAACTATTAAGGTCTACGTTGCCGATAGAGTGTCGTAACCTACTTATTTATTTATTTATTTAAATTTAACATATAAGAACTCAAAATATACTAACAAAAATGAATATAGACACTTGTAGTTCAAATTTCACCTATTTCAATTTAAATCATAGAAACATACTTAATGAATGAAAAATAGATAACCGACCTAGAAAAATATGAAAATTTTACAATGGATAAGATACGTCATATTTTGAATGAAAAAAAATTCAAGTTAAAACAAAGATTCAATCATTAATTTGCTTTCAAACCTATCTCATTTCTTCTCTAAACACTAATTCATCCTCTCTAAATCTCCAATTTCTAAACACTATATGTGAAATAATTATCAATTTTTTCTTAAATTTTTATCACGGTATCTATGTATCATGTCATAACACCGTGAAAAAATATCATATTTTTTATACTTCATTTGATAATTTTTAGAATTAAAAAACTTAAAGATCTACGTTGCCGATAGAGTGTCGCAACCTACTTTTTTCAAAATTTATTTCAATTTAGTGTATAAGAACTCAAAATATACTAACAAATATGAATAATATTTTTCTATATTTTTTGGTTCATTATTTTAGGCACTTGTAGTTCAAATTTCACATGTTTCAATTTAAATCCTAGAAACATACTTAATGAATAAAAAATAGTTAACTGATCTAAAAAAATATAAATTTTTACAAGGGATAATATATGTTGTATTGTGAGTGTAGAAAAAATCTCAAGTTAAAATGAAATTGCATTACCTTATAGACTTGAAACATTGTTTCACACAAAATAAAAAAATTGTTTCCTGAGTGTTTTTTAAAAAACACTCGGCAAACCAAGTGTCTTTGCCGAGTCTTTTTCAAAATACACTTGGCAAACTAGGAAAAAAAATTTTGGCCGCACGAGCATGACGTCCGTTAATATCAAGGCTTTGCCGAGTGTATTTTTAAAAAACACTCGGCAAATAAACAGGTGTTTTTATTTTGCCGATGTTGCAAATCCATCTTTACCGAGTGCCCAAAATATTACACACGGCAAATACTTTGGCACTCGGCGAATAATTCTTTTCCGGTAGTGCCTGTAGCCTACAGTTAATGAAATCTGTGATCGTGTGTGCATGTTATCGAATATGTTCCGTGCAAGAGTTCTTCATTGAATTTTATAACTATCCGAAGCTCCCTTAAATATTGTAGAAATTAAGGCTAGATAAAATATATATGTTATTCAATTATCACATCTATAAGTGTTGTAACAATATTACTATTTGTAACATAGATTAAAATAAATAGTATGTTAAAAGTTAATTTTTAAACACCCAGGATCTGTTTGATAGTTGCAACTAAAATCTTTGATCTAAGTATCTAACTAACGAGAATGTGGATTCTAGTTCATTTCTACATACTGCAGCTACTGATTCTAACAATTTGGTTCTAAAATCTGGACTGTTTGTATTGAACTTGCAGCTAGCTAGCTGTAGCTACTTCAAGAATCTGAAGATGAAACAAACAGTCTACATTCTGGATTCAGATTATAAAAATCAGTAGTTGTAGAATCTATAAATTAACTAGAATCTAGAAACTAAAAAATATCAGGTTCTCCATATTCTCACCAGCTAGATACTAATACTATATAACTACTCAGGCTAGCTAGCTACTGAGAACCTTTAACTGTTTGAAACAACTGGTCCTTGGATTCTAGTTTATTTTTAGATTCTACATTCTTATAATCTATTTTTAAAATCTAGACTATTTATTTTAACTTCGGATTCTAAAAGTAGCTACATAATAAATAAGCTCTCATATTTTGATTCCAGGTTACATAATAGGTACATAAATTTAAACTATATTAGAATTTAATGTTAAAAAACATCGACTTGTTAGAGTCTGAGAAGTTCTGGAAGTTGTACCTAGAATTATAAGCTCTGTCAAATGGTTTAGATTTTAGATCTAAATTATGTGATTCAATAATTATAAAATTTAATAATAAAATATTATTTTTTCTATATTCTCACTGTCTAAATATTTATGAGTTACTTTTAAAAAAAAAACTAAAGCTTCCAAACAAACCTTAAATTCTCGTCGTTTGGTTTTTCGTAATCTAAATTCTCTCGAACCCGGCCGGCATAAGCAAGATTACCATGATGCACTACCGTACCGTAGGAATTCAATCTCTCCGACACAGCCCCGCTGTAATCTGGATCTAACGGTTGTCCAGCCACGTCATCACGTGACGCCCCCACACACGTGAGAAATTTGTAAAAATTCGCTGACATGGTAAAAATGTCACCTACTATATTGTAATTGTAGAAACGCCACTTACATTATTGACCAGTAATTTACTAATTTTAATTATTTCCCACATTTTTTATTTTTTAAAATAAAAAAATAATAATGTCAAATATCCAGAGTACCTTTACATTTACAATTTATTTTTTTCTTGTATTTATTTCGAGCGAACGGTCTTTCTTGTAGCCTACTACCTCTCGTGAGATCTCCCTACCGCCACCGCAGTTGCCCGAAAAAATTAGTTTGGAGTATTGCTAAAGGAAAGACCATTCATTCAAAATAAATATAAGAAAAAATAAATTGTAGGTATTTGACATTATTTTTTGGTTTAAAAAAATTAAAAATATGGGAAATAGCCTAAAAGGGTAAAATTACTGATTTTTAACGATGTTAGTGATATTTTTACAACGCCACCTAACCAAAATAGCATTTTTACAAATTTCTCCAAGTGTCTCTAGCCTCAAAGGCCAACAAGTCCATCGAAAGGTAAGGCCCAATGAGTGGACGGCCCATACAAAAGTGGGCCCACCAAATCCCCTCTGCCTCCATTCGAACCGCCTCCTCCCCTCCGCCTCCATTCAAATCGCCTCTTCCCCTCCGCTTCGCCGCTCTCCATTTCGTCGTCTCTCCCCGCGCCCACTATTCCCCAACCCTACCCTACGTCCCTACCCAAACCCTCCACGCCGCGGCGGAAGATTCGGCGGCTGCGGCGGACCAACCATGGGCTGCTTCCTCTCCTGCTTCCGCGCCGGCCCCGATCCCGCCGATGACCCCACCGTAAGCCAGCCTTTCCCACAGCTCAGTCCCGATCCCTCGCGTATCTCTCTATCTCTCTCTGGTGATGGTTTTATTTGGATCAGGATCCGGTCGTGGTGGAGTGCCGGCTCGGCGATGCGTTCCTCGACGAGACGAGTGGGTTCTTTCCCCTTCTCTTCTCCTCCGTACCTTTTTTCTGTGTCAATCGGGTCCGAGTTGAGGTGTACGGTATACCGACAATTTAAACGATTGGCTTTGGTGTTTCGTATGTGCGGCGTGTTTGATCCCCAGACGATGAAGCGAGCGGGATGCTGGATGGGGATTGCGGCAATGGTGGAAGCGTCGACGAGGAGCTCATACGAGAGGTACCTGCAACGGTTTCTTCACTCTTCTGTTCCCTGTATTTACTGCTATGCGAAGGCAGAATTGGAGCTAATGTAATTCAAAGTGTGGGCTCAATTTATTGTCACGTGTGTACTGTCCATGTAGTCTTCAAACATACTAGCTTACAGGTGCTGGATTATGTGTTCTCCTTAAGTTGTGGGTTATGCCATGATGACATTGGTTGCCAATTTTGTAGTTTAGATTTAAAATTCTGACTCTCAATATAGGCCGCATCATTAGATGTGCATAGAATTTTACACGAGAACACTGGAAATCTTGCAAAAGCTATTTTTATCCCAGAACCTATTTGCACAGCTGAAATAAATTGCAAATTACTTCAATTATAACTTTCTGAATTGCAAATGTATATTAGGTCACAACTCACGTGTTCAGCTTCTACTTCCGAACAATATTTTTTTTAGGAAAATACTTTTGGTATTATACTAAATAGATAAATGAGATAGACCGTTGATAGTTCTCTGATAATTAGTTAAGAACTTAATATTATAATACTCAGATATAGATCATGTTATATTGGCTTTGAGCTTTTGGCAGGTTGGTAATTTATAATTCTATATTTCTATGATGATCAGCCTATCAGTTAAGATTATAATCTTCAGACATTGATATTGTTGTAATAATGTGTTATGTGCAGCAGCACAATTAGTTAGATTAAGATAAGATTAGTTATTTCTGTTTTAAAGATAGAGATAAGGTTAGTAGATTAGATTGTATTAGGCCTATTAATACCCCTTAAGGGCTATGGAATAAACTAAGCAGAAGAAATTAATCAATTCCTCCTCTGCTCCTACCATAATGGTTTTGGGTTGTCAGCCTAGGGTTTTTCATTTAAAATATCACAAAAGAATTCACTGATGCCCAACTTGTTGTCTTTCTAGGTAGATGTACAATCAAATGTTCTTTGATATTGATGCAAACTTTCAAAATTCAAAACAATTATTCCATCTTCCATTTAATATAATGCAGTTGCACCTATATAGAAGCACTTGGGATGGCTAAGATATTGCCTTGCATCATTGCATTTGCATGTACACGTGGTTTGCATTTTCCTTATGCACATACTTGATTATACTTCAGTACGACTAAAATTTAACATTCCGTTTTAATCATTGAACTTCATAAAATTATAAAGACATGTTATGATATGTTCAAATTTCACTGAAATTATTTTTTCATGGCATTTCTCTACAAGCAGGCACAGTATCTGAAATCCTGTGGCGTGATAGGAGAAACCCCACCGGAAATTCTGAACTGGTCAAAAGAACTCACTGAAGAAGATACTAATGGGGTAAGGAGTACGTTTATGCATCTGTTTCCTAAAATCTGATTTTTGATATCTTTATATTTTAATTAGTAGTGTAATGGCTATTGACACATCTTACAAGTTACAATGCACAGGTGATTAAAGGGACAATGGTATTGGAAGACAACTTATCTGAAGGGTAACGAACTAACCATGTTTTTTTCATGAGTGTGGCAATCTTGTATAATAGTGTCACCAAGCACTACTATGGTCACAGAAACAGAGCCGATCTTTTCTTTCTTCCAATACAGGTTCAATTCTGATAAGCATAGTGCTTTGGAACATGAACAGAACATTGGTGAAGATACTGAGCATCTTGCAGGAGTTGAATCTGTGCTGCAATCATGTTTACAGGACATGTCTTCACGTCAGAACATCAGAAACCAGCACCTCGATTCTAGTGATTCACCTTACCCAACCCCTTTGGTTATCAGAGGTGACATACAAACTCCTGGAACAATTTATGCTACACACAAGGGGACTTTAAGGTCTGGAAAGCGTTCAAGAGCTAACAAACAGTTCATCTATCCTGTCTTGAGACCTATTGAGAACAAATTGCAGTGGATGGAACTAAGAGATGACTCTTCACCTGTGCTGTCATCCAATCCTCCAAAGAGAAGATACTTGAACACCGATTATAGCGATAAACCTCAACAGACATTTACAATCTCAATGGCTACACGGACAGAGCAAATAACCTCTGCTTCCCTCACATTTCGTGACAAGACTGCAGGGCAAGGTGGAGTAATATCTCCAGAGGAACCCAAGAGTCAGAATAGCAACCAAAAGCCATTAGATGATTTGGAGCAACTGACATATAATACAGACAAGGCGAAGAACGGTGTTGCAAGCCTTTCTTGTTGGCTTAAGCCTTCATTTTCAGATGGTGGGAGTCAAAGTGACACGGAGGGCAAGATTGGAAAGCAAAGATACTATGATAATAGTGTTCTTACAGACGTGCCTATCTTCACCGCTTATTGTCTGGACTGGGACAATGACAAGCCGACTCCTGTGTTGCCTAAGGTGTGGGATGGTAATGGCATCCCAAACACAACCACCAAGTACAAAGAGGTATATACTTTCATCTGATGCTCTCCATACCTTGCACTTACTTATTTGCACTGCTTACAGTGCTACTTTGCTGTTATCAGGACCAGAAAGTCAGTTGGCATGCAACGCCTTTTGAGGAAAGGCTATTGAAAGTGTTGTCCGATGAGAAACCACACCATCAAAGGTCTCCTGCTTATGCTCTATTTATAGTCTGCAAGGTACTGTCGCTTGGAATTACTAGTAACATTGACACAATGATCCTTGTACCAGGAAAATCAGCGGGAAACTGATCCAACTTGATGAAGAAACCAACTAGAGAGTCTTGCAAGAAAAGAATCATCCTCGATACAGTCTGAACTCGCAATGGGCCCCAGCTTTGGCGAATCTGAGATGAACTCTACAAGCTGCACACATCTTGTCAGCTGTACATGATTCGCAAATAGGGTGTCTGAGCTACGTTCTCGTTGATTTCATTTTCATGCCGTTACTGTCAAGTTGTCAACTTAAGTTGTCGTTTGATACTCATTGCAACCTTTTTCTCTGTAAAAAAATGTTATGTCTGCTCTGAACATCAACTGCATATTGGTACTTGAAGTCAATAAAGGAGACCTTAACTTGCAGTTTTCTTCTTTTCCGGTGCCCTGCCTCTTGGGTATTTTGACTAACATCTGCCTTTATGTGTTTCTCCTATGTTTTCTTGGTATAACACGCATGACATAAAATGTGTGAATTTCAAATAAAAGGAAACATCCAAGGCAGCTTGTTATGTGAGATTTTTGGTTGCTACCTGATACTATTCTTTTTTCTCTCCTTTTTAGGCAACTTGGCAAAAAGTGGACCCAAGGTAATCCAGTCTTCAATTCCATGCATTATCACAGTAGGCCAGACTATAACACTGTTCCCTCTTGGCACCCAAAGCTGCCACTGGCAGAACCTGCAAGACGGAATTTTGTACAAAGGTGTAAATGGCGGATGCAGATAGACACATTGCACATCAAGGCAGCTGTGCCACAATGAACATGACCATGAAGCCTGAATCACTTTGCCAATTATCAGCAAATCATTGAAGCATTTTCGTCGAGTAGCAGCAGGCACATCATCTTTGCTAGCTGTTCTCTTCATTGGTATCTTGAGAGCTTAGTTCTTCTAAGTCACAGGCTCACAGTACATGACCTGACCACATGTTTTACAGTTTTGGTGACAGAGGCATGGCTGATTCCTGAAAATCAACCTGATGGCTAGTTCAGCAGTGGACAGACACATTGCCATGCGCTCTGCCAGTTTGCAGTCTTGCACTCTGGTGAGAAACACGGGCATTGCTCCTCCCCCGAACAAACTGACTACGGTGGTTGCAGGTGTAAATTCCGGATCATGTAATTAATCAAGGCACATTAACTACATGCCCAGACAGATCATTCTTGTCCAGACCAGACACATGCAGAGATGAAAAGGATAATTATAAAGGTCAGTAAAAATACAGGGAGATTTACTTTTTTACGGTGTAAGATCAAGAGAAGAGTTCAGGCGGTGGGTGGAGATTAAAACTGTGGGCTCCCAAATCCCAATCATGGGAAGACTTGGACAGGCTCTGTCACATTCAGATCAAATCAATCCACCACAAAACAAGAGAGGGCCGTGAATGCACACCTACAACATACATCAGCCTGCCCACTGCCCAGATGATCTTGTTAAAGCGGAATAGCCAGCGTATGTTCAAAGGGTCACATATTGTAAGAATTTCTCATGCGTGCAGCTGCCTCTGCAGGCTCACGGGTACGACTGTTCCTTGGCCAACCCTGCACGCACCACTAAATCCATGTCGTTTCCGTCGCAACTTGCATCCAATCTTTTTAGCTGATCAGATCTTGCAACTCTGGATCTTTCACCCTGGGAGATTTCGTTCACAAGTATTCATTTATTTAGTGTACATTATATGCGGTATATAATGAATAATTCCTTGTGCAGAAATGACTTACTATGTGTCGTTTCTCCTACTGTAGTGATGGTCACTTCACATTTTGGACATTTGCATCTGAGTAAAAAAAGTCATGGGGGCCAATGTGTCCTCTCCTTTGGCTCTGCATGGATGGGTGAGTGCCCTGCAATAACCTGATCTCGAGCAAGCAAGCAAACAGATTCGAGATTGGAACAAATAAATAGCAACACCCATTTGAGTTGAGCAAGATGCCAAATGGTCTGCTGCAGCCTGCAGCAACACCCTATTCAGTATCTAGGCATATTGATCTGCAAAAAGGTTAGTTTGCATCCTTGTCTACTTGCTGCTTGTCCATGGCTCGATATTAGTTAACTATAATTAACTAGTCACACACAGAGAGATAGAGAGAGAGAGTCACATTGTTAATCAGTTCAAGTGGTGACTAGCTAGAGACAGTTTAACCAACCTCACATGTTAGCTAGGTTGCATTCGATGTCAAATTGTTGCTCTAATGCTCTATGCGTTCTCTTGCTTACGCGCATGCCGTACATATCTTTTGGAGATTCGTAGACGTACATGCATGCCGTGATGTTCAAGTTGTCGTTCAAAAATTAGGGCATATTTGTTTCTCTAAGTTTTGAATCAGCCAGCTAGCTGGTCGACGAACCAAGACAAAATACCCCATTGTCCTTGGCTCCCAGTTAGCTATATACTCTCTCAAATTTCAAACCTAGGTCATTTAGACTTTTTTTCGATAATGAAAATCAATCGTGAGGTCATTTTACAAGTGTACACAAAGATTGTGGTAAAAAATTAGGATATGTTTGGTTTGTTACCAATTTCACCCACACAGAATTTTGCTGGTGCCAAATTTTTGCAAAGATACCCATCCAAAAATACCCTGTTTTTTCTTGTGTACCAAATCTTTTGGCAACTCTAGAATTATCTCCATACAAAAGTCATGGTAAAGTATCAAACCAAACAATTAGTATACTCTATCTGATTTCTTACATAGATAATTTTGGATACGTGCACATGAATTAAAAAAATTAACCCCAATGACTTTATTTTAACTCATTTATTCTACAGATAGATAAAATTTATTTGACAAGCGTAAACTAGAAAATAGATAAAAAAAATATATAGAAGTTCTAAAACGACATATATTTTGAAAATATTTGGAAACACTAAAACAACTTTATAAGAAATCGAAAGAAGTATAATTTACTATACCAAATCATTATCAACGTTTGACATGTTAATTTTTGACATCAACCCAAACACGCTCATGTTACAATGAACAACTAGATTCACACTTGTAATGTATGGGATTTAAACAGTAGAACTTAGAATAGATTTGATAATTTATTACCGTCAAAAGTAATGTTACTTTTTTTCTATTTTAGCTGATGTGCTATATTTGATATTAATTTAAATAGTATCATTGTCGTGCTTATAATTAAAAGAGTCCATTTGAGTGATAAATTATTATTTTTTGGAGTTTTACTTGGAAAAGTTCAATTCTGAAAAATGCTAGATATGGTGCCAGTTCCCAGTTCTACGGCTACCTGGAGTCAGCTGTTGCTAGTGAGGGACTGAGGGTGCTAGTGGCACCACCTTCACGTTGTCGCCGCCTTGGCGTTGGTGCGGGCGGGCGGGCGCCGACTGGCGGGCCCCATGCTTTTAACCCCCTTCACCTAGTCCCCGCTGCTTCTCACCGGCTCACCGCCCACCATTTACGAGCGGGAGGGGAGCTCATGCTTCGTTTGGCTCTCAGCCGAGACGACGTCCCGCTCCCGCCTCGACGATCGCAATGATGACGCCGACGTCGCCGCCGCCGTCATCGTCCTCCTCCCTCCGTGCGCTGCTCGAGCAGGAGCGCTTCGAGCTGCACTCGCCAGCCGGGCCGCGGCGGGCGCAGTCGGGCAGGCACGCGTCGCCGCCTCATAATGCGCCGCCCGGCAATGGTGGTGGCGGTGGAGGTAGCGGTGGAGACGACGGAGGCGGCGCAGTGGGCATGGTGGTGGCGATGTTGTCCGGGTACGTGGGGCGGTTCATGAAGGACGAGGGGTTCCGGCGTGGCCTGAGGGAGAAGTGCGCCGCGTGCCTCGCCCCCGCCGCGTCACGGCGGGGCGCGGGCCTGGCCGTGTTGGCCAATCTCGAGCTCGGCATTGAGAGCATCGAGCGCCTCGCCGCAGACGGTGCGGCGCCGGCACCGCGCGATGCCAAGATCCGCTCCCTGCGCAACTCCATCCGCCTTCTCAGCGTCGTCGCCTCTCTCCACGCGCCGCCACCCCGCCAGGCCGTCCCCGGCTCCGCCGCGGCGGCGGAGGCCCACACCTGCGGCGTGCCCAACTCCCACCTCTCCGCCTGCGCACAGCTCTACCTGGCCGTCGTGTACAAGATGGAGCGCAACGACCATGTCTCCGCGCGCCACCTCCTCCAGGTGTTCGTCGACGCGCCCTACCTGGCGCGCAAGAACCTCCTCCCGGACCTCTGGGACCACGTCTTCCTCCCCCACCTGCTCCATCTCAAGGTCTGGTTCACCAAGGAGGTCGAACTCGACGCCGACCACGGGAACCACCGGATGAAGAACCTGCAGAGGCTGTACAATGATCACATGAACAGTGGCACAGCTCAATTCGCAATGTACTACAAGGAGTGGCTCAAGTCTGGAGCCGAGGCGCCTCCCGTTCCCTGCGTGCCACTGCCTTCGATGCCCGGAGATTCCAATGCATGGGAGAATCATTCGGCTTCGTTGCACAGAAGCTCCATCAACAGAAGCCTGTGCGTGTGCCTTCCATAGAATGCAATGGAAAGAAAAATCGCATTTTTATTGATCACTTTGTATGGTTCTTCTTAAGTTTATCTGATTTTTGCAGGTACAATGCTGTTTTTGGCACTGCAATGGAGCAGGAAGAAGTCAAAGATGCAAAGCTGGCTGATGAGAACCAATTGGTTCTGGAGACAGATGTTGAAATGAAGGACAATCCAGGTTGCTTGAAGATGGGGAAGCTTGCTCATGTGAGTCAACAGTTGCTTGTTTTCAGTACACTGATTAGCCTCATAATGGCGAATATAATATCTTAGTATCTCAAATTATCACTAGCATGTTTTAGATAAGCGACAAATTATGCTCATTCATTGCAAACTGATAATTAAGATGGCGTCAAGGAGACAGCTGGTTGAGCCCCAGGAATAATTTTTTGTTTTCTCTGGTGCGGGGAGCCGGGGACAAGAAAACTTTGTCTGCATTTTGAGTTATTTAAGGCTATGCCTAAATTAGTTCGGTTTCGAGCTGCCAGTAAACTGAAGAGCACCTTGTCTTTTGTACCTCAGTTGATTTACCTTTTCCATGTAAGTTCGTAGGTACCAAATTTGGTTTAGAATGCCAATGTTTTTCAAATTTCGTTTCTGTTTTTCTGCATCTTCCTGCTCATCTGGTTGGATTACCCGTTCTATTGATCTGTGGAAATTTTGTAGAAATATATAAATTTCTCCTTGCTATCTAGCTAAGCTAGTATTTCTAGTATAGACTATAGAGGAAGCAAAGCAACATTTTCTAGCATTGCAGGATTGAAGCAGCAATCGAGGATTCATTCTTGCATATTCTTTTTGTAGAAAATTGCACTAGAATGTGGCTCAAAATGAGAGTTCTGTTATCCAAGCCATACTTGCAATGTGAACACATTGTCTGGGGCAAATTTCCGTAGTTTTAACTACAGAGAACGGGAAAATAAATGACAATTCATTCTTGGGCCTGAATTGTGATGGGCTGGTTTTGAGTCATGACTAAACCTTGTGAAACTGAGTCAGCTTTGAAGGTTGAATTCAGAGTATCCAAACAGCCTTTCAGTTTTTAATTATAATCCTAGTTCAGAGGTTCAAACAGGATGTAAGAAAAACATTTTTATTAGAATTGCAACAATTTTACAGCCCATGTCTATCTGGTGCATTTACCATTCTTTGACATTAATGTTCGAAGCATGCTATGTTCTGATGTTCCTTTCTCTCAGAAAAGCTGAATAATTTAATCCTGTATGAATATATAGTATATACACCATTGAAGTTATTTAATTTGTGCCTGTTTTGAGTAGACAGAGTAACATGGGGCTCCAAGAAAAGCATTCTGTAATTCGGAAAGAAGGCAATATTCCAGAAACAGCACCAACACCACGCAAATCATATTCTCTTCGATTATTCTCGTGTCGTGGAGATCTAAGCAGGAACGTTATCAATCATCCTAAGGTATCCAAGAAGGAATCTGTATCTGTCGAGAAAGAGCAAGAAAGCAGTGAGCTAACAATGACTCTAGAACGAGCAGTTTCCATGGTATCTAGTTCAGACAGTCTTAGGCAGTGCGAGTATGCTGTGCAAGAAGTTGCCAGAGCATGTTCAAACTTGCGAGAAGATCCAAATCTTCGAAATTGGCTGTCATGTCCGTCCTTTATTCAAGGGCTTCTTGAGGTCACATTCACTTCCAAAGATGATGTTGTACTTGAATGTGCAATTTTGATAGTGGGAGAGTTGGTTTTGAGCAATGAGGTGAATAGACAGATTGTGCTTAATGCAGATCCACAGCTTGAAGTTTTCTTGAGACTTCTGAGAAGCAAAGAGTTTTTCCTCAAGGCTGCTGTAGTGCTTTATTTGATGAAGCCTAAAGCTAAGCAAATGCTGTCACTGGACTGGATACCAGTTGTATTGCACATATTGGAGTGTGGGGACGAGGTGCAATTTCTGTCCACTGTGAAATGTGCTCCAAAAGCAGCGGCATTATATTTCCTAGATCAGCTCCTTATGGGATTCGACATCGATAGAAATGTTGAGAATGCAAAGCAGATGATTGCCCTTGGTGGTTTGGACCTGCTCATGAACAGAATCAATGGTGGTGATTCTCGTGAGAGCAAAAAATGCATAGCTCTCTTGATGTCATGTATCCAAGCTGACGGCAGTTGTCGACACTACTTAGTTGACAATCTGAATAAGGAACCTATTGTTCAACTTCTTGTAGGAAATCAGAAGAAGGCTAGTGCTGCTGCTCTTAACTTGATGAGTGAACTAGTATGTCTTAACAGGTAAAACCGGTTATACATTGCTGATGAAATGTATATTCTGAGATGCGTCTCTATTAAACATCCTTTGAATTGAACTTGTTTCTTTTCTTCTTCAAACAGAACGACCCAGATTTTAGAGTTCCTCAAGGAGCTGAAAAATGGTGGCTGCTTAAATACAATGCATATTATGTTGGTCTATCTACAGCAAGCTCCTATCGTCCAACATCCTCTAGCAGCTGTCATGTTACTCCAGCTTGATCTCCTGGTAACACTTGAAAGATGAATCTTTTTCTTTCTTTGCCCAGCCAAGCATTTGGTATTTGTACAATCCCCATATCACGGTATTCTTTCAGGGAGATTCTTCGCAGTACAGTGTTTACAGAGAGGAAGCGATTGATTCTATGGTAGCAGCTTTGGAGCATAGTTCACACAGCAGAAAGTTACAAGAACAGTGTGCCCGAGCTCTCTTACTCTTGGCAGGGCGGTTTTCACCCTCAGGGGAACCCATTGCAGAAGCATGGCTACTAAAGAGAGCAGGTTTAGACGACTCCCTATCTGAATCCTTTAGAAGAACAGAGATATTCAAAGATAAGAGTGCACGAGTGGTACGTTGCCATGCTCCAAAAAAACTATATCGCATAATTTACATTACAATTTGCTCTAGAAGCTAGCTTCTATTAATCTGGATGCTGTTTTCATTACCAGGAAGAAGAAAAGATAGTTGAAGAACGTCTGAAGAAACTTGCCCTCATGTTGCTAAACAGTGGAAACAAAAAGTTCCTCGCAGCACTATCAAATTGCATATCTGATGGAATCCCTAGTTTGGTCCGAGCGTGCCTCATCACTGTAACATGGATGAGCAGCTCCCTCTCTCCACTGCACGGGTGTAACACGTTCCAGCCATTAGCTTGTTCCATTCTTGCCCCTAAGCTTCTCGATAGCTTAGGCTATGACAGAGTTTTGGAAGAGAGGGTGCTTGCTTCACTGTCACTGTTAAACCTTGTGAGACATCCAGGTACATTTATTTTGGCTATCTCCGACATGTTCTTCTCAATGAAACTTCTTTTAATTTTTCCCCTCGTACAGTTTCTGTTTTTTTAGGCTACAGAACTTGATACACTACTTACAACCTTCCGTTGATTACAAAAAGAAAGACTTGCTACACTCAATATGCAGTCATTTCTCTCTAGCACAATTTGCACCCAAACTTGACTGCTCTTGTGAAATGTTAGACATTTTCTTTCAGGACACCATATGTTTGATGTTTGGTGCATTTTAATCTATTATAGTCAAATTCATCTGGGGTGGCGTCATTTTCAGATTACTGTAGAAAAACCTCTCAACTTTTTTGCCTCTGGTTTACAAAACTTGCATAAGCCGGCCAAAAGTGTTGTTTCTACCATGTAATTAGGAAGATCCATTTTTTTCTACAGGAGAGTTGCTCTTTTGGCACTGAAAGTTAATAGAACTCTTTCTCTTTTTCTAATAAGTTTTCATCCATCGTTTTTCTTCAAGCTTCATTTTTTAATGTCTTTCCTGCTGACAGAATGCTTGGAGAAGCTTTTCCCACTGAAGAAAGAAACAGTCGAGTCATTGCAAGATCTTGCAGAGGTGGCATGGACTGCAAAGGAGCTCCTTTTCGCCTGCTGTACATGACAACCATACGAAGAGGAACAGTTTGTCAATGGTCAAGAAAAATATTTGGATATGGATTTAGCGATGATTTCTTAATTACAAGAATTGTAATTGCCCACTGCCGCACACACTTGTCTTGATTTGTAAAGCACTAGAGTTTTCTTTCCCTTGTAAAGAAGAATCTGGCAATTGTTTACTTTCCTCTGTTGTACATTATGTTAGTTCGTTCCGGTCTCTGCTTGCTGTCAGCAATCACATTCACATATCGAAAAGGTCAAATCTTTTCTAATAGGGTTAATAGCATCCATGCCACCGTTATTTGCGAAAGGGAATGAAATTCCATTACTATTTTCATCCTATCCTGTATGCCATTACAAATTTCAGATCCTGTTCTGTGAGCCATTTTGTACACGCGCAACGTCGACGGGGCCACCTGCAGGCATCTACAGTTTCATATTGTCATTACTACCCCTGCCTAACGGTTACAGGTCACTTACTCCATCCCGACGCGCGCTACCTACCACGCCTCCCCCATTCTCGTGACCTTCTGCCGATTCCCCACCGACGAACCCTAGCGCGCTCGAGCGACAACCCAGGCGACGAACCCTAGCACGCCGACGACGATGGGAGACGACTCCGCTAGGTACGCGCACGAGTCCCCTCTTCGACATTTTATTTCTCACGCACATAGGAGCAGTACCTAGAGCGCTCTCGCAGCGACGAATCCTAGCGCGGCTATGGGGGATGACTCCGCCAGGTACGCGCACGAGTCCCCTCTAGCACATTTCTTTTGTCGCGCACGTAGGAGCAATACCTAGGGTTTGCGCACAATCTCCTCTGGTGCAATGGTTTTCACGCATGCGTAGGAGAAGTACTAGGGTTTAGGTTAGAAGGTGGAGCAATAAGCACAGAACCGAAATGGTGCAAATTTTAATGGTTAAAATGTTGCAAACATCCTCTTTTTCTTCGCTCCTGTGTGCTTACCCAATGTTTTTTATTGATGTAATATGTTGCATTTGCCGCTCTTCTAGGAACAAGCTGTTCGGGTTAGAGATTTGTTGTCCGGCAATCGTGAGAACCGATTCTGCTGGTAGAAAAACATACCAATTCGACAAAGTTTTCAAATGAGAGATGGAGATAGGAAGCCTTTCCTTAGAAATGCTTACATCTAGTCTCACCAAAGAATTGAAATTGACAAGCGAACAATACTGTCAATTTTGGTTTTTTGACAAGAATTCACATGAGGATGTGAAGATTGTTAGTGAGAAACAATTGATTGACCTATTTGAAATGTACAAAATTGAGATGCAGTGTCAAATTATTGTTGGAGTATATGACAAATCAGTTGTAGAGCAAGATGACATTGATTCCCTAGTCCCCATTTTAGTTGTGCCTCCACCTAGCCAGCAGCCTAGGGATGAGCTACCTAGTCAGCAGCCTAGGGTTGACCCACCTAGTCAGCAGCCTAGGGTTGACCCACCTGTTGATGACAATCCAGATTGTAGTGATAATCAAACTAAAAAAGTGGGTGAGGCCTGTAGTGATGATATATTTTGTAATGTGGAGGAATTTGTGAGACTTATGTTATGTCTGTTGCACCTTTTAAGAGTCATCCCTTGGACAGATACAATGCACAAAAGAAAAGTTGGTTTCTTGCAAGTCACACTCACAGCTCTAGGTGAGAATCTGGGCTGCTTTTTTTTGTTTCACATAGATAATGTCTAAGTGCGTCAATTAGTACCGGAGAATTCAATTAGTAAAGAAACTACCGAAATGACAAAATGTCATAACATTTCAAAGACAATGTCATAACATTACAACACATGTTCATTTCAGAATTACACAAACTAAAATACCAATAAGGACACCTACAACTAAGGCAAGCAAAATTATATTTTTCCCCAAGAAGAACTGCTGCTTTAGCTCTACTATTTGTTGCTTCACTTCAGAAATCTCCAGGCTCAATTTTCTGAAATCTTGCCTCCACTCTTGCCTTGTGCTGACCTCGGTCCAATCTACATCTTGCTGTTCACCACCAACATAATTTTTCTTCTGTTGCTTCACACGCAAAAACTTCACATAGTCGGCATGCCACCAAAAATAGGAACAAGTATCATTGTTCCGTGCAAAGAGAATCGCAACTGAGTACGAAGGAAGGTAATGTATGCCAGTATGCCAAAACAACACTGAAATAAAAACACAAAAGCTCTAACCTAGAAATTATTCGGGCACTTGTAGAAAACCCAATTAAATGTTTCTGCCCTCTTACTCCGAAGCTTAACCACAGGAATGCAGCACTGCGGGCAATCAATAAGTTGAAGATTCTCACCTTGATTGGTGCTCCTGATGCCCGTTGCCGAGTGGCTCATTCCTGATGCATGCGCGGGCATTTCTAGGGTTAGGGTTCCAGAGAAGGGGAATGAGAAGGGAAATGAGAAGGGGAAAGAATGGGGAATCGTCGCTGGGGAAAGAATCGTCGCCTGGGTTGTCGCTCGAGCACGCTAGGGTTCGTCGGTGGGGAATCGGCAGGAGGTCACGAGAATGGGGGAGGCGTGGTAGGTAACCGTTAGGCAGGGGTAGTAATGGCAATACGAAACTGTAGATGCCTGCAGGTGGCCCCGTCGACGTTGCGCGTGTACAAAATGGCTCACGGGACAGAATCTGAAATTTGTAATGGCATACAGGATAATATGAAAATAATAATGGCATTTCATTCCCTTTCACAAATAACGGTGGCATGGATGCTATTAACCCTTTCTAATAAGCCTCGCCTAATATAATGTAATCCATCTATGTTACTAGCCAGATGAGAGATTTGACCTGGGAATTGAAAAACCGTGGTATGAGCATCTTATTCTTGGGAGAAAACAGCACATGCATTTGAGTGTACCAAAAATATATTTATTTTCTCTTTAAGTAATACACCATCCATTAAATATTATAACTTGTTTGACTTTTTGATAAATCTGAACTTCTCTAACTTTGACCAATTTTATAAAAAATACAAATAATTATAACATTAAATTAGTTTTATTAAATCAACTATAAAACATGTCTTAATAGTTAACAGTAAATATCAGTATATTTTTATTTAAATTCAGTCAAAATTAAAGAGTTTGACTTTAAAATATTCAAACGACTTATAATATAAATGGGAAAAGTATATTCACATGTCTCTCAAGAAAAAAACTTTTCCTTTGTCTAGCATAGTTGACAAAATCCGTACCGGGCCACCGACTAAATCAACAAAAATCGGAACCGGACACTTAGGGTGTGTTTGGTTGAGTTGTGGCTTTGGAAAAAAACTGTTGTAGATTGTGGAAAAGCTGCTGTGGGATATTAACTGTGAGAAAGCTAAAAGTTGTTTGGCAAAAATGATTGTGAAGCTGATTTGAGCTGTGAGCTGTGTAAAAAATTCAATTTATGAAATTTTGTATGGTTGTATGAAATTTGAAATGTCAATTTATGAAATTTTGTATGGTTGTATGAAATTTGAAATGTCAATTTATGAAATTTTATATGGTTGTATGAAATTTAAAATGTAAATTTATGAAATTTTGTATGGTATGAAATTTGAAATGTTAATTTATGAAATTTTGTATGGTTGTATGAAATTTGAAATGTCAATTTATGAAATTTTGTATGGTTGTATGAAATTTGAAATGTCAATTTATGAAATTTTGTATGGTTGTATGAAATTTGAAATGTCAATTTATAGAATTTTGTATGGTTGTATGAAATTTGAAATGTCATTTTATGAAATTTTGTATGGTTGTATGAAATTTGAAATGTCAATTTATAGAATTTTGTATGGTTGTATGAAATTTGAAATGTCAATTTATGAAATTTTGTATGGTTGCGAAGCCAAAAGCCGCAGAAAGCAGGTATGGAGAAGCTTTCACATTTACACTGCACCAAAAGCTGCTTTTACTAAAAGCTGATGGTTAGCAATATGCCCTTTGGTTTAGCTTTTGGCTTATAGGAAGCAAAAGCTGCTTTCGGAAGCCAAACCAAATGGACCCTTAATCGAACCGATGTATCATTTATGCAATTGGAACCAGCCATTTTTTTATTGAACCGATGTATCATTGTTGTTTGGTAACCACGCCATGAGGAGGTTTAGATTCAACAAGGAGTTTCAGATTGGTGGACAATCTTAGATTGACTTGGAATAAAGTTTTGGATTATTGGGCTCGCCTCCTGAACATATAAAAGAGGTGAAGCAACCTAAAGACATATAATCATCTAGCATCCTTATATTTTTCTTACATTCAACGCCTTAAGCTTCCGTAGCTTAATTTCGTCGTATTGCTCCACTATCATATCATACACTACAACACTAAACATAGAGTTATTATCTTTCGAAATCCCTAAACTAGTATGCTCTTGTTCACTAGAGTCGATTATTGGGTTCGAATACGTTATGCTTCTCTTACACACATCTAATCATCATCTCGGGTATTTCTTAGGTGGACTACTTGATGATAATGATGATTCATCCAAAGTATTACTCCATCAACTTATCTATACACACATGAATTTTTAGATTCTGCACAACTCTTCAATGAATCATTATTCCCAAATCAATTTTTATAGGAAAACAAAGCAATTATATGCTATGGTTAGAAAACGAAACTACATATTCATGCTTCGCATTGATCGGTGACAAAAATTATAGTTTCTTCATTTCGGTGTCGTATCCATATGCACATATCATTGATTCATACCTAATTGTGACAAAAATTATTGTTTCTTGATTTGAGATGTGACAAAAGATAAATCATTTACTTTATGACAGAAAAACAAAAACTTCTAAAAAACTTTACACGTGCCTGCCGTAGAAAAACAAAAACTTTACACGTGCCATAGAAAAAATCAATTTTCGATCGGTCACAACAATGTCTTGTGTGAGACCGATTCTAATGGCAAATGTGATTTTAACGGCACCAGGATTCAGGAACTCTAATTTCAAATAAAATAAGAGGAACACAATGGAGAATGACGAAAATGCCCTTCTTCCCCCTCCTCTCCATCTTTCGTGTGTTCCTCTCCTTCCCGCACCTACCCCTCCCCATCGTACTCCGATCTGCCGCTCGAGTCGGAGGTCCTCGCGCGCGCCGCCGCCGAGGAGGACCGTGTGTACGGCATCCCTCTCGTTCGCGTCCCCGCCCTAGCCTCCTCTCCTGTGCGGCCTCGCCTGATCCCTTGTGCGCGCACGGCCGGCGACGAGGTTTCCAGGGGCGACACGGCCGGCCTCCTCCGACCTGCGTCCATCTCGGTTCGAACCGAATCGAATCGAAGGTATTCATTCTTCTCTCGCGAGTCGCATGGCTGCCTCCTATTCATCCCCATGAGCCAACCGGACTTGGATTGGCTGGCTGATCTCCCTCCAATTAACCCATTTCTTCTCGATATCCTTGATGCGTGCGTGGTTTAGTACTAATGGCAGCTTGTGTTTCCAAGAAAAGATTAGGGCTTTAGCTCAATTCCATTGAAATAGTATATTATGGTTTGCATTTTTCAGGGAAGTGTTAGTCATGCTCCATATGCATTGGTAACGAGACAAACTGCAATGCTTGGTGGTAAAAAAGGTATCTTTGGGATGAGATTGTTTTAGAGTATTGCTTCAATGAACATCCTGCTAGAACTCAAGCATCTCATGCACATTAGCTTGCCGGCGCGGCCTGTCATTTGCAAAGGCCTTCTCATAGTGATCGTCCTCATTGTGTTGAGGGCAATTGTATCCCCATTTCTTGCCATTAACTCGTCTGAGAGTGAGAATGAGGGTTTTTATGATTCGGCGACCCCTGACTTGCTGCCTGGAGTTAGGCGAGACAAGTTTGTTGAGGTCCCACAGATTATATGGGGGTTGAACAATCAGAAGATTGCATTTGCCAGAGCATGCTTGACCGCGAAATTCCTCAATCGATCACTGCTTATGCCAAGTTTGAGTGCTTCACTTTTCTACAAAGAAGTTGACTTGCTGCGACCCATCACATTCGACAAGGTGTTTGACTTTACGAAGTTCAATGCTCGTTGCCATGGATTTGTAAGGTTAGCTCGGTATTCAGACGTTTCAAATAAAACTGAACCTTTCAAACTCCAAAAGGGGAGTGGTAGGAGATGGACGGTGGAGAGAGACTTGGATCAACTGCTACAATACAGAAGAGGTGATCCAGATGACTCTGAAATCATCCAAATCAGCGGGAAAAATCCGTTCTTGTGGCCAGATCACTGGCCAGTCAAAGATTATGCCAGAATATTCGATTGCCTTGCCTTAGTTCCGGAGATAGAAACTGAAGTGGTTAAGGTCATATCCAAGATTAAAGAGGCAGGCCTAAAAGCAAGACATGAGACTGGTGTTTCTCATAATAAGCACATGGGAGATGGTACAATGAATCCACCTGTGCCATACATTGCCGTCCACATGAGAATAGAAAAGGATTGGATGATCCATTGCAAGAAGTGGGAGCAGCGTTCCAATTCAAATGAAATCTGCAGCAGTAAAGAAGAGATCATTCATAAGGTCTCCCAGATCACTGATCTGCGTCGCCCAGTTGTTGTTTATCTTGCAGTAGCTGACAGCCTTCTAGAAGATGATTCAATAACTAGTGGTTGGAGAGTGGGTATGGTTGCTTTCGAGAAGAAGAGACTTGGAGTTACTGACATCTACAATAGGCAGCCCTACCTTATAAAGTCAGCCATTGACTTTGAGGTATGCGCGAGAGCAGATATATTTGTTGGCAATAGCTTCTCAACATTTTCCAACCTTGTAGTGCTGTCAAGAACACAAAGGCTATATAACCTGGGAGAGGCAAGATCATGTGGAGTGAATGTCGGGCTTTCATCCTATGCGTACAATGTTGTTGGAGATGATGGTGGACCGCAGAGATGGATGGCGGACATGTCAGACACAAGCCTCCAAAGCTTAAGTTACGGAACGAATAATGTCTCATGCCACTGACTTGTGACATAAAACACTTGACGACTGAACATGATCACACACAGAAAGATAGTTCATGGTGGAATATATAATCTGCAAACGAAAGAGCGCGTTAGAAGGTGGGAATTGGCATGCCACACTTCTGACTTCTGAGAGACTTCAGCCAAGAATTGTCTGCAGACCTTGTGAGTGTGTACAAAAAACTGTTCTCTGAAGAACGTTGACCCCTGTATTGAACAGTCTTTAGTTCGTAAAGTTAAATGCTGTGTGATACCTCGTCCTTTTCCTTCAACTTTTTATAGTTTCCATAGCAGCTTCATACTCCTGGATCAGCAGCACACTAGACTACAATTAAACCTGGAGTATCACTAGTAGATTGGAGCCCTGTTTTTTTTCCGTTCTACCAGTGATCAGGCAAGTCGTGGCATGATCGAGCTCTCCTCCGTCCAATGAATCTAGCTTAAGTTTATGTAGATGTTTTTTGTCACATAAATATAAATTGCATGTTGCAGCTGTAAGCACCGAAACAGCTGTGAACTTCTGTATTTTGTTTTTCCTCACAAGAGACACATATTCAAAATTAAACATTTTACTGTACATAAGCTTGCAAGTTTGTTTCCAGGTTACAACTTACAACACCAGAAAATGAGCAAAGTGAAATGAAAATTACAGCTCCTGCTTGACTGAGTGGAGAAGAACAATGGCAGGTGACAGCTCCAAGTACCTAGCTACTAGAACAACCAGTGCTTCTTTTTAGTCTTGCGATTTGGGAGATCTGAAAATACAGAACAAATTGTGAGTGTGAGAGGATTAACCATCACCGTAGAAATATCCCAGCAGAAATCGCTGAAATATATGGCTTGAAATTGTATGCAAACATCAATGAGCACAATAAACTGCACCTTCAGTTGCATACAAGGAATTGTAGTGTACCTCACTCCAAAAGCTTAACCAAAGCTCTACAAAAGGAAACAAGGCAATGATCAAACACCACAATTTTCCATTGGGATTTATCCAATACCCACACATGGATATACGTGGATAATATAAACGACATAATATTAACGCAGATAAGAAAATGTGAGCATTAGAACAAACAGATCTCAAGTTCTCAACTCTAACCTCTTGTGGGAGTGGCATCTCTGGGGACTATTTCGATTAGGCACGTGTCTCTAAACGATGTCAACAGGCAAATCTTGGCTGCAAACTAATTTAACAGATAAAACTGATGTTAGACAAATTATAACTGGTAAGATGCCTACCAATATTACAACAATGTAGTGATGTCAGCTTGTGTTCGTCAAGGTACATCATGATTTTGAAAACAATTCTTGTTTCAAATTTCAAAATTGAGTGAGAAATGACAATTACAGGTTTACAGCTTGCCGGATCATCACAAAGAATATAGCCAACTAAACATGAAAAACATGGTGTTGAGCCGTTGATTCAGAATTTGAGATGCATGAAGATGATCGGAGGTGACACTTTGATTTCTTACTCGACCATACACAAGAATGAGAAAAGGTTTGCAACAGCAGTATAAAATATAAATACTTTCAGAGCAATCACTAAATTATAGCCACAAGGAACCAAAGATGAAAAACCCACGCTCTCCCATTTTACTAAAAATTTATAGCACAAAGTTCCTCCAAAATCAATAGCTATCAAATAAGCAAAACATTTTCTTTTTGCAACTACAATATATTATTAGCTTAAGACTCGATGGATTTTTTTCCAAACAAGAAAGGATCAGATTAATATACAGTTAGGACGAAGTCACAAGATTAATAATGTCAAAGCCTACAGTAAAAGGTATTTACTCATAACAAACCAAATAACCAATCAGTCATCTTGAAAGTGCTATGTTACCCGGTCTGCAGCTGCTTGTAAGGTCACATGATCCCCCCATTCTCCAGATCTACAACCCCACAAATAAAATGCTATAAGTAATGACATAAACAGAAAATCAAAATTTTGATAGACATCTTGAATTGCTATGAACTAGGACCTTTTCATTTTCTTCAAGTACACCTTATATTCCATTGGTACATAGCCTTCATAGTGTTTCCTGAATTCCTTTAGCTAAACCGGAGAGCAGAGAAAGAGTATTTCAGCATAGTGCATATCACAGAGCTAGATTGATGTAAGGGGTAAGTGGATCCATAATTCCATACCACTGTTATTTATTTATTTTGTAAAAATACCACTCAAATCTATCGATTCCTATTAATACCACAGCTCCGTCAACGAAATTTAGATCCATACCACTTCCATCTATTTTATCAGTCATCCTCTTCCCCATGCTCATCTCCTCCTCGGCACAGCTCAGGAACACATCCGGGATGTTGATGGGGACAGCCAAACTTCAGGCTCTGTCTCTCCTTCTCACCGTCTACAGCAGTTGCAGGATGACGCTGGAATCGGATTGTCTGGTGATGATATCTGCGCTGGTGCTGAACTACCATCAGCATTGACTTCCTCTGCTTTCAGGACGAACAGGCAAGGCTCGTCGGATTCAGCCCAAGAACACGGCAACTTATTGATCCCCCTAGGAAGATCAAGAAATGGCAGGGAAGAATCTGGCATGGAAGAATTGTCCATCGCGCTGGAGGACAGGAGCCCAGCTGATCCAGGATGTCAACGTCATCAGGAAGGTCCCCTGCTGTGGCAGCAGGAAGAGGAATGGGCTATGGAGCTGGTGACGATGAAGGCTCATCAACTAGAGTGGACTCTGCAAAGACGCGGAGCATGCTTGACCATCATCATGGCAACCGAATGATTTGGCTCCCCCTGGCCCCTGCGCTTCTTGATGTATCCGCTGAACGAATGTACCAGCCAGAGCGGCGACACTGTGACGAGGCCAGTTTGGTTGGTGCTGTGACGACATACTGGTATGAATTGGTATGAATTGAAATTTGTTAACGGACCTGTGGTAATAACGGGAACTAGCAGATTTAGGTGGTATTTTTATAAACCAGGCAAATAACAGTGGTATGAATCCAATTTTCTCTTGATGTAACTAAGATAGAAATGTTCACAGACCAAACAAGCTATGTCAAGGAAAGACTACAGACTAGAAGAGGGAAGGAGGGATATACCTGCTTCACTACTGACTTCCTCACATGTTTGTGATAGTCAGGATTGCGGAATATCTGATCTGCCAAAGCTCGGAACTGTAAGGGGGAAAACACAGAAAAAAATAAAGAACGGTTGGAGATGCACAACGAAAACTCGACCTGGTAGATGAACTCAAATAGGGTCATTACAAGATAATATATTCTGAAAGAGCATATTATGGAAATATATCACTTAAGTTTATACAGGAAAGATGTGCTAAATTGTCAAGAACTAAAGTTAGAATGCATCCAAGTAATAAATTTGCTGACAAGATCATTCCATCTGTACGAGTGAATGAAGAACATGATATACAGCAATTAGTCAATACTTAATAGTGAGTTATATGCCTATGAATGTAGTAGAAATGCCTTTTAAATAATTTTTATTTATAAAAACAAGAAAATTCTACAAGCATGTTAAAAATAACAACCTGACAATTCCCATCTCCTTCTATTTGGAATTCAGCTAAGCCATAAGTGCCCAATCTGACAAATTAAAAATGTCAAATAAATGAAGGTACCATAAATTAGATGGCAAAAGCGAGAAAACACCACAAGATCTACCTTCCCAGTAATGTTTCATGGTCTATTGTTGCATTATTAACATCAGGAATTTGGCCATTAACTCGAGGAGTGTGCTGCCAACAAGGAGTACATCAGTAACTTGGTACATGGGGCCTAGTGCACAGTAGCACTAGAACTTGCAGCATAATCATGAAGAATAGATGAAGCACATGTGACATCAAAAATAGTTCATTCGGTACTAGACAAGTTCTTACGCTAGACAGCTAAATAGTCAAAATCTCCCACAGTCCCACTGGTAAACATGGCAGGTCTAAAAGGTAAATTTGAAGGAAGGCACAAAAACTATCAGAAAGACACATTCAACAACTGATAGACTAGTACCGGGATAGAATCTAAGTGGGACAGGCGCTTTCCGAGACTCCGTCCACTGTTCTTTGCTTCAGTTAAAAGGGTACCAACTGTGACGTCCTCCTCACTCTCCTGAGTACTGCTGCTAATACTTGAGCAAGAGCTTTTGCTAGCATGATCCTGTTGTTCAGACATGCTACCTCAGAAGGAGCATTGAGAATATATAGATTATCTGCAGGTTGCAAAGGAAAGAATCAGTAAACACAATATAAAGAAACTGGTGGCAAGTAGCAAACAAGCATGTTAATTGTTAAAGACATGCATTGAATGGCTTCTATGCTGCTATTATCTACCTAGATATTCTAAGATTAGTATCAGGGCATATATTTTACAATCGTCCATTTCATCCAGAAAAGATTATAAGTTTCTAACCACCAAGTGACCATTTTCAAAATAAAGAATTCCTTTGAAACTGACAGCAATGTAGAGGAGGTTTTCAGATCACAATCTGCAAACTTTGAAAAATACCATGCTCATTGTATAAACAATGAACTATTACAAAACATAAGGATGTTGAATGAACAAACAGAACATGATGGCAATCAACGACATACCAATTTAACTGCCACAGAGGAAATGGCACACACGCCTGGCTCTACCAAATCATTTTTTGTACCCTAACATGTTTGTTGCAAACCAGGGGTTTATCCAGCAGCTAGGCCTGGTTAGGCTAGATAAGCAACCATGACAACATTGATTGTATGGGGAAGATAAATAGAAACAATAACTGATTGGGGAGAAAGAAAGCCAGCATAAGGCAGTACACATGTGTAAGATGAGCTAGTCCAAACTAGCTAAATTCGGCAAAATACAGGCTAAAATATAGGATAACAAATCCACTTGACGTCTTGGTCATCAGCTTAGGACTGATACCAAGCGGCACTATGACAAATAACTAGTGCAAGTTGCGGTGGCGAGGAACCAAATGGGTGGAGTGAGCATGTGCCGCCACGCTGGCTCTCTGCGTCCGATGACCTTCATTGCTCCATCTCTGTCTCCTCCACCACCTCTGCACAACGCAGGGGCTAGCCACTTGCTACAAGCACAGCAGGCTGCTGTTCACCACGCCGACTCATCATTCCTATTGACTCATATCTTATTAACACATCTTACTGACAAATTAAGGTATATGTTTTTCTATTTGATTATGTATGTATTATATTTGACTTGTGTAAAGAAATATACATTTTATACTTGGACTTTGATTTAGCCCACCCTCTATTTGTATCCTGGATTCACCACTGTTGCAAACTGTACTCACTGAACTAAAAATGCAATCCCTTGAGATGATTGCCAACTTGTTAACTGGACAGATTTTTCCTCACACAGCAACACCATAAATCAAACGAGAAATCTGACATTTTCAAAGAAGCAAAATTTCACGCGCCTCCTTTCATTAATGGAGGAAATTACGAGCTCTCTAAAAACAGTAACCAAGATTGGGCTAACTGGCTAAGAATTACCCAGACACAAATCGTAATAAATCAACGGATCTGAGCTTGCAAGGGTCCCTCTAACCGGGCATAAAAAAACACCACAAAATAGCTTTTTTTCCCCGAACTAAATCTAACTATCCAAGTCCGGGATGGCTGAGGAAGTGAAGCGCGGGAGGAGGAGGAGGGGAGGTAGACCACTCACGAGAGAAGGACGAATACCTTGAGTTCGACTCGAGCCGAGAAGGAGGCAGGCCGCCCGTGCGGCCCCTGGAAACCTTGTCGCCGGCCAGACCGTGCGCGCAGAGGGGAGGAGGCTAGCGTGGGTTCAGGAAGGAGACGAGACCTTCCACAGAGTGCTTCTCGCCGGCCGCGCGGCACGAGGAGCTCCGGCACGCGCTGCAGATCGGGGACACAGAGAAGAGCGCGATGGAGAAGAGAAGAGAGGCAAATTGGTCATTCGCCATTTTCTTAAGAAGTGTTTGACTGGCTGTGGTCATTGTGAATGTCAAACTCAAACATTGGTGATTCAGTAATCAGTAGAGTGAAAGCAACAACTTTCAAGGGCTAGTGTCTGCTCTGCTGACCTTCCAGCTGACTTTAAACATGATCAAAAAGACTTTGTTTATAATTCTTTAATTTTGTTTCAGATTTTTTTGCTTCAACCTTAGGGGCTGATTAGCAACCCTATGTTAAAATTTAGCCCTTGATACTAATTAGAAGTACTAAATATGAGCTAATTATAAAACTAATTATAAAACCCCTAAGCTAATTCAAGAGACGAATCTATTAAATATAATTAGTTCATGATTTGACAATGTGGCGCTACAGTAAAAATATGCTAATGATAGTTTAATTAGATTTAATAAATTCGTCTCGTGAATTAGTCTAGAAGTTCTGTAATTATTTTTATAATTAACTAATATTTAGTCATTCTATTTAGCATCCAAGCATCCGATGTGATAGGTGCTAAACTTTAGACCTTGGTTGCCAAACGGACCCTTATCATCCACCCTCCGTTCTCCGTTATAAAAAAGACTTTTTTAGTCCTTAACCTTTGCTAAAAAAACTTCACTTCTACGCTCTATCTCATTACCCATCATCTTTTCGTAGATCAAAAGGTAAAGTTTATCAAGTTTATCTTAAAAGTAAAGTTTTTTTAAACCGATGGAATGTAATTTAAGTTTAGGTTTAATTTAGGTGTTTTTTTGGCTTTCCTTTTCCAAATCATTGACGAGGAGATAAGTAAAAAAATTGATCTACAATTATTCTAAAATTCAAATTAGCCCAACCAAGTTGGCTTAGCTTACAATTTTGCAGTGTGATATTTTTGCAGAAGGAATTACATTTTCCACTATAAAATTATATGCTTGCTGCAATTTTACTTATTCATCCCTTGTCTGCTGCTTGTGCATGACTGCTAGTTTAGTGTTGCAACCTTCTACTAAGAGATCTGAATGGAATCCTCTGCAAACTGTAGTACAAGCCACTGACATGTGGACCCCACTTACTAAGAGCAAGTATATCAGTGATTTGTACTGCAAGTACACAGTGATACAAAGGAGCTGTTGTGTACATGTAGCAAGTAGCAATGTGGTTCATTTTCATGATTAGTTAGGAACCGACTAAGCAGGTAACAGCATGATTTCATAACAGACAGAAGATGTTATCATTGATGAATCTTGATACTAATACTAATGCTTTTAAAAAACATAGTGTGGTTGGTCTCAAGGTGTGCTTGAACATGAACAAATTATGAAAAAGCAACCACCTTTTCCTTTTTTAAAAAGAAAAGAAAAAAACAACTGAATCATCTGTTCATAATCAACGGAGATGAAAGAAAAACAGTCTCCATTGAGATTTGATAAATTGCCACGATTAAGAAGTAGCTTCAGTTTTTTATTATTGATTTGGATGTTTCCATAATTATTGTTACAAAGTGACAACAGAATTAAAAAGTCATCTTGAGAGTGACGAGTCGTCAATTTCTTCTCGTTGTCTCGCAACATTGGAGAAAGACTACAGCTAATTGTCTATAATTGAAATGTGCCAATACCAAACATCATGTGTTCTATTGCAGAAGCATCTTGATTTAATACTTTAATCTTCAAGAGCAGCTACCATTCTGTTGAAAAAGGCATTAGATGTTTAAGTGCCGGTATGGTGTGATCATGTGAACTAAGAATGGAGAAATCGTTCACATCAACCAATTTTCCCCTGATGATAAAACCAACACTGTCCTTCACTGCACTGTAAGGGGTAGCATTAGTCACTCTTTGATGATCAAAAGCAACACATAATGAAATGTCAAGTTAAGAGTGTGCAATTGACTTCAGGTTGTATTTCTTTCTGCACCATCATATCTATACACTTGAGTTTGCTCAAGGAATGGAGAGCTGGAGACCATCACTATGCTTTCTTCATATTACAGAATGGACTGAACACAAGTGTGATCAGAGCTTGAATGGACTGAACACAAGTATGATCAGAGCTTCCTTCGATGTGCAGAAACAATTGTGAATGATGATGCTGACTTATGCTGATTAGTTTGATGTCGAAGATGAGAGTCTCTGTAGATCGAAGAACTGCACATGAAGCAGCAGGAAAAAGTAGTTTTTTCATATCCTTGTCAGTTAAATCCTTAAACTGTAGATAAAGAATTAAAGTATGAGCATCCATATGTCTGCAACTCTGCGTGTAATGCAGAACTAGGTCAGCTTTGAATATTTGATATGTCCAACTAAAATTATGACAGTTAATAAAGACTAACGATAATGACGAAGGGACGAATACATGCATGAAAGTGTGAGCTCTATATTAGAGCAAACCATAAGATATAAAGTTTGGGCTATAAACTCATATTGTTACGTCCATTTAGACATATATGTTCTATAAGGAAAAAAAGTCTTAAAACCCCCTTAAGTATTAGGTTGTAGATGGATGTTACCCCTAACTAAACAAATAGACTTTTAACCCCCTCGAACTAATATATACCGAAAAAATAACCTTCGAGACAATTTACTACGATAGTATTACTGACATAACGTTGACGGTTTTGATGTGACGATCACATTAACACCTGATGATTTAGTCATGTTTAAATCACTGACGAGTAGCACCTTTCTTTTTTCTCTCTCTCCTCCCGCTGGCCACCTCATGTGCCCCTGCAGCACTCAAGCCCTCGTGTCACCACGTGCCGAGTGATGCGCGTTCCGACGACAATGGGAGCAGTGATGCGTGGACGACAATGCATGCTGGCGTTGCGGTGTCGCACACGGGCAAGCGACAATCGCATGTAGGGCGATGTCGGACGGCGGGTGTGTAGGATCGATGTACCGACTAGAGGGGGGGTGAATAGGCGGTTTTTAAAACTAATTCAATTTTAGCTAAACAATAAGCAAGGACCTAAGGCAATGGAAGCAAACAGCTAGAACAAAGAGTGCAACCTAAGATGGCAAGTAGATTACTCTAGAAAAGTAAGCTTGCACAATTTAACTTGCTCAAAATAAAAGGGGACAAGAGACAACTGAATTTTATCCCAAGGTTCGGAAATTTGCCAATTTCCTACGTCCTCGTTGAGGCGAGTTTCACTTGACCGCTCTCTTCACCAAGCCTCGGATTTCTCAATGAGAAATTAGCTTGAAGATGAGCCGGCAACGGAAGTGCAAATCTCGGGCCTCGATCACTAGTGGTAGCTCTTCTCCACTCCGGATAGACGAGCTCCAACCTTCTGGATCTCCTCCACAACCTTCTAGGAGAGATCATCGGTTTCTTCTCCAAGCCGTCTAGGAGATGGCAATCTCCAAGAGTAACAAGCTGCAATCAAAGCTAGGAGAAGAGGATCAAGTGCCAAAATGCCAATGCAATGCAATCAACTCAATCACTTGATCACCCTTTTTCTTCCCAACCTCACTAGTGCTCAAATTAGTGCTCAATGGTGGGAGAGACTCTCTTGTGCTCAAGTATGCTCAAATGAATGCCAAAAGTCTAGCCAAGGAGCTGTAGCAAGGGTTTATATAGCCACACACCCAAAAACTAGCCGTTACACGAGTTAGGTGGTTCTCTGCGCACTATCGGTCTGACCGCCCATCTTGGGCCGGTCTGACCGACCTCAACTGCAACGGCTAGAAAACTAGCCGTTTACTGATGTGATAGGACACCTCGGTCTGACCGGCCATGCTGGCCCGGTCGGACCGACCCTACTCGGTCTGACCGGCCATCGGCTCAGTCGGACCGATAGTGCTCCCGCCGGCTCTGTAAACCAGCAGTTTTCAGTACTGCGCAACCCGGTCGGACCGACCCCCTGGCCGGTCGAACCGCCCAACTCCAGCCGGTCTGACCGGACCCATATGGTCGGTCAGACCGCCAAGGTCAGACAACTCCAACAAAAACTGCATTTTGTGTTTCCAAGGAATTTAGCCAAAGTGGTAACTTTTGCAACAAACACACATGTTCAAAAGATACTCCATGCAATGCAAATTGGCACTTGAAAATCAACTCATAACCAAGATGCAACCCCTCATTATAGTACGACAAAAACAAAATTGAAACCTAGCATAATTGATCGCTCCAAACACCTCGATCAATTTCTAGATTCCTTCAAACCTTTTGCCATAGCCTTTAAACGTCCAGATCTTCGGGTTTTCCATCTTGTGCTCCACTTGCGCGGACGCGCGTTTGTCATTAATTACCAAAACTCACATGGGGCCTAGATCTTCAATCTCTCCCTTTTTGGTAATTGATGACAAACATTTCAGAGATAAAGAAATATGATGATAACAGTATCTTCAATTAAGCGCAAAGCTCCCCCTAAAAGAGTGATGGGGTGCAAATATGTGGAGCAAGATATGAGTTATAATTCCAAACACAATTCAAAAAACCAATGAAGCAAAGCACATGAGAGAGTTTTTCATAATAAAAGCAAATAGTTCAAATTAAGTTCATCACGGCATGGAAAGCAAATAGTGTTCGTCATACAACCAACCATAGATAGATAGATATAAATATAGAGCAGACTTAGTCTAGACTATTTCTTTCTGATCTCTCATTCTCCCCTAAACTTCTTATCTCTACTGCTTCTCCCCCTTTTGGCATCAAGAACCAAAAAGAGAGACTAATCATGGGAAGGAGGAGGCTGAGAATCATCAAGGCGACGACGACGACGCTGGTACTGAAGAGGATATCCTGCTGATGAAGATGAATCTAGCCGATCAACTCGAGAAGAAAGAGTGTCAATCCTGGAGTTGATACGCTCTTGACCACCTTGAAGGTTCTGTAGATGGGAGGTGATTGCTTCCTGACCTAAAGCCATTTGATCCATCCTTGCATTTAACTAAAGAAAGCCAGCTGTCACTTGTTGAAGCATTGGATCAAAGAACTGAGTGGCATCCATACCAAAATAAGGAGAATGACCAAAAGCACCAGATCCAGAGTCCTGTGGAGGAGCAAAAGAGCTGCTAGGAATGTCCTGAGGATGAGGCTGTCCTGCACCCACATCAGTTGGATCGGTGGCTGGAGCCAAAGGAGTAGCCGAGAAGCGAGGCCTATACTGAGAGTGAGAAATATCAAGGCGCTCATTCGCATTCCCTACTTTGCTCAAAATCAATCTCATGATGAACGGAGCATAGTAGACTCCAAGAGTGAGGCATCTCTTTGAGAGTGCCATCTCATATAGCATCAAATGGATGACATCAAACCTCTTTCCAGTCATCACTGCGTCCAGAAGAGTCCAAGCAACACCACAAATGGCATCATTGTTACCCAGACGAGGTAAAATGGAGTGCCGCAGGATGCGATGAGCCACACTATGAAGAGTCTTCATCCCAGTAACCCCTCCAATCTTGTGAGCTGCAGAAGGGATGTAGAATTGTGTCATCTCTTCTTCTGACAAGGGGTTATGAGTAAACTCATCATGCAATCTGAGGCTAGAAGAGAACCTTATGTCCCAAGCACTCTAAATTTCTTGCTTTGTAGCAATGCAGAAAATATCTCCAGTCATCCAAGTAATAGAGTCACATGTGGCGGGTATGAACACTGTGGCATAAAACTAACAGATGACATCCCAATTGAAATCTTGCTTTAAACTCACTATTTTGTTAATACCAACAGTTCCAAATATATTCCTGAGAGTTGCAGCCTCTCCACTCAGATCCCTCGAAGAAATCCACTTATGAGGAGCCAAAGAACGGTTCTCATAAGCAATGTTGTATACCTCTTTCTGAAACTTAGTGTGAAACCGCTGATCTGAGGTATCTCTTGGTCTGAGAAATTGGTTGTGATGGCACAGACGAGCAAAATTCTCTTGATTCCGGACATCCACTTTGAATTCCAAAGATGCAAAAGGATCTTCACTAGCTGCCGGTGGCTGAGGAACCAATTCCTCCTCATTCTCAGAGCTGTCATCCTCATAGGCAAAGTCCTCATCACTGTCATCTTTCCTCCTCATTCTCAGAGCTGTCATCCTCATAGGCAAAGTCCTCATCACTGTCATCTTGAAAGTGCCGGGACGATTGGCCACGGTCCGCGACAAATTTTGAGCGATGCTCATTTCCTTGAGAACGACCGGTGCGAGGCATGACTGAATCAAAGATTTAACCATGATAAGATAAATGATATGACTTGAGACAATCTATGAATTTGCTAGAGGGCAAAAGCATCAAAGAACAACGATGAGCAAAATAGGTGCGGGATTTGATAGGCCGGTCTGACCGAGGCAATTGGGCCGGTCTGACCGCCAGTACATGGTCGGTCTGACCGCCCATTACCAACCGGTCTGATCGGCCGACCAACCCGGGCACAAATCCCCTTTCTCACAAAATTTCTCTATATTCAAATTTGCCATATCAAATTGCATAGAGGCATGGGAAATGGTACCACAAGGCTAACAATTGAATTTAAAGAAGGATTTAGCCTTGGCAAGATGACATGCATGCCCATGAACAAGAACCCTAACCCTAGTCTCCAAGGGGATGAAATCAAGGGATTTAATCGGAGGAGATTCTTACCGGCAAGGGAAAATGAACTCGAGGTCGGACCAGAGAAGATCCACCGGTTGGACCAGCAAGAAGATCGACGAAACGAAGTTTTGAGGATTGGGGGAAAGATTGGAGGAGAGGAACTCGGTTTGAGAGAAGATGAATAATAGAGGGGAGAGAAAACTGAGAAACCAAGGGTTGGTTTCAGTATTTGTGATGAGTGATTGACAGGCTTTTAACCTTTGTTCGAAGGGGTACCTCCGGAAGGGGTTCAGAGATTGGACCTCCGAAGGGTGTTCGGAGGTGGTTTCACCGAAGGGTGTTCGGTGGTTGGTTGCTGCAGCTGTGGCAGCGGAGTGTGCGTGTCGGAGGGGTCCGACAGTACACGATGACTGGGTGTGTACCGAAGGCCTCGGTACTTTGGGCGGTACACTGGAGTGTGTACCAGAGGTTGCTAACCCGGAGAGGTCTCTGGAGTACTGGAAACACTTGTCTGTTGTCGGTGGTTCGCAGGGACTTCGGAGGCGACGGACAGGTTCGCGGCAGGTGAACCTGGGTCAAGCGGGAGGCTTGATGCCAGGAGAGCGGGGAGCTCCATCACGGTGGCTGCGAAGGGGTCTGGGTCGGTCCTCGGGTCAAGGCGTGCCAGGTGAAGGCAGAGAGTGCGGAGCGTGGCTCTGGGTGAAGGTACTCCGAGACAAAGTCCTCGGAGGTGAGGCACTTCGAAGGTAGTCCGAATGGAGTGACTTCGGAGTTGGGTGGATCAAGTCCTCTGTTGAGGCAAGGAGTTCGAAGTGTGCTCCGGAGGGAGACATTCGAAGGTGCCCGACGAAGGTCTCAGAAGTCGAGGCGCATCGAAGGCATGGTCCGGGTGAGGCTCGTCGAGGAGTGTGCTCGGGGAGAGACACTGCGACGAAGGGCTCATGGAATGCTTCGTGCGGAGGCCTTGGACGAAGGAGGGACTTCGAAGGGTGGTACTCCGAAGGTGGGGCTTCGGAGTGTAGTTGTCTTGTGGCACTTCGGCCTGCATGGCTTCGGTACACGGACTGACTGACGGAGTTCGAGCTAAGAGTAGCTGCGAAGCCGTGGTGGTCCACTCTGGAGGTGTTGGTGCGAAGGCCCAAGGGCTTTGACGGCTTCGGCTCAAAACCGTCACTGTATCGAAGGCTGACTTCGGTGAAGCGAAGGCCATCTGGCTCAAGGCTTCTCACCGAAGCTACCGCACCCCTCGCGTGCGAAGGGGGGCTTCGGAAAGGTCAAAGGCTGCAAGTCTGACAGTGTCTGCTCTGCAAAAAGCTGGCGCTGTCTCCTCTGCAAAGGCTGACAGAGAAGCCTCCAATAAAGTTGACTACCTTTTGTACCCCTCAGTTCTGTAGAGACAAAACCAATGTAAACCCTAGGGGTAAAATAGTCAATTCCTTTGGGTGAACTGTGGGCTATAAATATGGGGGCTCGGTAGGTAACATTTAACACTTTGAGCATTTACTGTTGAGCTCCTGTACTAGCCACACACTTCGTTGTATTCATCCAGAGTTCAATTTTATTGTGTTCCTTGTTCAAGCGGCGAAGCCCTGCCTCTGTGTGCTTTTTGCTTGAGCTCGTTTTACATACCTCGCTAGTTGTAGTGCACCAAAGCCTGTTTAGGCGAAGGGTGTTTTGAGCGAAGTTTGTTTTTCAGTGTGCTGTCGCTCTGTGTAACAGGAGGCGAGACCTCGCTGCTTACTAGCGAAGCCCTGATCGAAGCCCGTACGTTTATTGTGTCTGTGACTCTAGCGAAGTCTGTCAGTGTGCGTTTAGACCTTCGTGTACGAAGCCCAGCACCAGTTGCTGCTGCCAAGTACTTGGTCGAAGTCCTCAGTGGGGTGTCCACTCTTGGGAAGGGTGAAGTGCGAAGCCTGCTCGAAGCACCCTGTGTGCGGAGCCTGCACTGACTTAGCAGAGTAGATTTTCGAGGGTTGTAAGTGGAGCGAAGTCTTCTTGGCTTCGAACTGTTGGTCCTGCGAAGCCTGTGTTCAGAGCTGTCAAAACACCTTCGAACCAGACCTTCGAAGGTAGTGTTCGAAGCCTATTCCGCAGAAGACAGAACTAAAACCGAAGGCTAGTTTTTAGCCCGAAATTTTAGAAGCTCCCATTCACCCCCCCTCTAGTCGCCGTTTCCGGTCCAACAATTGGTATCAGAGCAGGTTAAGATCACCATTTGACCTTAACCGGTTTTGTGATCTGTTGGCGACATGGATAGAGGCAGTAAAATTCCTCTGTTCGATGGGACTGATTTTGCATACTGGAAGGTGCGCATGGAGGCTTACTTGTTAAGCCAAGGAAATGCAATTTGGGAGATTGTGGACTCACAATACTCCATCCCTGAGACTCGCACCTCTCAAACAGAGAAGGATCAGTATAATGCCAACTCCAAGGCAAGGAATATACTGTTCATTGGTTTGAGCCGGAGTGAGTTTGATAGGGTGCAGCACCTTAGGACTGCTAGGGAAATTTGGACAACACTCACTATTTTTCATGAGGGCTCTACACAGATTAAGGCCAGGCGCCAAAGCACATACAATCAACAGTATCAGTTGTTTGTGCAGGCACCTGGTGAATCTATAGATGCCATGTTTTCTCGCTTTGATGCAATAGTGAGTAACTTGCGATCCAATGGGACGCTTGCTTACAATGACCATAATAGGGCTATCAAGCTTCTCTATGCTCTTGACCGTAGCATATGGGAAGTGAAGATATCCAGCATTGAGGAGTTTGCAGGTTATGACACTTTGACCTGTGATGAGCTCTTCAGCAAGCTGAAGTCCACAGAGATTGCCAAGGCATCTCTTGCAGTGCATAGAAGCTCCTTGCCACAACCATTGGCATTGGTTTCTAGCACTAGCCGTGGCACCACTGCAGAACCAAGCACATCTGGCACTTGTGTTTTTTGCAGATGGTTTTGCTTTGTCCTCCCTGGTCTCCGTCACAAAGGAGCAGGTGGACACTCTAGATGATGATGAGCTTGCTCTCATTGCCCGGAGGTTCACCCGTTTTCACCATGAGAGACGGGATCAGAGGAGAAGTGGTTTTAGTGGTTGTTTTGAGTGTGGCGACACTTCTCACATCAAGGCTAATTGCCCCAAGCTCAAGAAGAGAGATGAGAGTGAGCGCCCCAAATACCACAAAAAGGAGAGGAAGCCTTTTGTGAAGGGCAAGCGCGGCAAGATGGCTAAGAAAGTAGCCAAAGTCGCTTCCAGAGCTTTTGTTGCTGCTCTCAGCGACATCGACACTTCCTCAACTGAGGAGTCGAGCTCTGAGGAGGAGGAGTCCCCAAAGAAGGAGGACAAGAAGGACAAGAAGGGACGAGATTTCACCGGCCTTTGCTTCATGGCCGACAGCGATCACAGCGGCGATGAGCTTGACTCATCTGAGGTACCTCTATCATCTGACCAGCTATTAATTAAATTAGATGAGCTGAATGAAGTAGTTCTTGGTCAGGATAGATTGCTTTTGCAAGCCGCTAGAGAAAGAAAAGACCTTAGACTTAGGCTAGAATCTGTTTCTACTGAATATGTCATGCTTAAGTCTAAAGTTAACGATGCTGAATGTGATTCTTGTACCACTGTCATGGGTGAGCTTGCTTAGTTGCGTTCTGTACATGCTCAAACTCTTTCTGAGCTTGAGACTGCACAGAAGCAGCTTTTGGAGGTGGATTCTAGACCTCATGATATTATTGAATGCATGAACTGTTCTTTATTGCGCGAGAGCATTAATTTACGTGATAAACATGTTCATGATTTAGAGGCTAGACTGGAGAGGGCCGGTAGTTCTAAGGATGTGCAACCTGTTTGTGACACTTGCATTACCCTTAAGGACCAGCTAGGCACTGTTAGAGAGCGAGCTGAGAACCTTATGACTGAAAATGAATACCTTCTTTCCGTGGTTAATAAATGCACTGAGGGAAAGGGTAGGATGGATTTGCTCTTGGCCAAGACCAAGTTGTGTGCTAACAGAGCATGGGTAGCTCTAGGTTTGGGTTTTGAGAGGATACCTTCAGACAGTAAGACCAAAACTGTTTTTACCTCTCCCACTACCCTAGAGAAAGAGAGAGCTCTGTTGGACACCCCATCAGCCAAAAAGCCTACCCATCCACCAAAGAAAATCACCCCTCCTGCCAAGAAAAATCCTCCCAAGAAAACCACTCAGAAGAAACCCAAGGAGCCTGTGAGAGTTGCTCCTGTGACCCATGAGAGTGCCCCCAGGAGAGTGTTTCATTGTTCCTATTGTCAGCGGGCGGGTCATTTGGTTGGATTCTGTTTTCGTCGCATCAAGGATGAGCGACGCTCTCAGGCGATGAGTTACCAGGACATGCATTACCCATCTTTAGGTATGCATGAGTCTGAGTTGTACTATCGTCCTGCTTTTGAGGCTCCTCGTGCTTCTCGGAGAGGTTTTGCTCCTCGAGGTATTCACCATGTTCCATATGGTGGTAGACCTCGGGCGAGTAGCTTTGTACCTCGTCAGAGTAGGAGACCTCGACATGTTGTTCTATCACAGCATGTAGGTAGACCTCGCACTTTGCATCATTCTGATTATTATGTGCGTAGACCGTCTACTTTTACTGCGCCTACTACTCGTGTCACTCAGTGCTGGATGCCTCGTCATTATTTCACTCACCCCAGCACTGAGCAATCGAGATATTCTTATCATGTGTAGGCGACAGATCGAGGCTTGGAGGGCACGTGGATCATGGACTCCGGTTGTTCGCGCCACATGACCGGAGATGCAGCATGGTTCTCCAGCCTCACTACAACCAAGCAAAGGGAACATATCACCTTCGGAAACAATCGAAGGAGTAGAGTGAAAGGTAAAGGTGTGGTAAGAATTAATTCGAACTTCACTCTCAAAGATGTTGCTTTGGTTAAGAACCTGGGATACAATTTGCTGTCTGTATCTCAGTTGCTTGATGAGGGCTTCGAAGTGCGATTCCATCGCGATACTTCGCAAGTGCTCAATTCTGATGGCGTTGTGGTGTGTAAGATCTTTAGAGTTGGGAGAGTTTTTGGAGCTGATTTTTCAGAGTCATCTGGTTCTTCTCATTGTCTTGTTGCTCATTCAACTTCTGAGTTTTGGAAGTGGCATAGGAGACTAGGGCATATGAGCTTTGAGTTGCTCGCTCGTTTGAGTGCCCTAGGTCTGATCCGAGGATTGCCCAAGCTCAAGTTTGAGAAGAATTTAGTTTGCGCTCTTTGTCGACATGGAAAAATGATTGCCGCTTCGCATTCGCCAGTCACCACAGTGATGACTGAACAACCCGGAGAACTTCTCCATATGGACACTGTAGGTCCTTCTCGGGTTAGTTCTTTAGGCGACAAGTGGTATGTATTAGTTATTGTCGATGATTTCTCTCGCTACTCTTGGGTCTTCTTTCTTGCCAGCAAGGATGAAGTGTTTTCACACTTTCGGAGCTTGGCTTTGAGACTTTTTACTGAACTCCCTGGTGCATTGAAATTCATTCGAAGTGATAATGGCACTGAGTTCAAAAATAGTCTCTTTGTTGACTTTTGCATGGAGCATGGCATAGAACATCAATTCTCTGCTCCACGGGTTCCTCAACAAAACAGTGTTGTTGAGAGGAAGAACCGCACTTTGGTTGAGATGGCTAGGACGATGCTTGATGAGCATAGGACTCCTAGAAAATTCTGGGCTGAGGCCATGAACACTGCATGTTACATCTCAAACCGAATCTTCTTGCGCTCAATTTTGAACTTGACATCCTATGAGCTGCGTTTTGGGAGATAGCCCAAGGTTACTCATCTTCGAGTTTTTGGCTGTCGCTGCTTTATCCTAAAACGTGGTAACTTGGATAAATTTGAGTCGCGATCTTCTGACGGGATCTTTTTGGGTTACACTACACATGGTCATTCTTATCGTGTTTATATTTTAGAGACTAACACTGTCATCGAGTCATGTGACGTGACTTTTGATGAATCAACCCCCTCTGTTAGTTCTGCATTTGAACAGGCAAATGAACACGACATAGAACAGACCATCTTCGAAGAAGAAGATCCCGGAGAATTCGAGGATGAACCCCTGATACCCTCGACATCAACCCCCGAAGCCGACCCCGCTTCAACCACTTCGGCACGAGGTCCCGAAGCGACTACCTCAACATCGGTCATCTTGGACCACTCTATCGCACAAGTTGAGGGGGAGACTGCATCCCGCCGCGAGGCTCCACACCATGTTCAAAGGATGCACCCTCCCGAGCAGATCATTCGTGAGCTTGATCAAAGGGTAACATGTTCTCATGCTCATTTATTGATTCCGCTTTTGTTGCTTCTTTCGAGCCCTTAGATGTTAGTCATGCACTTTTTTATTCTAGTTGGATCAATGCCATGCATGAAGAACTTGAAAATTTTGAGAGAAACCAAGTCTGGTCTCTAGTTGATCCTCCACCAAATGTTCATTTCATTGGAACAAAATGGATTTTCAAAAATAAACAAGGGGAGGATGGGACTATAGTTAGAAACAAGGCTAGACTTGTAGCTCAGGGCTTTTCTCAACTAGAAGGGATTGATTTTACTGAAACTTTTGCACCTGTTGCTCGCCTTGAGGCCATTAGGATTTTGCTTGCCTTTGCGACATCCCGGGGATTCAAACTCTATCAAATGGATGTCAAAAGTGCTTTTCTTAATGGCTTCATAGGTGAAGATGTTTATGTAAAACAACCCCTGGTTTTGAAAACCCCAAGTACCCACATAAAGTCCTTAAACTTCATAAGGCTCTTTATGGACTCAAGCATGCCCCTCGGGCTTGGTATGACAGACTTAAGTCTTTTCTGCTTGAGCGGGGGTATTTGATGGGCTCTGTTGATAAAACACTGTTTACTCTCAAGCATGGCAAAGATTTCCTCCTAGTGCAGATTTATGTGGATGATATCATCTTTGGTGGCTCTTCTCATGCTTTGGTTGCCGAGTTTGCAGATACCATGAGCAGAGAATTTGAAATGTCCATGATGGGTGAACTCACCTTTTTTCTTGGTTTGCAAATCAAGCAAAGCAAACAAGATACCTTCATCCATCAGACGAAGTACACCAAGGACCTGCTCAAGAAATTTGACATGACAGATGTGAAGCCCCTCGCCACTCCAATGGCTACATCTGTAGCATTGGATCCTGACGAAGATGGAGAAGCCGTAGATCAGAAGGAGTTCCGAAGCATGATCGGCTCCCTCCTCTACTTGACTGCTACGAGGCCGGACATACACTTCGCAGTGTGTCTGTGTGCTCGTTTTTAGGCTTCACCACGAGCTTCGCACCGCCAAGCGGTAAAGCGCGTTCTAAGGTATCTCAAACATACCCTTGAATTTGGCATATGGTATTCAGCGTCTTCATCTTTATGTCTTCGAGGTTATTCCGATGCGGATTTTGCTGGGTGTAGGATTGATAGGAAGAGTACCTCTAGTACTTGTCATTTTCTGGGTACTTCTCTGGTTTGCTGGTCTTCCCGCAAACAGTCTAGTGTTGCACAATCGACGGCTGAGGCCGAATATGTTGCTGCAGCTAGCTGTTGCTCTCAGATTTTGTGGATGGTTTCCACTTTGCGGGATTTCGGGTTAGATTATAAGAGTGTTCCACTTTTCTGTGATAACACTAGCGCTATTTGTATTGCAAACAACCCGGTTCAGCATTCCAGAACCAAACACATTGATGTGCGATATCATTTTCTCAGATCACAATGAGAAGGGTGATATTGAACTTCAATATGTTGATACCCAACACCAGCTTGCCGACATTTTCATAAAACCCCTCGATGCTTCTCGATTTGCCTACTTGCGTGGGGAACTTGGTATTTGTCACCCTTACGGCATTTTGTGAGGGGGAGCAGATCTAGATGGATGTGCATTTGCTAATTGTGTTGAAATTGCATTTACATCTTTTGCACTTCTATGCCTGATTATAATCCATGACATCATGACAGCTTAGCTCTTTTTAATTTATCTGAAACATTCATATGCATGATGTTTTCTTTTCAAAATCAAATCGTGCTCACTGCTTAGTCTTGAATCTAGCATGTGTTGGCAGGACTACTTTAGCTATCTTTTATCTGCTTGATAGCAAGACACTGTTCATTGGATGCTAAAAATTGCAACTTGAAAAATTGTTCTACATTTTCATGGATATTCATAAAGTGCCCAACAATTGGTTCACTTAGTTAAAATCAAAAACTCCATGATTTGCATGCTTTAAGTGAAAAGATCCAGGTGGGTTTGTTTGTCGCACTACTCTATTCTGGACTCCTTTCCATTGCACATTGGTCTGAACTGTAATAGTGTAGTGTATGCCAAAATCATTGCTTTAAGCTTCTTATGGTTTTCATGCCTAGGCTTGACCTGATTGGAAAGTATAAGGTGGACAAACAAATAACCCCTAGCACTAAGAAAAGAACAACATAATTCTTTAATCATCAAGTTTGCTTTCATGCTCCATTTGAACTGGACTTGACTGTCTAGAGTAGAATTTAACTAGCTTTGCGCAGTCCTTGCTTTTACTTGTCTAGTTTCCTTGACTAAGTGGTGGTGCTTTTATTTCAAAACTGGTCAAATCACATGCTTCATCATGTTTTAGAGATTGTTAATTTGAGCTGAGCCCATGATCATTGGTGTTATTATTGGCATATTTTTGCTTTATATGTTTGTGCAATTCTGCTCATTTCCCAGCTATGCATCTTTTTCATGCTCCTTGATGCTTGCATTGCCAAAGGGGGAGAGACTTGAGAAAATTTGACATAAAGGGGGAGAAGGTTCCTTGTTGCCAAAAGGGGGAAAACTTAACTCAGGGGGAGTTTTTATTGCCGAAGGGGCTTTTACTCTTTTGAAAAGGGGGAGGAAAATTCTTTTGTCAAGTGACATGGTTTGGATCTTTTCTGAGTTTTTATGGTCACTTGTGTGCTGAAAGTTTTTAAATTTTCTTGGATTTAAAGTTGGTTGTCAATGCACTCATCAAGGGGGAGATTGAGAAACCAAGGGTTGGTTTTAGTATTTGTGATGAGTGATTGACAGGCTTTTAACCTCTGTTCGAAGGGGTACCTCCGGAAGGGGTTTGGAGGTTGGACCTCCGAAGGGTGTTCGGAGGTGGTTTCACCGAAGGGTGTTCGGTGGTTGGTTGCTGCAGCTGTGGCAGTGGAGTGTGCCTGTCGGAGGGGTCCGACAATACACGATGACTGGGTGTGTACCGAAGGCCTCGGTACTTTGGGCGGTACACCATAGTGTGTACCGGAGGTTGCTAACCCGGAGAGGTCTCCGGAGTACTGGAAACACTTGTCTGTTTGTCGGTGGTGCGCAGGGACTTCGGAGGCGACGGACAGGTTCGCGGCAGGTGAACCTGGGTCAAGCGGGAGGCTTGATGCCAGGAGAGCGGGGAGCTCCGTCATGGTGGCTGCGAAGGGGTCTGGGTCAGTCCTCGGGTCGAGGCATGCCAGGTGAAGGCAGAGAGTGCGGAGCGTGGCTCCGGGTCAAGGTACTCTGAGACAAAGTCCTTGGAGGTGAGGCACTTCGAAGGTACTCCGAATGGAGTGACTTCGGAGTTGGGTGGATCAAGTCCTCTGCTGAGGCAAAGAGTTCGAAGTGTGCTCCGGAGGGAGACATTCGAAGGTGCCCGACGAAGGTCTCAGAAGTCGAGGCGCATCGAAGGCATGGTCCGGGTGAGGCTCGTCGAGGAGTGTGCTCGGGGAGAGACACTGCGACGAAGGGCTCATGGAATGCTTCGTGCGGAGGCCTTGGATGAAGGAGGGACTTTGAAGGGTGGTACTCCGAAGGTGGGGCTTCGGAGTGTAGTTGTCTTGTGGCACTTCGGCCTGCATGGCTTCGGTACACGGACTGACGGAGTTCGAGCTAAGAGTAGTTGCGAAGCCGTGGTGGTCCACTCCGGAGGTGTTGGTGCGAAGGCCCAAGGGCTTTGACGGCTTCGGCTCAAAACCTTCACTGTATCGAAGGCTGACTTCGGTGAAGCGAAGGCCATCTGGCTCAAGGTTCTCACCGAAGCTACCGCACCCCTCGCGTGCGAAGGGGGGCTTCGGAAAGGTCAAAGGCTGCAAGTCTGATAGTGTCTGCTCTGCAAAAAGCTGGCGCTGTCCCCTCTGCAAAGGCTGACAAAGAAGCCTCCAATAAAGTTGACTACCTTTTGTACCCCTCAGTTCTGTAGAGACAAAACCAATGTAAACCCTAGGGGTAAAGTAGTCAATTCCTTTGGGTGAACTGTGGGCTATAAATATGGGGGCTCGGTAGGTAACATTTAACACTTTGAGCATTTACTGTTGAGCTCCTGTACTAGCCACACACTTCGTTGTATTCATCCAGAGTTCAATTTTATTGTGTTCCTTGTTCAAGCGGCGAAGCCCTGCCTCTGTGTGCTTTTTGCTTGAGCTCGTTTTACATACCTCGCTAGTTGTAGTGCACCGAAGCCTGTCTAGGCGAAGGGTGTTTTGAGCGAAGTGTGTTTTTCAGTGTGCTGTCGCTCTGTGTAACAGGAGGCGAGACCTCGCTGCTTACTAGCGAAGTCCTGATCGAAGCCCGTACGTTTATTGTGTCTGTGACTCTAGCGAAGTCTGTCAGTGTGCGTTTAGACCTTCGTGTACGAAGCCCAGCACCAGTTGCTGCTGCCAAGTATTTGGTCGAAGTCCTCAGTGGGGTGTCCACTCTTGCGAAGGGTGAAGTGCGAAGCCTGCTCGAAGCACCCTGTGTGCGGAGCCTGCACTGACTTAGCAGAGTAGATTTTTGAGGGTTGTAAGTGGAGCGAAGTCTTCTTGGCTTCGAACTGTTGGTCCTGCGAAGCCTGTGTTCGGAGCTGTCAAAACACCTCCGAACCAGACCTTCGAAGGTAGTGTTCGAAGCCTGTTCCGCGGAAGACAACTAAAACCGAAGGCTAGTTTTTAGCCCGAAATTTTAGAAGCTCCCATTCACCCCCCCTCTGGTCGCCGTTTTCGGTCCAACAAAAACTGAATAGAGAGGGGAGTTATATCCCTGGCCGAGCCCCGGTCTAACCGGCCATGTAGGCCCGGTCGGACCGACTCAGCAAGGGCGGTCGGACCGGCCAAGTAGACCCGGTCAGACCTACGGTATTAAAGCCCAGCCATTAAATTTCAAAGCACAAAGGGAGCAAAAGTGAAAAATATAGCAAACTAATTTTGAAAAATTTCAGACTTTGCAGAAACCAAGTATAACTCCCAAGGTTTATAAACCATCAAGTTTTCAAATTTTTAAGTTCAAAAAGATGCCATTTGTGGCCGCGGTTCCCAACACGTCCGAACTCTTGTCCGAACTTCAATTTTTTAAATATCTTTTGATAGGATGGATAAAGTTAAAACATTTGAATACGAAAAATGATCATATGATCCATCTCTACAAGTTTTGTTTTGGGCAAAAGTTCAAAATATGTCTTGAAATGAAACTATGGGAAAAATTCGATTTAACTCAAAACCAGACTCTTTAAGTTTCCAAAACTTCCAAATTTTGTTTTTCAACATACTAAGCAATTTCCAACATATAAGAGTAACCATATACTCCCCCTTAATGTATAGCCTTAGGAAAACATATAAGAGCACATGAACTTCAAATATGGCACTACAAGCATAAAAGCATACATATATGTCACACACGGATAGAAAAATCTAAAACTCACATATATGCATGATTTCAAGCCACATTTGAGAAGTCTATTATATTCAATTCATTCCTAAGCTTACAAAAGCGGGATTCATCAAGTGGTTTGGTAAAGATATCTGCTAATTGATCTTCGGTTCTTATGTGGCTAATGACACTGTCACCTTTGCCAACATGATCTCTTAGAAAGTGATGGCGAATATCAATATGCTTGGTTCTAGAGTGTTGGACGGGATTGTTGGCAATTTTGACAGCGCTATCATTGTCACAAAGAAGAGGGACATTTGAGAATTCTATTCCATAATCAAGCAAGGTTTGCCTCATCCAAAGTAATTGAGCACAACAACTACCCGCGGAGACATATTCTGCCTCGGCGGTGGAAAGGGCAACGGAGTTTTGTTTCTTAGAGGCCCAAGAAACAAGAGACCTCCTAAGGAATTGACAGCCCCCAGAAGTTCTTTTTTGATCAACCTTGCAACCAGCATAATCCGAATCGGAATAGCCAATTAGCTCAAATTTAGCACCTTTGGGGTACCACAAGCCTATATGGATGGAATGTTTTAAATATCTTAGAATTCTCTTGACCGCCATCAAATGACAATCTTTTGGTGCGGCTTGAAATCTAGCACACATGCAAACACTAAACATGATATCGGGCCTAGATGCGGTAAGATAGAGCAAACTACCAATCATGGATCTATATAATTTTTGATCTACCGGTTTACCTCCCTCATTTAGGTCGAGATGTCCGTTGGTCGCCATAGGTGTCTTGATAGGCTTATCTTCCATCAATCCGAACCTTTTGAGAAGATCATGGATATACTTCGTTTGGCTCACAAAGGTTCCATTCTTGAGTTGCTTGACTTGAAGTCCAAGGAAGAAACTCAATTCTCCTATCATGGACATCTCAAATTCCCTAGACATCATATCACCAAAAACTTTGCACAATTCTTCATTAGTAGAACTGAATATAATATCATCGACATAAATTTGACAAACAAAGAAATCATCATTAATTATTTTTGTAAACAAGGTAGTGTCAACTTTACCAATTTTAAAACCCTTTGAGAGGAGAAAATCTCTCAATCTTTCATACCAAGCTCTAGGAGCTTGTTTTAAACCATAGAGAGCTTTTGAGAGTTTATAAACATGATTAGGATTTTTAGGATTTTTAAAACCGGGTGGTTGTTCAACAAAAACTAGTTCGGCTATTTCGCCATTCAAGAAAGCACTTTTCACATCCATTTGATATAGTTTAATATCAAAACATGAAGCAAAAGCAAGTAAGATGCTACCAATCGTGCCTTGTTTCTCTCAACTTGAGTGAATCCTTGTGCTACCAATCGTGCCTTGTTTCTCTCAACCAACCCGTTTTCATCTTGCTTGTTTCTAAAAACCCACTTTGTTCCAATGACGTTGTGCTCCTTGGGTCTCTCCACCAATGTCCAAACCTTGTTTCTTTCAAAATTGTTAAGCTCTTCATGCATAGAATTTACCCAATCCGGGTCATTTAGAGCTTCATCTACATGTTTGGGCTCAATAGAAGAAACAAACGAGTAATGCTCACAAATAGAAGCAACACGAGATCTAGTTTGAACACCCTTACTAATGTCACCCAAGACTTGATCAATTGGGTGATCTTTTGCGGTGGCATTGTGAACCTTGGATGGAATAGTAGAGGATTGATTTTTGACTTCATCTTCATCAAGTTGAGTCAAATTTTGCGTAGCGGAAGTAGAAGCTTCAACTTGAGTGGAGGATGGAAGTTCATCATCTTCTTTAGGCTTGATGTCATCGATGGACATGTTCTTCATTGCCCTTATCAAGCCTTCATCACCTACATCATCCAAATTCTCGTGCCCCTCTTGGGAGCCATTAGTCTCATCAAATTGAACATCTGAGGTTTCTTCAACAATACCTTTGCTCTTGTTATACACTCGGTATGCCTTGCTATTTGATGCATATCTAAGGAGAAATCCTTCATCACAACGACTTTCAAACTTGGTTAGTCTAACACCTTTTCTATAAATATAGCATTTGCAACCAAACACACGAAAGTAAGCAATATTTGGTTTTCGTCCAATTAAGAGTTCATATGGAGTCTTTTTCAAAAGACGATGCAAATAAAGACGATTAGAAGCATGACAAGAAGTGTTTATAGCTCCCACCCAAAAAGAGTCGGAGACACTATACTCATCAAGCATAGTTCTAGCCATCTCAATAAGGGTCCTATTCTTTCTTTCCACAACACCATTTTGTTGTGGTGAATAGGTGGTGGAAAGCTCATGCTTAATGCCGAGATCATCACAATAATCTTCAATATTTGTATTTTTAAACTCGGATCCATTGTCACTCCTTACTTTTACAATAGAAAAGTTGAATTCGTTTTGAGCCCGTTTTGCAAACTTTTTGAAAATCTCGGGGGTTTTAGCTTTGTCATGTAAAAAGAAAACCCAAGTAAATCTTGAGAAATCATCCACAATCACAAGACAAAAACTATTTCCTCCGATGCTTTTATAAGTTGTTGGACCAAATAAATCTATATGCAAAAGCTCCAATGGTCTAGAAGTAGACATGACGCTTTTGCTAGGATGAGAGCAAGCGACTTGCTTCCCCGCTTGACAAGCACTACAAAGTTTATCTTTTTCAAATTTTATATCTTTTAAACCAACAACCAAATCTCTTTTTGCAAGTTTGTTTAGTTGACTCATTCCCACATGAGCAAGCCTTCTATGCCAAAGCCAACCCAATGAGGTTTTTGCAACCAAACAAGTTTTCAAATTAGCTTCATTTGAAGAGAGGTCTACCAAATAGAGATTTCCAAAACGAAAACCTTTAAAAACTAAGGAGTTATCATGGATACTAGTTACAAATACTTCTTGAGGATTAAATTTGCATGAAAGGCCTAAATCACATAGTTGAGCTATAGACAATAAGTTGAAATTCAATGACTCAACTAGTGAAACATTTGAAATGGAGAAATCATTTGAGATAGCAATTTTACCTAGACCCATTACCTTCCCTTTACTATTATCACCGAAGGTCACTCTTTCTTGATCTTTAGCACCTACTTCAAATGACGTGAACATTTTCCTATCACCGGTCATATGTTGAGTGCACCCACTATCAAGCACCCAATGTGATCCTCCGGTGTGGTAGTTTACCTACAAAAGAGATTAAGCCTTTTTAGGTACCCAAATCCTTTTGGGTCCTTGTAGGTTAGTTACCAAAGCTTTTGGCACCCAAATGGATTTCTTCTTTTCTCCTAAAACAGGAGTGCCCAAAAACTTAGCATAAATAGAGCCATCATTAGCTCTCTTAAGCATGTAATGAGAATCAAATACATCACTTTTAGGAATTTTGTTTATATGGCATTCACCAATCATGTGACCAACTTTTCGACATTTATTACAAAATTTTCCATTACTCTTAATAAACCTTGGGGCTTGATAAGAAGGCTTTTTACCCTTCTTGGGAACAAAACCAAGTCCCTCCTTGTTGAAAGAGCATCGTTGTTGACTTAAAATTTTATCAAGAGTACTTTTGCCTTTGAAGCATCTTTCCAAACTCTTACTTAGTTTGACAACTTGTTCCTTGAGCTCATGATTCTCAACAACTAACAATGAATTAGATGAAGATGAAACCTTTGTGGAACATGATGCATCATCAATAGTGGATGAACATGGCATAGCAAGTAAATCATCACATGAAGTAGATATGCTATTCTTAGTTGGAATGCAATTAGCAACATTTAGACATGCATTATCAAAAATATCACATGTGACACCTATATCTACCTTTGGCCTAATGAGTGTAGAGGCAATGAGAGTTTCATAGGCTTCTTCAAGCTTCTCATGAGAGACCAAAAGCATCTTATGAGAAATCTTCAACTCCTCATATTTAGCTATTAGAGACTCATGATCTTTCTTTAGAGCCTTAAACTTGACTCTCTCTTTGCCGTTTAACTCATTTAGCTCCTCAAGCATTTGTGCAAGATCATCATAAGATAATTCATCATCACTATCATCTTGTTCACTAACGCAAGTGGATGTTACCTTAGTACTTCCTTTTGCCATGAGACAAAAAGAAGAGTATAGTGATGGAGCTTCCGTTATTGCGATCCCCGCCATGTTCTTATTTCTTGAGTTTGACTCACCACCGGAGTCGGATCTTGAAGAAGAATCGGAGCTATCTTCATTTGAATCCCATTCTCCCACAAATGCTTCATTTCTACCCTTTTTCTTGTTCAACTTCTTGAAGAGCTTTTTCTTCCCATTCTTTTCTTTGTTCTTCTTTCGAGATTTATCATCTTCACTTTCTTGTTTGTTCGGGCATCTTGAGGCAAAATGACCCTTCTCATTACACTCATAACATCTTACATTCTTTAGGTTCCTTTTGGTTGACTTCTTGTCACCATTGTTCTTGAATGAGCTTGAAGAGCTTCCTCTCTTTTTCATGAACCGGTTGAACTTTCTCACAAAAATAGCCATCTCTTCATCCTCGGTATCACCATCACAAGAGGTGTCTTCTTCTTCTTCACATTTCTTCTCAACCTTGGCCTTCAAGGCAATGTTCTTCTTCTTGGATGAGGAGTGATCTTCGGAGCTTCCTTCAATTCTCTTGTTCTTGTAAATCTCATTTGTGTTAATAGTTCCCAAAAGTGTTGTGGGAGTCAAACTTGACATGTCCGAGTTGATAAGGAAGGTCACCAAAGTGTCATACTTCTCGGGCAATGCTTTCAACATTTTTTGAGCAACTTCCAACTCTGTGTACTTCACTCCAACACCTTTGAGATCATTGACAATCACATTAAGTTTTGCATACATCTCATTGACACTTTCATTTGGCAACATGGTGAATGTTTCATAGTTGATCTTGAGGTAGTGCGACTTGGCATTCTTCACACTTGTTGTTCCATCATGTATATCTTGAAGTGTAGTCCAAATATCATGTGCCGTTGAAATATTGCTTATCCTATTGAATTCTTCGGCACACAAACAATTGAACAAGGCATTTGTAGCTTGAGCATCAAGTTGCATATCTTTCTTGTTTTGACTTCAAAACCTAACTCAACAATACGCCAAATTTCAAAGCTCATGGCTTTGAGGTGAGCAGCCATACGAACTTTCCAAATGGAATAATTTGAACCATCAAAGTAAGGACCTTTGCATACGTTGTGAACCACCTCGTCGGACATCTTCTCTCTAGGCGGTAAAGCCTAACTTGAGAGACCAAGCTCTGATACCACTTGTAGGATCGATGTACCGACTAGAGGGGGGGTGAATATGCGGTTTTTAAAACTAATTCAATTTTAGCTAAACAATAAGCAAGGACCTAAGGCAATGGAAGCAAACAGTTAGAACAAAGAGTGCAACCTAAGATGGCAAGTAGATTACTCTAGAAAAGTAAGCTTGCACAATTTAACTTGCTCAAAATAAAAGGGGACAAGAGACAACCGAATTGTATCCCGAGGTTCGAAAATTTGCCAATTTCCTACGTCCTCGTTGAGGCGAGTTTCACTTGACCACTCTCTTCACCAAGCCTCGGATTTCTCAATGAGAAATTAGCTTGAAGATGAGCCGGCACCAGAAGTGCAACTCTCGGGCCTCGATCACTAGTGGTAGCTCTTCTCCACTCCGGATAGGCGAGCTCCAACCTTCACAACCTTCCGGGTCTCCTCCACAACCTTCTAGGAGAGATCACCGGTTTCTTCTCCAAGCCGTCTAGGAGATGGCAATCTCCAAGAGTAACAAGCTGCAATCAAAGCTAGGAGAAGAGGATCAAGTGCCAAAATGCCAATGCAATGCAATCAACTCAATCACTTGATCACCCTTTTTCTTCCCAACCTCACTAGTGCTCAATGGTGGGAGAGACTCTCTTGTGCTCAAGTATGCTCAAATGAATGCCAAAAGTCTAGCCAAGGAGCTGTAGCAAGGGTTTATATAGCCACACACCCCAAAACTAGCCGTTACACGAGTTAGGTGGCTCTCTGCGCACTATCGGTCTGACCGCCCATCTTGGGTCGGTCTGACCGACCTCAACTGCAACGGCTAGAAAACTAGTTGTTTACTGATGTGACAGGACACCTCGGTCTGATCGGCCATGCTGGCCCGGTCGGACCGACCCTACTCGGTCTGACCGGCCATCGGCTCGGTCGGACCGATAGTGCTCCCGTCGGCTCTGTAAACCAGCAGTTTTTAGTACTGCGCAACCCGGTCGGACCGACCCCCTGGCCGGTCGGACCGCCCAACTCCAGCCGGTCTGACCGGACCCATATGGTCGGTCAGACCGCCAGGGTCAGACAACTCCAACAAAAACTGCATTTTGTGTTTCCAAGGAATTTAGCCAAAGTGGTAACTTTTGCAACAAACACACATGTTCAAAAGATACTCCATGCAATGCAAATTGGCACTTGAAAATCAACTCATAACCAAGATGCAACCCCTCATTATAGTACAACAAAAACAAAATTTAAACCTAGCCTAATTGATCGCTCCAAACACCTCGATCAATTTATAGATTCCTTCAAACCTTTTGCCATAGCCTTTAAACGTCCAGATCTTCGGGTTTTCCATCTTGTGCTCCACTTGCGCGGGACCTACCTATTTCCTTCACACTTAAGAAAAAATATTAGTCCACAAACGCGCGTTTGTCATTAATTACCAAAACTCACATGGGGCCTAGATCTTCATGGTGACGGTGCTGAGGCAAGCTAGCATGCGAGGGCATCGGAGCATGCAGGGCGAGCCAGAGCACGAGATAGAGGAGGGAGGATATAGGTGAAACCACGAAAGAAGGTTGGTCAGCAGGTAGGAAGGGAAAGGAGGGGAGGGGAGGGGGAGGGGAAGGAGGAAGGAGGGAAAAGAGAGCAATTTTTGTGTTATTGATCGGTGGATTCTAGTGACTATTGTTTAAATCTCAGATTTTAATGAAAACGGTGGTATGGAGTTCAAATGTCAGATTTTAGCGAAAATGGTGGCGTGGAGCATGTCAATCTGTTAGCAAAAGCATCACACTAAAAGAATTTATTTATTTAGTATAGATTAGTTTGGAGGTTAAAAGTATGATTTTCTAGTCGAGGCAACATTCGACAACGGCCTAATATTTGAGGCATTTCTATACCTTTTCCACTCTATAAATACATAAAACTCATATAAATCGTATAATCATTTATGCGAAAGAGTTGTTGATATAAAATACATATTAATTACTTCTAAAAAAATACATATTTCGTACCCTAGTTCGCCGATGCTCCGTGTACAGCGTAGAACTGTAGATTTCGCTGCAGTTGGCCAATCCGGAGAAGAGAGAACGTCACATTATCCTCTCCGCCTCATCCATCCCTGCCGAAGACGAGACTCGAGAGCAGCAGCAGCAGCAGCAGCAGCAGCAGCTCCCTCTCTGTTCTTGGTCTCCTCCCTCCCCTCCTTCCGCATCTTCCTCCTCCGGGGATGGCGCCGCTGAGATGCGTCACAACCACCGCCCATCACTCCCTCCTCGGCTCGCCCACCTGCCTCGCACGCCCGCGCCGGAGGTCCCCCACCTCCGTGCGCGCCGCCGTCGCTGTCCAGTCAGAAGCGAAGGCCAAGGTGTCGCTCATCCGGATTGGAACCCGCGGGAGGTGATCAGAATCGACCCTTTCTTTGTTAGTTTGTGTAATTTTGGGTGGTGCCCGTGCGGTTAGATGGTAAAAAATCGCGTCTTTAGGTGCTAATTTGTTGATTTGGGGTGGTAGGGTGGTGGACTTGCTCACGTTCCTGTCGAGATCTTGTATTCGCATGTTCTTTTTTCAGGGAATTTGGGTTTTGAGTTGTGGCTCTGACCCAATTGCGTCTTTAGATGTCAGGCATTGCGCACTAGTTGAATTTAGGCGCCGAGAATTAAGCATGTTTGCCAAGATGTGTGCCTTTAGCTTCGTTTTAATGGAATCTGGTATCAGTGATGGCATGCCATTGTTAAGGTTGTTAACCTCAATAGTGGATTAGTGGTGCTAAACAATGGACTTTGTGCAGTCTGCAAAAGTTGGACATTTACATATTTCATGCAGGATTGTTGGTCAACAGTACATGTTGTATTATTCTTGCGCTTTAGGGCGTGTTTGGTTGCCTGAATTTGGATGGACGGATCCAAGCTCCACCGTATATGACTGAAAATACCTGCGTTTGGTTGGATGACTCCACTATAGCAACTTGTTTCCGCTGGTACAGGTATACGGTTCCATCCGGGATCTGCAGAGCACCTCAACTCACTGGAGGGTTCATGTGGTTCTTTGCAGAATTGTAGACTTCTAGCTTTGCATTTGGATCTTATGTAAAATTTGTTTGCGCTTAGTGACTTCTAGCTTTGACTTGGATTTTATGTAAAATTTACATCCACATTAATCTCTTACAAGAATTTTGCAGGAATTGTTATTAATATTTTCTTTTCAATATTGACTTGAAAGTGACCTTATGCTCTTGCAAAAAAAGGGGGATTTTTTTGGGAGAGTTTCTCTTTTGCCACTGCAATTTAGTGGAGTTCTCTTTTTTTCCATGTGGATGATATGTGGTCCCTGGGAGGTTGTTTTACCTGGGGATGGCAAAAGATAATGTTCTCTTTTTAACGACTTTTCCTGGGATAGAGTATCTTGCTTGAGATATGCAAGTCTGTTATTCAAATTATTGGCTATGTAGGACAGTCCTCTTGCACTTGCACAAGCTCATGAAACCCGAGACAAACTGAAGGCTGTACACTCGGAGTTAGCTGATGATGGGGCTGTTGAGATTGTCGTCATAAAGACCACGGGAGATATGATATTAGACAAACCCCTAGCAGATATAGGAGGCAAGGGTTTATTCACCAAGGAGATCGATGATGCTCTTTTGCAGGGAAGGATTGACATTGCCGTTCACTCAATGAAAGATGTCCCAACATATCTACCCGAAGGCACAATATTGCCCTGTAATCTCCCACGGGAAGATGTGAGAGATGCATTCATATGCTTGACGGCAAATTCTCTTTCTGAGCTTCCTGCTGGCAGTGTTGTTGGAAGTGCTTCTCTGCGTAGACAATCCCAAATTCTCTACAGATATCCATCACTTAAAGTAAGTACAATGACCACATTCACAATGTGTTGTAAAGTTATACTGTGAATGGGTGGTGTTCCATGTCAACTTATTTAAAATATGGCTTGTTGGGGATATGCACTGTTAGATTCATCTCAGTTTGTGTAGGGTCTAATATTAGTTAATACTTTTCACTTTTTAAGGTTGTTAACTTCAGAGGAAATGTTCAGACAAGATTAAGGAAACTCAAAGAAGGGGATGTCCATGCTACACTGTTGGCACTGGCTGGACTAAAACGGTTAAACATGGCAGAAACTGCAACATCTGTATTGTCAGTGGAAGAAATGCTTCCAGCAGTTGCTCAAGGTGCTATTGGAATAGCTTGCAGAAGCAATGATGACAAAATGGTAGGGATCTGATATTTTAATTTGCCAGTAGATTTTTTTAAAAAAATCATAGATGTTTCTTGTAAATGTCATATTCAAATATGACTCAAACTGCACTACCTTTAGTTCTCACCCTGCATTTGCCTCTGATAAAGTGACAATTTCAAGTGTCTATATATTTATTTTTATTGTTCTCAGCAGTGCCACATCATGCTGCTAACACACAACAGATGATTGTTTTCAGATCTGATTGCTTTGTCAACCAACACTTCACATTTTCATTTACCTAGTACAACATGAACCCTTTTCTTTATTGCTCTATGCTCTTTATCCTGACCATGTTTAATATTTTGAATATTGTCAAGTGTCAACTACTGATAGACATGGATTCAAAAGCATCCATTTAGGATGTTTTTAATGCCTGAGTTTGTATTTCTGTTCTGTTCATAGATGTACATGAATGCATGCTCAGCTATGTGGAATGCGCCAGCTGCTTGCATGATCTATTATGTTTTTATACACCACACCAGCTAAGATAATGAGGTGTCCCTCTATTTGCCCTTTCTTTTGTAGATGAATTATCTATCCTCATTGAATCATGAGGATACCAGATTAGCTGTTGCATGTGAAAGAGAATTCTTGGCTGTTCTTGATGGTAACTGCCGAACTCCAATTGCGGCATATGCTTATCGTGATAAGGATGGGAATTGTTCATTCCGAGGGCTGTTGGCTTCACCCAATGGATCTATAGGTACCCCTTGTTCACTAATATCTACGATACAAAATAGCTGTGTTTTATTACGGAATTAACTTTTTTTCTTGTGATGCTGCTTACAGTATATGAGACCTCAAGAACTGGACCTTATGATTTTGATGGCATGGTTGAGATGGGTAAAGATGCTGGCCACGAGCTGAAAGCAAAGGCTGGCCCTGGCTTCTTTGATAGCTTGCAATGAAAACAGAAATCCACCATGGCCCAAGTAGAGTGTTGAATGGGTCATTTTGATTTTGTTTTTGTCCTAGTTCTGCTAGAGGCTTGTACCACGTGTTGAGCTGTCTAATTCAGATTTGCATCTCTCGGTTCTTTTAGCAAGGTGAGATAGAATTTAGAACATTGTTCCACGGTTTGTAATCCCTTGTATTTTCCATTGAATGCTGGAGGAGGCTTTGAGGCCAATTATGTTGATACTTTGTTATTTGATATATTCTGCAGATGGTTTTGTTTTCATAATAATGTAGTTCTTGAATTTTTTACATGTTGAACTTTTGTCACGAGTCTTGTTGAACATGCAATCTATTAACCGGAGCTGAAAAATATATGTTTGCAGTTATAACATCTAAGAATTTTTTTTAACATCATATTAATTAAGGCACAACATTTGTTTACGCAAAATATTACAACGATATAAGTAGAAAGTAGGAACTAGCTTTCAGATACAGGTCACTGATATACTGAATTACAGATGCAGGAAAAGTGGAACTGCGAGTCCTGAGCTAAAATTACTCAAAAGCAATAATAGTACATTTGATGTGGGAGTTTCTTCATTGCACATATGCCGATCACCCTAAGTACCAGCCCTTCACAGGCTCACAGCTGCTCTCTGTTTGAATTGGCACATCTGATGCTGTTGAAATATTAGATTGCTTGCTAGATGGATTGATACTTGATAATGCTGGAAAGTAGAAACTGAATCGCGAACATTTTTTTTTCTCAAAGCTGCAGGCATATCATGAGAAATTGCAGCGTCATTATGTATTGAATTGATGTCAATTGCTCTGATTCTGCATGGATGACATATTAGCCAGCTCTTCAGCAGTCACTGGCTTGTGCATCTGAAACAAACATGAAGTTCTAGTTAGGATTGTGGTGGAATTCCAATTGCATTATCAGTAAATAATTATAATGTCCTACTACGTGCTAACATGCCAGATGGAAGGAAGATTGGTAAAACAAATTAACGTTGATCAAATGTAGGGTAAGCACAAGTAACTCAAGAATTTAATTGTACAAAAAGGAATAAAACAACAATGCCCCTTTAATGAAAGAAGGCCAGGATTGGACAAGGAGGAAGACTAGCATATCATTTTTTAGACAAGATTGTGATGCTAAAGAAGAATGTGGTTTGAAAGATGAAATTGATGGCGACAGCGCGTCAAACAAACAAACTTCTGTTATGTGCCTAGCAAGGTGGTTCACATCAATCTACCAAACAATGGAGTAGTGGGAAGCAAACCAGTACACAGCATAATCACACAGAACTTGTGCTGAATAAATGATCAATGAGTCCTGCAAAAAAAATACTCACCGCGTTGGCAACAGTTAGCAAATGAAAGCACCGTGGAAGGGGATCCTCTGCTGATGGTGTGGTATCATGATTCCAATAGGTTATGTTTTGGAATTCCGCACGGGATTTAAAATTGCTAAATTCCCCTTCTAAGTGCTGCTTATCCTTTCCTGCATTCTTCTTCTCCACTATATAACCTACAAGGGATAGTAGAACCACCTTGAATTTTATCAAGAGAACCAGATAGGCAAAGATTTGGTTCAACATACATTTTCTACAGAAAGAAAAGAAAAGCTAGTTATCGCTATATGTCCCAATGTGCACTGTTGTGAATTGTTCAATACCACACCAAATTTTGGATTTTGATTAGCACGCAAAGCCGTTTCCCATCACTGCTGCTGGTTCGTAATTTGATGTGCAATGACATGAATCAACAAAAAAATGGCATTACCTGCAACAAAATGCTATACCATCCTATGAAACAAACCAATCCAAGAAACACACCTCGGTAGCCATCCGGGAGCGCGATGGTGGCGCCCTGCAGCTTCCTCCCGCGGAAGAAGGCCTCTTCCACCCTCACCCCATCCACCTCCACACCTGCGCGCACGCGCACACACACGCCGAGATTCCTCAACCGAACAGCCAAAAAAGGCGAGATCTTTGCGGCGGTGGCGGCCGTCAAGAATCAATCAAGATTAATAAGAAATGCACTGACTGACCTGTCTCCTTGGGCTTGAAGTAGTCGGAGACGGCGGCGGCGCCGTTTTGCCTGATGCCGCAGGGCAGGTGGTGCACCCTGCAGAGGTCCACGGCCGCCGGGGACAGGTCGACGGCGGCCGTGACGCCGGCGGTGGCGGCCTCTCGTTCCATTGCTCCGGGCTAGAGTAACTGGGTCACACGAGTCGGATGGACAAACTGGGCTTCCTTTTGGTAGCTAAGCCCATCATGAGAGAGATTGAGGGGCTCGTCTTGGATTGGATGTCAGATTAAAAAGAAAAAGATAAGTTTTTAATCTTTTTATGCAGGAACAATATTGACAGTCTCCATATTTTAAGGAAAGTTGAATGCAATGCGAAACAGGTTTGGAAAATACAAGCACACAATAAGTTCATAGGCCTCATTGTCAAATGTGCTGTCACTCTGTTACTGGAAGGAAACATTCCTGGTGTGAAGTTTCAGGTTATTTCTATGTTTATATTCATGAAGGGTCAATATCTCCTATATATGTACATAGCTGAGTCAATATTGACCATATATATAACTGCACATCTGCTATCCAACTCATACAGCTTCATTGCAGATGACCTGATAATCTCCCTCGGATACAGCTTCATTTTTCTTTGAGCAGTACTGTAATATTCACAGCTTCAAATTAGGAAATGTCCTCCTCTGCATTTTGTGCAAGCTGCCGGGATACTATTGATTGATAGGAACAATGTAAAAGATCAATTTGTCCAGCTATCTCTCAGAGGACATGGCTTCTTCTATTCTCCTAATAACGGTGCTAAGATTGTATCCACTTTCCAGTGCTTTGACGGCAGCTCTATGTGCTTTCTTGTGCCACTTTAGCAGGTTGTACGATTGCATGACTGACCAACGAGCTCGGTTTGCCATCTGATAAGCAATGGAGAAATATGTGCTGACTATATAGGTTTGATGAAGAGGATATAAAAGATATAAAAAAACTGAATAATCTGAACCTGTGCAACAGAGAGTGGGGGATCCAGTTGAGTGCACAAATTTCTGAACAAATTCTCGTCATTTTCTCCCCCTTCTGCCTCCCCATAAACAAGTGCTTCTGCAGCGATTCCAGCAAATAGAATCATGCAATATCTGCAATTCAGGCATTCAAATTTTACTCAGATAAAACAGAAATTGTATGAAAAAAGTGTACCAACATTCAAGCATGATGCCTATTTTATGTACCTGTCAAATGCTGTACTTGACAGATGGCCCTCAGCGAGTTCTTTTTCCATTTTTTCATCCCAGAACTGAGTCCCTGCCTGCAAAGGTATGAATCATATGAAATACTATCCCTCAGTTCCCTATAACATGTGAAGGTTTATATAACAATTACATGGCATAGCTGATATACTTTAGAAAGCAAAAGATTAGAATAACTACCCAAGCTCTACCGCGCAAAGCAAGAGATCAAATCTATTAACAAGGCAGGTAAAAAATGATAATATACCTTACAACTGAACATCAATATATTTGAAGGACCATTTAAGGCATAATATGGACCAAGTTACAGAAAGAAGCACACCACCTCATGTTAAGTCACTTTGTCTATAAACATGCACATGTGAGGCACAGAAAGCATGAAAGGTAAGTGAGATAGTTACTACTCAAAGAATTAGCCATAATGGTTGCCAGTAGGTTACTATTTATTATAATTTGACTATACAGTGCAGCTTACACACCTCACTTTACTTCTAATATTGAACTCAAATCCTATTTGATTTTTTTGAGTGAACAAATCCTATTTGATAACCCAAAAAAAATACCTCTCAATAAGATACATAAATATTCAAGAACATCAAACTCTGTTACAGCCCTTTGTAGATCAAGTACAAAAGGTGCAAACTCAAAAAACACATAGTAGTGTAATAGAGAGACAACACGAGTGTTTATTGAAAAGTGAGCTGCAACCACACCCTTGACAGGGGTGTCTACTTTATTATATAGTCTAGAAGACTTGGCTGCCAAGATACATGTAGTTGGGCCACAGGCCTACATGCCCAATGGGCTGATGCTAATATATTCTAACACCCTCCCTCAGTCTAAGCTGGAGTGTCACGAACACAAAGACTGGACCTAAAGTCAGTGAACAGTTGTATAGGTAACCCTTTGGTCATGATGTCCGCGAACTGATGGGATGAAGGAACGTGGAGCACTCGGACCTGTCCCAAGGCAACCTTTTCACGGACAAAGTGAATGTCTATCTCAATGTGCTTCGTGCGACGATGATGAACTGGGTTGGCGGTCATGTAGACAGCACTGACGTTGTCGCAGTAGACAATTGTCGCAGAAGAGATGGAGGCGTGGAGCTCCTGAAGTAGCTGACGAAGCCAACATGTCTCCGCCACGGCGTGTGCCACAGCACGATACTCAGCCTCCGCACTTGAACGAGAGACCGTAGTCTGTCGTTTGGAGGACCAGGAGACCAAGTTGTCGCCAAGAAAGACACAATAGCCTGAAGTGGAGCGCCGAGTGTCTGGACACCCGGCCCAATCAGCGTCGGAGTAGGCGGTCAAGCTGGTGATGTTCCCTGCACCGATGTGAAGCCCGGTGGAGAGGGTGCCTTTGACGTACCGCAGGACACGTTTGAGCATCACAAGGTGAGGCTCGCGCGGGTCGTGCATGAAGAGGCAAACCTGTTGCACGGCATAGGCAAGATCTGGACGCGTTAGCGTGAGGTACTGTAGGGCTCCAGCGAGGCTGCGGTACTGAGTGGCATCCTCTACCGGAGCGCCATCCGTAGCAGAGAGCTTGGCATGAGTGTCCACAGGTGTTGCTGTAGAGTGACACTCAGCCATGCCGGCGCGCTGTAGTAGGTCCATGGCATACTGCCGTTGGGAGAGGAAGAGCCCATCAGCAGAGCGCGTGACAGAAATCCCAAGGAAATGATGAAGATCCCCGAGATCTGTCATGGTGAACTCGGAGTGAAGAAGCTCGTGGATGCGATGAAGAAGTGAGGTCGATGAAGCCGTCAGGATGATGTCGTCGACGTAGAGCAGCAAGTAGGCGATATCGGTACCCGCTTTGTAAACAAAGAGGGAGGTGTCGGAGGTCGAAGCGGTGAAGCCGCTCCGCTGGATGAAGCCGGAGAACCTCTGGTACCATGCTCTGGGTGCCTGCTTGAGTCCATACAAGGACCTTTGCAGGAGGCAGACATGGTCAGGAGCGGCCGCGTCCACAAAACCAGGCGGCTGCTGGCAGTAGACTGTCGCGTCCAGATGACCATGAAGGAAGGCGTTCTTCACGTCCAACTGATGAATTGGCCAAGAGCGGGATGTGGCGATGCTGAGGACAACCCGAATGGTGGCCGGTTTGACAACCGGGCTGAATGTTTCGTCGTAGTCGATGCCGTACTGCTGCGAAAACCCACGAACGACCCATCTGGCTTTATGACGAGCCAGAGAGCCATCAGCATGATGCTTGTGTTTGAAGACCCATTTGCCGGTGATCACGTTGGCGCATGGCGGTCGAGGGACAAGACGCCATGTACCATTGTCCATGAGCGCCTTGTATTCGTCAGCCATTGCTGCGCGCCAATTTGCATCGGCGAGCGCGACGCGAATGTTGCCTGGCAGCGGAGAAGCCAGGTTGGAGGTCGCAGCAGTGAAGCCATACCGCTGCATGGGCGGCGGCAGTGAGCCCGTCTGGGAACGGGTCTCCCGTGCAGGGAGCGCCGGGACCGAGGGCACCACCTCTTGCGGTACCGAAGCTGGAGGAGGCACGTCTTCCGGTGTTGTTGCCGCTGCTGGTCGTGGTCGACGGTTGTAGCAGATACCGTACCGTCCTCGGATGGCTGCAACAGGTGGTGGTGAGGCTGAAGATGAGGATGTAGCCTGCCGGGGTGCCTGGCCCAGCTGGTGAGCTGTACCGTGCCATAAGATGGCAGGGTCCAACCCAATAGCCTCGCTGGCATCATCTGCTGCGGATGAGGCAGGTGCCACCGTGGTCCGCGAGTATCGATCGTCCGAGGTGGATGGGGTAGGTGCGGGAAGAATGTCCTGTAACAGAAAATCAAAAGAGTCCGGTCGGGGTTTGGAAACCGCGAACGGAAAGTGAGTCTCATCAAAAACAACGTGGCGGGAGATGATGATCTTGCGGGTGGAAAGATCAAAGCACCGGTACCCTTTCTGAGAAGAAGGGTAGCCAAGGAAAACACATGCTGCAGAACGGGGAGACAATTTGTGGGAAGCCGTGGCACTGAGATTTGGATAACAAAGACAACCAAACACCCGCAGGATGGAGTAGTCTGGCATTTTGTGGTGAAGAAGCTGATAAGGAATACCATTGTGTATAGATGATGAGGGCCGCCGGTTAATCAGGAACACAGCAGTGGAGAGGGCCTCGACCCAATAGGATGAAGGCATGGCAGCATGGATCAGAAGTGTGCGAACAACATTGTTCAGTGTGCGCAGCATCCGTTCAGCTTTGCCATTCTGGGCAGATGTGTAGGGACAGGAAGTGCGAAGCAGGATGCCACGACCTGCTAGAAAGATGGCAGTGGCAGAATTGAGAAACTCTGTCCCATTGTCTGCCTGAAAACAGCGAACAGGAAGACTGAATTGTGTGTGAACGTAAGCAACAAACTGAACAATGTGCCCATGAACTTCAGATTTATGTCGGAGAGGAAACGTCCAACAAAAGTGAGTGTAGTCATCAACTATCACAAGGTAAAATTTATAGCCAGAGATGCTCAAAACTGGAGAGGTCCAGACATCACAATGGACAAGTTCAAAAGCAGCAGAGGTACTGGATACAGAACTAGTAAATGGCAGCCTAGTGTGTTTGCCTAATTGACAAGCATAACAGAGGCGGCAAGCTGCGGTATTACACTGAATGGCTGAAAACTTCTTGAGAGTGTTGAGGACGGCAGGTGCAAGATGACCAAGACGGGAGTGCCACAACTCTGGAGAAGCGACGGCGACGTGGCAGCGAGGTGGCATATGGTGTGGAATGGTGTAGAGATCCCCGTTGCTATTGCACCGAAGAAGAACTGTCTTGGTCTGAAGGTCCTTAACAGAAAAACCAGAGGCATCAAATTCAATAGAGCAGTTATTGTCGCGAGTAAGCTGTCGAACGGATAACAGGTTACGGGTGAGTTGAGGAGCGACAAGAACATTATCAAGATGAAGAATACGATCAGCAAGTTGCAAAAGAGAAGTGCCACGACTAACAACGGGAATTGAATGGCCGTTACCGACCATAATGGAAGACGGAGGTGAGGAAAGATGAGAGTGCAGAATACCGTCGTTGGAGGACATGTGAGAAGTCGCTCCGCTGTCCATGACCCAGGATGGGGGCCCTCCCTGGACTGCCATCTGATTGAGGGCAGCAATCAGGGCAGTTTGATCCCAGCTGTTTGAAGATCCAAACGCCGGAGGACTCCCAGCAGCGTTGAACTGAGGGTGAGGTGCGAAGGCAGTATGCGCCTGGGCAGGTGGCGCACCCCACTGCACAGTGTGCGCCTGTGCAGATGGCGCACCCCACTGCTGAGGAAGAACAGGAGGTGGCGCACCCCACTGTTGCTGCCGAGGAGGCCACTGGTTGGCCCAAGGGTTGTAGCAACCCCAAGCAGCGGCCGGTGGCGGTGCAGGACGCCCGCCGGGTCCACTGTTTTGGCCGCCAAACCCGCCACCACGCTGCTGCTGGTTGTGGCGACCACCGCCGCCACGGCCGCGACCACCCTTCCCTTTGCCCCCTCGTCCGTGTCCACCGTTTCCACGGCTGTTGGTTGGCGCAGACGCGGCGCGAGTGTTGCCCGGCAGTGGACAGGGAGGTGTAGTGGAGGCAGCAAAGAGTGAAGCCGAGGCTTCACTGCTCTCGGTGCCAAGACGAAGTTCCTTGACCCGAAGAGTGTTGGTGGCAGACTTGAAGTCAGGCAGAGGTGAAGTTGTGGCGATGATGTCGGCGGTGTTGGCGAAGCGAGGGTTGAGTCCACGCAGCAGGTTGAGCACAAGCTGCGCGGGGGGGATGGTGTGGCCAACCTCCCGAAGGGCATCTGCCGTGCGTTTCATCTGCTGGGCATAGGCGTCGATGGAGAGATCTCCCTGGGACAGATTGTGAAACTCCTGCTGCAGGACAACAGCTCGAGATTCCTTGTTAGCCTGAAACAAAGTCTCGATGGAGAGGTAGAGAGCCCGCGCATCCTGATCGGGTTCCATGGTGAGGTCGAGGACAGAGTCGTCGACTGAGCCGTACATCCAGCCACGGATGCAAGCGTCCGGCTGAGACCACATGGGATCACCCGGACGTGCGACCCCCGTGCCGTCGACGTGGTCGAGCAGCCCGTACTTGGCGCAGAGGGCGGTGAAGAACGCCTTCCACTTGGAGTAGTTGGGGCGCTCGAGGCTGAGGTCGATCGGCACGTGCAGTTTCACGTTGACTGCAGCGTATGCAGTGAAGACGGGAGGAGCTAGAGCAAGCCCCAGCCCACCGGAGTCCTGGGAGTTCAGGACGCCGTTGGAAGTTGATGAACCCGAAGGCGTCGTCATGGCGGAGTAGCTTCACAGTACGGTGGCGCGACAGGGTCGGGCGGCCGGGTGGTGCAGAGGCGCTGGAAGCTGCAACGCCGGGGGAAGGAAGAAGCCACCGGCCAGAAAGAAGGAGACAACAGAGAGAAGGTAGCAGAAGGTGGGTGGGTGAGGATATCAGAGACTGCTCTGATACCATGAAAAGTGAGCTGCAACCACACCCTTGACAGGGGTGTCTACTTTATTATATAGTCTAGAAGACTTGGCTGCCAAGATACATGTAGTTGGGCCACAGGCCTACATGCCCAATGGGCTGATGCTAATATATTCTAACATTTATGTCACATGTTGGGTCTAGGACAGGGATATTTGGGACTAATCTGGAAGGGGAGATTATATTTGAAGGAGGTAAATGGTCGCAGGTCTAGACCTCACCGGCACGGCGGCACCATGATGGGAGACGGGCGCCGGCGAGGTAGGAACTTGCGAGTTGCAATTAGGAACTTTTCTCAAATTCAATCTCCTTTATTTCTCTCAAAACCTCTAGCTGATATAGTGCTAGTACATAATAACAAACTAGATATTTCCTTAGAGATATTACATGTCTAATCATATCTCTAAACTAATAATTTTTAAATTGCTACTACAGCACTGCATGGTACAGTTCACGTCCTATATTGGGATATGTTGTGGGCCTTGGCCTCCAGGTCCATGCCCATGACATTACCCCTTTTTTTCAAGCAACTCGTCCTCGAGCTGCAGTGCAGCCTCAACTCTAACATGATGCCTAATAGAGCTAGGACTCAAGCCTTTTATATCTTGGTTTACTACATTATTCTGAACTAAAAATAGATCCAAGATTGCTATGGGTCATGATTCGTGAACCTTCCTAGTTCGAGGTGAACCCCATCCCACATCTTGTAGTGAAAGGGCAGCTCCAAGCCAAGTATGGATCCTAGATAGTTCCTTGAGATGGTTGCCAAAGTTCCTAGTGAAAGATCTAGATGCCTCCAATTGTAGCCCAACTGACCAGCCCAAACACCGATGAAGGTGCTACTTCGCTTGGGTGTTTCTTACCTGCATGGGTTGAAGCTATGTTGTCGAGAAAGATCCAACTGCTGCACCAAGTAGCACCGCCATCATCATTTGCCCTAGAAAAGTGCACTTCCTTTGTTTGAAGGCGCCTCGTTGCTGTGCCTCGTTTCTAGAACCACAAAATACCGGTTTAGCGTCTCTAGTTGCGCAGCCATAGTTGCCAAGGCCTTGACTACCTCATCGGGCTGGGAAGATGGTGAAGACATAGATGAGGAACCTAAGCAATCCGATACCAATTGTCACATGCTGGGTCTAGGGTTTAGGGACAGGGATATTTGGGACTGATTTGGAAGGGGAGATTATATTTGAAGGAGGTAACCAGTCGCAGGCCTAGACCTCGCCAGCGTGGTGGCACCGTGACGCACCAGCGAGGCAGGAACTTGTGACTAGGAACTTTTCTCATATCCAATCTCCTTTATTTCTCTCAAAACCTTTAACTTATATAGTGCTAGTACCTAATAACAAACTGGATATTTCCTTAGAGTATTACCTGCCTAATCATATCTCTAAACTAATAATACCTAAATTATTGCTACCGTACAGCGTGGTACTATTCACGCCCTGTATTGGGCTATGTTGTGGGCCCTGGCCTCCAGGCCTATGCCCATGATAGTTTACCTGGTCTACAACTTTCTCAAATGTGGGTTTACATTGTCATGAATGTAATAACATAAGATTTTTTATGGAAACAGCAAATTACCAAGTGAAATCACCAGAAACCTAATTCCATTTAAAACTCAAGAAAAAAGATAAAAAGGGCTGTGGAAGCTTTCAAGTGACAGAAATTAAACTACTATATCAGACAATAGAAAAGAGAAGGCGACAAAAAATAATAGATACTCCCGATGCAATAATGGATAAAAACTAATAAGAATTTCTGTAACAAAGAGCTAGTTTGTCTGCTTCCTGCTGTTGGTTTGTTCTATTGTTTCTCTCCTTAGTTCTTAATGCAATGATATGTAAACCTTTTGCATATTCCCGAAAAAACTACTAAGAATTATACCTGGCCTTGAATGCCCATTCGCAATGCCACAAATGGATCCAAGATGACTCCTCGTATGGGGCAACCCATGAGATAAGCTATGAGTATACAAAGTGAGAAGTGTTAGGTTAACAAAGTAGAATCTCATGAGTCAAGTAATACAAACCACATACTGGAAAGCAAAAGTAGAAGGTACCATCCTAAAATTTTGCCGTAGTTAAATGAGCTTAAGACAGTAGAGTGAAAAAGCATACCAGTAAGAAGATGGCCTGCTTCATGGACAAGGATCCGACGCTTGTAAGGAGGCCAGAAACATGAAATTTGAGCAACACAAGTTCCACCAAGAAACATTGCATCTGCTGTTACTAATGCCAATATGGCAGCTAAGTTTGGTCGTACATCTATTCCTTGATTTAGAAGATAAGATACACCCCCAAGAAACCCAATTAGAACATATGGAGAATTTCCCGAGGTGCCCCACTTCTTTGGTGCGAGTTTTATAGCTGACAAAAGAAAGCAAGAGAAAAATGAGAGCTGTACAGCATACAATCACAATTGATTATAGAAGAAAGGAAATTCCCATGAAACTGCTCTATAACCCTGTTGTATCTGTCTGTTGCTACTTGCTAAGGAGTAAAGACTGAGTACTACGGTGTGAGTTTGTTAGTAAAAGGAGGTATGCAATTTATTAAGAATTATAATCTACTACAATCTTTAGAACAACCATAAGAAAGGGGATGTTGCCACAAGTCTCACCTTCCAAACCTGTCATCTCTTTCAAAACAGTTGGTGTCACTTCTCTTGGTCCCTCAAGAACTGCATCAAATGAAAACACATTCACAGTAGTCAGGGGAATTAACATCAATCCAAAAGCCAGTCTAAATGATAGCATCTTAGTATAATAACAAAATCTAAGAAAGTTGAAACAGTGAGATCAACTATTCAATATAATTATACAAGCACATCAATGTTACACCGAATTATCACTATTGTGCATTCTAAGGTGCCATTATACAAGCATCTAACAAATTGAATCCCACACCAAGTTATGTTCAAACTGAAGGAAAATTACATACAAAGATCATCGCTTTACTCGAAAACCATAAACAGGAAGACGAAATGGAAGCGAGGACGCGAACTACCGATGTTCTTGCACTTGCCGAACTTGGCCAGGACTCCGCGGTCGGAGAGGAACTGGTACGCCCGCCCCACAAGCCGCATGTCGTCGGCGTTGATGCAGGCGTCCAGCACCTCCCAGTCCCGTCCTGGAACCACAGGGAGCGCCACCTGCGTCACGGCCCCCGCCGCCTCCGTATACGACTCCTGGGGCTCCACGGACTGCAGGAAGCGGAGCGCGCGGGAGAGGTCCTTGCTCCTTACGGCGTCCTCGAAGTCGCCCCACTCCTTGAGGGACGAGCCCGCGCGTAGGCGGTGCCCGCGGCGGCGCGGGAGGAACCAAGGCAGGAAGCGGCTGGCGGGGGAGGCGCGCGCGTAGGCGGAGGCGAGAGGCGGGGAGCAGGATGACGCCGTCGCCATTGGTGCGTTCGCCGATGTGGAGGGGGGGCTGGGGCCTGCGGCTTCTTCAGTCTTCTCTTTTCAGTTTCTGATCAGCGTAAGCGTAAACAGCATTCAGCAGCCAGTCAGCCACTCAAGGGTCAGCAGCCGCTTCACATGGGCTGGGTCATTGGGCTTTATGAGCTGCAATTTTCGGCCCATACTGTTAAGAAAAAGTTTTAGATCTATTTAGAGTCTGTTTGAATCGAACGGGCTAAAGCAAAATGACTAAGAGGGTGTTTGGTCCACCTTGCTAAACTTGACTAAAGTTAGGCCATTTTACTCTCTAAATTGCCAAACATGGTGACTAAATGAGACTAAATTTTAGTCCCTAAAGTTTAGCCATTTAGAGTATCTCCAAGAGATACCCTAAATTTTATTTCCTAAATCACATATAGGGATCATCCTAAATTCTATATGTTCCTAAAAATTAATCAACCTACAACAGTTTCCATATAATCTCGATCCTTATTTTTTAAATCCTACAAATACGGTCTATAATATGTAATAATTTTATATAAAACTTTGATACATTCAAATATGTGTATCGTCAAACCTATAATAATTCATAATAGAGAAAACAATGTGCATGCAAGAGAAAAAATATATGCAAATAGAAATAGGGACTTGCTAAACTAATCTTATATTTGAGAAAGAGAATGGTGATTTAGGGAATGAATTAGGAAAGGGACTCATTTAAGGAGACTATTGGAGCTTCATTTTTCACCAAAATACTTAAATTAAAAATTAAGTAGTCATGTAGGTAATCTCTTGGAGATGCTCTTAGTCCCCATGAGGTTGCTAAAAGAGACTAAAAGAGACTATTGACATGGTTTGCCCCTCATTAATGCTCCTTGGGTGGGAAAAAGACTATCTACGGATATTTATTAAGGGTAGTTTGGTCATTTCTCACCTGCTTTAACAACCTTTAGTTCCTAGAACCAAACATGTAGGGACTAAAATTTAGTCAAGTGAATAAGGAGAGACTAAAGTTTGTTTAGTCTCTAAAGGAACCAAACAGGGCCTAAAATAGGGGCTAAAATTTTAGTCACCCTTGTTTGGATCTAATGACTAAAAAAGGGCTAAAGCATTTATGATGGGTGGAAAGGTGGTATTTTAGCCCCTCTTAGCTCTTCCTTGGGGGCTAATGGACAAAAAAATTTACCCCCTTTTTAGCTTTGTTGTTTGGATTTTTAGCCTCTAAAGTGACTAAATTTTAGTCTCTTTTCTTTAGCCCTTTGGATCCAAACACCCCCTTAGGGTGCGTTTGGTTCTGCTTTTGAAATTTAATTCTGCTGTGAAAAAAATAGAAGTTGAACTAAATAGGTTTACCAAATCCGCTTCTTGCACAAAAAACAATTTTTTCTAGTATAAATTTACAAGCAACTTGGACACTGCTTTTATGTTTTCTAGTACAAATTGGATAGCATGAATTCAAGATGTATTGATTGATCTAACATCATTGTGGTTTGTATTGCATTACACAATTTCATGAGATAGCTACGTGGTCATCGATTACTTTATGAGATGAACTATGAAATTTTTTATTTATCTACTATATTTTCCGGTTATTTAGTTATATCAATGTTGACTGTTTCCTATTGATCATTTGAATATTAGTTTAATTTTTTTTCATTACTAGTATTTGTGACCAAATTTATGTGACATAAATTCTGATAGTTACTAGTAATAATTTTATGAATTTATTTGGAATAATTCGATTTATGCCATTATAATTTTGCTACTTTGAAGAAATGCCATTAACATTCGTATATTTAGATTTATGTCATTCTGAAATTGTAGCTCTCACAAAATATAATGGCATATTTCGGAATTCTCTAAAATTGTAATGACATATTTTAGAATTCTCTAAATTTGTAATGGTATAGTTCGAAGTTCTCTAAATTTGTAATGGCATGAATCTAAATATGTGAATTGTAATGACATTTCTCAAAAGTCGCAAAATTATAATGGCATAGATCCAACTTTTCCAATTTATTTTGGCTATGTCTATGAAAAGTCTGAGAATGTCTAGTCTAAGGTGCTTTTGATCTCTATTCTTTCTTTCTCTATCTCTACTCCACTGTTTTGAGTCTATTGTGTTGTCGAGATTACGTAGACCTTATGCCTGGTGTGCAGTAGAAATAAGGAGAGCTGATGAGGACATCTCCGACATGGTTAAACCCAAGACTCATATATCAGAACCAGCTCCAACAGATATACAAGGTCAAATCACTCGATCCCATGTGCGACAATTAAAATATCAGATGAAATCATTTCTTGGACTATACACATACATAATTTAATGGAAAACCACTAAATTCATGTGATGCTATTATTTTGCTTAGGAATGAAGGAAAAGAAGAAGAAAACTGAGCTATTTCGTGCTGGGAAAATCGGTCGCGTCAACAAGTAGATAGACTGCATTAAAAGCGCCATAACTTTGGAATCCCTTCATCAAATGGAAAGATCAAGTACTCTTTGGAAAGTTGAGAATGTCTCCTTGGAAGATAATATATTTATTCAACCGAGAAATCCTAGTGAAGGCAGAAGAATCATTGTTTTCCTTCTTCTAGTCAATCTGTTTCCTTCTTTTAGACAATTTGTTTCCTTTTTTCTAGACAATCTGTTTAGGTAATAATTTAGTAGTTTCCATATGTAATAAGTTGCCAAACATTGGGAACGTCCCTAGGGCTATAAATAGACTTCAGTTGTAAATCAGTTTTGGTTGAATACAAAGTTTAGCGACGCTACTTTGCCAGTTGAAGTCGTGGTCGGTTATATCGCCGTTTTGCTGTTCTAGAACTCACCCCTTGTCTCTATGTGAAATTAGTGTGAGTGCACACTTGTTCATCTTGTTCTTGCTAGTTCTCAATTGCTTGCAGGAAAAAGAACCCTCATGGTTTGGTTGATCGTGTTCTATAAAGATCATGAAAAGCCTTGGAGTTGGTGTAGCGATTGCTAAGGCGCAACATCCCTAGATGGTTGTAGTCAGATCGTGAACATCTTCTCCTTCTACCAATCGACTTATCCTCTCATGGAAAGATCGGGCTACCCAAGTCTCCATCAAGTGGTATCAGAGCTACAGTTGATCAGTGAGAGATTTTGAGTTATTTTTTCCTAAAGTCCAGAAAAAATCCACACAAAAAAAAGTTTACCCGAGAACCAAGCCTCTTTGAGCCTTTTACTAATTCTGCTTGGTATCGCCTTTTTGATTTTTTTGGTTGCATCGTCTTGTGAAGTTGTTGGTATTAGTGTTTAGTTCATTTAGAGTTTCGAGTTCTTGTCACGTTTTTTACCACTATATTTTGGTATGTTTATCAAGTGTTTAGGGTATTTTTAACCCTTAGTTTTCGAGTTCAAATCAAATTGGAGTCGGTTTGTTTGTTAGAATTCGAGTATAATTCGGACAGGCTATGCAGATGTTACTAAAACTATCAGATGTCGCACATTCTAACTTGGTTAAAGAGTTTTGATACATTTTGGAAAGATTACAACAATATCTTTATCTTTCCTTTTAGAGTCATCTTCATATTCGGTTGTTTCTTTCTGTTTTGGATTGTACAAGGTTCAAGAGCCCTATACTAAGAGTTTGTGTATACTAAGACCTTGTCATCTACTGTTCTTTTAAAAAAGAAGAAAAAAAGGAAAAAAAGCAGAAAGGTGCTCAAAAAAGAAAAAAAAGAAGAGCCACACCAAAAAAGTGAAAAAAAAAGTGAAGAAAGAAAACTTGTGAGAAAGAGGAAGGCTGGCTCTACCTTTCTGTCGGTTTGGTGGTATCGTTTGTGTCTAGGCTCGCGTCTCTAATACGTTCTAGCCTAGGACCAGCACAATAGCAACTTTGAACAATTACTCAATTTGCTTATACTAATGCAGTTCTAGTATTTCTTTGTGAGTGTTTCTCAGCCCACCTATAGATCCACAAGTTTGGCTATAACTTGACACGGGTTAGCAACAAAAGCATCAATACACTTGACTCTAGGGCTTGTTCAGATCTAACGTTGTTGTCACCTCCTGTTGAGCCTGGTAAGAACGAGTAAGAGCTTTTTTGAGCAGGTGGAGAGAAAGTGAATTATAACCCCATCCTCCTAGAGTTTAGGAATATTTTTTTGCAACCTCTCTTTTATATTTGTAATCATGATAGGTTCCGTAGAACACTCGGAGGATGGAATACTAACACCTCAGACAAAGCAAATTATTCAACACTTTGAGAATAAAGTCAGATTACGCACCGAGTGACTTGAGGAGGATGTGCGTATGACCAATTAAGGCCTCTGTCATGTAGAAGACACACAGATCCACACCAACACCAAGCTCACTGCATTAGAAACATCTCTAGGTAAGATGAATACAACTCTTGCAGATATTGCTCAGCGTCTTAATGAGATGGCTCGGCGTTCAACACCAGCAGTACAACGACCTATGCCAAGAAATTGTGGCAGTGATGAAGGCGAGAACTTTGAAGATTATGCTGCTGATTATGAGGATGATCCCACGGTTCATCAACGTAATCGCCATGGCGTACCTCCTGTACGCCCACAACGAATGGTCCGTGATCATGATGACTCTCTTGGTAAGATTAAATTCACTATGCCCTCCTTTGATGGTAAGTATGACCTCGATGCATATCTTTCATAGGAATTATTGGTAGATCAGAAATTTGCATGCCATGATATTCCTGAAAATAAGAGGGTTAGGGATGCTTCTAGTGAATTTACAAACTTTGCTTCTATCTGGTGGAGTGAATACTGTCGTCCACATGGAAATGTTTTACCACCTACTTGGGCTGACTTGAAAAGAATCATGCATGCCAGATTTGTTCCATCATATTATGCACGTGATTTGCCGCAACTGAGATAGAAAAATAAAAGTGTTGAGGAGTATTATCAAGAACTGCAGATAGGAATACTTCGTTGTGGCTTGGAGGAAGGTGAGGAAGCTAAGATGGCTAGGTTCTTAGGGGGTCTTAATCGAGAAATTTATGACATTCTTAGTTATAAGGAATACAATACTATTACTCTATTATTTCACTATGATTGTAAAGCTGAGAGAGAAGTGCAGGAACAATGTGCATGAGGGAGGCCGAGTTATTCTGCAGGGCGTACAACTTCTTGGACAACACGTACCTCAACCCCTACAAATAGAACACCTTCACCGGCAACATCCAACATCAAGCAATATTTTGATCCATCTTCTTCAACTCCACGAGCTTCTGAAATGCCCAAGACATCTACACAACCTCCTGCGAAGAGTACTTCATCGGTCGCATCAACAGGACACACAAGGGATATTCAATGCCATCAATGCAAGGGGTATGGGAATGTGCGGAGCAAGTGCCCAAGCAAACACATGTTGATCATAAAGGAGGATGGTGGGTATTCTTTGGCTAGTGATTTAGACGAAAATACATATGCTATGCTAGCAACTAACGATGTAGGGCGCGAAGATGAGGAGCACATTGGTGCTGAAGATGCAGCTCATTATGAAAGCCTCATTGTGCATCGCGTGTTAAGCGTATAGGTAGGCAAGGCTGAACAGAACCAACGACACAATTTATTTCAGACCAAGTGTATTGTGAAGGATCGTGCTTGTCGCACCATTATTGATGGAGGAAGCTGCTGAAATTTGGTAAGTTCTGAGATGGTGGAGAAACTTGCTTTGGATTCAAAACCTCACCCCCAACCATACTACATTCAATGGTTCAATGACAGTGGTAAGGTAAAGGTGACCCGAATGGTAAGACTGAACTTTGCTATTTACTCTTACTGTGATATTGTTGATTGTGATATCATACCTATGCATGCATGATCCATATTGTTAGATAGACCTTGGCAGTATGATAAAGACACTTTACATCATGGAAGAACTAATCAATATTCATTCATACATAATAATAAGAAAATGGTACTACATCCCATGTCTCCTGATGATATTTTGAAAGATGAGATTGCTAGGGCTAATAAAGTGAGAAACCAGGACCAACCTAAAAGTGAGAACCAGATTGTAGTCAAGGAACTTAAGCAACATAAGAAGAAGGAATCAAAAGTTGACCACGAAAATAAAAATATTATTAAGATGAAAGGTGTTTGTTTATTGGCTACCAAATCTAATACTAAAAAATTGGATGTTGCTACAACAACTTGTTATGCTTATGTTTGTAAAAAACTTTGTTTTCATTTGAGTATATTCCTCCTTCTTTGCCACTTTCTGTCATTGATCTTTTGCAGGAGTATTGTGACGTTTTTCCAAAGGAGACCCCACCAAGACTGCCACCCATCTGAGGAATCGAGCATCAGATTGACCTGATCCCTGGTGCTTCATTGCCTAATCGTGCGCCATATAGAACTAATCCAGAGGAAACAAAAGAAATCCATCGTCAAGTTCAGGAGTTGCTCGACAAAGGGTATGTACGCGAATCTTTGAGCCCATGTGATGTCCTAGTAATTTTGGTACCCAAGAAAGATGGATCTTGACGCATGTGTGTGGATTATAGAGCAATTAATAATATCACAATTCGATATCGTCACCCTATTCCTAAGTTAGATTATATGCTTGATGAACTAAGTGGCTCTACTATTTTCTCTAAGGTTGTTTTGCGTAGTGGATATTATCAAATTCGTATGAAATTGGGAGATGAATGGAAAATAACTTTTAAAACTAAGTTTGGTTTATATGAGTGGTTAGTGATGCCTTTTGGTTTGACTAATGCACCCAACACATTTATGAGATTGATGAATGAGGTTTTAAGAGCATTTATTGGATAATTTGTTGTAGTATATTTTGATGACATTCTCATTTACAACAAATCAATAGCAGAACATCTTGACCATTTATGTGCTATTTTTGATGCCTTACGCACTGCACGATTGTTCGGTAACCTTGAGAAATGCACATTTTACACCGATCGAGTTGCTTTTCTTGGCTATGTTGTTACTCCACAGGGCGTTGAGGTTGACCAAGTTAAAATTGAAGCAATTCAGAGTTAGCCAACTCCTAAAACGGTCACACAGGGGCGGAGTTGTTTGGGACTTGCTAGATTTTACCGATGTTTTGTGAAAGATTTCAGCACCATTGCAGCACCCTTGAATGAATTGACAAAGAAGGGTGTCCAGTTTCAATGGAGACAACCACAAGATGAGAAACCATGTTGAAGAATATGGTTTTGATATTCCACATGTGATGAGTGATTGTCAACGAAAGTCAAAAGAAGAGAGATATGAAGACCTGCTGTGTTTGAGGCGCGTGTGACTCAGGTACACGGGCAGCGAGCGACAGCCGGGCAGAGAAGCCGCGCAGTCGGGCTGGCCCAATCTGGGTACATGGCTAGGAGCGGTAGATGATCTACTGATTTGTTGATTGGGTTTGACTCAGGTATACGGGCGGCGAGCGATTGCCGGGCTGAGGAAGCTGCGGGGTCGGGTCGGCCCAATCCGGGTACCCGGTGCGAAGACGGTGGACGCTTTGTCAGTTTCGGCGCAAAACTGGCAACCTATGATTATTTTGTTTTAGGATATTAATATTTAGTTTTTAAGTTTAGAATATTTTTATTTGAGTCAGGTGATTTTTCTAATAATATTTTAGTAATTTTCGGAATTTATTTTAGAGTCAGTGTTAATTTACCCTAGGGGTAAATTAGTCTTTTCATGTATTAGGAGTCGCCTATAAATAGGCCCCTATCCCCCTTGGGGATAGATGAATGTTTTCTAATAGATTAATCTACAGTCCATCGATTAGTTTTTTTGGATCTACAATTCTTTCGAGTTCGATCGGTTCCTCCGCCGATTGAGTTTTTTCTTCCCTCCGGCCGACGCGTGCATCAGAAAGCACACCTTCTCTCTGGAATTTTTTTTCTTGTGGCAGCAGCTCCCTGGCGCAAGACGAAAGCACGCGCCTACTGCTTTCATTGCGCACGGAAGCGCGTGGGCCCACTGCACGACAGTTTCTGGCTTCACGATAGCCGACCGACCAGTTTTTTCCCTAGCGTGGGCCCCACGCCGGCGTGAAGACACCTAGGGACTTTTGGATGCAGGGCGTGGCGCGCGGCGATCACTTCGGTGCAGCTTTTTGCAGGGCGCGGGGCCCACGGCAGGCCTGGCCGGCAGGCTTCTGCTGCCACAGCGCGGCGGTCGAGCTCTTGCGCGGGCCCCACGGCGAGATTTCTTTTCCTCCGGTCGGTGAGCACGTTTCTCCTGGCGGCAACAGTCCACGACACTTGCAGTTGCGCCTCGGTTCCCACGGCATCACGCACGACGACGTCAGGCGACTATGACACAGGTAAGTTTCTAATCTCCTATTTTTTAGTAGATCATTTTTAGAGATATTCATCTATTAATTAATTAGCGGAAAATATGTTTAGAAATTTCGTGTTAATTTAATCTGCCAAACTACTCTTAGTAATCGCATATTTTTATTTATATCTGTTTAATATGCTTATATAAAAAGTAAAGAAAAGTTTATTAGTCGCAGTAGTATTTTTAATTCTAGTCTTTACTTGAAATATTTTTAGGTTATTTCTGAATTAATTTTTGGATGGTCCATATTTTATTCAGTTAATTAGTATTTTATTTTTAGACTGCAATCTGAACATTTTATTAAGATATTTAGTGTTTTTTATTAAGTCATTAAATATTTCTAGTACCCATTTTTATTTACTAGAGTGATTCTTTTTAGTTTAGCTTTAATATCATTTTAATTAGGACACCGGTCATTTTTAGACTAGATAACTATAGTACTAGTAATTTACTTTACTAATATTATTTGTTCGGTTAAGTTGGTTGGGTGTTGGGATTTCGATATGTTTTAGCAAGAAATTTTTAGGCGCCCATTCACCCCCCCTCTGGTCGCTACTTTTGGTCCTACAAGTGGTGTCAGAGCAAGGTTAGGTTTTTCTATTATCTTAACCGATTCTAAACCTAGGTAGTGACCATGACGTCTTCTGGTAAAATCCCGTCCCTAGAAGCTTTTGGCTACACTTATTGGAAGACTCGCATGCGAGCATACCTTATGAGCGAGAGCTCGAACATATGGGAGATTTGTGTTCATCCTAGTTTCACCATAACGTCTATTGCTGCAGATACTGTTGCAGATGTAATTACCCAACATCAAAATAATAGTAAGGTGGTGAATATTTTATTTTCTAGTCTAGGTCCTAGTGAGTTTGAGCGTGTTAGCCATCTCACCACTGCTCGAGAGATCAGGGCTACCCTCCAGGCACACCATGAGGGGATAGCTCAGGTCAAGGCTAGGCTATATCAGACCTACCGGCGTGAGTATGAGAATTTCTCACAGAAGCCGGGTGAGACGGTTGAGGATTTGTTTGGTCGTTTTCAATTGATCATTAACAAGCTTCGCGTTAACAAGGCCGAGCGTGATCAGCTGGTCTCGGATCATGAACAGGCGCTTAAGGTACTCCATACCTTGGACCCTAAGATCTAGGAGATCAAGGTTTCCTCTTTTGTTGAGAGCGCATCTTATGATACCTTGACCATCACAGAGCTTTTTAGTAAGCTCAAGGCATCAGAGGTCGATATTCAGTTGAGATCAAATCTTACTGATTCTGGCTCAAAGACTCTGGCACTTGTGACACCGTCAGCTAATCCTAATGCCATGAGTGGTACTGCCTTTTCCTTCATGTCTATCTCCGAGGAACAACTTGATTCACTAGGAGATGATGATATGTGCTTGTTTAACAACTGGGTGCGACGTGTTTATGATAAGCGAATGTTTAAGAGACACGACACAAAATCCGGATGTTTTGAGTGTGGTGACCCAGGTCATTTTATCGTCGACTGCCCCAAGCAGAATAATTACAAGAAGGGAACCGGCGACAACTCCTACAACTCCGGCAAGTACGACAACTCCACGAAGGGCAAGCCCAAGACAACATTCTTTCGAAAGGCTCTAAAGGATTACAGGTGCGAGAACAAGAAGCGAGACAAGACCTTCTTCGCCGAGATGGAGAAAAGATACTCCAAGAGATCGTCATCTTCCTCCTCATCTTCAAGTTCAAGTGATGAAGAGATCATGATCAGGAAAGGGAAGGACAGGGACAATCCGGCAGGACTCTGTTTCATGACCTTCGGGGACAAGCCGAAGAGACGCTCACGTCACAGCCGAAGACCCCACAGGAGCTTCTGCTCAATGGCTCTTGGGGATAAGAAAGAGAATGACTCCTCCGACGACTCCGACGACGACGAAGATGAGAAGGTATCATCCTATGAATAAGAAGTTGTTAATTTATTAGAACGGAACCGTCAGGAGTTGAAGTATAGGGAGAAACTGCTTAGAGGGGCTAAGAAGAGGATAGATGAGCTTGAGAGTGAGCTTGCCACGGCAAATGGCAAGATTGAGAGTCTGTCTTCTTCCCCTTGCTTGGGTGATAGTGATGAGTGCCCTAACTGTGAGGTGCTGTTGTGTGACCTGATGACTCTTAAGTCTAGGTACACAGAGAGAGTAGATGAGAGAGACGCATTGGCCACTGAGCTTGAGAGCGCTCAGCAGGAGCTGAAGGATGCTCATGCCACTATCGTCATACTATGTGTAGACTGCCCATCTCATGTAGCTAGTATAGTCGAGCTGAGAGCCAAGAGTGATGAGCAGTTGAGTGAGTTAGCTAGAGTGAGAGCTGAGTTGGAGCAGACTAAGCTAGAGCTTGAGACCTTGTCATCTCCACCCACTGTTTGTGAGAACTGTTTGTCCATTAGAATGGAGTTGATCAAGCTAAAAGCTGAGAAGTCCGTCGTAGTTGATAAAGAGTGTGAGATCTGCTTGTCTCAGGTGAAGGTGTTAGCTTCTTTGAGAGAGGAGCTAGCTGATATTCAGAATGAGAACTTTTACCTCCGTCAGATCCTGAATTGGATTAGTGCCAGAGAGCCACAACTCGACATGATGATCTAGCAGTTCAAGAGACTGGATGGGTTTGGGGTAGGTTACACATATACCAAGGCTAATTTTGAGAGCGCCATTAGCCGTGCAGTGGAGTGGAGTAAGATGACTCCCGAACAGAGATATCCCAAGACTCACTCCACTGAGTCCTTTAAAGATAGTCAGCCCAAGGATGGAGTGCTCCAAGAACAACCTAAAACTCCATCTAAGAAGCAAATCTAGGTCCCAAAGCCTAAAACTCTCCACACTTCTCTTGATTCTTTACCTCGACCCTCTCACACCAAAGATGCTACACCCAACACCACCAAGCCTAAGAATCCTAAGCCTCAACCACATCCCGAGAAGCCTACCTATCACTGTGAGTTTTGTCAGAGAGACGGGCATCTTGAGGAGTTTTGCTTCAGGAGGAAGCGGGTTGAGCGAGCAGAGAGAACTCGTGGTGGGCAGAAGCAGTTCTACCAGTAGGGCGGTAGACAGAGAGTTCCTCGACGTAGAGAGAGGCTAGAGGCCAGGCCACGTCGTGTAGGTGGTGGTAGAGGAGACGGTTTTTATGATCGTGCTCTGGAGGGAGGTTTCCGTTTCAGCAGAGTTCCAGATCGTTCGGTATACGGTTTTGGATCTCGCGACCGTGATTTTAGGAAGAACAGAGGACCGCGCTTTGATCCACGTTTCGGTCCAGACTCATATGATTCTTTTTGCTTTCCTACATATGAGCATATGGCTCGACACTGGTTTAGCACTTTTGCTAAACCTGGCATTGGACCATTTGCTCCCACTCATAATTATTGATCTTGATTTGGGAGTTGTGTATCCTTTTTGGGATACTTTGAGTCAGTTTTTTACTTTCTTCTTTATTTTTTTATTGAGTCTTTTTGTGTGCGTTCATATCATGCATAATCATAAATCACATTTTGAGCTTGCTTCTGTTATATGATTAATCTGCTTTACTTTCTCTAGCTAGTATATATTTTTGATTACTTGCCGATAATCATGTTTTGTTTCAGTTCACATGATATATCTGATATTTGTCATATGAATGGCTTTTATGCTTTAAAATTGAAAAATGATCACCATTGCTTCTGGTAAATAGCATGTGTAGGTTGAATGCTTTCGCTATCTTTTACATGCCTTGTAGCTAGATCCTTACTTAGATGCAGATATGCAACTTGGACATCCATATGCTTTAAATATGAAAAATGTTGAGAAACCAAGGGTTGGTTTCAGTGTTTGTGATGAGTGATTGACAGGTTGTTTACCTCTGTTCAAAGGGGTACCTCCGAAGGGGTTTCGGAGGTTGGACCTCCGGAGGGTGTTCGGAGGTGGTACCTCCGAAGGGTGTTCGGTGGCTGATTGCTGCAGCTGTGCAGCGGAGTGTGCTTGTCGGAGGGGTCCGACAGTACACGATGACTGGGTCTGTACCGAAGGCTTCGGTACTTTGCGCGGTACACCGGAGTGTGTGCCGGAGGTTGCTAACCCGGAGAGGTCTCCGGAGTACTGGATACACTTGTCTGCTTGTCTGTGGTGTGCAGGGACTTCGGAGGCGACGGACAGGTTCGTAGCAAGTGAACGTGGGTCAAGCGGGAGGCTTGATGCCAGGGGAGCGGGGAGCTCCGTCACGGTGGCTGCGAAGGGGGTCCGGGTCGGTCCTCGGGTCGAGGTGCGCTAGGTGAAGGCAGAGAGTGTGGAGCGTGGCTCCGGGTGAAGGTACTCCGAGACAAAGTCCTCGGAGGTGAGGCACTTCGAAGGTACTCCGGATGGAGTGACTTCAGAGTTGGATGGATCAAGTCCTCTGCGGAGGCAAGGAGTTCGAAGTGTGCTCCGGAGGGAGACATTCGAAGGTACCCGACGAATGTCTCAGAAGTCGAGGTGCATCGAAGGCATGGTCCGGGTGAGGGTCGTCGAGGAGTGTGCTCGGGAGAGACACTGCGACGAAGTGCTCATGGAATGCTTCATGCGGAGGCCTTGGACGAAGGAGGGACTTCGAAGGGTGGTACTCTGAAGGTGGGGCTTCGGAGGGAGGAAGGCTTCGGAGCAAGGCTAGCTCCGGAGCGAGGTTGTCTTGTGGTGCTTCGGCCTGCATGGCTTCGGTACACGGACTGACGGAGTTCGAGCTGGGTGAAGCTGCGAAGCCGTCGTGGTCCACTCCGGAGGTGTTGGTGCGAAGGCCCAAGAGCTTTGACGGCTTCGGCTCAAAACCGTCACTGTATCGGAGGCTATCTTCGGCGAAGCGAAGGCCACCAGGCACAAGGCTTCTCGCCGAAGCTACCGCACCCTCGCGTGTGAAGGGAGGCTCCAGAAGGTCAAAGACTGCAAAGGCTGACACTGTCTGTTCTGTAAAAAGTTGACGCTGTCCCCTCTGCAAAGCTGACAGAGAAGCCTCCAAAATAAAGTTGGACTACCTTTTGTACCCCTCTGTTCTGTAGAGACAAAACTGGTGTAAACCCTAGGGGTAGTGTAGTCATTTCACTTGGGTGAACTGTGGGCTATAAATATGGGGGCTCGGTAGGTAACATTTAACACTTTGAGCATTTACTGTTGAGCTCCTGTAGCCACATACCTCGCTGTATTCATCCAGAGTTCATTTTATTGTGTTCCTTGTTCAAGCGGCGAAGCCCTGCTTCTTTGTGCTTTTTGCTTGAGCTCGCGTTACATACCTGCTAGTTATAGTGCACCGAAGCCTGTCTAGGCGAAGGTTGTTTCTGTGCGAAGTGTGTTTTTCAGCGTGCGTTCGCTCTGTGTAACTTGAGGCCAGACCTCACAGATTACTAGCGAAGCCCTGATCGAAGCCCGTTTTGCTTCTCGTGTCGAAGCCCTTAGCGGTGTCCGCGTAGTGTGCGTTTAGACCTTCGTGTACGAAGCCCAGCACCAGTTGCTATTGCCAAGTACTTGGTCGAAGTCCTCAGAGGGCTGTCCACTCTTGCGAAGGGTGAAGTGCAAAGCCTGCTCGAAGCACCCCGTGTGCGGAGCCTGCACTGACTTAGCGGAGTAGATTTTCGAGGGTTGTTAGTGGAGCGAAGTCTTCTTGGCTTCGAACTTTTGCTCCTGCGAAGCCTTTGTTCGGAGTTGTCGAAGTACCTCCGAATCAGACCTTCGAAGGTAGTGTTCGAAGCCTGTTCCGCAGAAGACAGGATTAAAACTGAAGGCTGTTTTTAGCCTGAATTTTTAAAAGCTCCCATTCACCCCCCCTCTGGTCGCCATTTCCGGTCCAACAATTGGTATCAGAGCGAGGTTAAGATCACCAGTTGACCTTAACCGGTTTTGTGATCTGTTGGCGACATGGATAGAGGCAGTAAAATTCCTCTGTTCGATGGGACAGATTTTGCATACTGGAAGGTGCGCATGGAGGCTTACTTGTTAAGCCAAGGAAATGCAATTTGGGAGATTGTGGACTCACAATACTCCATCCCTGAGACTCGCACCTCTCAAACAGAGAAGGATCAGTATAATGCCAATTCCAAGGCAAGAAATATACTGTTCATCGGTTTGAGCCGGAGTGAGTTCGATAGGGTGCAGCACCTTAGGACTGCTAGGGAGATTTGGACAACACTCACTGTTTTTCATGAGGGCTCTACTCAGATTAAGGCCAGGCGCCAAAGCACCTACAACCAACAGTATCAGCTGTTTGTGCAGGCACCTGGTGAATCTATAGATGCCATGTTTTCTCGCTTTGATGCAATAGTGAGTAACTTGCGGTCCAACGGGACGCTTGCTTACAGTGATCACGATAGGGCTATCAAGCTTCTCTATGCTCTTGACCGTAGCATATGGGAAGTAAAGATATCCAGCATTGAGGAGTCCACAGGTTATGACACATTGACCTGTGATGAGCTCTTTAGCAAGCTGAAGTCCACAGAGATTGCCAAGGCATCTCTTGCAGTGCACAGAAGGTCTTTGCCACAGCCATTGGCATTGGTTTCTAGCACTAGCCGTGGCACCACTGCAGAACCAAGCACATCTGGCACTTGTGTTCTTGCAGATGGTTTTGCTTTGTCCTCCCTGGTCTCCGTCACAAAGGAGCAGGTGGACACTCTAGATGATGATGAGCTTGCTCTCATTGCCCGGAGATTCACCCGCTTTCATCATGAGAGACGGGATCAGAGGAGAAGTGGTTTTAGTGGTTGCTTTGAATGTGGCGACACCTCTCACATTAAGGCCAATTGCCCCAAGCTCAAGAAGAGAGATGAGAGTGAGCGCCCCAAATACCACAAAAAGGAGAGGAAGCCTTTTGTGAAGGGCAAGCGCGACAAGATAGCTAAGAAAGTAGCCAAGGCCGCTTCCAGAGCCTTTGTTGCTGCTCTCAGCGACATCGACACGTCCTCAACTGAGGAGTCGAGCTCTGAGGAGGAGGAGTCCCCAAGGAAGGAGGACAAGAAGGACAAGAAGGGACGAGACTTCACCGGCCTTTGCTTCATGGCCGACAGCGATCACAGCGGCGATGAGCTTGACTCATCTGAGGTAACGCTATCATCTGACCAGCTATTAATTAAACTAGATGATCTGAATGAAGTAGTTCTTGGTCAGGATAGATTACTTGTGCAAGCCGCTAGAGAAAGAAAAGACCTTAGACTTAGGCTAGAAACTATTTCTACTGAATATGCCATGCTTAAGTCTAAATTTGATGATGCTGATTGTGAGTCCTGTTCTGTTGTCATGAGTGAGCTTGCTCAGTTGCGTTCTGTTCATGCTCAAACTCTTTCTGAGCTTGAGACTGCACAGAAGCAGCTTTTGGAGGTGGATTCTAGACCTCATGATATTATTGAATGCATGAACTGCTCTTTATTACGCGAAAGCATTAATTTACGTGATAAGCATGTTCATGATTTGGAGGCTAGATTGGAGAGGGCCGGTAGTTCTAAGGATGTGCAACCTGTTTGTGACACTTGCATCACCCTTAAGGACCAGCTAGGCACTGTTAGAGAGCGAGCTGAAAACCTCATGTATGAAAATGAGTACCTTCTTTCCGTGGTAAACAAGTGCACTGAGGGAAAGGGTAGGATGTATTTGCTCTTGGCCAAGACCAAGTTGTGTGCTGACAGAGCAGGGGTAGCTCTAGGTTTGGGTTTTGAGAGGATACCTTCAGACAGTAAGACCAAAACTGTTTTTACCTCTCCCACTACCCTAGAGAAAGAGAGAGCTCTGTTAGACACCCCATCAACCAAAAAGCCTACCCATCCACCAAAGAAAACCACACCTCCTGCCAAGAAAATCCCTCCCAAGAAAACCACTCAGAAAAAGCCCAAGGAGCCTGTGAGAGTTGCTCCTGTGACCCATGAGAGTGCCCCTCGGAGAGTGTTTCACTGTTCTTACTGTCAGCGGGCGGGTCATTTGGTTGGGTTCTGTTTTCGTCGCATCAAGGATGAGCGACGCTCTCAGGCGATGAGTTACCAGGACATGCATTACCCATCTTTAGGTATGCATGAGTCTGAGTTTTACTATCGTCCTACTTTTGAGGCTCCTCGCGCTTCTTGGAGAGGTTTTGCTCCTCGAGGTGTTCACCATGTTCCATATGGTGGTAGACCTCGGGCGAGTAACTTTGTACCTCGTCAGAGTAGGAGACCTCGACATGTTGTTCATTCACAGCATGTAGATAGACCTCGCACTTTGCATCATTTCGATTTTCCTGTGCGTAGACCGTCTACTTTTACTGCGCCTACTACTCGTGTCACTCAGTGCTGGATGCCTCGTCATTATTTCACTCACCCCAGCACTGAGCGATCGAGATATTCTTATCATGTGTAGGCGACAGATCGAGGCTTGGAGGGCACGTGGATCATGGACTCCGATTGTTCGCGCCACATGACCGGAGATGCAGCATGGTTCTCCAGCCTCACCACAACCAAGCAAAGGGAACATATCACCTTCGAAAACAATCGAAGGAGTAGAGTGAAAGGTAAAGGTGTGGTAAGAATTAACTCGAACTTCACTCTCAAAGAAGTTGCATTGGTTGAAAACCTGGGATACAATTTGCTGTCTGTATCTCAGTTGCTTGATGAGGACTTCGAAGTGCGATTCCATCGCGATACTTCGCAAGTGCTCAATTCTGATGGCGTTGTGGTGTGTAAGATCTTTAGAGTTGGGAGAGTTTTTGGAGCTGATTTTTTAGAGTCGTCTGGTTCTTCTCATTGTCTTGTTGCACATTCGACTTCTGAGCTTTGGAACTGGCATAGGAGATTAGGGCATATGAGCTTTGAGTTGCTCGCTCGTCTGAGCGCCCTAGGCCTGATCCGAGGATTGCCCAAGCTCAAGTTTGAGAAGAATTTAGTTTGCGCTCCTTGTCGACATGGAAAAATGATTGCTGCTTCACATTCGCCAGTCACCTCGGTGATGACTGAACAACCCGGATAACTTCTCCATATGGACACTGTAGGTCCTTCTCGGGTTAGTTCTTTAGGCGGCAAGTGGTATGTATTAGTTATTGTCGACGATTTCTCTCGCTACTCTTGGGTCTTCTTTCTTGCCAGCAAGGATGAAGTGTTTTCACACTTTCGGAGCTTGGCTTTGAGACTTTTCACTGAACTCCCAGGTGCATTGAAATTCATTCGAAGTGATAATGGCACCGAGTTCAAAAATAGTCTCTTTGTTGACTTTTGCATGGAGCATGGCATAGAACATCAATTCTCTGCTCCGCGGGTTCCTCAACAGAACGGTGTTGTTGAGAGGAAGAACCGCACTTTGGTTGAGATGGCTAGGACGATGCTTGATGAGCATAGGACTCCTAGAAAATTCTGGGCTGAGGCCATGAACACTGCATGTTACATCTCAAACCGAATCTTCTTGCGCTCAACTTTAAATCTGACATCTTATGAGCTGCGTTTTGGGAGACAGCCCAAGGTTACTCATCTTCGAGTTTTTGGCTGTCGCTGCTTTATCCTAAAACGTGGTAATTTGGATAAATTTGAGTCGCGATCTTCTGACGGGATCTTTTTGGGTTACACAACACATGGTCATTCTTATCGTGTTTATAATTTAGAGACTAACACTGTCATCGAGTCATGTGATGTGACTTTTGATGAATCAACCCCCTCTGTTAGTTCTGCATTTGAACAGGCAAATGAACACGACATGGAACAGACCATCTTCGAAGAAGAAGATCCCGGAGAATTCGAGGATGAACCCATACTACCCTCGACATCGACCCCCGAAGCCGACCCCGCTTCAACTACTTCGGCACGAGGTCCCGAAGCGACTACCTCAACATCGGTCATCTTGGACCACTCCAACGCACAAGTTGAGGGGGAGACTGCATCCCGCCGCGAGGCTCCACATCATATTCAAAGGATGCACCCTCCCGAGCAGATCATTGGTGAGCTTGATCAAGGTTAACACGTTCTCATGCTCATTTCATTGATTCTGCTTTTGTTGCTTCCTTCGAGCCTTTAGATGTTAGTCATGCACTTTCTGATTCGAGTTGGATCAATGCCATGCATGAGGAACTTGAAAATTTTGAGAGAAACCAAGTCTGGTCATTAGTTGATCCTCCACCTAATGTTCATTTCATTGGAACAAAATGGATTTTCAAAAATAAACAAGGGGAGGATGGGACAATAATTAGAAACAAGGCTAGACTTGTAGCTCAGGGTTATTCACAACTAGAAGGGATTGATTTTACTGAAACTTTTGCACCTGTTGCTCGCCTTGAGGCCATTAGGATTTTGCTTGCCTTTGCGACATCCCGGGGATTCAAACTCTATCAAATGGATGTCAAAAGTGCTTTTCTTAATGGCTTCATAGGTGAAGATGTTTATGTAAAATAACCCCCTGGTTTTGAAAACCCCAAGTACCCACATAAAGTCCTTAAACTTCATAAGGCTCTTTATGGACTCAAGCAGGCCCCTCGGGCTTGGTATGATAGACTTAAGTCTTTTCTGCTTGAGCGAGGGTATTTGATGGGCTTTGTTGATAAAACTTTGTTTACTCTCAAGCATGGCAAAGATTTCCTCCTAGTTCAGATTTATGTGGATGATATCATCTTTGGTGGCTCTTCTCATGCTTTGGTTGCCGAGTTTGCAGATACCATGAGCAGGGAATTTGAAATGTCGATGATGGGTGAACTCACCTTTTTCCTTGGTTTGCAAATCAAGCAAAGCAAACAAGGTACTTTCGTCCACCAGACGAAGTACACCAAGGACCTGCTCAAGAAGTTCGACATGTCCGATGCGAAGCCCCTCGCCACTCCAATGGCTACTTCTGTAGCATTGGATCCTGACGAAGATGGAGAAGCCGTAGATCATAAGGAGTTCTGAAGCATGATCGGCTCCCTTCTCTACTTGACTGCCACGAGGCCGGACATACACTTCGCAGTGTGTCTGTGCGCTCGTTTTCAGGCTTCACCACGAGCTTCGCACCGCCAAGCGGTTAAGCACATCTTAAGGTATCTCAAACACACCCTTGAATTTGGCATATGGTATTCAGCGTCTTCTTCTTTATGTCTTAGAGGTTATTCCGATGCGGATTTTGCTGGGTGTAGAATTGATAGGAAGAGTACCTCTGGTACTTGTCATTTTCTGGGTACTTCACTGATTTGCTGGTCTTCCCGCAAACAGTCTAGTGCTGCACAATCAACGTCTAAGGCCGAATATGTTGCTGCAGCTAGCTGTTGCTCTCAGATTCTGTGGATGGTTTCCACTTTGCGGGATTTCGGGTTAGAATATAAGAGTGTTCCACTTTTCTGTGATAACACTAGTGCTATTTGTATTGCAAACAACCCGGTTCAGCACTCCAGAACCAAACACATTGATGTGCGGTATCATTTTCTCAGAGATCACAATGAGAAGGGTGATATTGAACTTCAATATGTTGATACCCAACACCAGCTTGCCGACATTTTTACAAAACCCCTCGATGCTTCTCGATTTGCCTACTTGCGTGGGGAACTTGGTATTTGTCACCCTTACGGCATTTTGTGAGGGGGAGCAGTTTTAGATGGATGTGCATTTGCTAAAATGAGTGTTGAAATTGCATTTACATCTTTTGCACTCATATGCCTGCTTATAATCCATGACATCATGACAGCTCAGCTCTTTTTAATTTATCTGGAACATTCATGTGCATGATGTTTTCTTTTCAAATCAAATCATGCTCACTGCTTAGTCTTGAATCTAGCATGTTTAGGCAGGACTGCTTTAGCTATCTTTTATCTGCGTGATAGCAAGACACATTTCTTTGGATGTTAAAAAATTGCAACTTGAAAAAATGTTCTACATTTTCATGGATATTCATAAAGTGCCAAACAACTGGTCCACTCAGTTAAAATCAACATCTCCATGACTTGCATGATTTAAGTGAAAAGATCCAGGTGGGTTTGTTTGTCGCACTACCCTATTCTAGACTGCTTACCATTGCACGTTGGTATGAACTGGAATAGTGTAGTGTATGCCAAAATCATTGCCTTAAGCTTCTTATGGTTTTCATGGCTAGGCTTGGCCGGATTGGAAAGTATAAGGTGGACAAACAAATAACCCCTGGCACTAAGAAAAGAACAACAAAATTCATTGATCATTAAGTTTGCTTTTCATGCTCCATTTGAACTGGACTTGTCTGTCTAGAGTAGAAATTGATTAGCTTTGCGCAGTCCCTGCTTTTACTTGTCTAGTTTCCTTGACTAAGTGGTGATGCTTTTTATTTCAAAAATGATCAAATCACATGCTTCATCATGTTTTTAGAGAATGTTAATTTGAGCTGAGCCCATGTTCATTGTTGTTATTGTTGGCATATTTTTGCTTCATATGTCTTTGCAATTCTGCTCATTTCGAAGCTTTGCATCTTTTACATGCTCCTTGATGCTTGCATTGCCAAAGGGGGAGAGATTTTTGCTACGTTCTCTGCCGCAAGGGGGTATAATTTCCGAAGGGGGAGAAAATGTGACATAAAGGTTCTTTATTGCCAAAGGGGGGAAATTTAACTCAGGGGGAGTTTTTATCTTGAGAAAGGGGAGATTTGCCGAAAGGACTTTTACTCTTTTGAAAAGGGGGAGGAAAATTCTTCTGTCAAGTGACATGATTTGGCTCTTTTCTGAGTTTTTTATGGTCACTTGTGTGCTGAAAATTTTTAAATTTTCTTGAACTTGGATTTGGTTGTCAATGCACTCATCAAGGGGGAGATTGAGAAACCAAGGGTTGGTTTCAGTGTTTGTGATGAGTGATTGACAGGCTGTTTACCTCTGTTCGAAGGGGTACCTCCGAAGGGGGTTCGGAGGTTGGACCTCCGGAGGGTGTTCGGAGGTGGTACCTCCGAAGGGTGTTCGGTGGCTGATTGCTGCAGCTGTGCAGCGGAGTGTGCTTGTCGGAGGGGTCCGACAGTACACGATGATTGGGTCTGTACCGAAGGCTTCGGTACTTTGGGCGGTACACCGGAGTGTGTGCCGGAGGTTGCTAACCCGGAGAGGTCTCCGGAGTACTAGATACACTTGTCTGCTTGTCTGTGGTGCGCAGGGACTTCGGAGGCGACGGACAGGTTCGTAGCAGGTGAACCTGGGTCAAGCGGGAGGCTTGATGCCAGGGGAGCGGGGAGCTCCGTCACGGTGGCTGTGAAGGGGGTCCGGGTCGGTCCTCGGGTCGAGGTGCGCCAGGTGAAGGCAGAGAGTGCGGAGCGTGGCTCTGGGTGAAGGTACTCCGAGACAAAGTCCTCGAAGGTGAGGCACTTCGAAGGTACTCCGGATGGAGTGACTTCGGAGTTGGATGGATCAAGTCCTCTGCGGAGGCAAGGAGTTCGAAGTGTGCTCCGGAGGGAGACATTCGAAGGTACCCGACGAATGTCTCAGAAATCGAGGTGCATCGAAGGCATGGTCCGGGTGAGGGTCGTCGAGGAGTGTGCTCGGGAGAGACACTGCGACGAAGTGCTCATGGAATGCTTCATGCGGAGGCCTTGGACGAAGGAGGGACTTCGAAGGGTGGTACTCCGAAGGTGGGGCTTCGGAGGGAGGAAGGCTTCGGAGCAAGGCTAGCTCCGGAGCGAGGTTGTCTTGTGGTGCTTCGACCTGCATGGCTTCGGTACACGGACTGACGGAGTTCGAGCTGGGTGAAGCTGCGAAGCCGTGGTGGTCCACTCCGGAGGTGTTGGTGCGAAGGCCCAAGAGCTTTGACGGCTTCGGCTCAAAACCGTCACTGTATCGGAGGCTATCTTCGGCGAAGCGAAGGCAACCAGGCACAAGGCTTCTCGCCGAAGCTACCGCACCCTCGCGTGCGAAGGGAGGCTCCAGAAGGTCAAAGACTGCAAAGGCTGACACTGTCTGTTCTATAAAAAGCTGACGCTGTCCCCTCTGCAAAGCTGACAGAGAAGCCTCCAAAATAAAGTTGGACTACCTTTTGTACCCCTCTGTTCTGTAGAGACAAAACTGGTGTAAACCCTAGGGGTAGTGTAGTCATTTCACTTGGGTGAACTGTGGGCTATAAATATGGGGGCTCGGTAGGTAACATTTAACACTTTGAGCATTTACTGTTGAGCTCCTGTAGCCACATACCTCGCTGTATTCATCCAGAGTTCATTTTATTGTGTTCCTTGTTCAAGCGGCGAAGCCCTGCTTCTTTGTGCTTTTTGCTTGAGCTCGCGTTACATACCTCGCTAGTTATAGTGCACCGAAGCCTGTCTAGGCGAAGGTTGTTTCTGTGCGAAGTGTGTTTTTCAGCGTGCGTTCGCTCTGTGTAACTTGAGGCCAGACCTCACAGATTACTAGCGAAGCCCTGATCGAAGCCCGTTTTGCTTCTCGTGTCGAAGCCCTTAGCGGTGTCCGCGTAGTGTGCGTTTAGACTTTCGTGTACGAAGCCCAGCACCAGTTGCTGTTGCCAAGTACTTGGTCGAAGTCCTCAGAGGGCTGTCCACTCTTGCGAAGGGTGAAGTGCGAAGCCTGCTCGAAGCACCCCGTGTGCGGAGCCTGCACTGACTTAGCGGAGTAGATTTTCGAGGGTTGTTAGTGGAGCGAAGTCTTCTTGGCTTCGAACTTTTGCTCCTGCGAAGCCTGTGTTCGGAGCTGTCGAAGTACCTCCGAATCAGACCTTCGAAGGTAGTGTTCGAAGCCTGTTTCGCAGAAGACAGGATTAAAACCGAAGGCTGTTTTTAGCCTGAATTTTTAAAAGCTCCCATTCACCCCCCTCTGGTCGCCGTTTCCGGTCCAACAAATGTGCTATAAAAATGATAAAAATTCAGAAAAATGGAAAATTTATTCATTTTTTATGATTATCAGAAAAGATCTAGGTTAGTTTGCTTTGTCGCATTGCATTGTTTTGGACTGCTTACCATAGCACTTTGGTATGAACTAGGACGGTGTAATGTATGCCAAGACCAATGTCTTAAGCTTCTGATGGTCCAGTTCTGGCCTAGGTTTGACTTGGTCGGTTAGCATAAGGTTTGACACGCAAATAACCCCTGGCAGAAATGAAAAAATAAAAAGGAAAAAAAATTAGTCTGAAAAATTTAAAAATATGACAGGTTTGCTGAAGCACTTTGTTTCGGACAATGCTTATCTTGGTAGATATCAGTTAGCTTTTTCATCTCATGCTTTACTCTTCCTGTCAACTAGAAAATGTGGTGATGTTTTTGTTTGCAAAAAATTTGAATAATGCGTGCTAATGACTCTCTTTAGATATTATTTGTTGCACTGATCATGTCATGTATCTTAGACAGTATATCTTTTGCTATACCTGTTAGATGTTGTAATTGCAGTTAATCATATCTAAGAAGCATGCTTTTCACACTACACCTGCACTCCATTTGTATTCATGGCATATTTTGAGGGGGAGCTGCATTTCAGGGGGAGTTTGTGTCTATGTCTCTTTAGAGTGCATTTAGTCTCACTTCATGAGTCCAATTGTCAACAAGGGGGAGAAATTTTGGGTATATATTTTTTAGCTTTCTCTGAGATTTATTTCAGGGGGAGTTCCTTGTTGGTAATTCTGAGATTGCACTTACTTTTGAGTCTTTATTTTTTGGTTAACCATAATGACCGCTTTTCTTGCTTCTGTTTGGCTTTTGGTCATTAGGGTTAAACTTTATTTTATTTCTTCTATTTTCTTTTGTCTTTGTTTTCCTGTTTCCACATGTTTTGCAGGTGTTGAAGATGAGCTGAAAAGGGTGTTGACAATGCACTCATCAAGGGGGAGATTGGGAAACTATATTGAAGAATATGGTTTTGATATTCCATATGTGATGAGTGATTGTCAACGAAAGTCAAAGGAAGAGAGATATGAAGACCTGTCGTGTTTGAGGCGCGTGTGACTCAAGTACACGGGCAGCGAGCGACAGCCGGGCAGAGAAGCCGCGAAGTCGGGCTGGCCCAATCCGGGTACATGGCTAGGAGCGGCAGATGATCCACCGATCTGTTGACTGGGTTTGACTCAGGTATACGGGTGGCGAGCTATTGCCGGGCTGAGGAAGCTGCGGGGTCGGGTCGGCCCAATCCGGGTACCCGGTGCGAAAACGGTGGACGCTTTGTCAGTTTTGGCGCAAAACTGACAACCTATGATTATTTTGTTTTAGGATATTAATATTTAGTTTTTAAGTTTAGAATATTTTTATTTGAGTCACGTGATTTTTCTAAGAATATTTTAGTAATTTTCGAAATTTTTTTAGAGTCAGTGTTAATTTACCCTAGGGGTAAATTAGTCTTTTCATGTATTAGGAGTCGCCTATAAATAGGCCCCTATCCCCCTTGGGGATAGATGACTGTTTTCTAATAGATTAATCTACAGTCCATCGATTAGTTTTTTTGGATCTACAATTCTTTCGAGTTCGATCGGTTCCTCCACTGATTGAGTTTTTTTTTCTTTCCTCCGGCCGACACGTGCATCAGAACAGCGCATCTTCTCTCCGGAAATTTTTTTCTTGTGGCAGCAGCTCCCTGGCGCAGGACGAAAGCACGCGCCTGCTGCTTTCATTGCGCACAGAAGCGCGTGGGCCCACTGCACGACAGTTTCTGGCATCACGTCAGCCGGCCGACCACTTTTTTCCCTATCGCGGGCCCCACGCCGGCGTGAAGACAGCTAGTGTAACACCCCAAATTTTCAAAACAATAAAAATATTATTAAATTCAATTTCTTGGAATATATATTTCTGAAAACACTTTAAATACCTCTTTATACCAAATTGAACTACAACATAGAGTAGATGGCCAAACTAGGAGGTGAAAATTTTTGTATAAACTCCCAAAGCCAAGAAATATTTTTGAGGATTTTTATAAATTTTTATCAACCTTGGAAGTAGCCCTAATATTTTAATCTAATTCCTGGAATTATTTTATTCAGAAATGTATTAAAACAGTAATGGGCTCCCCTCCCTCCATTCTCTCTCTCCCGGCCGGCCCAACCCACTCCACCCGCGCGCTCGGACTGACGACCGGACCCCACCTGTCGGCGCCGAATTCCTCCCCTCGCGCGCGCACCCGACACCGCGGCCCCACCCGTCAGTCGCCACCCCGCTCGCTCGCGCCCGCTGGCCAGTGGCCCCCGTCTGTCAGAACCGTCATCAACCTCGCGCCATCGCCCCCCTAATGGCGCCGGCTGACTTGAATCCCTCGGATTCGCTCGTCGCCGGTCCCCTCCCCTCCATAATTCGCCGGCATTAAAACCCCCATATCACGACGACTGTTTCCCCTCTTGATTCCCCGCGTAATCGTCCCGTTATCACCTGCATGCGGTGAAACCGCCTCGCCGGTGTTCACTCTCGGTCTCCCGCAATTGCGCCCCCGCTGCCCCACCGGTGGCCTTATTTAAACCCCCTGCCTCCGCCGCGTTCGACCCCCACGCCCTCGCAACCCAGGACCAAACAGAGCGCCCGTAGTTCACTTTTTAGCGCACTCCTTCGGTTTCGCCTCCAGCCACCGCTCACCGTCGCCGGAACCCCTCTCCGTCCGCACCGACCGCACCGCCGTGACCGCCAGGACCTCACCGACCCCGGCCACCGCTCCGTCGTCGACGAAGCCCACCGGATCATCATCATCGCCGAGGAACCGAAAGCCTTCGCCGCCTCCGCTCGTCGTCGGCCTCACCCCGTCGACCCCAGACCACCGCAAGGGTACCCTCTTGTTCCCCTCGGTACCCTCTTTACGTTTTTAGTCCTAGCTAGGCTAGATAGCCCTTGCCGTCGCCGGAATCGCTCACCGTCGCGTCGCCGGAGTCGGGGAAGAAGGGGTACCTTACCCCCCCGACACGCACTGTGCCGGATTCAATCCTGGCCGTGCGATCCAGATCCAACGCTTGGGATTAAATCATCTGTTCGGTTTAATCCGGGCCGTCGGATCTGAGTGAAGCGGTACGGTACGATCTCGTGCGTTCGTTGGTATTTAAAACCCGCGTTTAATCTGGAGCGTCCATCGCGTACTGGTTCGAACGTTTTAATCCTGGCCGTCCACGTCACTTTAACTCCCCCGCCTCGCCCTCACACGTCGGATCTGGATCCGACGGTCCAGATCGACCCAGCGCACGCGCACAGTGCGCGGGTTCACCGTGGGCCTGGCTCACCGTGGACCCGAGGAGTTTAAAATTTGAAAATAAATTCCAGAAAAGGTTTAAAACTTGTAAAATTCATATCTGGTGCATTTGAACTCTAAAAATTGCCATTCCAATTTCAGAAAATACATAATATTATTCTCTACATGTTTATACAATAAAACAGTAGGTTTACATTGGACATTTCATGTTTATTTAAATGAACATTTCAATACCCTTAGGTTAAAAATGTAAAATTTAATTATTTAAATTCCAGTAAAGTTTATATTTATTTATTTCCTGTTGATATGAACAAATCACTAAGTTTTCTATGAAACTTTCATTTTAAATTTATTAGAGAGCTTAAAAATGAGAATAACCCCTTGTTAAACCCTCTTCCAAGGGACAACACTTTATTTTAATTTCTTTTAAAATTATTTACAAACTGAATTTCAGAACCCTAACAACTTGAATTTTTTTTAATCAAACCAACTTAAACCTATGTGATTATTATGTGATGTAATATTGTTTGGTTGAATGTTGTATTTATTTTATTTTACTTTATTATATTAAAAAGACTACGACGTCGCCGAGGAGCCGGAGTACTTCCCCGAAGTCCCTCCCTCTCCTTTTGCTGAACAAGGCAAGTGAGAAACCAAGGGTTGGTTTCGGTGTTTTGTGATGAGTGATTGACAGGATTTTAACCTCTGTTCGAAGGGGTACCTCCGAAGGGGGTTCGGAGGTTGTACCTCCGAAGTGTGTTCGGAGGTGGTTTCACCGAAGGGTGTTCGGTGGTTTGCTTGCTGCAGCTGTTGCAGCGGAGTGTGCTTGTCGGAGGGGTCCGACAGTACACGATGACTGGGTCTGTACCGAGGGCTTCGGTACTTTGGGCGGTACACCAGAGTGTGTACCGGAGGTTGCTAACCCGGAGAGGTCTCCGGAGTACTGGATACACTTGTTTGCTTGTCTGTGGTGCGCAGGGACTTCGGAGGCGATGGACAAGGTTCGCAGCAGGTGAACCTGGGTCAAGCGGGAGGCTTGATGCCAGGGGAGCGGGGAGCTCCGTCACAGTGGCTGCGAAGGTGGTCCGGGTCGGTCCTCGGGTCGAGGCGTGCCAGGTGAAGGCAGAGAATGCGGAGCGTGGCTCCGGCTGAAGGTACTCCGAGACAAAGTCCTCGGAGGTGAGGCACTTCGAAGGTACTCCGAATTGAGTGACTTCGGAGTTGGATGGGACAAGTCCTCTGCGGAGGCAAAGGGTTCGAAGTGTGATCCGGAGGGAGACATTCGAAGGTGACCCGACGAAGGTCTCAGAAGTCGAGGCGCATCGAAGGCATGGTCCGGGTGAGGCTCGTCGAGGAGTGTGCTCGGGGAGAGACACTGCGACGAAGTGCTCATGGAATGCATCATGCGGAGGCCTTGGACGAAGGAGGGACTTCGAAGGGAGGTACTCCGAAGATGGGGCTTCGGAGGGAGGAAGGCTTCGGAGCGAGGCTAGCTCCGGAGCATGGTTGACTTGAGGTGCTTCGGCCTGCATGGCTTCGGTACATGGACTGACGGAGTTCGAGCTAGGAGTAGCTGCGAAGCCGTGGTGGTCCACTCCGGAGGTGTTGGTGCGAAGGCCCAAGGGCTTTGACGGCTTCGGCTCAAAACCGTCACTGTATCGAAGGCCATCTTTGGCGAAGCGAAGGCCACCAAGCTCAAGGCTTCTCGCCGAAGCTACCGCACCCTCACGTGCGAAGGGAGGCTCCAGAAGGTCAAAGACTGCAAAGGCTGACACTGTCTGTTCTGTAAAAGGCTGACACTGTCCCCTCTGCAAAGCTGACAGAGAAGCCTCCAGAATAAAGGTGGACTACCTTTTGTACCCCTTAGTTCTGTAGAGACAAATCCTTTGTAAACCCTAGGGGTAGTGTAGTCAATTCCTTTGGGTGAACTGTGGGCTATAAATATGGGGGCTCGGTAGGTAACATTTAACACTTTCAGCATTTACTGTTGAGCTCCTGTAGCCACATACCTCACTGTATTCATCCAGAGTTCAATTTATTTGTGTTCCTTGTTCAAGCGGCGAAGCCCTGCTTCCTTGTGCTTGTTGGTTGAGCTCGCATTACATACCTCGCTAGCTATAGTGCACCGAAGCCTGTCTAGGCGAAGGTTGTTTCTGTGCGAAGTGTGTTTTTCAGTGTGCTGTCGCTCTGTGTAACAGGAGGCAAGACCTCGCTGCTTACTAGCGAAGCCCAGATCGAGGCCCGTTTTGCTTCTTGTGTCGAAGCTCTTAGCGTAGTCTGTTTGTATGCGTGTAGACCGTCGTGTACGAAGCCCAGCACTAGTTGCTGCTGCCAAGTACTTGGTCGAAGTCCTCAGAGGGCAGTCCACTCTTGCGAAGGGTGAAGTGCGAAGCCTGCTCAAAGCACCCTGTGTGCGGAGCCTGCACTGACTTAGCAGAGTAGATTTTCGAGGGTTGTTAGTGGAGCGAAGTCTTCTTGGCTTCGAACTTTTGCTCCTGCGAAGCCTGTGTTCGGAGCTGTCGAAGTACCTCCGAACCAGACCTTCGAAGGTTGTGTTCGAAGCCTGTTCCGCAGAAGACAGAACTGAACCGAAGGCTAAATTTTTAGCCCGAAATCTTAAAAGCTCCCATTCACCCCCCCTCTGGTCGCTGTTTCCGGTCCAACAGCAAGTCACCAAACCAATCTTTTGAGCATATTGAACCCATGTTTGATTAAACTATCGCTAAAACACATAGACTATATATGCATTAGTCAAATGAACCCTTACATTATATTTATTTAGGATCCCCCGACCTTGATGTGCAACCCAAGCCATGCTATCTCGCCTAACCTCCTTGTCACCATATGATCAATGATATTAGCTAGTGTCCAACGTATTGACACGATCGCTATAGGATAAAAATGAGTCGTAGCAAAATGGTTCTATTATATGATCCCCGTTACTTCTTATCCTTGGAAATTCTGTTGGTGATGAGTTATGGTTGTGAGTGTATGCATGGTGGGTTTCGGGTGCAAGCTAGGGCATTGGTCGGTAGCACCCGGGGCACTATAAGGACCGGTCTGAGGGATCCGTTGCAATACACTTACGTACTAACCACAAGTCTAGTGGGTAAGTCCTAACTAAGGTATGGGTTGTTCCAAACCGAGGCCACCATTTGGAGATGGGTCAAGTTGCACCTGCGGGTGACTTGTACCAATGTGGCGCAAAAGGGGGTGTGACGTTAGCCGGGATGCAGCCCGGCGCGCCGGCGAAACCTAGAGCGGGTGGTTATCGCTTGGAACATCTCATATTGAGGTTTTGGCACGAGTTCCCGTGGAATGGGTCGTCTCGTTTGGGATGAGTGCGTGCCTTGTGGGTACAGTAGTACAACTCTGATCAGAGTCTTAAATCTTTTCGAAAAGCCGAGCCCGCGGTCAAGGGCGGGTTGCGTGACATCCCCCAGTTAGTTTACTTTGAATATGTATGTGCATGATGGATTGACATGTAAGGACTGTTGTGCGAGGAGGTAAAACGTACTCCTCGAGTTAGTTGATGTTGATGATATTCATGTTTACTTTCCGCATGATTAAAATACGATTACACTAAATGCAATAACTGAAACTGTACTTTTCCGCAATGTTAGCCATTAGGAAAAATTACTCACATGCTATTATAATTTTTAAAAATTGCCTATATGCCACTGTCAGTGACTGTGGCGGCCCCCATCTGTCAGTGACACACCGATGGCATATTGGCAAACCGTGAAAATTGTAATGGTACGGAAAAAATTAACCCTAGCCATTACCCTTCCTTGTTTATTATCCTGTATTATTACTTGCATTTGCGGTGGCTTGTTGAGTACTTTTTGTACTCATACCCGTTGGACCCCACAGAGGATGCTTACTACGAAGACGGTCTAGAGTAGCGACCCAGTCGAGAAGAAAAATCCTGAAGAAGATGTTCGTCATGCCGTTTTCTAATTATTTTCATTTACTGTTTTTATTAAAACATTGATGTAATAAATATGGTCTGCGTACCATGGATATTGTCGTATGTACGTTGTCGCATGATGAACCTCTTGTATTATTGTTTTTCTACTGAAATTCAATAATGTCTCGATTTGAGAAATCGGGGCGCTACAAGATGGTATCAGAGCCGACTCGACTGTAGGAAGCCAAACAGACCCGCCTAGCCATTAGCCACAGAAAATTATTTCTTGAAAATCTACTTTATAAACTTTGTTCCTCTCCTCACTTTTATTCAACTTGTTGTTTTGTAGATGCCTGTCTATCAAGTCCACAGCTACTGCCGCCACTACGAGGGCTTCGTCCGGGAGCTCCGTATGATGCTCACCTTCCTCGGGTTCCTCTTCGAACCCGAATTCCAAGGAGTGTATCCCGACGAGTTCGCCGGACCTTGCGACGTCTCCCTCACCGTCCACGGCTCCAGAGAACACCTGCCGCCCTACACCACAGCACTTGGAGGCCCGACTTTCGACGTCGCGTGCCAACGAGTCGCTCTCCAGGCCCTCATGGAGTTGAGGATGATCTACGACGATCGTCTTCAGAACTCGTCCTTCCGGCTTGTGCCGAAGCGTACTCCCGGAGCCCACCGTAGCATCTACCTCGGAGTTCACTCCGTGCGTGATCCGGTCATGGCCCGACAGTCGCGTCTTCTACAGGCCATGGACGATCTCCACACCGAGGCGGTGCTCGACGCCGACGAGCACCATGAGGCGGTTGAGTTCCTTCGTGAAGAAACGAAGAACTTGATCCAACAGAATGGCGAGTTGCAGCGCAAGATCATGCAGCTGCAGAAGGATATTGCGGAGATGGTTCCTCTTCTTCCAAGGAAGAAGAAGCCCATCCGTGAGCCCCTCCCTCGCCCCAAGAGGATCCCGCCACGACCCTCCCCCACCAGACCCTCCACCAGCGCCCCTACACCACGCCCCGGCCTCGTCTCCGACTCCATCATCGAGAATTTTCTCGAGCCCACCATCCCTCTGGAGCCGCGCACTCGTGGTTCCGAGAGCACGGAGACCGCCTCCGGTGGCGAGTAGGCGTTAGGAGTCGCTATTTAAATAAAAATCATAATTTTGTATGTGGTGCCGTCTGCAACGAGTTGTGTTGTAGATGGAATAAGAGCTTGGATGTAATGAACAATTTATACCACTCTATATATTTTTGTGCTTGAATCTTATATGATATTTTTGGTTGTATTATTGTTTCATCATCTTTGCTTTATCACTATGTCTATTCAGAAGATGGCCGACCACCAGAACACCGGTTCCAACAACGGAGCAGGAGGAAGCCGTGATGCGCCCGAGGGTGTCGTACCCAACTGGGGTGCAACGGGCCCGCGTCAATCTGGGTCGCCCTCCGCCAACCACCCCACCTTGGCGGAGATGATGGCGAATCAGAACCACCTGATCACCGCCCTCCTCACCCAAATGCAGAACCAACAGGCTCAGTTGGACCGTCTGCAGAACGGGGAACCCGCCCCTCGCGCACCAGCACCCGCGCCCGCTCCGCAGCTCTCGGAGTTCCTGCGCGTGCGCCCGCCCATCTTCTCGAGCACCACCAACCCGATGGAGGCCGGAGATTGGCTTCGCACCATCGGAAAGAAGCTCGACCTCCTCCCCTGCACCGACCGGGACCGAGTGGCCTTCGCCACTCACCAGCTCCAGGGTCCCGCCGCTGAATGGTGGGACAACTACCGTGAGTCCCAGCCAGAGGACCACGTGGTGACTTGGGCGGAGTTCACCATCGCTTTTCGCACCGCCCACGTCGCCGCCGGTGTCATCGCGGTAAAACAGCAGGAGTTCTGCGACCTGCAGCAAGGCAACAGGACCGTCATGGAGTACCTCCATGAGTTCAACCGTCTCGCCCGCTACGCACCGGAGGAAGTGCGCACCGACGCCCTCCGCCAAGCCAAGTTCCTCCGGGGACTTAAGGATGAGCTATCCATCCAGCTCGTCGCCACCGACTACGCCGACTTCCAACGGCTAGTCAACAAAGCGCTCATCCAAGAGACTGAGCAGAACAGGCTGGACCTCAAGAAGAGGAAGATGATCGCCTTCAAGCATCAGCAGGCGAACTCTCAGAGGCCCCGCTTCGTCCCTCCGCCACCAGCGCCCGCCTACCATCCTCGGCCCGCCTACAGGCCACCTCACGCCGCCGGTGGATCCAACGCCGGGCATCCTCGCCCCGCTTCACCAGCTCCGGCCGCTCAGCCGACACCAGCCGCCAAGGCCCCGATCTTGAAGGATCGCCAAGGAAGGCCGGTCGTCTGCTTCAACTACCGCAAGGAAGGGCACTATTCGCACAAGTGTCCCCACCCCAAGCAAGCTCAAGGCGTGGCACCCAACCAGGCGGTTCGTGCTTGGTACGTTTACTGTGAATTCCGTACCGGCCGTGATATTATTTGACTCTAGAGCAACCCACTCCTTCATCTCGGAAGATTTTGTGAAAACAAACAAACTGGACGTGCTCCATCTACCCATTCCCATGGTGATTTCCACTCCTGGCAACAGGACCTTAGCCCGCTTATACAGCCCTAAGGTTCAAATTGACATCCAAGGAGTGTTATTTCGGGCCGAGCCAGTCCTCATCCAATGCACCGGACTCGACCTTATACTAGGGATGGATTGGTTGATGAAGCACAAGGGAGTGATCGACTGTGCCAACAAGTCTGTCACAGTGACCAACCCGGAAGGCGCAACCGTCACCTTTCGGATGACCAGTCGCAAACCACTCGGAGCATCCCTTCGCTCGATAGCTCTTGAAGAGGTACCTATAGTCAAGGAGTTCGCGGATGTCTTCCCTGAAGACCTACCCGGAATGCCTCCCAAGCGGGACATCGAATTCAGAACCGAACTTGTCCCCGGGACCACTCCAATCTCCAAGCGCCCGTACCGAATGGCCGCCAATGAATTAGCCGAAGTCAAGAGCAACATCGAAGACCTAGAGCAGAAAGGTTACATCCGACCGAGTACCTCACCCTGGGGTGCACCGGTTATATTTGCCATGAAGAAGGACAAGACCAAGAGGATGTGCGTGGACTATAGAGCCTTGAACGATGTAACCATCAAGAACAAGTACCCATTGCCTCGGATCGACGACCTGTTCGATCAGCTGAAAGGATCCTCGGTGTTTTCCAAGATTGACCTCAGGTCAGGTTATCACCAGTTGAGGATTAGAGAAGAGGACATACCCAAGACTGCCTTCACCTCTCGCTATGGACTTTATGAGTACACCGTGATGTCGTTCGGACTCACGAATGCCCCGGCCTTTTTCATGAACATGATGAACAATGTATTCATGGAGTTCTTGGACAAGTTCATCGTGGTATTCATCGATGATATCCTCGTTTACTCCAAGACCAAAGAAGAACACGAGACTCACCTCCGTCTGACCCTCGGAAAACTAAGAGAGCAGCAACTGTATGCCAAGTACAGCAATTGTGAATTTTGGTCGTCAGAGGTAAAGTTCCTCGGCCATGTTATATCTGCCGGAGGAATAGCAGTGGACCCAACCACCGTGGAAGCAGTAACCAACTGGCTGCAGCCCACAACGGTGACCGAGATCCGGAGTTTTCTCGGATTGGCCGGATACTACCGCCGATTCATCGAGAATTTTTCCAAGATCGCCAAGCCTATGACCAGACTTCTGCAGAAGGAAGTGAAGTTTGAATGGACCCCTGACTGCGAAGAAAGCTTCCAGACCCTCAAGAAGAAGCTAGTGTCAGCCCCCATTCTGACTCTGCCAGACATCCGGAAAGACTTCCACGTCTACTGTGATGCCTCTCGTCAAGGATTGGGATGCGTCTTAATGCAAGAAGGGAAAGTGATATCCTACGCCTCCCGACAGCTGAGACCGCATGAGCTGAACTACCCAACCCACGACCCGGAATTAGCAGCCGTGGTTCATGCCTTGAAGATATGGAGACATTACCTTGTGGGGAATCGGTGTGAGGTCTTCACCGACCACAAGAGCCTCAAGTACATATTCACCCAACCAGATCTGAACCTCATGCAAAGGAGATGGAAAGGCTAAACCTAGGGATCACCACCCGAGCGTACCTCGCTGCCTTGGAATCTCGGCCTGTCTTAATAGACCAGATCCGAGAAAAGCAGAAGGAAGACCCGGACATCCTGGAGATCCAACAGAACATGAGGAAGGGTAAAGCCCCCGGATTTTCTGAGGACGAGCATGGTACCATCTGGTTCGGAAACCAGATCTGCGTACCCGACAAACCTGAATTGAAGACCCTCATCCTTCAAGAAGCCCACAATACTCTATACTCCATCCATCCCGGAAGTACAAAGATGTACCAAGACCTAAAGGAAAAATATTGGTGGGTCAGCATGAAGAGGGAAATAGCTGAGTATGTGGCCAAGTGCGACACATGCCGGTGAGTCAAGGCAGAGCATCAGAGACCTGCCGGACTTCTTCAACCTCTCAAGGTCCCTGAATGGAAGTGGGAAGAGATAGGAATGGACTTCATCACGGGACTGCCCAAGACCCAAGCTGGTCACGATTCTATCCGGGTGATCGTCGATCGACTCACCAAGGTAGCTCACTTCGTTCCAGTCAAGACAACTTACATCGTCGCCAAGTTGGCTGAGTTGTATATGACCCGGATCGTGTGCCTTCACGGAGTTCCTAAGAAGATTGTATCTGACCGCGGGAGTCAGTTTACCTCCAAGTTTTGGAAGAACCTTCAAGAGGAACTCGGCACCCGGCTGAACTTTAGCACCGCCTATCATCCACAGACCGACGGTCAAACCGAAAGGGTCAACCAGATATTGGAGGATATGCTTAGAGCTTGTGCTCTAGACTTTGGCGGAATGTGGGACAAGAACTTACCATATGCAGAGTTCTCCTACAACAACAGCTACCAAGCCAGCCTGCAAATGTCCCCGTTTGAAGCACTCTATGGACGTAAGTGCAGAACGCCGTTGCTCTGGGATCAAACCGGAGAGTCGCAACTGTTTGTGACCGATCTATTAAGAGAAGCTGAAGAGAAGGTTAAGATCATAAGAGACCGATTGAAGGCAGCCCAATCCCGGCAAAAGAGCTATGCCGACAACCGTCGAAGAGACCTAGCCTTTGAGGAGGGCGATTATGTCTACCTCCGAGTCACTCCCCTCCGTGGCACTCAAAGGTTCAACATGAAAGGCAAACTAGCACCCCGCTACGTCGGACCTTTTCAGATCCTCTGACGACAAGGAGAAGTGGCATATCAACTTGAACTGCCTCCATCCTTGGCAGGAGTTCACGATGTGTTCCATGTCTCTCAGCTGAAGAAGTGCCTCCGTGTACCCACCGAGCAAGCCGACCTTCAGCAGCTTAATGTCCAAGAAGACTTGACCTACATTGAAAGACCCATCAAGATCTTGGAAACCAAGGAGAGAGTAACCAGAAGTCGCGTTGTTCGCTTCTGCAAAGTCCAATGGAACAACCACCCCGCCGAAGAAGCCACTTGGGAAAAGGAAGACGAACTGAAAGCCCAATATCCCGAATTATTCGAGTAGCGTTTCAATCTCGAGGATGAGATTCTTGTAAGGGGGATAGGTTTGTAACATCCCAAATTTTCAAAACAATAAAATATTATTAAATTCAATTTCTTGGAATATATATTTCTGAAAACACTTTAAATACCTCTTTATACCAAATTGAACTACAGCATAGAGTAGATGGCCAAACTAGGAGGTGAAAATTTTTGTATAAACTCCCAAAGCCAAGAAATATTTTTGAGGATTTTTATAAATTTTTATCAACCTTGGAAGTAGCCCTAATATTTTAATCTAATTCCTGGAATTATTTTTATTCATAAATGTATTAAAACAGTAATGGGCTCCCCTCCCTCCATTCTCTCTCTCTCCCGGCCGGCCCAGCCCACTCCACCCGCGTGCTCGGACTGACGACCGGACCCCACCTGTCGGCGCCGAATTCCTCCCCTCGCGCGCGCACCCGACACCGTGGCCCCACCCGTCAGTCGCCACCCCGCTCGCTCGCGCCCGCTGGCCAGTGGCCCCCGTCTGTCAGAACCGTCATCAACCTCGCGCCATCGCCCCCCTAATGGCGCCGGCTGACTTGAATCCCTCGGATTCACTCGTCTCCGGTCCCCTCCCCTCCATAATTCGCCGGCATTAAAACCCCCGTATCACGACGACCGTTTCCCCTCTTGATTCCCCGCGTAATCGTCCCGTTATCACCTACATGCGGTGAAACCGCCTCACCGGCGTTCACTCTCGGTCTCCCGCAATTGCGCCCCCGCTGCCCCGCCGGTGGCCTTATTTAAACCCCCCTGCCTCCGCCGCGTTCGACCCCCACGCCCTCGCAACCCAGGACCAAACAGAGCGCCCGTAGTTCACTTTTTAGCGCACTCCTTCGGTTTCGCCTCCAGCCACCGCTCACCGTCGCCGGAACCCCTCTCCGTCCGCACCGACCGCACCGCCGTGACCGCCAGGACCTCACCAACCCCGGCCACCGCTCCGTCGTCGACGAAGCCCACCGGATCGTCATCATCGCCGAGGAACCGAAAGCCTTCGCCGCCTCCGCTCGTCGCCGGCCTCACCCCGTCGACCCCGGACCACCGCAAGGGTACCCTCTTGTTCCCCTCGGTACCCTCTTTACGTTTTTAGTCCTAGCTAGGCTAGATAGCCCTTGCCGTCGCCGGAATCGCTCACCGTCGCGTCGCCGGAGTCAGGGAAGAAGGGGTACCTTACCCCCCCGACACGCACTGTGCCGGATTCAATCCTGGCCGTGCGATCTAGATCCAACGCTTGGGATTAAATCATCTGTTCGGTTTAATCCGGGCCGTAGGATCTGAGTGAAGCGGTACGGTGCGATCTCGTGCGTTCGTTGGTATTTAAAACCCGCGTTTAATCTGGAGCGTCCATCGCGTACCGGTTCGAACGTTTTAATCCTGGCCGTCCACGTCACTTTAACTCCCCCGCCTCGCCCTCGCGCGTCGGATCTGGATCCGACGGTCCAGATCGACCCGGCGCACGCGCACAGTGCGCGGGTTCACCGTGGGCCTGGCTCAACGTGGACCCGAGGAGTTTAAAATTTGAAAATAAATTCCAGAAAAGGTTTAAAACTTGTAAAATTCATATCTGACGCATTTGAACTCTAAAAATTGCCATTCCAATTTCAGAAAATTCATAATATTATTCTCTACATGTTTATACAATAAAAACAATAGGTTTACATTGGACATTTCATGTTTATTTAAATGAACATTTCAATACCCTTAGGTTAAAAATGTAAAATTTAATTATTTAAATTCCAGTAAAGTTTATATTTATTTATTTCCTGTTGATATGAACAAATCACTAAGTTTTCTATGAAACTTTCATTTTAAATTTATTAGAGAGCTTAAAAATGAGAATAACCCCTTCTTAAACCCTCTTCCAAGGGACAACACTTTATTTTAATTTCTTTTAAAATTATTTACAAACTGAATTTCAGAACCCTAACAACTTGAATTGTTTTTAATCCAACCAACTTAAACCTATGTGATTATTATGTGATGTAATATTGTTTGGTTGAATGTTGTATTTATTTTATTTTACTTTATTATATTAAAAAGACTACGACGTCGCCGAGGAGCCGGAGTACTTCCCCGAAGTCCCTCCCTCTCCTTTTGCTGAACAAGGCAAGTCATCAAACCAATCTTTTGAGCATATTGAACCCATGTTTGATTAAACTATCGCTAAAACACATAGACTATATATGCATTAGTCAAATGAACCCTTACATTATATTTATTTAGGATCCCCCGACCTTGATGTGCAACCCAAGCCATGCTATCTCGCCTAACCTCCTTGTCACCATATGATCAATGATATTAGCTAGTGTCCAACGTATTGACACGATCGCTATAGGATAAAAATGAGTCGTAGCAAAATGGTTCTATTATATGATCCCCGTTACTTCTTATCCTTGGAAATTCTGTTGGTGATGAGTTATGGTTGTGAGTGTATGCATGGTGGGTTCCGGGTGCAAGCTAGGGCATTGGTCGGTAGCACCCGGGGCACTATAAGGACCGGTCTGAGGGATCCGTTGCAATACACTTACGTAATAACCACAAGTCTAGTGGGTAAGTCCTAACTAAGGTATGAGTTGTTCCAAACCGAGGCCACCATTTGGAGATGGGTCAAGTTGCACCTGCGGGTGACTTGTACCAATGTGGCGCAAAAGGGGGTGCGACGTTAGCCGGGATGCGGCCCGGCGCGCCGGCGAAACTTAGAGCGGGTGGTTATCGCTTGGAACATCTCATATTGAGGTTTTGGCACGAGTTCCCGTGGAATGGGTCGTCTCGTTTGGGATGAGTGCGTGCCTTGTGGGTACAGTAGTACAACTCTGATCAGAGTCTTAAATCTTTTCGAAAAGCCGAGCCCGCGGTCAAGGGCGGGTTGCGTGACATCCCCCAGTTAGTTTACTTTGAATATGTATGTGCATGATGGATTGACATGTAAGGACTGTTGTGCGAGGAGGTAAAACGTACTCCTCGAGTTAGTTGATGTTGATGATATTCATGTTTACTTTCCGCATGATTAAAATACGATTACACTAAATGCAATAACTGAAACTGTACTTTTCCGCAATGTTAGCCATTACCCTTCCTTGTTTATTATCCTGCATTATTACTTGCATTTGCGGTGGCTTGTTGAGTACTTTTTGTACTCATACCCGTTGGACCCCACAAAGGATGCTTACTACGAAGACGGTCTGGAGTAGCGACCCAGTCGAGAAGAAAAATCCTGAAGAAGATGTTCGTCATGCCGTTTTCTAATTATTTTCATTTACTATTTTTATTAAAACATTGATGTAATAAATATGGTCTGCGTACCATGGATATTGTCGTATGTACGTTGTCGCATGATGAACCTCTTGTATTATTGTTTTTCTACTGAAATTCAATAATGTCTCGATTTGAGAAATCGGGGCGCTACAGCTAGGGACTTTTGGATGCAGGGCGTGGCGCGCGACGATCACTTCGGTGCAGCTTTTTGCAGGGCGCGGGGCCCATGGCAGGCCTGGCCGGCAGGCTTCTGCTGCCACAGCGCGGCGGCCGAGCTCTTGCGTGGGCCCCACGGCGGGATTTCTTTTCCTCTGGCCGGTGAGCACGTTTCTCCTGGTGGCAGCAGTCCACGGCACTTGCAACTGCGCCACGGTTCCCACGGCATCACGCACGACGACGTCAAGCGACTATGACGCAGGTAAGTTTTCTAATCTCCTATTTTTAGTAGATCATTTTTAGAGATATTCATCTATTAATTAATTAGCGGAAAATTTGTTTAGAAATTTCGTGTTAATTTAATCTGCCAAACTACTCTTAGTAATCGCATATTTTTATTTATATCTGTTTAATCTGCTTATATAAAAAGTAAAGAAAAGTTTATTAGTCGTAGTAGTATTTTTAATTCTAGTCTTTACTTGAAATATTTTTAGGTTATTTCTGAATTAATTTTTGGATGATCCATATTTTATTCAGTTAATTAGTATTTTATTTTTAGACTGCAATCTGAACATTTTACTAAGATATTTAGTATTTTTTATTACGTCATTAAATATTTCTAGTACCCATTTTTATTTACTACAGTGATTCTTTTTAGTTTAGCTTTAATATCATTTTAATTAGGACACCGGTCATTTTTAGGCTAGACAACTATAGTACCAGTAATTTACTTTACTAATATTGTTTGTCTGGTTAAGTTGGTTGGGTGTTGGGATTTCGATATGTTTTAGCAAGAAATTTTTAGGCGCCCATTCACCCCCCTTTGGTCGCTACTTTCGGTCCTACACAAGAAGATGCATTCAACGTCTTGAAATATAAACTGACTAATGCACCACTACTTCAGCTCCTAGATTTTTGTAAGACATTTGAACTTGAGTGTGATGCTAATGGTATTGGGATTGGAGGGGTACTTATTCAAGAAGGTAAGCCTATTTCCTATTTTAGCGAGAAACTCTCTGGTCCTTGTTTAAGCTACTCAACATATGATAAGGAACTTTATGCTCTAGTAAGGTCCATGGAAACATGACAACATTATTTATGGCCCAAAGAATTTGTCATACACTATGATCATGAGTCATTGAAACACATACGAAGCCAAGCAAAATTGAACCATAGACATGCCAAATGGGTTGAATTCATTGAGTCTTTTCCCTATGTCATCAAACATAATAGATAGAAGGAAAATATAATTGTTGATGCTCTGTGTAGGCGTTACACCTTGCTTTCACAACTTGACTTCAAAATTTTTGGTTTAGAGACAATAAAGGAACAATATGCTAGCGACAATGATTTCAAAGATGTGTTGCTGAATTGCAAAGAGGTAAGAAGTTATAACAAATTCGTCCTTACTAATGGGTTTATATTTAGGGCTAACAAATAATGTATTACATCTTGTTCTGTTCGTCTATTGCTATTACAGGAGGCGCATGGTGGCGGATTGATGGGACACTTTGGTGTGAACAAGATGGAGGATATACTTGTTGATCACTTCTTTTAGCCCAAGATGAGGCGGGATGTTGAACGCTTCGTCTCTCGCTGCACAACATGTAAAAAGCTAAGTCACATCCACATGGTCTTTGCATGCCTCTTCCTGTTCCTAGTGTACCTTGGGAGGATATATCCATGGACTTTGTTTTAGGACTGTCTAGAACAAAGAAGGGGAGGAATAACATTTTTGTTGTTGTGGATAGATTTTCTAAGATGACCTATTTCATTCCATGCCATAAAAGTGATGATGATACGCATATTGCTGATTTGTTTTTCTGGGAGGTTGTTCGATTGCATGGTGTACCAAACACTATCGTTTTAGATCATGATGTTAAATTCCTAAGTCACTTTTGGAAAACTTTGTGGGCTAAATTGTTATTTTCTACTACTTGTCATCCTCAAACTGACGGGAAAACAGAAGTTGTGAATAGAACATTATCTACCATGCTTAGGTCCATCCTGAAACAAAAATATTAAGATGTGGGAAGAATGCTTGCCTCATATTGAGTTTGCATATAATCGTTCAGTGCATTCTACTACTAAATTCTGCCATTTTGAGATTGTGTATGGTTTTACTCCTCGTACCACAATTGATTTATTATCCATTCCACCTATGGAGAAATTGAATTTTGATGCTACCAAGCATGCTGAAATGATTCTAAAACTGCATGAGACAACAAGAGCAAACATTGAATTTATGAATGCAAAATATCAACTTACTAGTAGCAAAGGTTGCAAGCATGTAACATTTTGAACCTAGTGATCTTGTTTGGTTACATTTACGTAAAGAAGGATTTCCTGCATTACGTAAGTCTAAATTGACGCCAAGAGTTGATGATCCCTTTAATATATTGGAACGTATTAATGACAATGCATATAAACTTGAGTTACTTGCAGATTTTGGGGTTAGTCCCACTTTTAACATTACAGATTTGTGACCATACTCGGGAGAAGAGAACGAGCATGAGTTGAGGACAACTCAAATGCAAGAAGAGGAGGATGATGAGTACATCTCTAACATGGTTAAACCCAAGACTCATATATCAGAACCAGCTCCAACAGAAATACAAGGTCCAATCACTCGATTCCGTGCACGACAATTAAACTATTAGGTGAAATCATTTCTTGGACTGTATACACATATACAATTGAATGGAGAACTACTAAATTTGTGTGATGCTATTATTTTGCTTAGGAATGAAGGAAAAGAAGAAGAAAACTGAGCTATTTCGTGCCGGGAAAATCTGCCACGTCAACAAGTAGATATACTGCATTAAAAGCTCCATAACTTTGGAATCCCTTCATCAAATGGAATGATCGAGTACTCTTTGGAAAACTGAGAATGTCTCCATGGAAGATAATATATTTATTCAACTGAGAAATCCCAGCGAAGGCAGAAGAATCACTGTTTTCCTTCTTCTAGTTAATCTGTTTCCTTTTTTCTAGATAGTCTGTTTCCTTTTTCTAGACAATCTGTTTAGGTAATAATTTAGTAGTTTCCATATGTAATAAGTTGCCAAATATTGGGAACGTCCCTAGGGCTATAAATAGACTTCAGTTGTAAATCAGTTTTAGTTGAATACAAGTTTAGCTACACTACTTTGCTAGTTGAAGCCATGGTCGGTTAGATCGTTGTTTTGCTGTTCCAGAACTCATCCCTTGTATCCATGTGAAATTAGTGTGAGTGCACACTTGTTCATCTTGTTCTTGCTAATTCTCGATTGCTTGTAGGAACAAGAACCCTCGTGGTTTGGTTGATCGCGCTCCGTAAAGATCACGAACAACCTTCGAGTTGGTGTAGCGATTGCTAAGACGCAACATCCCTGGATGGTTGTAGTCGAATCGTGAACGTCTTCTCCTTCTACCAATCGACTTATCCTCTCATCGAAAGATTAGGCCACCCAAATCCCCATCAAGAGCAGGATCTCCAAATCATTACCGCATAGAATACCAAGACGCCAATTAAGTTTCCAGACAACACTTGTGCGTGATCGCTCATATGATCATCAATGTTAGCCACTTCCACTAAGTACTACATGGTAATACTTTCACTTTTCGGTAACTAGTTTACATGTGTTTTGGTATCATATGTTTTCTGAAGTACGTGTAATATTTTTTTGGTGTTTCTTCCTGTGTCATTGTTTGTCTATGAACTTTTTCTCTTAATAAAATTTGAAATTTAAATATTGCACGTGTTTCCAATAAAATATGTGTCGCTTTTGTCCCGAAACAAGATTACATATCTCAACGCATGAATTCTGATAAAATTCGTCCAAACAGGAATAGTTTGGAATACGAGGGAGCATTGATTACAGGCACACAAACTGCGAAACAACACGAGCCAAAAACAATGGTCCATCAACTTTTTTTCAGCCAGGTCGATTGAAGCAAGAAGGTGTGACCGCCCACGTCATCGCTTCCAGAACCTTCGAAAAGGCCGCCCATTCCAATACCGTCGAATCCTCGCCGTCGATCACCAATCCGTGGGCCGAAACAACCCGCAGGCGCCGCATCCCGCTCTTACCCCCGCTCCAAGCCACCCACGTGAAACCCGTTCTCTCCCGCTGCCCATTGGGTCCCACTAAACCGGACCCACATGTCGGTGTGATGAGGCGCGCGGAATATTCCCTTCCCACCTTTTTTTAGCCTCCGCCTCTATAAAGAAAGGGGAGAGGCCTCTCGCCGCGTGGCCACATCCATCCGAAGCTTCGCCTTCCTCGCTGCGACCTCGCATCCAAACCGATCTCCGATCCGATCCACGGTGAGTGCCCTCCTCCGGTCACGTGGATGGGGCTCTCCGCCTCCGCGGGATCTCGGTTGTGATGTTCGCGGTGCCGGATTTGGTGCAGGGAGTAGGGAGCAATGGCGACCAAGAGGAGCGTCGGGACGCTGGGGGAGGCGGATCTCAGGGGGAAGAAGGTGTTCGTGCGCGCCGATCTCAACGTGCCGCTCGACGACGCCCAGAAGATCACCGACGACACCCGCATCCGCGCCTCCGTGCCCACCATCAAGTTCCTCCTCGGGAACGGCGCCAAGGTCATCCTCGCCAGCCATCTGGTGAGCACCCACGATCCTTGACCCGCGCCGTACTTCGTAGCCAGTCATTTCGATCTATCCACTTGTGAATTGGGATGCAATTTTCGGGCTGCTTGGGTGGACGAGATTTTATTCTGTGCTAAGCTCCCGTTCATTCCGATTTATCCATGGGAAGCAATTTTCGTGGTGCTTGGGTGGATGTGATTTGTTTCTGTGTGAAGCACCTTAGCCGCAGTAATTTGGCAAGGGTTGTAGTGAATTAGTGATTAGTGCACTCGCATCCTTCGATATGGTCGAAGCAAAGGCGTTTCTTTTTTAATAAAATTTTGTCTTTTATTGTAGTTTAAATCAAATTGCATTGCTACTGACTGACAGTAGTAACCTTAATTTATTTATTGTCAGGCGAGGTGGAACAGTTTTTGTTGTTTTTGTTTATTTATTGTGATCAGTACCCAAAGTGAACTTCGATTGTTGTTAGTGAACTTGACCAGTGCATTTTTTAATGCTGCTGCTGACATTTGTGCTTGTCAGCCATTTCGGTTGGGTACTCTGGTGGTCTGGCCATGTATAGAATCTTCGCACAACTAATAACATAAGTAGAACATCAACATAATAAACTTTTGAGTTTTCAGTATGTATGTTTGCCCTTTAGTTTATAATGGGATAACAACCCATGAGGCCGTGGCGACCAGTGGTGGAACCAAAAATACACAATTTTATTTGTTAGAGGGGCCAGCAGTGCTATTTTCCTGAAATTTTATAAAAGCCCTGGCATGATGAATACATGGGATGGCTGATGATTGTCTTGTATTCTGTTGCTTCCAGCTAATTTGTTCCCTATAATTGACCATCAAGTGTTTGTTAAGTAGGAAATAGCAACCAAAACTGATCACAAAGAAATAAAGTCAAGTTTGTGCCTCTGCATTTCACATTTATATTACATCTAGCATTTGTCAGTTTTGCTGTCTTGTTAACACCATTGATTGATAACATAGTGCTGCCACAAAGCATGGATGGCTTTAGGTTGTCTGTCTCCTGATATCCAAATGAACATTTTCACTACAGATTTGCACCATGATAACTTTCAGCAGAATGTACCAATTTTAGGATATTCCAAACTAAAACAGTTAATGTACAACAAGTCGACAAGCAATTGTGTTGTTTATAGTTGATTTCAAGCCAACTTTGTCTTTTAATAACTTTCAACTGTAAGATTTGACATTGTTGTTTTTTCCTTTTGCTAATGTGATTAATTGTTGTAACTTGTAACTTCCAGGGCCGTCCAAAGGGTGTCACTCCCAAGTACAGTTTGAAGCCTCTTGTTCCGCGCCTGTCAGAGCTTCTTGGAGTAGATGTATGTTATGGAATGATAGATGGTCACTGTTTTTTTACTGTCTTTTTAAGTAGACTTAAAACATTTCTTGTATTGCTCTGATCTTGTATTCATAAATAGGTTGTGATGGCTAACGACTGTATTGGTGAGGAAGTTGAGAAATTGGCTGCTGTTTTGCCAGATGGCGGTGTTCTTCTCCTAGAGAATGTTAGATTCTACAAGGAGGAAGAAAAGAATGATCCTGAGTTTGCTAAGAAGCTTGCATCCATTGCTGATCTTTATGTAAATGATGCTTTCGGCACAGCGCACAGAGCTCATGCTTCAACAGAGGGTGTTACCAAGTTTTTGAAGCCTTCCGTTGCTGGCTTCCTCATGCAGAAGGTATATAGAAAATTTGAAGCCTTGAATTGTTTGAATATATATTCCAAGTAATACTCAGGTCCTGCGGTCTTATCTTCTATAAACAGGAATTGGGTTCATACATGTTATTCACCTCCATTAATCTATTCACGTTTCAAAAGAATATTGCCAGCCTTAGGATTGATAACACCCTAGTTGTTGTAGGAGATACATATAATTTAAAAAGGGAGGTTGGTGGTCAATTGATCTGGCACGTTTGAATATCTTTTTATTCTGTAACCTTTGAGAAAGATTAACTAGAACCCTAGGTAGATTTTTCATAATGCTTTTGAGCTAATATTACAGAATAGAATATGCGGTTGGACTGATAATTTTAATCATTGCAGGAACTTGATTATCTTGTTGGAGCTGTTGCCAACCCAAAGAAGCCATTTGCGGCCATTGTTGGTGGATCCAAGGTCTCATCTAAGATTGGGGTGATTGAGTCTCTGTTGGCAAAGGTTGATGTCCTCATCCTCGGTGGTGGTATGATCTTCACATTCTACAAAGCCCAGGGATATGCTGTTGGAAAATCTCTTGTGGAAGAAGACAAACTTGAACTTGCAACTTCACTCATTGAAAAGGCGAAGGCGAAGGGTGTTGCTCTCTTGCTTCCTACTGATGTTGTGGTGGCGGACAAGTTTGCTGCAGATGCTGAAAGCAAGGTTCGTTCATTTACACTATTATGCAACTTACACTTGGAACTAAATCAGGTTCCTTATTCCCAAAGGTGATGTCATATATTCGTAAATGTTTGGTTACTGATTATTGATTCGAACAGCTATAATGTCCCTGTAAATGAAAACATGGCATGCTAATTTACACACTAGATGGATGTGGACTAAATTCCTGGCGCGGATGTTACTAAATTATTTGCAGACAAACTAGTTTTGATACTCACCATAACATTATTTTCAGATTGTTCCTGCCTCCTCTATCCCTGATGGTTGGATGGGTCTCGATGTTGGCCCAGATGCCATCAAGACATTCAATGAAACACTGGACACCACCAAGACTATTATTTGGAATGGACCTATGGGAGTCTTCGAGTTTGAGAAGTTTGCAGCAGGCACTGATGTCAGTACAATCTTGCATCACGTCCATTGATATCCCCCGTTTTCTTTTTCTTTGGGGTTTCTAAGTATAATTGTCTTTCCGCAGGCAATTGCCAAGAAGCTGGCTGAGCTTACAACCACGAAGGGCGTCACGACCATTATCGGCGGTGGTGACTCTGTTGCTGCCGTTGAGAAGGCTGGGCTTGCCGACAAGATGAGCCACATTTCCACCGGCGGCGGTGCGAGCTTGGAGTTGTTGGAAGGCAAGACGCTCCCAGGTGTCCTCGCCCTCGATGAAGCATGAGCTGCTGCTCTCGCAAATTCAGCCTCCTGCATGCCCTTTTGTTTCAGACCTCGTTGTAACGTTGCCATGTCATGGTTGTATGAACTTGAGATAGGCTTATCGTCAAGTTTTGCTAGATGAGTCGTGAATAAGTTTTTACTTCCTCACTGCGAGTGAAGTGACTTGAACTTGACATACATGCTCCCGTGATCGATATTTTGCTATGCACTCTTCGCATCCCTGGGATTAATCCCGGCTTACAGTTTGTTTGTCTCGTGCTTAATTTTCTGGTGAGCTATTGTGCAGTTAATTCAATGTTAATGACAACATTATGACATATATGGTGACTGAGCTCAATGTAGTACTAAAAATCATAATTGTTACTCAATCCTTCTTATTATCTATCTCTGTCATCTAAGTGTTTTTTAGTTTTTCCACGATCTATATCGTCTAATAGTTGAGTCATTAAAACAGAACATCGTATTATATGTGAATTGATTTTATGTGTATCATGATTTCGTTTTTATTTCTTTTTTTACTAGTACTTTGCATAATCACATGCACATTTAGGTTAAGGGTGTGGAAAAATAAAGTAATAGAAATGACATGTGAATGGAATTTAAGCTCCACATCTTTCGTATTGATTATCGCGTTGAGTTATTAGATGATGGAGATAATGAGAAGAAAAGAGTAGTTGGCAAGCTTGTGATATAACACAAATTCTAGATCCACCCGTGATGCTAACAACAAACCAAATGCAATTGTTTTATTACAAACCCCTACACTTTGCCAAGTGATCTGTCCTTATTGAGCTTCCCTTTACTTTTGGTATTCCTATATAAAGCCCTAATCCATGCCTCCTTTAAATTGATATCATCCTTTTCCTAATTTTTGACCACTGAAATGACACCCCTTTATGAAATTTTCCAAACCATCTGTCCCACCAAATCAGGATTTGACGTCCTCTTTCCAATGCAGATGCTTTTATCCAGTTTTCAGAAATAAATATCACTAGAGTTAAATTAATCAGCAACCAGTTAATGGGCATTGCGTTATTTTTCCAAGCCAACTGTACAAAACTTCACTGAAAATGTTTCTACTTCACGACTTCTACATGATTTAGATGGCAGGCCAGCATGAACCGCAAGCAAATTTTGATAAAGAAAAAATAATTGACCGACTGAAATCATAATGCAATATTAGGTCTCATTTGGGACATATTCATATCCAAAATTACTTGGAGCAAATCAAACATATCCTAACAGATCTTCAATTCAGAGCTGCGCGTGAATTAAAAGTATTTAGTTGAATCATTTAGTTTTTATTTTAGATTAAAATAAAAATTTAGTCATTTTATTTTATCATATAAACTTCTCATCGTGGATCTCAAAGCTAGAGGTCCCGTTCGGTATAGATTTAGATATAAGATTTCTTGAAGTTAATCAAGCACGTCTCTAAGAAATCTTAAATCTAGAGTTGTTTGTGATCTGAGAGTATTTAGTTAAACAATTGTTAGTTGGGTGGGTCTCTTCCATGGAATGTGCGTGCAATTGTGATTGAATAGGAAGCCTAAAGGGGTAGCAATGTAGCATGATGTATGTCTCTGTCAAGCACAAACATCATAATCTAATTTTATGGTTTAGTAGTGAATGCAGTCCATGAGTTGCATGGCTTTTTGGAGGCAAGCGATATAATTGCACATGAACATATTAGGTTTAATCTGTACCTAATTGTGTTTCCTCCAGCAGCATGTTGCTTCCAGGCCACTGTTTACCGACATCTCAACCCAGGCTACAGGCTATATATATATATATATATACAAATGCTATTCTACACCACGGGTGTAGAATGCTATTCTACACCCGAAGTGGAATGAAGGGGTTGGGATTGGGTGGGGGGTGGGCACGATTTGGATGATCGGTGTAGAATAATATTTACACCCATAGTGTAGAATAGCGTTCCCGTATATATATATATATATATATATATATATATATATACAAATGCTATTCTACACCACGGGTGTAGAATGCTATTCTACACCGACGTGGAATAGAGGGGGTTGGGATTGGGTGGGGTGTGGGAGCACGGGATGATCGGTGTAGAATAGCATTCTACACCCATAGTGTAGAATAGCGTTCCCGTATATATATATATATATATATATATATACACATACACGGGAGCACGCACTTTTCTACACCACGTGTGTAGAATAACTATTCTACACCGACTACTTTCAGTAGTAGATTTTGTCAATAGAATAGCAATTGAGTACTATTTTTTCTTAGTAGCAGATTTCTCGGTAAAATAGCTATTTTACACCCGTGGTGTATATATATATATATATATATATATCGTTTTTGCAGATTTGTACCTGTACTATTTGACTATGAACAATGATTTTGGGTGTTGGATATTGCACAATAATTGTGTCTTGTGAGTGTTTTGAGTACTCAATTGTCCTATTGGAATTTTCTGCAAGATCTAGACATGACCTTTTATAATTTGCAGGTTTCAACTTCTTTACACAAGACATGCTTTGCAAATTTATCCATACCAAACTGTATTTTGTTCTCTCCACCATTTCTTTGGAAACTTCACATTCAATATAATATGGTATGTTATATGTTTGGTTTAATTTTTTTAACCATTTTTTGGGTTAAAAAACTTAAACCTGAACCAAACAAGTATACGATGAAATCATCTTTTCTAACCGCAATAATTTTTTAACGGTCCGAAAAACTTCGTAGTTTGTGTTGTCCAATCCTTTCATTAGTCCTCATGAGTTTATTATATTCGTTACTAACCGAGGTATACAATTGTTGTCTTCTGCTTTGAAGCTTTATGGAATCGCCCTATCGTATATAGATAACTACTCTAATCAAATAATTTCAGTCTCATATCAGTTTTTTTAGTTCGCAACATTTTTTTAACCTACGGTTCAACCAAACATACCATAGTGGGATTGTTGGAATCAATTCTCATTGTATTCAATGCAAACGTTTTGTTCTTCGGAGAAGCTAACATTTTACATAAAAGTGATACACGTCTACTTCTGGTGAGGGAAAGAAAAAGAGTTAGTGATACAATAACAATATTCTACTGTACCAACCTGAATTCTGTAACTGTAACAAAGTTGGGATAAATTTACCAGAATTTCTGCACAAAATGATTTCAAGAGGATAAGAAATGAGCAACATTGGAACTTGTGTTATTGTGTATGGCAAATGATCATTGGTTTAATTTCCTCTATAGTTATTGGGTTAAGCTGCTTAAGCAAGATATATTTCCATGCAAGTGAAGCAGATTATACTTGTGTAAATAATGACATCTGCTAATTGACATGAGATGAAAAGGGCAAGACAATTTTGCTTGAGGCAAAGCTTTTGCAAAGCAGAATAAAGCAAAAATCTTGCTGTTCTATGAAAAGGAGAAGACACAATGAAACCTCTCCAAGAAAGAGAAACACCATAATGAAAAGAAGATTCAGTGAACAAAATCAAATGATGAGGTAGGAGATTAATTAGAAAATCTACCTCCCTTTCATGCCTCACCCTGAAGAACAAACAAGTGAAGAACTTGCACACTCTCCTGAAGAACTTTTGGTGGTGGTGAGAAAGTGAAGCTGCAACATGATCTGATAGAGCCAAATTCCATGATACGTCCTGCTAGTATCAGTTCTCTTCAAGAACAGACAACTCTCTGAATTCTGGACACGACAGAATCTTGAAAAAAAAAAACAGCGGAGAGTGAGAGAATTGCTCTAGCAACTTAACGCATGGATGATTTGGCTCGTGTTTGACGACCAGATCATGCTGGCAGCTTCATTCTCTCACACCAGCAAAATTGGCCGCTCTGTTCTTGCAAGAATTGGAGATGGACAGTGAAGAGCAAGGAGGAGGAGAGAAATGAGAAGTGGCTACTGGTGTATGCACCTGCTACCTACATGGCTCATGATAGCAATGGGCAATTGAAGAGAGACATAACAGTGGCACCAGGAGGCCCGGCCCTCATATTTGTAAGTCCGGAAACAAAACTAAGTTCTGTTTGAATAAATTAAAAGTGTTTTTGGTTTAGCTTTTGAAATATGTTTTTATCGGCACGGGTTTACCAAATATGTTTCTCCCACATGAAAAGTAGCTTTTTTCTAATACAAATTTGGAAGCAGTTTGGACCATGCTTTTTTGCTTATGTTTTTTCTTTTTAGTACAAATTGGATAACATGAATTCAAGGTGTCTTGATTGGTCTAACATCATTATGGTTTGTATTGTATTGCACAATTTCATACGATAGCTATGTGGTTGCCGATTACTTTATGAGATAAACTATGAACTTTTTATTTATATAATATATTTTTTAGTTATTTAGTTGCATCAATGTTGACTATTTCCTATTTATATATGTATGGATTGTTATAATGATGCAAATTATATCAGTTATAAAAAACAATCAGCTCACAATAGTTTTTTCACAGTAGCTTCAACCAAACGACTTCAACTTTCTCACGACAGACAACCCACAACAGTTTTTTCACAGCAAACAGCTCACAACAGTTTTTTCACAACTCACGGCAGAATCAAACACACCCTAAAACTAATTGTTAGTTAGCTAAAAATCAGTCCACATCGGTTTGGATACCTTGAACTTCTATATACGACTAAAGTCAATTTTGAGCTACCAACCATTAGTCATCTAAAGAGCTAATAATTAGTTCACCAATTAATTACACTGTTTAGATAGACTAAAACTAAATTTTAGCTACTAACGATTAGTTTACGCGATATAGAACCATAAAGCATAAATAGACATACCATCAAAGCCATCGCCCATCGATGATTGCTTGCTAATTAGGTACTAAGCCGAAAGAGCATGCCTATAAAGGAATAAACCATCTCGTACCTAACCTACGGACTGCTGCATGCTGTGTGATAATATATGATCCGATGTCCGAAACTTGGTTGTTTCTTGTTCTTTATGATCGCGTTCGGAAGGAGCCCCCTACGTTTTGGTGGTTGTTGCAAGCAAGCATGGTCCCTCTCACACCTCGTGGCACTGCCGTTTTGCCCTCACAACGTACCACGTACTACCCCTACTGCATATATGTGTGTGTATCTAGCTAAGCTAGTGTCTGATGTGCATTTTCAGGTGCAGATTGCGACCAATTACACCGAGTTGCTTGCAGCTGAAAACTCTGAAAGACTGAAACGGCTGTGTTCTTGGTGAAAAACTTAGATCAAATCCAAACTTAGATCAGATCAGATCAGATCAGATCAAACGGTTGAAGTTAGACGGAGTAAACAAACATTCAGAAAATTATCACTTATCAGAGCGAGGAGCTGTTCACGTTTTGAGCCTGAGTTTTGTTCTGGGACAGAATGGCAGCTACATTGATGAAACTGGAAATTAGGACAGCGTACATGTCGAGCAACACTGGTTTTGCAGTGCCGTAAGCTGGTACAAATCTGCACTAAAACGTGCCCTCGCCTTCTCCCCAGCCAACACTTTCTGAATTTCCACGATGACCTGTTCTTTTTTCCTCCTTTAATTAATTTCGGTCTGAAGAATTACCATCCTTCTCTTTCTCTATCCTCTGAATTGCCCTCTAACTTAGGCTCTCTTCTAGACAATGTTAGGTTACTAAGTTGTTGAACATTACCATTAACTTTAGTTCGACCTTGCTTATGAAAAAAGGCTATGAGTAGTCATCCTTCTACCAAACATGGGGCAAGCGTGGGAGCTGAGGCCTAAGACGCTAAAATATAGCTAATTATTAGCTTATAGTTCTAAAAAGTAAGTTATTTGGAAGTCAATTTGTTGTCCAAATAAGTTATAAGTACATGTTTGGTCTTGTTGGTAGGGGAAAAAATCTGTTTTAAGATTTCTTAAGCTTATTTAGAGTGTGTTTGGTTAAGCTGTAGATTCTAAAAAAGCTGTTGTGAGCTGTGAATTGTGAAAAAACTACGGTGGGTTGTGAGCTGTAGAAAAGCTGAGAAACTGTTTGGTTGGAATAATTGCAGATTTATATTTTGATAGTTCATGATGTTTAGTTACATTATTAATGTGTAATTTTACGTGTAAATCATTCTAATCATGAAATTTTGTAATCTTTATATTAAAATTATATATTTTTAAATTACACTAAAATGATATATTTTACTAAAATTTCACTTTTTCAAATTTTACATAAACTGATATATTTTAATAGCATGGTAGGTAATATTCATTCAAAATTGAACTAAAAAGTTGTGAAATCTATGTTGTATATGACAACTTTCAAATTTATACTAGCTTCCGAGCCGTTCAAAACTGAACCAAACCCATTAGATCTCTACTTTATCTAATATAAAAAATTATCACAGATAATGATATTAATAATTAAACAACAAATAAAACAAATACATGTGTAATGCAATATTTTACCATACTATACATATAATGAGTTTATATTTCAAAACCTTTTAGAACAAAGACAGTGAGAGTTTGTTTGAGTTTGAATAACAACTTATTTAGACTATTAAACTTGAGCCGACTTATGAATAAGCTAAATCCATCTCTAAAAGGAGGCTAGTTTCCTTCTCCATAACTCACAAAAGATATGCACTCACTAATTGCATTATATTAGTGATAAAGAATACGACTATATGGGAAAAAAGGTACAAATACCAAAGAAAAACAAGAGGTCGGCATATATAGAACAGTGCATTTTCCCAAACAAGTTGTGCGTGACATGAATCATCTAGCTTTGGTGAGCAATAATTTCAGCACAATGGACTAATTGGCTGATAATGATGGCCTAACAACCTAACATGGAGCAGGAAATTGAACTTGACAGTGTACTAAGGCTATTCATGACGGTAGGTTTCATAACAATGGTTCCTAGAAGGTCACGCCAGCTTTACAACGGAATGAAATACCCTATCTCAGTGGAGAGTTTCATTTCACTATTTCTTAGGCTAACCAGTGTAATTAAATGCAACTAGTTCTCATGAAATACCCTCTCTTTGATGAAATGAATTGGCTCACAGTGGGTATTTCATCTTGTTTCATCCGTCTTAGAAACGGGTTAGCAGTGCACCATGTCACGGTGATGACACTACTTCCTTCTCTTCCCTCATTAATTGAATGTCATGTCAGCAAAAAATCTGATGTGTCATGGTAATTAATAACATGAAACCTCCATTGTGAATAGCCTAAGACCATGTTTGGATCACATGAACTAAATGATATTAGTTAATTTTTAGCTTTAGTTCATCCAAACAACCCAACTAATTATTAAACTAATTGTTAGTTTATGGTCCAATTAATAGTTAGCCATTAGTCCATAAAAATGAACTAATGGGAGTTAATAGGGGCCTTTACTTTTTAGGTATTAGTCACTACAACAATTTAGATAACTTCCGTCGGTCAAAACCGACGGAAGATAGGCCTTTCCGTCGGCTAAAGTTCTCTTTTGAAGTTGTCATATCATATCATTTTTCATATTTTTTATTCAGATTCGGATTTGTATACTCCGGTTATGCAAACATATATTATTGGATATGAATATAGAGCGGATACGGAAAAAACTTCCTAGTAGATAATAAACATTCTCCAAATTTATTTATTTTTTGGATTCCAAAATATTTTAAAATATTTTATTTCTTTTTAAAATCCTAAAGAAAATATAACATACACTACAAGAAAAAATATTTTTGAAAAAAACACTCGGCAAACCTAAAAGATCATTTTATGTGAAAAAATATTTTGATCCTATGTAATATTTGTAACTTAGTTTCAGCTTAAAAAATTTTCTACACTCAAAATACAACATATCTTATTCCATGTAATTTTTTGCATTTTCTAGTTGTGTTTGCTATTTTTAATTCATTAAGTGTGTTTCTAGGATTTAAATTGAAATAGGTGAAATTTGAACTGCAATCGACTGCATACCGATATGGCTTCCACCGCCGCTAGCACATTCACCTCATCACCACCACAACTCATTTGTCTCGTTCGCCGTTTGTTGTTGCTACCACTAGACCACCCATACCGTTTGTAGGCGAGCACTAGTGGTGCGACTATGAGTGCGACGTGGATGGGAGCATGATGCAGGTGAGTGTAGGTGGTGTGGCTAGGCGCGTGTGGCTAAGTAGGCCACCGGTAGGGCAAAGCGCGGATCAGGTGCCGCTAGGGGCGAGGTGGTCGGCCAGAGAGCACGAATGTAGGGGCGACAGTTGGAGTAGGCGGCTATGACAACGGTTGGTGGCTGGCGGCTAGTAAAGTTCATAGCATTAATTAAAAGGAATAAGTCTACATAACCCCCTCATGTATTGTATACGGATTACTTAACCCCCTAACTTAATAAACCATGTGTTTAACCCCTTAATCTTTTAAATATCATTTACTTAACCCCTAAGGTTATTTTGCAAAGTGACTTTGTCCTTCTAGAGTGCTACGTTAGACAAGATTGCCATATTGGTTACACACGTCTACATAAAAAACTAACAACAAATGACATGGAGTTTTAACTATCTGATTGCAGCATAAGTTGAAGGTGATTTTCTACACCTTGTAGTTGTGGTTATTTTCTAGCCACGTTGTGTTAAAGAACAAAAAAGCAAAAATTGGAGATCCAAAAGTTGTCTAAAAACAAGATGAGGTGAAAATTATTCCAAGTATTGTATTTATGGGACAAAAAATCTTGTCTAATGTAACATGCTAGCGGGACAAAACCACTTTACAAAACCACCGTAGGGTTAAGTAAACAGAATTTAAAAGGTTAGGGGTCAAACAACTGATTTATTAAATCAAGGGGTTAAGTAATCAACTAGCAATACGTGAGGGGGTTATGTAGACTTATTCCTAATTAAAATAGTTACATAATTAATTAAAAACAAAAATTAATTACAACTTTTTTGATTATTATCTTTTTGGCTAGGCAATCAAATATCTATATGGGCATAATGGGCCTTTTAATCCAGATAATATGAATATGATTTATTAGAATTATCCAAATCTAAATCTATATATATTGGATACTAGTAATGCCATATCTATTTTCGTATCAAAAAAAATATCCATATTCAAATCCGTATCCGAAAAAATTCGGATCCAAAACCATTTTTTCGGATTCGATCGGATACTATCCATATCACTTTCATCCCTACCATTGTCTGCGGAGTGGCTAGTTAGGGTTAAGATTTATTGGATTGGGCTAAACCATTGGGGCTTGGGAACATGGCCTGACACAATGGGACAGGGAGCCTGGCATTCGGGGCCATGGGGATTTGGAGCCAAGGGTGTGGGAAACGTCCCCGCCTCCCGTTCACCTAATGGGGAAGAATTTTCTATTAAATTCATCCTCATAGAGAGTATTTTGCTCTCATTCACTATCACAAAAATGGTCTTTAGTGATAGAACTTTACTAGTGGATAATTAATGTGTGTCACTAACAGTGTTCTAAACGGTGGTCCTAGGCGGGCGCCTAGGCGCCATTAGGCGCTGGGCGGCGAGCCAGCGCCGCGCGGAGGGGCTCGACGGCCGGCTGGGCACGCCAGGCGCCTAGGCGGGTCAACCGCGCCCTAGGCGGTTGACCGCGGCGCCTAGGCGCTCTGGGCGGCGACAGTCAGGACGCTATTTTACTGCATTCCAGGGGGTAAAAAGAAAAAATGGCTAGGGTTTTTTAGCTTTCCTGGCTCCTGGCATTCAAGCGTCGCCGCCGCCACTGTTGTTCGACTCCAGCCGCCACTGACGTCGTCGCTGGTCACCGCGCTCCGCCGCGGGCTCGCCGCCGCTCTGCCACTTCGGCCTTCGCCGCGCCTCCGTCTGGACTCTGGCCATCTTCCCTCACGGCGGAGCGCGCGACGACTTCGGCACTCGGCAGTCCGGTGGCCTCCCCGTGCAGTCGTGCTCCGGCCTCCGGTGGCGCTCGTTCTCCGGCGCGGCTCGGTCCACCGGTGCACTGCACTGCTGCTGCTCACCCAGAGACCCAGAGGCAGACACCAAGACACGCACGCGCCCCTACGCCCCTGCCCAGTCCAGGCGCCCCTAGGCGCTAGGCGGCCAGTCTCCGCCCGACTAGCGCCTAGCGCCTTTTAGAACACTGGTCACTAATACACTTTTTGTGATGATCTGTCATAGATGTGTTAGTGATATTGTTTTATTAGTGATGGGTTATAATTCCGTCCATCAATAAAGAGGGGCACTACAACAATCCAGGCAACTTCCGTCGGCCAAAGCCGACGGAAGTTAGCCCTTTCCCGATGGAAGAAGCTAACTTCCGTCGGCAAAAGGCTAACTTCCATCGGCATTTGGCCGACGGAAGCGAGTAGACGGAAGTTAGCTAACTTCTGTCGACTTCACGTGGCTGACGGAAGTTAGCGCCGAACTCTGCCACGTCAGTAGAGGGGCGCTAACTTCCGTCGGCCAGGCTGGCCGATGGAAGTTAGGTGCCCCTAACTTTCGTCGGCTTTGGCCCTAGTCGACGGAAGTTAGCCTTTCTGCCCACGTGGCTGAAAGCAGCTAACTTCCATCGGCTATGGTCAAAGCCGACGGAAGTTAGCTGGTATTTTTTTGTTTTTTTCCTGGTTCCCCTATTCATACTCACATCCAACCACAATTTATATCACATTCACATATAACATCCAAAATCACATCTCACATCCAAAATCACATTCAAACTTCACATATAACATCCAAAATCACATCTCACATCCAAACTTCACACATCACATCCAAAATCACATAACACAACTGAATTCACATCCAAAGTCACAGTACACATCCGCATTCACATATACCATCCAAATTCACATAACACATTGAGATTCACATAACACATTCAAATTCATATCAAAGCGCATGTCACATCCAGATTCAATCCAAACTTCACAATACACATCCATACTCACTGATCGCCCACATTTGGGTCGTGGGCGCCGCCGCTGCATCCCGCTTCATCCACATTTGCCCCGGAGGCTCCATCCTGACCAGTTGCTACACATGTTGTAATGTAATCAGTTAGTTCTAAACCTATTTCTGAATACTTTTTAACAGAAACACTGTATACTAAACTTACTTGGATCATCGCCTACTGTTGTGCTAAGCAGGCAGTATAGTACTCTTGGTGTTGCCTACTGTGCTCGTCGCACCGCCTCATTTCCTCCCTCAGCCGAACCACCTCCGGGTTTTATTCTGAGCAACGACGGCTGGAGCCAACTCCGACGGAGCTCTACGACAACTGAGCTGACTTTTGAGCTCTCACCGCTCTCGAGTCAATAACTCCATTGAACATGGAGTACCTGCAACATTGAATGAGTTAGTTACCATCACAATACCATACACAAAACATTGATAAAAACATTGTCTCACCGTCCATGGCTTTTTCCACCTCCGCTGGAGTACACGGCCATTTGGTCGACAAGTTATCTCCGCCAATCATAGTTTTCTCCATGGAGTCGAACCATGTGTTCACCATACTGCGTCTGCAAAAAACAACATGTCCGATTAGACGGAGAAAAATGAAATTACGCAAACTCTTAACATTGCTAACATCTCACCAAATGGTCCGTGGCTGTCTGGCTACACAAGATATCTGGCCGTGTAGGATCGTTTCCTTTGTGACCAGAGGTATACACCTCTATGTCACTTGGCACGTTGCCAGATTTAGCTTCCTGTATAATAGAAATGAGTTAGACGCATTACAATGTATCTATAGATAGAGAGTGACAGAAGGAGGTCTTGCCATGCGTTTAGCGTGGCGAATATGTCCATCGGCACCATATCTGTGCTTCGGATCTGTCCCGCGGCATTGTCTTTTCTGCTCGGAAATCTTCTTGAATGCAGCTGAAGACCAAATCTTGCAGAATTCAAAATATGCATCCTCGCGGTTTGCAAACCACGGAATCCTCACCTGAACAGAGATGCTATTTGTATTATATAACAACAAATCTCAACAATCGAAGATTTACAAAGTTAGAATTATTTACCGAACGATATTGTTCTTCAGTCAAATATATTGTGGATGCGCCCATCGCCTTGCTCATTCGTTGCCCTAGCTTCTCCTTGTAGTAAGCATTGTTCGCTTGAATGCGGGCATACGAAATAGCGTCCTTCACCACCTTGTGTGAATTGTTGTTGAAGACTTGAAGGGCATGATTATGGTGATTGCCGACTTCTGGCAAACAAAAGCGTAACTGCAAAAGTCATGATTAGTAAAGTGTTGTAACTCGAAAAGCTTTGTGGTAAAACTAAAAGAAGATTGAAAAAATACATACCCAGAAGTCATGAGACACCGCCCCCTAAGCAGTTCCATGGCGCCCGTCAGGAGAAAACCGGTACTGGTCCCATGTCTGGCATAGAACCCACTCACCGGTCGGCATTGTCAACACCCCTGGGTAGTGCAGATGACACAGGTTACCCAATATTTGGTTAACCTGCCTGACCCTCGAAGTGTCGTCAAACCGAGAGTCAATCCAAGATCTGGTTAACCTGCCTGACTGTGGCGCCCTGATTTAACAAATCGGAACATTATTGAATTTCCATAGAAAAAACAATAATAACAAGAGGTTCATCATGCGACATCGTACATACGGGCAATCATTCGTGGTTCGCAGACCACATTATTACACAAGTGTAAAATTAAAAGAAACTATGAAAATAAACTGCATGACGAACGTCTTCTTCAGGATCATTTTCTTGACTGGGTCGCTACTCCAGACCATCCTCCTCGTAGTACGCAGCCTCTAAAGTGTTTGTCCAATGGGTATGAGTACAAAAGTACTCAACAAGCCACCGCAAATGCAAGTAGTAATGCAAGGTAATAACAAAGGAAGGATAATGGCTAAGAGTGCGGAAAAGTACACTTTTCAGTTATTGCATTTAGTGTAGTCAAATTTAATCATGCGGAATAATAAACATGAACATCAATTATACCATCTAACTCGAGGAGTACATTTTACCTCCTCGCACAACAGTCCTTACATGTCAAACCATCATGCACATTCATTCCAAAATAAACTAACTGTGGGATGTCACGCAACCCGCCCTTGATCGTGGGCTCGGCTTTTCGAAAAGATTTATGACTCTGATCAGAGATGTACTACTGTACCCACAAGGTACGCACTCATCCCAAACACCAAAGTGTAACAAGATGACTCATACCACGGGAACTCATGCCAAAACTTCAGCATGAAATGCTCCAAGCGATAACCACCCGCTCTAGGTTTTGCCGGCGCGCCGGACCGCATCCCGGCTAACGTCGCACCCCCTTTTGCGCCACGTCGGTACAAGCCACCCGCAGGTGCTGCTTGACCCATCTCCAAGTGGTGGCCTCGGTTTGGAACACTCCATACCTTAGTTAGGACTTACCCACTAGACTTGTGGTTAGTACGGAAGTGTATTGCAACGAATCCCACAGACCGGTCCTTATAGTGCCCCGGGTGCTACCGACCAATGCCCTAGCTTGCACCCGAAACCCACCATGCATACACTCACAACCAAAACTCTATCACCAACAGAATTCCAAAGATAAGGATATCGGGGGATCATATAGTAGAACCAAGTTGCTACGACTCATTTTTAATCCTATAGCAATCGTGTTGATACATTGGACCCTAGTTAATAGTACTTAATCATATGGTGACAAGGAGTTTAGGCTAGATATCATGGCTTGGGTTGCACATCAAGGTCGGGGGATCCTGATAAATATATTGTAAGGACTGCATTTGACTAATGCATGTATATCCTATGTGTTTTAGCGATAGTTGAGTAAAACATGGGTTCAATATGCTCAAAAGATTGGTTTGGTGACTCGCCTTGTTCAGCGAAAGGCGACGGGGGAACTTCCGGGTAATATTCCGGGTCCTCGGCGGCGTCGTAGTCTTTTTATCATGAATAACAAACATAACATTCAATAAACAATATAAAAATCACACCACAAGAATGTTGGTTTTGATTGGGTTAACTTAAGAAGAATAAAGTGGTTAAGTTTCTGAAATTCATTTTATGAATATTTAAAATGAACTATATTGAGATATGGCCCTTTGTAAAAATATTTAAATGTGAACAATCTTATTTTAAGTCTTCTAACCAATTTAAATTAAGAGGTCCAGAGAAAACATAGTGGTTCCATTACATCAACAGGAAAAGAATAAAGACATATTTTGCTGAAATTTAATTAATTAAATTTGTAATTTTCCTTAAAGAGCATTTGGATACATTATTAAATAAGGGTGAAATATTCAAAGTAAGTATACTGTTTTATTATATGAACATGTAGAGAATAATATTACAAATTTTCTGGAATTGAAATGGTAATTTTTGAAGTTAAAATGCGCAAGATATGAATTTTGGAAGTTTAAAAGCATTTCTGGAATTTAATTTAAATCCAAATACAGTCTCGGGTCCACGGTGAGTCGGGCTCACGGTGAACCCGTGCACTATGCGCGTGGTCCATCCCAATCTGGACTGTTGGATCCAGATCCAACGCGCGAGGGCGAGGCGGGGCGTTAAGTTGCGATCAACGACCCACAGCGCTCGATACCCCTTTGACCAGATGGACGCGCGAGATTAAACGGTGAAAAGTCTCTAATCTATACCGTCGGATTGAGATCGTGCGGCCAGGATGGAATCCGGCATGGCACGCGTCGGGAGGGGTAAAGTACCCGTCTTCCCCGACTCCGGCGATGCGATGACGAGCGATTCTAGTGACAGCGAGGGTTATCCGGCCTAACTAAGGCTAAAAACGTAAAGAGGCGACTACAGGGAACACAAGGGTACCCTTGCGGTGGTCCGAGGTCGACGGGGCGTGGCCGGCGACGGGCGGAGGTGGCGAAGACGTTCGGGTCCTCGTCGGCGGTGATGTTCCGGCGGGGTTCGTCGTCGACGAAGGGGTGGCCGAGGTCGAGGAGGCTCAGGCGATCACGGAGATGTGGTCGGCGAGGACGGAGAGGGACTCCGGCGACGGCGAGAGGTTACAGGAGTGCGGGCGGCGGTGTTGTGCTAAAAACCAAATTGCGGGCGTTCTGTTTGTTCTCGTAGCGAATTAACGTGGGGGTTGAGCGTGGCGGTGGTCGGGGGTTTAAATAGGGGTACCAGGGGGGCAGGGAGGGCGCAATCGGGGGAGGCCGTGAGTAAACGCCAGCGAGGTAGTTTCACTGCATGCGGGTGACAGCGGGATGATTACGCGTGAAATTAAGAGGGGAAACGGTCGGCGTGATGCGGGGGATTCAATGCCGGTGATAAATGGAGGGGAGGGGCCAGCGACGAGCGAATCGTGGAGGCTTTGATTCGGCCAGCGAGGTTTGGGGCGATGACGCGAGGTGGACGTCGGTCCTGATAGGCGGGGGCCACCGGCCAACGGGCGAGGGGCGAGGGCGAGGCAACGGGACGCAACAGGTGGGGCCGAGGTGTCGGGCGCGCGCGTGTGGACGGAGGGGGTCTCTGATGGGCGGGGCCTGGGTGTCAGTCCGAGGCACGCGGGGATAACGGGATGGGCCGGCCGGGAGAGAGAGAAAGGAAGGGGGAGGGCCCGTTACTGTTCAAATGCTTTTCTGAATAAAATAATTACAGAAAATGGATTAAAATATTTGGGCTACTTCCAAGGTTGATAAAAATTTGTAAAAATTCTCAAAAATGTATCTTGTCCTAGCCCCTGGTTTGGTCATTTCATTTAGGTTCTAGTTAAAAAAGTTTAAGGAGGGCATTAAAGGTATTTCTAAAATAAATAATCCCAGGGAAAAAGATTAAATAATATTTTTATTTCTTTGAAAATTTGGGGTGTTACAAACATATCCCCCTTACAAAAAATCTAGTCCTCGAGATTGGAACGCTACTCGAATAGTTTAGGGTATTGGGCTTTTAACTCGTCTTCATTTTCCCATGTGGCCTCTTCGACGGGGTGGTTGTTCCACTGAACCTTGTAGAAGCGAAATACATGGCTCCTAGTTACTCTTTCTTTAGTTTCCAAGATCTTGATGGGTTTCTCGATGTAGGTCAAATCCTCTTGGACGTTGAGCTGTTGGAGATCGGCTTGCTCGGCAGGTACACGAAGACACTTCTTCAGCTGGGAGACGTGGAAGACATCATGAACTGCTGCCAAAGATGGAGGAAGTTATAGTTGATATGCCACCTCCCCTTGCCGTTGGAGGATCTGAAAAGGTCCGACGTAGCGGGGTGCTAGCTTTCCTTTCATGTTGAACCTTTGAGTGCCACAGAGGGGAGTGACTCGGAGATAGACATAATCACCCTCCTCAAAGGTTAAGTCTCTTCATCGGTTATCGGCGTAGCTCTTTTGTCGGGACTGGGCTATCTTTAATCTGTCCCTAATGATTTTGACCTTCTCTTCAGCTTCTCTTAGAATGTCTGTCCCAAACAACTGCGACTCTCCGGTCTGATCCTAGAGTAATGGTGTTCTGCACTTATGTCCGTAGAGTGCCTCGAACAGGGACATTTGCATGCTGGCTTGATAGCTGTTGTTGTAGGAGAACTCTGCATAGGGCAAGTTCTTGTCCCACATTCTGCCAAAGTCTAGAGCGCAAGCTCTAAGCATATCCTCCAATATCTGGTTAACCCTTTCGGTTTGACCATCGGTCTAAGGATGATAGGCGGTGCTAAAGTTCAGCCAGGTGCCGAGTTCCTCTTGAAGGTTCTTCCAAAACATAGAGGTAAATTGACTCCCACGGTCAGATACGATCTTCTTAGGAACTCCATGTAGGCACACGATTCGACGGTGTAAGTTGTCTTAACGGGGATGAAGTGAGCCACCTTGGTGAGTCGATCGATGATCACCCAGATAGAATCATGACCGGCTTGGGTCCTGGGTAGTCCCATGATGAAGTCCATTCCTATCTCTTCCCACTTCCATTCGGAGACTTTAAGAGGTTGCAAAAGTCCAGCAGGTCTTTGATGCTCTGCCTTGACTCGCCGGCATGTCTCGCACTTAGCCACATACTCAGCTATTTCCCTCTTCATACTGACCCACCAATATTTATCCTTCAGGTCTTGATACATCTTGGTACTCCCGGGATGTATGGAGTATAGAGTATCGTGGGATTCTTGAAGGATGAGGGTCTTCAACTCAGGTTTGTCGGGTACGCATATCCGGTCTCTGAACCAGATGGCACCTTGATCGTCCTCGGAGAATCCGGGGGCTTTACCCTTCCGCATGTTCTGCTGGATCTCCATGATGTCCGGGTCTTCCTTCTGCTTTTCTCGGATCTAGTCTATCAAGACAGGTCTAGACTCCAAGGCAGCGAGGTACGCTCGGGTGGTGATTCCTAAATTCAGCCTTTCCATCTTGATGAGGACATCACCGGCTAGGATATAAATATAATAAAAACAAAGGTGCATGCTTTCTATATTCGATTTACATTTTACATATTTGAGAAAAGGTTGCTGCACCATAAGTTGTTGTTTTCAATTACAGAAATTATTACATGGATTAAGGGACGCATTGTGAGCAAATCAAGGGCATGGAACATTGTGGAAGTTGATTGGGGACCAAGGCAAGGTCATCCAAACATAATATACAAGTTTGGGACATTACTTTTGTTCCAAGAGAAAATAGAAATAAAGTTCTACACGATTGAGAAGATGACTCGGATTCGGACCACAGGGACAACACCGAATTCAAATGTGCATAATTTTTAAATGGAAACTCTGGTTTAGATGATCTTGGACTTTTTGGAAAGCTTGATACGTCCTCTTTCCAACGGATCCAGCTACATATCCAGATTCCATCGGAGGAGATCACAATCACTAAATCAATACATGTTCCTTTTTTAGGCTGAACCAATTAAGCACGGAATTTCCATTTTTTAATCAATCTGTTTTGGAAATAATTAGTCCTTTCCATATGTAATAAGTTTTCCAAACATTGGGAACGTCCCTAGGGCTATAAATAACCCTAGAGACTTCAGTTGTAAGGTGGGTTTTGATTAGATAAAAGTTTAGCCAATGCTACTTGTCCGTGTAAACCCGTGATCGGTTAGATCGCCGGTTTCACGTTTCAGAACCCCAACTATCCCTGTGCATCTTTCACATCTAGCAATACTAGTTGCTCCTTTATCTTGTTCTTGCTTGTTCTTCGATTGCTTGCAGGAACAAGGTTGATCACCGATAAGATCAACAACCCTTGGAGTTGGTGTATCGATCGCTAAGGCGCAACACGAACGTCTCGTACGGTTGTAGTCGGGTTGTCAACGTCGTCTCCTTCCAATCGAAGTTATCTTATCTCTATCCTCTCACCAAAAGATCGGGCCAACCGGAGTGTCCTCATCAAGTGGTATCAGAGCTTTCGTTGCTCGGTGAGTTTTTATTTCAGTTCTTCCTATAGTCGAGAAGAAAAAGCCACACAAAAAAATTACCCGAGATCCAAGCCTCTTTGAGCCTATTACTAGTTCTATTTAGTATCAGCTTTTTGAGTTTTTGGTTGCATCGTCGTGTGAAGTTGCTGGTCTTAGTGTTTAGTTCGTTTAGAGTTTCGAGTTCGTATCACGTTTTTACCACCGTGTTTTTGGTCTGTTTAGTCGGTTTGATATTTTGGAATTCGGGTAGAATTCGGGCAGGCTGTGCAGGTGTTACTAAAACTATTATATATCGCCCATGCAAACTCGGATTGGATAGTTTTAATACTTTTTGGAAAGCTTACAAGAGGATCTTTATTTTTCCTTTTATAGTCATCTTCATATTCGGTCGTTTGCTTTCTGTTTTGGAACGTACAATGTTCGAGAGTCATGTACTAAGAGTCACCTTGTCCTTTGCTGTTCTTTAAAAAAAGGAGAGAAAAAAAGGAAAAAGGCAGAAAGGTGCTAAAAACGAAGAAAAAAAAGCTGCACCAAAGAAAAGAAAAAGAGAAAAAAAAGTGAAGAAAGAAAACTTGTGACAAAAGAGGAGGAAAGCTAGTTCTACCTTTGTCGGTTTGGTGGTATCGTTTGTGTCTAGGCTCGCGTCTCTAGTACGTTCAAGCCTAGGATCAGCACAGTAATGACGTTGAACAACTACTCAATTTGCTTATGCTAATGTGGTTCTAGTTATCCTTGCTACATATTTCAGCCTACCTAGAGCTCCATAGATTTGACTACAACTTGTACAACCAAGTGTTTTCCAAAGCATCGATACATCTAATCTCCGTGGTGTTTGTGGTTAAGTCGGTGTACAACACCTTCATGCTTGCATTGGTAAGAACTTGTAAGAGCTTGATACAGGATTGAGTGAGTGTGACGTTGTGCCTTCATAATCTTGTAGTTAATAGGAGCGTACATATTATTTGTATGTTTCTTGTCTACTACTAATCATGGCAGGGATACACAAGGAGATAGGATATAGTAAAGCTCAATATCGACATCTTCATCGACACATGAGAGATCAACATGATAAATATGAGGTATGTGATGAAAATCTAGCTAGGTTCAAATGTACAATACCTTATTTTGAAGGAAATTATGATCCTCATGTATATATTCAATGGGAGCTAGCTGTTGATAATGAATTTAAAAAGTATAACTTGTCTGAAAGAGAAAAGGTTATGGCTGCCTCTAAAGTGTTAGTTAAAGATGTTGCATATCATTGGAAACATCTTTGTAGACATGATAAAATACCTCAATCTTGGAAAGACTTAAAGAAATATTTGAGAGATGCTTTTGTTCCTCCATATTATGTCGATATTCTATTAAAGAAACTACAATGTTTAAAACAAGATAACAGAAGTGTTGCCTCATATTATCATGATATGCATGTTTCTTTACCAAGTTGTGCTATAGATGAATGTGAAGAAGCTATAGAACAAAGATTTTTACGTGGGCTTAACAAGGAAATTCAGGAAATGTTTCTTCATGAAACATATAATTCTCTCTCTCAATTGTTTGAACTTGCATGTCGAGCTGAAATTCAGATTGCCATTGATTTAGAGGAAACACCATTTTGTGTGCATGCTAGTACTAGTAACCTTGAACAAGAAAAGGAGAATAAAAATGCACTTACATCATCGGAAAAGGTTTTGCAAGGTAATATATGTGCTGAAATTAATCAAGGTGAGTGTACTCCTGATAAAACACAATTGTCCACCATTCATGCTATTATAGAGCCACCGTTAGTAGAATCTTTTGCTGAAATTGCTTTGTTACCAGATGATTTGCTTGACACTCCTTGTAATAAAGAAGAGTTGTGTGTTAATACTTCACTTATATACATGCCACAACTAGTTAATGAATAGGTTGACTTTGTTGCCGAACCTTTAAGTGATTTGATACATGTTGTTCACATTGCTAGTGAAAAGGAAGAAAAGAAATTGCTATCTTCTTTAAATACTTGGGGTTATATTGAACTTGATGATCTTTGTGAACTTAGTACTTTAAATGAGAAATTACTCACTAGACCTGATTTGCCATGTCCTGATCAAATGAGTTTTCACGTAATTGGAAAATACAATGATCAAGGAGTATACTTTGTGCATAGAGTTTACATATGTTCATATTTGAAACAGCATGTAAATTCTGAAAATAATAGTCTTGACCAAGGTGCTTTAACTAATCATATTATCTCGAGAGTCTCTTGTTTTTATTTAAATACACATGTTTGTTTTCAAGAAGGAGAGCCTTGTGGGCTGCTTAGCAATGCCACAATTCCTACTCCGATATCTAAAAGTACAGATTCGATGTCATTTGTTCAAGCAAAGGATTTGGTGAGTTGGTTTTCTTCAATTCACCACATGTTTAAAGAACAAGAGATACTACACAATAATGATTCTTTTGCTAGGAGTTACATTGATGATGAACACAAGAACAAACCGAGGACGGTTTGCCGCCAAGAAGGAGAGAATGATGAGGACATCACCGGCTGGGATATAAATATAATAAAAACAAAGGTGCATGCTTTCTATATTCGATTTACATTTTACATATTTGAGAAAAGGTTGCTGCACCATAAGTTGTTGTTTTCAATTACAGAAATTATTACATGGATTAAGGGACGCATTGTGAGCAAATCAAGGGCATGGAACATTGTGGAAGTTGATTGGGGACCAAGGCAAGGTCATCCAAACATAATATACAAGTTTGGGACATTACTTTTGTTCCAAGAGAAAATAGAAATAAAGTTCTACACGATTGAGAAGATGACTCAGATTCGGACCATAGGGACAGCACCGAATTCAAATGTGCATAACGTTTAAATGGAAACTCCGGTTTAGATGATCTTGGACTTTTTGGAAAGCTTGATACGTCCTCTTTCCAACGGATCCAGCTACATATCCAGATTCCATCGAAGGAGATCACAATCACTAAATCAATACGTGTTCCTTTTTTAGGCTGAACCAATTAAGTAGGGAATTTCCATTTTTTAATCAATCTGTTTTGGAAATAATTAGTCCTTTCCATATGTAATAAGTTTTCCAAACATTGGGAACGTCCCTAGGGCTATAAATAACCCTAGAGACTTCAGTTGTAAGGTGGGTTTTGATTAGATAAAAGTTTAGCCAATGCTACTTATCCGTGTAAACCCGTGATCGGTTAGATCGCCGGTTTCACGTTTCAGAACCCCAACTATCCCTGTGCATCTTTCATATCCAGCAATACTAGTTGCTCCTTTATCTTGTTCTTGCTCGTTCTTCGATTGCTTGCAGGAACAAGGTTGATCACTGATAAGATCAACAACCCTTGGAGTTGGTGTATCGATCGCTAAGGTGCAACACAAACGTCTCGTACGGTTGTAGTCGGGTCGTCAACGTCGTCTCCATCCAATCGAAGTTATCTTATCTCTCCTCATCTCACCGAAAGATCGGGCCATACGGAGTGTCCCCATCACATCTCCTTATATAGCAAAGGGGCCTGGTCGTGTATCATGATGGCATTGCAGTACCCTTTTCGACTAAGGGCGTCTGCCACCACATTTGCCTTGCCTGGGTGATAATGGATGCCCAAGTCATAATCTTTGATCAGCTCCAACCATCTCCTCTGCCTGAGGTTCAGGTCCGGTTGGGTGAATATATACTTGAGACTCTTGTGGTCGGTGAAGATCTCACACCGATTTCCCACAAGGTAATGTCTCCATATCTTCAAGGCATGAACCACGACTGCTAACTCCAGGTCATGGGTTGGGTAATTCAGCTCATGCGGTCTCAGCTGTTGGGAGGAGTAGGATATCACCTTCCTATCTTGCATTAAGACACATCCCAATCCTTGACGAGAGGCATCACAATAGACGTGGAAGTCTTTCCGGATGTCCGGTAGAGTCAGGATAGGAGCCGACACGAGCTTCTTCTTGAGGGTTTGGAAGCTTTATTCACAATCTGGGGTCCATGCAAATTTTACTTCCTTCTGTAGCAGTCTGGTCATAGGCTTGGTGATCTTCAAAAATTTATCGATGAACCGGCGGTAGTATCCGGCCAATCCGAGAAAACTTCAGATCTCAGTCATGGTTGTAGGCTACAACCAGTTGGTTACTGCTTCCACGGTGGTTGGGTCCATAGCTATTCCTCCGGTAGATATGACATGGCCGAGGAACTTCACCTCAGACGACCAAAACTCGCACATGTTGTATTTGGCGTACAGTTGTTGTTCCCTTAGCTTTCCGAGGGTCAGACGGAGGTGGGTTTTGTGTTCTTCCTTCGTCTTGGAGTAGACGAGGATATCGTCGATGAATACCACGATGAACTTATCCAAGAACTCCATGAATACATTGTTCATCATGTTCATGAAAAGGTCGGGGCATTCGTGAGTCCGAACGACATCACGGTATACTCGTAGAGCCCATAGCGAGAGGTGAAGACAGTCTTGGGGATGTCCTCTTCTCTAATCCTCAATTGGTGATAACCTGACCTGAGGTTAATCTTGGAAAACACCGAGGATCCTTTTAGTTGATCGAACAGGTCGTCGATCCAAGGAAATGAGTACTTGTTCTTGATGGTTACGTCGTTTAGGGCTCTATAGTCCACGCACATCCTCTTGGTCTTGTCCTTCTTCATAGCGAAGATGACCGGTGCACCCCAGGGTGAGGTACTTTGTCGGATGTACCCTTTCTGCTCCAGGTCTTCGATGTTGCTCTTGACTTCGGCTAATTCATTGGCGGCCATCCAGTATGGGCGCTTGGAGATTGGAGTGGTCCCGGGGACAAGCTCGATTCTGAATTCGATGTCCCGCTTGGGAGGCATTCCTGGAAGGTCCTCTGGGAAGACGTCCATGAACTCCTTGACTATGGGCACTTCTTCAAGGGCTAGAGAGTGAAGAGATGCCTCAAGTGGTTTGCGACTGGACATCCGAAAAGTGACGGCTTCGCCTTCGGGGTTGGTCACTGTTACGGACTTGTTGGCGCAGTCGATCACTCCCTTGTGCTTCATCAACCAATCCATCCCTAGGATGAGGTCGAGTCCAGTACACTTAATGAGGACTGGTTCGGCCCAGAATGATACTCCTTGGATCTCTATCTTAACCTTAGGACTGTATAAGTGGGCTAAGGTTCTATTGCCTGGAGTGGCAATCATCATGGGGACTGATAGAGGGAGTACTTCCAAGTCATGGGTTTTCACAAAGTCTTCCGAAATGAAGGAGTGTGTTGCTCCAGAGTCAAATAGAATCATGGCTGGTATGGAATTTGTGGTAAACGTACCGAGTATGACTTCGGGAGCCTCCTGAGCTTCCTCTGCGTTGATGTGGTTGACGCGAGCACGAACTGCCTAGTTGGGTGTCGCGCTTTGGGGCTGCTTGGGGTGATGACATTGGTGCGAGTAGTGCCCTTCCTTCCGGCAGTTGAAGCAGACGACCGGCCTCCCTTGGCGATCCTTCAAGATCGGGGCCTTGGCGGCGGGCGTCGGCTAAGCGGCCGGAGCTGGTGGAGCGGGGCGGGGATGCCCGACGTTGGATCCACTAGTGGCGTGAGGTGGCCTGTAGGCGGGCCGAGGATGGTAGGCGGGTGCTGGTGGCGGAGGGACGAAGCGGGGCCTCTGGGAATTTGCCTGCTGATGCTTGAAGGCGATCATCTTCCTCTTCTTGAGGTCCAACTTGTTCTGCTCAGTCTCTTGGATGAGCGCTTTGTTCACCAACCGTTGAAAGTCGGCGTAGTCGGTGGCGATGAGCTAGATGGATAGCTCATCCTTAAGTCCCCAGAGGAACTTGGCCTGGCGGAGGGCGTCGGTCCGCACCTCTTCTGGCGCGTAACGTGCCAGGCGGTTGAACTCATGGAGGTATTCCATGACAGTCCGGCTGCCCTGTTGCAGGTCATGGAACTCCTGCTGCTTGACTACGATAACTCCGGCGGGGACGTTGGCGGCGCGAAAGGTGATGGTAAACTCCGCCCATGTCACCACGTGGTCCTCTCGCTGGGACTCATGGTAGTTGTCCCACCACTCTGCGGCGGAACCCTGGAGCTGGTGAGTGGCGAAGGCCACTCGCTCCTGGTCGGTGCAGGGGAGGAGGTCCAACTTCTTCCCTATGGTGCGGAGCCAATCTCCAGCCTCCATGGGGTTGGTGGTGCTAGAGAAAATCGGGGGACGCACGCGCAAGAACTCCGAGAGTTGGGGCGCGGGTGCGAGTGCTGGTGCGCGAGGGGCAGGCTCCACATTCTGCAGCCGGTCCAACTGAGGCTGTTGGTGCTACATCTGAGTGAGGAGGGCGGTGATCAGCTGGTTTTGATTCGCCATCATTTCTGATGAGGACATCACTTCACATGATACATACATGGAGCCTCCACCTACAATTCAATTACAAGGACCAATCACACGCGCCCGTGCCCGTCGCTTGAACCATGAGGTTAATTCTTTCCTTAGCAACTATGTTAATATTTGTTTGGACGGGATGCTACTGAATACTAGTGATATTTTGTTGCTTAGGAACATGGGAGATGGAATAGAAGAGTTGGAGTTGAAGACGGAGTCGCACGGATGATTTGAAGTCAAGAATTCGCTGGTTCGGACTACATCGACCACCATGCACCAAAATGGGCATAACTTCCTCATACGAAGTCCGATTAGCGCGTTCTTGGACTTTTTGGAAAGCTGAGGAGAGGACGTATCGTTTGACGTTGGTTTCGTCTCATTTGGAGTCTCGAGTCGACCTGTGTGTTTGAAACAGTCCTGCGTGACAGAATTGGGCCGTGTTGGCCCATAGTCCGAGTCTGTACATCTTCTAGCCCATAAGTCCGAGTCTGTACGTCTTCTACAGGCTGCCCACGCCTTATATACTCACGCCAGCCGCCTTTAGTGTTAGGTTTTGCTTTGTTTGCATCTACACTTGTGTGTTTAGATCCCGCTCCTGCACCGGACCGATTGGCTGCTGCATTAGCATTTGTGAAACCTCTCCTCTTCATAGTTTATCTGTGATTTGGCATTCGACTTGTATCCTTCCTGTTCTTGCTTGTGTTCTTGGGTTCGCTTGCAGGAATTAGCCTTCGTGGCAAGGTCAATCGCGCATGCGTGGTTGATAACCAACGGAGACGGTGGTGTAGCGATTGCAAGGTTTTGATCCGCCGGACCGGAGCCTTGGATCGTCAACGTCGAGATTCTCCACCAATCTAAGTTATCCTTTACCTAGCGGAAGATCGGGACCAATCCCCCATTAATTGGTATCAGAGCACAGATTTCCCGTTAGGTAATCTCGATCTGCTTTTATTTTTACTGAGAGTCCAGAAAACCCACACAAAAAAATCCCACTGAAAACCCCTTTGTGCCTTGTGATTTTAATTTCAGTTTTTAACCTTGTTGAGTTTGTGTTCTTGGTCGAGTCTTGTTGCTGGTTTAGTAATCCCTTTGTGTCGTTTGAGTAGTAGTTGGTCTTGTGTCTCAAAAAATTCCCCACCCGAAACCCCCCCCTCCACAGCCCTACTCGTTTTCCACATCGACTCTTTGTGACCCCCATTCGTTAAAACAGGCATAACTTTTCGCTCGTTTGGCAGAAAAATCTGAAATTTTTTGAGCATATTCTTGACCCAATTTGGGGGGTACCCTAACACGGTTCCCCTGTTAGCCTTCATTAGAATCGCCAAAAAAATCAGGAAGTTAAAGAAAAAATTGGTCAAAGTTTTTACTCGCCGATCAGCGAACTTGTTGAATTTCTGTGAACCATATTCCACCTCAGTTGTAGGTGCCAATTTTTGTGGTTGCATCTCTTGTCATCCTTTTTCAAAAAAAATAGAGTGAAAAAAAAAAGAAAAGAAAAAAAAAGAAGAACCGGTCTTGTCGATTGCTTGTCCGATCAGCAACAGCGGCAGTTTCTGCTTGTCCGATCCCTTGTCCGATCTCTTGTCCGATCCCTTGTCCGATCAGCGGCAGTGGTAGATTCTGCTTGTCCGATCTCTTGTCTGATCCCTTGTCCGATCAGTGGCAGCGGCAGAGAGCTGAATTTGGCCTATTATTGCCTCCACTTGAGTTTTGGGCACATAGTTTCCCTCTATTGCTTGAATTTTCACCTTGGGAGCACCAAGGCCAGCAACTTTGATGAGTACTAGGGAACACTTATTGAACTCGGTTTAACTGTTATTACTATCGCTAATCCTTGCTACTCACTTTGCCTTTCAAGCTACACCTCTCTCTTGGTCAGGACACGTTCATTTCTTGCCATTGCACACCACCCTCCACTTGGTTCATCACCTGTAGGCCGTATACCTCACTGCGGCGTGGTAAGAACACTTGCAAGCGTGGGTAAGGCGCTTGACGAATTGCTTCCACCACACACCCACCACCCCACCTAGCTATTTTCCATAAGGATTATTCTTTGTTGTTTTGTCTTTTCACTAACATGGCAGATAACAGCGGTACCCCTCCATCCGATTTTAATGACTGTGTCTCACGACGTGCTCTACTAGAGTCTCAGCGGCAGACCCAACATTCCATCGAACGTCTCGCGCGTACTGTGGCTGACCTAGTGGACCGGATGACTGCATTAGAAACACGCTTGCCTGCTGCACAAGCCGACGACGACCATGTTGAGGAGGAAGACGACCATGTTGAGGAGGAAGACGACCTATCCTATGCCAGAAACAATGGCATTGACCCTGACGAGGCTGCACGTCATCCCTTTCAGTTCAATCATCAAGGTATGGGCGGCCACCGCAACTGCCACCCACGAGGTAACAATGGCAACCGCGGGAACAATGATCCCTACTCCAAGGTAAAATTTTCAGTACCTCATTTTGCTGGTACCTATGATCCAGATGCATATTTAGATTGGGAGATGTCAGTCGAACAAAAATTTAATGCCCACATGGTTCCTGCTATCCACCGCGTGCGCTTAGCTACTAGTGACTTCACTGGATATGCTCTTCTTTGGTGGACTGAAATAGTTCAGGTTGGCAATGAACCACAAAATTGGGGTATGTTAAAACGGCAAATGCGTGGTAGATGGGTCCCTCCTTCATATAAACGTGATTTGAGAAAAAAAAATTGCAGCGCCTAAACCAAGGAAATAAATCGGTAGAGGAGTATTATCAGGAGTTGCAAATAGGTTGCATGCGTGCTGAAATTGAGGAGGACAATGAGGATAAAATGGCCCGTTTTTATGGTGGTTTAAGACGTGAAATTCAGGATATCATTGATTATAAAGAATACAATACTATCACTCGCCTTTTCCACCTTGCTATGCTTGTAGAAAAAGAATTGCAGGGTCGCCAACAACCACAACGCAGCATGAGGACCAATATTGGTGGTGCCACTTCACGCTCAAGTGGGTAGCAGCAACGACCACCACCACCTTCTCGACCGGCGGCTACATCAACACCTTCTACATCTACAGCCCAGGCTGAGAGCTCCAAGGCTACAGCATCCAAGGCGCCAGCCAAGCCCACCTCCTCGGCGGCCTCTACTGCACGTTCTGCAGTGATCCAGTGTCACCGATGCAAAGGATTCGACCACGTTATAAAGGACTGCCCTAGTCAGCGGGCTTATATCGCTACGGAAGACGGTGGCTATGTAAGTGCTAGTGATGTTGAAGATGAATACACACTTGCTGCTAACATTGCAGGAGATTACGATGCTTCCGACGATGATGTTGTTTTTGCACCGAATGCCTCTGCCGAGCATGAAGCACTTATTGTACAATGCGTCTTGAGCACTCACATGGAGCAGGACGATCAGGCACAACGGAATAATCTGTTTCAGACCTTCTTCATCGTCAATGACCGTCGTGTACGTGTCATCATCGACAGCGGTAGTTGCAACAATTTGGTGAGCCACGACATGGTAACGAAGCTTCAACTTCCCACACGTGCGCATCCACACCCTTACCATGTGCAATGGTTCAACAATAGCGGTAAGGTCAAGGTAACACAAACTGCTCACATCAAATTTTCCATTGGTACATACTTCAAAGTTGCTGATTTTGATGTAGTACCAATGCAAGCATGTTCTCTGTTACTTGGTAGACCTTGGGAGTATGATACTGATGCTACACACCATGGTAGGAGCAATAAGTACACATTTATGTATAAAGGAAAGAAAGTTACATTGCTTCCTATGACTCCTGCTGAAATTGTGAAATTTGAACAAGAAAAACATGCTAGGGACGCACAAAATAGCAAACAACCTTCTGAAAATCAGCAAGTAGCCAAAACGCTTTCGAGGCAACAGAAAGATAAATTTGCTTCTCCCTCTTCATCACAAGTTATTAATCTTAAAGGACGTGTCATGCTTGCAACTAAAACTGACCTTGCTGAAATTTGTGATGATACTCCCATGATATATGGCTTGATTTGCACGAACGTGCTGTTTTCACTTGCGAACATTCCTAGCTCTGTTCCTGTTGTAGTCACTGACCTTTTGCAGGAGTTTAACGATGTTTTTCCTGTTGAGATACCACCTGGGCTGCCACCGATACGTGGCATCGAGCACCAAATTGATTTGATCTCGGGAGCGTCTCTTCCTAATCGTGCAGCGTACCGTACCAATCCAGAGGAGACAAAAGAAATTGAGCGCCAAGTACAGGACCTTCTTGATCGTGGGTACGTTCGTGAAAGCCTTAGTCCTTGTGCAGTACCCGTTCTTTTGGTGCCTAAGAAAGATGGTAGTTGGCGCATGTGTGTTGATTGTCGTGCTATTAATAATATCACCATTCGATATCGACACCCTATTCCTAGATTGGATGACATGCTTGATGAGCTTAGTGGTGCCATTATCTTTACTAAGATCGATCTCCGTAGTGGCTACCACCAAATTCGCATGAAACTAGGTGATGAATGGAAAACTGCTTTTAAAACAAAGTTTGGATTATATGAGTGGCTTGTCATGCCTTTTGGACTTACTAATGCACCTAGTACCTTCATGCGCTTGATGAATGAAGTCCTACGGCACTTTATAGGATGCTTTGTGGTTGTATACTTTGATGATATCTTGGTTTATAGCAAGTCTCTCACTGAACATGTTGAACACCTACGTGCTGTTTTTTCTGTCCTCCATGAGGCTAGAATGTTTGGTAACATTGAGAAGTGCACATTTTGCAAGGATCGAGTTGTGTTTCTTGGATATGTTGTCACTTCACAGGGTATTGAGGTTGACGCGGCAAAGGTAGAAGCAATCAACAGCTGGCCGCAACCCCAAACTATCACACAGGTACGTAGTTTTCTTGGTCTTGCAGGTTTCTACCGGCGTTTTGTGAAAGATTTCAGCACCATAGCCGGTCCTTTGCATGAGTTGACCAAGAAGGGAGTCACTTTTACTTGAGAACCAGCACAAGAACAAGCTTTTGCCACACTCAAGGATCGTCTTACACATGCACCTCTACTTCAGCTACCCGACTTCAGTAAGCCTTTTGAGTTAGAATGTGATGCTAGTGGTTTTGGAATATGAGGTGTGCTGCTACAAGGAGGTAAACCCGTGGCCTATTTTAGTGAAAAATTACATGGTCCACAGTTGAATTATTCTACCTATGATAAGGAATTATATGCCTTAGTGTGTGTGCTTGAAACTTGGCAACATTACCTTTTGCCTAAGGAATTTATTATTCATTCGTATCATGAAGCATTGAAGCATATACGTAGTCAAGAAAATCTGAATAAACGACATGCTAAATGGGTAGAATTTATTGAGACTTTTCCATATATCATTAAGCATAAGAAAGGGAAAGATAATGTGATTGCCGATGCTTTATCTAGACGTTATACATTGCTTTCTCAACTTGATTATAAGATCTTTGGTTTAGAAACATTAAAGGACATGTATGCTACTGATTTGGACTTCAAAGATGCTTTTGCAAATTGTACAAATGACCGTGCTTGGAACAAATATGTGCTGAATAATGAATATCTTTTTCGTGCTAACAAGTTATGTGTGCCGGCTAGCTCTCTTCGCTTGTTGTTATTGCAGGAAGCACATGGTGGTGGTTTGATGGGTCATTTTGGATCAAAGAAAACCGAAGATGTGCTGTCCACATACTTCTATTGGCCTAGGATGAGACGAGATGTTGTGCGCTATGTGGCACGATGCACTACTTGCAATAAAGCTAAGTCCTGTCTAAACCCACATGGTCTTTATATACCTCTGCCCGTTCCTAGTGTACCTTGGGAGGATATTTCTATGGATTTTGTGTTAGGATTACCTAGAACTAAGAGGGGGAGGGATAGTATTTTTGTGGTGGTAGATCGGTTCTCTAAAATGGCGCATTTTATACCTTGTCACAAGAGCGACGACGCTACCAATGTTGCTGATTTGTTTTTCAGAGAGGTCATACGCTTGCATGGAGTTCCCAATACCATCATTTCATATCGTGATGCTAAATTCTTAAGTCATTTTTGGAGGACGTTGTGGCATAAGTTGGGGACGAAGCTGTTGTTTTCTACTACTTGTCACCCCCAAACGGATGGGCAAACGGAGGTCGTCAACCGTACATTGTCAAAGACCAACTTGAAGCTCTGGGAAGAGTGTCTACCTCATATTGAGTTTGCATATAATAGGTCAGTACACTCCACTACTAAGGTAAGTCCGTTTCAAGTGGTCTATGGCTTTAATCCGCGTACTCCTATTGATTTGCTACCATTGCCACCCTCTGAAAAATTGAATTTTGATGCTACTACACGTGCTGAATTATTGCTTAAGATGCATGAAACTACAAGCAAACATAGAGAAAATGAATGAGAAATATTGTGCTAATGGTAGTAAGGGTAGAAAAGAGATAACATTTGAACCGGGTGATCTTGTTTGGTTGCACTTGCGCAAGGATCGTTTTCCTGATATGAGAAAGTCTAAATTGATGCCCCGTGCTGATGGTTCTTTCCGTGTGCTTGAGAAGATAAATGATAATGCATATAAACTTGAGTTGCCTGCAGCTTTTGGGGTTAGTCCCACATTTAACATTTTAGATTTAAAGCCCTATTTAGGAGATGACGATGAGCTTGAGTCGAGGACGACTCCAATTCAAGAGGGGGAGGATGATGAGGACATCACTTCACATGATACACACATGGAGCCTCCACCTACAATTCAATTACAAGGACCAATCACACGCGCCCGTGCCCGTCGCTTGAACCATGAGGTTAATTCTTTCCTTAGCAACTATGTTAATATTTGTTTGGACGGGATGCTACTGAATACTAGTGATATTTTTTTCTTAGGAACATGGGAGATGGAATAGAAGAGTTGGAGTTGAAGACGGAGTCGCACGGATGATTTGAAGTCAAGAATTCGCTGGTTCGGACTACATCGACCACCATGCACCAAAATGGGCATAACTTACTCATACGAAGTCCGATTGGCGCGTTCTTAGACTTTTTGGAAAGCTGAGGAGAAGACGGATCGTTTGACGTTGGTTTCGTCTCATTTGGAGTCTCGAGTCGACATGTGTGTTTGAAACAGTCCTACGTGACAGAATTGAGCCGTGTTGGCCCATAGTCCGAGTCTGTACGTCTTCTAGCCCATAAGTCCAAGTCTGTACGTCTTCTACAGGCTGCCCACGCCTTATATACTCACGCCAGCCGCCTTTAGGGTTAGGTTTTGCTTTGTTTGCATCTACACTTGTGTGTTAAGATCCCGCTCCTGCACCGGACCGATTGGCTGCTGCATTAGCGTTTGTGAAACCTCTCCTCTTCATAGTTTATCTGTGATTTGGCATTCGACTTGTATCCTTCCTGTTCTTGCTTGTGTTCTTGGGTTCGCTTGCAGTAATTAGCCTTCGTGGCGAGGTCAATCGTGCCTGCGTGGTTGATAACCAACGGAGACGGTGGTGTAGCGATTGCAAGGTTTTGATCCGCCGGACCGGAGCCTTGGATCGTCAACGTCAAGATTCTCCACCAATCCAATTTATCCTTTACCTAGCGGAAGATCAGGACCAATCCCCCATTAATTTCCGCCAAGGTGGGGTGGTTTGCGGATGGCGACCCAGTCTGTCGTGGGCCCGTTGCACCCCAGTTGGGCACAACGCCTTCGGGCAAGCCATGGCTTCCTCCTTCTCCATTGTTGGAGCCGGTGTTCTGGTTGTCGGCCATCTTCTGAACATAAGATGTTAGCCAAGACATAAAAAGATGATGATACAAACATTTTAATCAAAAGGGGGCCGTTGAGACTCATATATATCTCAAGTGGTATAAAAAGTTCATTACATCAAAGCTTTTATTTTAACCTACCCACAACACAAATTGTTGCAGGTAGCACCACACACACCAAATTATCACAAGCAAACAATGGTACTAGCGCCTACTCGCCATTGGAGGTGGTCTCCGTGCTCTCGGAACCACGAGCACGCGGATCCTGAGGGACGGTGGGCTCGAGAAAATTCTCGATGATCGGGTCGGAGACGAGGCCGGGGCACGGTGCAGGGGCGCTGGTGGTGGATGGTCCGGCGGTGGAGGGATGTGGCGGGATCCTCTTGGGGCGAGGGGCAGGCTCACGGATGGGCTTCCTCTTCCTCGGGATGAGGGGGACCATCTCCGCGATATCCTTCTGTAGCTGCATGATTTTCCGCTGTAGTTCACCATTCTGTTGGATCAAGTTCTTCGTCTCCTCACGAAGAAACTCAACCGCCTCATGGTGCTCATCGGCGTCGAGCATGGCCTCGGTATGGAGGTCGTCCATGGCCTGAAGAAGATGCGACTGCCGGGCCATAACCGGATCATGAACGGAGTGAACTCCGAGGTAGATACTATGGTAGGCGCCGGGAGTGTGCTTCAGCACAAGCCGGAAGGACGAGTTTTGAAGATGATCATTATAGATCATCCTCAACTCCATAAGGGCCTGGAGGGTGACGCGTTGGCACGCGACGTCGAAAGTCGGGCCCCCAAGTGTTGTGGTGTAGGGCGGCAGGTGCTCTCCGGATCCGTGGACGGTGAGGGAGACGTCGCAAGGTCTGGCAAATTCCTCCAGGTACACCCCCTGGAATTCGGGCTCGAAGAGGAACCCGAGGAAAGTAAGCATCATGCGGAGCTCCCTGACGAAGCCCTAGTAGTGGTGGCAGTAGCTATGAACTTGGTAGACTGGCATCTACAAAAACAACAAGTTGAAGAAAAAGTGAGGGGAGGAACAAAGTTTATAAAGTAGGTTTTTGAGAAATAATTTTCTGCAGTGATTGGCTAGGCTGGTCCGTTTGGCTTCCTACAGTCAAGTCGGCTCTGATACCATCTTGTGGCGCCCTGATTTAACGAATCGGAACATTATTGAATTTCCATAGAAAAAAACAATAATAACAAGAGGTTCATCATGCGACATCGTACATACGGGCAATCATTCGTGGTTCGCAGATCACATTATTACACAAGTGTAAAATTAAAAGAAACTATGAAAATAAACTGCATGATGAACGTCTTCTTCAGGATTGTTTTCTTGACTGGGTCGCTACTCCAAACCATCCTCCTCGTAGTACGCAGCCTCTGAAGTGTTTGTCCAACGGGTATGAGTACAAAAGTACTCAACAAGCCACCGCAAATGCAAGTAGTAATGCAAGGTAATAACAAAGGAAAGATAATGGCTAAGAGTGCGGAAAAGTACACTTTTCAGTTATTGCATTTAGTGTAGTCAAATTTAATCACACGGAATAATAAACATGAACATCAATTATACCATCTAACTCGAGGAGTATGTTTTCCCTCCTCGCACAACAGTCCTTACATGCTAAACCATCATGCACATTCATTCCAAAATAAACTAACTGTGGGATGTCACGCAACCCGCCCTTGACCGTGGGCTCGGCTTTTCGAAAAGATTTATGACTCTGATCAGAGATGTACTACTGTACCCACAAGGCACGCACTCATCCCAAACACCAAAGTGTAACGAGATGACCCATACCACAGGAACTCGTGCCAAAACCTCAGCATGAAATGCTCCAAGCGATAACCACCCGCTCTAGGTTTCGCCGGCGCGCCAGGCCGCATCCCGGATAACGTCGCACCCCCTTTTGCACCAGGTCGGTACAAGCCACCCACAGGTGTTGCTTGACCCATCTCCAAGTGGTGGCCTCGGTTTGGAACACTCCATATGAGAAACCAAGGATTGGTTTCGGTGTTTTGTGATGAGTGATTGACAGGCTTTTTACCCTCTGTTCGAAGGGTGGTACCTCCGAAGGGGGTTCGGAGGTTGGACCTCCGAAGGTAGTTCGGAGGTGGTTTCACCGAAGGGTGTTCGGTGTTTGCTTGCTGCAGCTGTTGCAGCGGAGTGTGCTTGTCGGAGGGGTCCGACAGTACACGATGACTGGGTTCGTACCGAAGGCTTCGGTACTTTGGGCGGTACACCGGAGTGTGTACCGGAGGTTGCTAACCCGGAGAGGTCTCCGGAGTACTAGATACACTTGTCTGCTTGTCTGTGGTGCGCAGGGACTTCGGAGGCGACGGACGAACGTAGCAGGTGAACCTGGGTCAAGCGGGAAGCTTGATGCCAGGGGAGCGGGGAGCTCCGTCACGGTGGCTGCGAAGGTGGTCCGGGTCGGTCCTCGGGTCGAGGCGCGCCAAGTGAAGGCAGAGAGTGCGGAGCGTGGCTCCGGCTGAAGGTACTCCGAGACAAAGTCCTCGGAGGTGAGGCACTTCGAAGGTACTCCGAATGAAGTGACTTCGGAGTTGGTGGATCAAGTCCTCTGCGGAGGCAAGGAGTTCGAAGTGTGATCCGGAGGGAGACACTCGAAGGTACCCGACGAAGGTCTCAGAAGTCGAGGCGCATCGAAGGCATGGTCCGGGTGAGGCTCGTCGAGGAGTGTGCTCGGGGAGAGACACTGCGTCGAAGTGCTCATGGAATACTTCATGCGGAGGCCTTGGACGAAGGAGGGACTTCGAAGGGTGGTACTCCGAAGGTGGGGCTTCGGAGTGAGGAAGGCTTCGGAGCGAGGCTAGCTCCGGAGGAAGGTTGACTTGAGGTACTTTGGCCTGCATGGCTTCGGTACACGGACTGACGGAGTTCGAGCTGGGTGAAGCTGCGAAGCCGTGGTGATCCACTCCGGAGGTGTTGGTGCGAAGACCCAAGGGCTTTGACGGCTTCGGCTCAAAACTGTCACTGTATCGAAGGCTATCTTCGGCGAAGCGAAGGCCATCTGGCTTCAGGCTTCTCACCGAAGCTACCGCACCCTCGCGTGCGAAGGGAGGATTCCAGAAGGTCAAAGACTGCAAAGGCTGACACTGTCTGTTCTGAAAAAGGCTGACACTGTCCCCTCTGCAAAGCTGACAGAGAAGCCTCCAGAATAAAGGTGGACTACCTTTTGTACCCCTTAGTTCTGTAGAGTCAAATCTTTTGTAAACCCTAGGGGTAGAGTAGTCATTTCCTTTGGGTGAACTGTGGGCTATAAATATGGGGGCTCGGTAGGTAACATTTAAAAACACATTGAGCATTTACTGTTGAGCTCCTGTAGCCACACTTCGATTGTAATACATCCAGAGAGTTCATTTTCTGTGTTCCTTGTTCAAGCGGCAAAGCCCTGCTTCTTTGTGCTTTTGCTTGAGCTCGCGTTGCATACCTCGCCTTTTGTTGTGCACCGAAGCCTGTTGAGGCGAAGGTTGTTTTTGTGCGAAGTGTGTTTTGTCAGTGTGCGTTCGCTCTGTGTAACACGAGGCGAGACCTCGCTGCTTACTAGCGTAGCCCTGACCGAGGCCCGTTTTGCTTCTTGTGTCGAAGCCCCTAGTTTAGTCCGGTTGTGTGCGTGTAGACCTTCGTGTACGAAGCCCAGCACCAGTTGCTGCTGCCAAGTACTTGGTCGAAGTCCTCAGAGGGTTGTCCACTCTTGCGAAGGGTGAAGTGCGAAGCCTGCTCGAAGCACCCTGTGTGCGGAGCCTGCACTGACTTAGCAGAGTAGGTTTTCGAGGGTTGTAAGTGGAGCGGAGTCTTCTTGGCTTCGAACTTTTGCTCCTCCGAAGCCTGTGTTCGAAGGTGTCGAAGTACCTCCGAACCCCCTTCGAAGGTAGTGTTCGAAGCCTGTTCCGCAGAAGACAGAACTGAAACCGAAGGCTAGTTTTTAGCCCGAAAATTTTAAAAGCTCCCATTCACCCCCCCTCTGGTCGCCGTTTCCGGTCCAACAATTGGTATCAGAGCGGGTTAAGATCACCAGTTGACCTTAACCGGTTTTGTGATCTATTGGCGACATGGATAGAGGCAGTAAAATTCCTCTGTTCGATGGGACTGATTTTGCATACTGGAAGGTGCGCATGGAGGCTTACTTGTTAAGCCAAGGAAATGCAATTTGGGAGATTGTGGACTCACAATACTCCATCCCTGAGACTCGCACCTCTCAGACTGAGAAGGATCAGTATAATGCCAACTCCAAGGCAAGAAATATACTGTTCATCGGTTTGAGTAGAAGTGAGTTCGATAGGGTGCAGCACCTTAGGACTGCTAGGGAGATTTGGACAACGCTCACTGTCTTTCATGAGGGCTCTACTCAGATTAAGGCCAGGCGCCAAAGCACCTACAATCAACAGTATCAGCTGTTTGTGCAGGCACCTGGTGAATCTATAGATGCCATGTTTTCTCGCTTTGACGCGATAGTGAGTAACTTGCGCTCCAACGGGACGCTTGCTTACAGTGATCACGATAGGGCTATCAAGCTTCTCTATGCTCTTGACCGTAGCATATGGGAAGTAAAGATATCCAGCATTGAGGAGTCCACAGGCTATGACACCTTAACCTGTGATGAACTCTTTAGCAAGCTGAAGTCCACAGAGATTGCCAAGGCATCTCTTGCTGTGCATAGAAGCTCTTTGCCACAGCCATTGGCATTGGTTTCTAGCACTAGCCATGGCACCACTGCAGAACCAAGCACATCTGGTACTTGTGTTCTTGCAGATGGTTTTGCTTTGTCCTCCCTGGTCTCCGTCACAAAGGAGCAGGTGGACACTCTAGCTGATGATGAGCTTGCTCTCATTGCCCAGAGGTTCACCCGCTTTCATCATGAGAGACGGGATCAGAGGAGAAGTGGTTTTAGTGGTTGCTATGAATGTGCCGACACCTCTCATATTAAGGCCAATTGCCCCAAGCTCAAGATGAGAGATGAGAGTGAGCGCCCCAAATACCACAAGAAGGAGAGGAAACCCTTTGTGAAGGGCAAGCGCGGCAAGATGGCTAAGAAAGTAGCCAAGGCCGCTTCCAGAGCCTTTGTTGCTGCTCTCAGCGACATCGACACATCCTCAACTGAGGAGTCGAGCTCTGAGGAGGAGGAGTCCCCAAGGAAGGAGGACAAGAAGGACAAGAAGGGACGTGACTTCACCGGCCTTTGCTTCATGGCCGACAGCGATCACAGCGGCGATGAGCTTGACTCATCTGAGGTAAACCTATCATCTGACCAGCTTCTAATTAAATTAGATGAGCTGAATGAAGTAGTGCTTGGTCAGGATAGATTACTTGTGCAAGCCGCTAGAGAAAGAAAAGACCTTAGACTTAGGCTAGAAACTATTTCTACTGAATATGCCATGCTTAAGTCTAAATTTGATGATGCTGAATGTGAATCCTGTTCTGTTGTCATGAGTGAGCTTGCTCAGTTGCGTACTGTTCATGCTCAAACTCTTTCTGAGCTCGAGACTGCACAGAAGCAGCTTTTGGAGGTGGATTCTAGACCTCATGATATTATTGATTGCATGAACTGCTCTTTATTACGCGATAGCATTAATTTACGTGATAAGCATGTTCATGATTTAGAGGCTATATTGGAGAGGGCCGGTAGTTCTAAGGATGTGCAACCTGTTTGTGACACTTGCATCACCCTTAAGGACCAGCTAGGCACTGTTAGAGAGCGAGCTGAAAACCTCATGTCTAGAAATGAATACCTCCTTTCCATGGTTAATAAATGCACTGAGGGAAAGGGTAGGATGGATTTGCTCTTGGCCAAGACCAAGTTGTGTGCTGACAGAGCAGGGGTAGCTCTAGGTTTGGGTTTTGAGAGGATACCTTCAGACAGCAAGACCAAAACTGTTTTCACCTCTCCCACTACCCTAGAGAAAGAGAGAGATCTGTTAGACACCCCTCCAGCCAAAAAGCCTACCCATCCACAAAAGAAAACCACTCCTCCTGCCAAGAAAAATCCTCCCAAGAAAACCACACAGAGAAAACCCAAGGAGCCTGTGAGAGTTGCTCCTGTGACCCATGAGAGTGCCCCCAGGAGAGTGTTTCATTGTTCCTATTGTCAGCGGGCGAGTCATTTGGTTGGGTTCTGTTTTCGTCGCATCAAGGATGAGCGACGCTCTCAGGCGATGAGTTACCAGGACATGCATTACCCATCTTTAGGTATGCATGAGTCTGAGATGTACTATCGTCCTGCTTTTGAGGCTCCTCGTGCTTCTCGGAGAGGTTTTGCTCCTCGAGGTCTTCACCATGTTCCATATGGTGGTAGACCTCGGGATAGCAGATTTGTACCTCGTCAGAGTAGGAGACCTCGACATGTTGTTCGTTCACAGCATGTAGGTAGACCTCGCACTTTGCATCATTATGATTATTATGTGCGTAGACCGTCTGCTTTTACTGTGCCTACTACTCGTGTCACTCAGTGCTGGATGCCTCGTCATTATTTTACTCACCCCAGCACTGAGCGATCGAGACGTTCTTATCATGTGTAGGCGACAGATCGAGGCTTGGAGGGCACGTGGATCATGGACTCCGGTTGTTCGCGCCACATGACCGGAGATGCAGCTTGGTTCTCCAGCCTCACCACAACCAAGCAAAGGAAACATATCACCTTCGGAAACAATCGAAGGAGTAGAGTGAAAGGTAAAGGTGTGGTAAGAATTAATTCGAACTTCACTCTCAAAGATGTTGCTTTGGTTGAGAACCTAGGATACAATCTGCTGTCTGTATCTCAGTTGCTTGATGAGGGCTTCGAAGTGCGATTTCATCGCGATACTTCGCAAGTGCTCAATTCTGATGGCGTTGTGGTGTGTAAGATCTTTAGAGTTGGGAGAGTTTTTGGAGCTGATTTTTCAGAGTTGTCTGGTTCTTCTCATTGTCTTGTTGCACATTCGACTTCTGAGCTTTGGAAGTGGCATAGGAGACTAGGGCATATGATCTTTGAGTTGCTCGCTCGTTTGAGCGCCCTAGGTCTGATCCGAGGATTGCCCAAGCTCAAGTTTGAGAAGAATTTAGTTTGAGCTCCTTGTCGACATGGAAAAATGATTGCCGCTTCGCATTCGCCAGTCACCACAGTGATGACTGAACAGCCCAGAGAACTTCTCCATATGTACACTGTAGGTCCTTCTCGGGTTAGTTCTTTAGGCGGCAAGTGGTATGTTTTAGTTATTGTCGACGATTACTCTCGCTACTCTTGGGTCTTCTTTCTTGCCAGCAAGGATGAAGTGTTTTCACACTTTCGGAGCTTGGCTTTGAGACTTTTCACTGAACTCCCCGGTGCATTAAAATTCATTCGAAGCGATAATGGCACTGAGTTCAAAAATAGTCTCTTTGTTGACTTTTGCATGGAGCATGGCATAGAACATCAATTTTCTGCTCCGCGGGTTCCTCAACAGAACGGTGTTGTTGAGAGGAAAAACCGCACTTTGGTTGAGATGGCTAGGACGATGCTTGATGAGCATAGGACTCCTAGAAAATTCTGGGCTGAGGCCATGAACACTGCTTGCTACATCTCAAACCGAATTTTCTTGCGCTCAATTTTAAATTTGACATCTTATGAGCTGCGTTTTGGGAGGCAGCCCAAGGTTACTCATCTTCGAGTTTTTGGCTGTCGGTGCTTTATCCTAAAACGTGGTAACTTGGATAAATTTGAGTCGCGCTCTTCTGACGGGATCTTTTTGGGTTATACAACTCATGGTCATTCTTATCGTGTTTATAACTTGGAAACTAACACTGTCATCGAGTCATGTGATGTGACTTTTGATGAATCAACCCCCTCTATTAGTTCTGCTTTTGAACAGGCAAATGAACACGACATGGAACAGACCTTATTCGAAGAAGAAGATCCCGGAGAATTCGAGGATGAACCCCTACTACCCTCGACATCAACCCCCGAAGCTGACCTCGCTTCTACTACTTCGGCACGAGGTCCCGAAGCGACTACCTCAACATCGGTCATCTTGGACCACTCCAACGCACAAGTTGAGGGGGAGACTGCATCTCGCCGCGAGGCTCCACATCATGTTCAAAGGATGCACCCTCCCGAGCAGATCATTGGTGATCTTGATCAAAGGGTAACTCGTTCTCATGCCCATTTCACTAATGCTGCTTTTGTTGCTTCTTTCGAGCCTTTAGATGTTAGTCATGCACTTTCTGATTCTAGTTGGATCAATGCCATGCATGAGGAACTTGAAAATTTTGAGAGAAACCAAGTCTGGACTTTAGTTGATCCCCCACCAAATGTTTATTTCATTGGAACAAAATGGATTTTCAAAAATAAACAAGGGGAGGATGGGTCTATAGTTAGAAACAAGGCTAGACTTGTAGCTCAGGGCTTTTCTCAACTAGAAGGGATTGATTTTACTGAAACTTTTGCACCTGTTGCTCGCCTTGAGGCCATTAGGATTTTGCTTGCCTTTGCGACATCCCGGGGATTCAAACTCTATCAAATGGATGTCAAAAGTGCTTTTCTTAATGGCTTCATAGGTGAAGATGTTTATGTAAAACAACCCCCTGGTTTTTAAAACCCCAAGTACCCACATAAAGTCCTTAAACTTCATAAGGCTCTTTATGGACTCAAGCAAGCCCCTCGGGCTTGGTATGATAGACTTAAGTCTTTTCTGCTTGAGCGAGGGTATTTGATGGGCTCTGTTGATAAAACATTGTTACTCTCAAGCATGGCAAAGATTTCCTCCTAGTGCAGATTTATGTGGATGATATCATCTTTGGTGGCTCTTCTCATGCTTTGGTTGCCGAGTTTGCAGATACCATGAGCAGGGAATTTGAAATGTCAATGATGGGTGAACTCACCTTTTTCCTTGGTTTGCAAATCAAGCAAAGCAAACAAGGTACTTTTGTCCACCAGACAAAGTACACCAAGGACCTGCTCAAGAAGTTCGACATGTCCGATGCGAAGCCCCTCGCCACTCCTATGGCTACATCTGTAGCATTGGACCCTGACGAAGATGGAGAAGTCGTAGATCAGAAGGAGTTCCGAAGCATGATCGGCTCCCTCCTCTACTTGACTGCCACGAGGCCGAACATACACTTCGCAGTGTGTCTGTGCGCTCGTTTTCAGGCTTCACCACGAGCTTCGCACCGCCAAGCGGTAAAGCGCATCTTAAGGTATCTCAAACACACCCTTGAATTTGGCATATGGTATTCAGCATCTTCATCTTTATGTCTTCAAGGTTATTCCGATGCGGACTTTGCTGGGTGTAGAATTGATAGGAAGAGTACCTCTGGTACTTGTCATTTTCTGGGTACTTCTCTGGTTTGCTGGTCTTCCCGCAAACAGTCTAGTGTTGCACAATCGACGGCTGAGGCCGAATATGTTGCTGCAGCTAGCTGTTGCTCTCAGATTTTGTGGATGATTTCCACTTTGCGGGATTTCGGGTTAGATTATAAGAGTGTTCCACTTTTCTGTGATAACACTAGTGCTATTTGTATTGCAAACAACCCGGTTCAGCACTCCAGAACCAAACACATTGATGTGAGATATCATTTTCTCAAAGATCACAATGAGAAGGGTGATATTGAACTTCAATATGTCGATACCCAACACCAGCTAGCCGACATTTTTACAAAACCCCTCGATGCTTCTCGATTTGCTTACTTGCGTGGGGAACTTGGCATTTGTCACCCTTACGGCATTTTGTGAGGGGGAGCTGTTTTAGATGGATATGCCTCTGCTAATTGTGTGCTCAATTGCATTTACATATTTTGCACTTATATGCCTACTTATAATTCATGAAATCATGTCAGCTCAGCTCTTGTTAATTCATCTGGAACATTCATGTGCATGATGTTTTATTTTCAAAATCAAATCGTGCTCACTGCTTAGTCTTGAACATTCTTTTATCAAGTGACATGATTTGGCTCTTTTCTGAGTTTTTATGGTCACTTGTGTGCTGAAAATTTTAAATTTTCTTGAACTTGGATTTGGTTGTCAATGCACTCATCAAGGGGGAGATTGAGAAACCAAGGATTGGTTTCGGTGTTTTGTGATGAGTGATTGACAGGCTTTTTACCCTCTGTTCGAAGGGTGGTACCTCCGAAGGGGGTTCGGAGGTTGGACCTCCGAAGGTAGTTCGGAGGTGGTTTCACCGAAGGGTGTTCGGTGTTTGCTTGCTGCAGCTGTTGCAGTGGAGTGTGCTTGTCGGAGGGGTCCGACGGTACACGATGACTGGGTTCGTACCGAAGGCTTCGGTACTTTGGGCGGTACACCGGAGTGTGTACCGGAGGTTGCTAACCCGGAGAGGTCTCCGGAGTACTAGATACACTTGTCTGCTTGTCTGTGGTGCGCAGGGACTTCGGAGGCGACGGACGAACGTAGCAGGTGAACCTGGGTCAAGCGGGAAGCTTGATGCCAGGGGAGCGGGGAGCTCCGTCATGGTGGCTGCGAAGGTGGTCCGGGTCGGTCCTCGGGTCGAGGCGCGCCAGGTGAAGGCAGAGAGTGCGGAGCGTGGCTCCGGCTGAAGGTACTCCGAGACAAAGTCCTCGGAGGTGAGGCACTTCGAAGGTACTCCGAATGAAGTGACTTCGGAGTTGGTGGATCAAGTCCTCTGCGGAGGCAAGGAGTTCGAAGTGTGCTCCGGAGGGAGACACTCGAAGGTACCCGACGAAGGTCTCAGAAGTCGAGGCGCATCGAAGGCATGGTCCGGGTGAGGCTCGTCGAGGAGTGTGCTCGGGGAGAGACACTGCGTCGAAGTGCTCATGGAATACTTCATGCGGAGGCCTTGGACGAAGGAGGGACTTCGAAGGGTGGTACTCCGAAGGTGGGGCTTCGGAGTGAGGAAGGCTTCGGAGCGAGGCTAGCTCCGGAGGAAGGTTGACTTGAGGTACTTCGGCCTGCATGGATTCGGTACACGGACTGACGGAGTTCGAGCTGGGTGAAGCTGCGAAGCCGTGGTGATCCACTCTGGAGGTGTTGGTGCGAAGACCCAAGGGCTTTGACGGCTTCGGCTCAAAACCGTCACTGTATTGAAGGCTATCTTCGGCGAAGCGAAGGCCATTTGGCTTCAGGCTTCTCACCGAAGCTACCGCACCCTCGCGTGCGAAGGGAGGATTCCAGAAGGTCAAAGACTGCAAAGGCTGACACTGTCTGTTCTGAAAAAGACTGACATTGTCCCCTCTGCAAAGCTGACAGAGAAGCCTCCAGAATAAAGGTGGACTACCTTTTGTACCCCTTAGTTCTGTAGAGTCAAATCTTTTGTAAACCCTAGGGGTAGAGTAGTCATTTCCTTTGGGTGAACTGTGGGCTATAAATATGGGGGCTCGGTAGGTAACATTTAAAAACACATTGAGCATTTACTGTTGAGCTCCTGTAGCCACACTTCGATTGTAATACATCCAGAGAGTTCATTTTCTGTGTTCCTTGTTCAAGCGGCAAAGCCCTGCTTCTTTGTGCTTTTGCTTGAGCTCGCGTTGCATACCTCGCCTTTTGTTGTGCACCGAAGCCTGTTGAGGCGAAGGTTGTTTTTGTGCGAAGTGTGTTTTGTCAGTGTGTGTTCGCTCTGTGTAACACGAGGCGAGACCTCGCTGCTTACTAGCGTAGCCCTGACCGAGGCCCGTATTGCTTCTTGTGTCGAAGCCCCTAGTTTAGTTCGGTTGTGTGCGTGTAGACCTTCGTGTACGAAGCCCAGCACCAGTTGCTGCTGCCAAGTACTTGGTCGAAGTCCTCAGAGGGCTGTCCACTCTTGCGAAGGGTGAAGTGCGAAGCCTGCTCGAAGCACCCTGTGTGCGGAGCCTGCACTGAGTTAGCAGAGTAGGTTTTCGAGGGTTGTAAGTGGAGCGAAGTCTTCTTGGCTTCGAACTTTTGCTCCTCCGAAGCCTGTGTTCGAAGGTGTCGAAGTACCTCCGAACCCCCTTCGAAGGTAGTGTTCGAAGCCTGTTCCGCAGAAGACAGAACTGAAACCGAACGCTAGTTTTTAGCCCGAAAATTTTAAAAGCTGCCATTCACCCCCCCTCTGGTCGCCGTTTCCGGTCCAACACCATACCTTAGTTAGGACTTATCCACTAGACTTGCGGTTAGTACGGAAGTGTATTGCAACGGATCCCGCAGACCGGTCCTTATAGTGCCTCGAGTGCTACCGACCAATGCCCTAGCTTGCACCCGGAACCCACCATGCATACACTCACAACCAAAACTCTATCACCAACAGAATTCCAAAGATAAGGATATCGGGGGATCATAGAGTAGAACCAAGTTGCTACGACTCATTTTTAATCCTATAGCAATCGTGTTGATACATTGGACACTAGCTAATAGTACTTAATCATATGGTGACAAGGAGTTTAGGCTAGATAGCATGGCTTGGGTTGCACATCAAGGTCGGGGGATCCTGATAAATATATTGTAAGGGCTTCATTTGACTAATGCATGTATATCCTATGTGTTTTAGCGATAGTTGAGTAAAACATGGGTTCAATATGCTCAAAAGATTGGTTTGGTGACTTGCCTTGTTCAGCGAAAAGCGACAGGGGAACTTCCGGGTAATATTTCGGGTCCTCGGCGGCGTCGTAGTCTTTTTATCATGAATAACAAACATAACATTCAATAAAAAATATAAAAATCACACCACAAGCATGTTAGTTTTGATTGGGTTAACTTAAGAAGAATAAAGTAGTTAAGTTTCTGAAATTCATTTTATGAATATTTAAAATGAACTATATTGAGATATGGCCCTTTGTAAAAAGATTTAAATGTGAACAATCTTATTTTAAGTTTTCTAACCAATTTAAATTAAGAGGTCCAGAGAAAACATAGTGGTTCCATTACATCAACAGGAAAAGAATAAAGACATATTTTGCTGAAATTTAATTAATTAAATTTGTAATTTTCCTTAAAGAGCATTTGGATACTTTATTAAATAAGGGTGAAATATTCAAAGTAATTATACTGTTTTTATTGTATGAACATGTAGAGAATAATATTACAAATTTTCTGGAATTGAAATGGTAATTTTTGAAGTTAAAATGCGCAAGATATGAATTTTGGAAGTTTAAAAGCATTTCTGGAATTTAATTTAAATCCAAATACAGTCTCGGGTCCACGGTGAGCTGGTCTCACGGTGAACCCGCGCACTGTGCGCGTGGTCCGGCCCAATCTGGACCGTTGGATCCAGATCCAATGCGCGAGGGCGAGGCGGGGCGTTAAGTTGCATTCAACGGCCCACAGCGCTCGATACCCCTTTGACCAGATGGACGCGCGAGATTAAACGGTGAAAAGGCTCTAATCTACACCGTCGGATTGAGATCGTGCGGCCAGGATGGAATCCGGCACAGCACGCGTCGGGAGGGGTAAAGTACCCGTCTTCCCCGACTCCGGCAACGCGACGACGAGTGATTCCGACGACGGCGAGGGTTATCCGGCCTAACTAAGCCTAAAAATGTAAAGAGGGGACTACGGGGAACATGAGGGTACCCTTGCGGTGGTCCGAGATCGACGGGGTGTGGTCGGCGATGGGTGGAGGTGGCGAAGACGTTCGGGTCCTCGTCGGCGATGACGTTCCAGCAGGGTTCGTCGTCGACGAAGGGGTGGCCGAGGTCGAGGAGGCTCTGGCAGTCACGGAGATGTGGTCGGCGAGGACGGAGAGGGACTCCGGCGACGGCGAGAGGTGACTGGAGTGCGGGCGGTGGTGTTGCGCTAAAAAACGAATTGTGATCGTTCTGTTTGTTCTCGTAGCGAATTAACATGGGGGTTGAGCGCGACGGTGGTCGGGGGTTTAAATAGGGGTACCGGCGGGGGCAGGGAGGGCGCAATCGGGGGAGGCCGTGAGTAAACGCCGGTGAGGCGGTTTCACTGCATGCGGGCGACAGCGGGATGATTACGCGTGAAATTAAGAGGGGAAACGGTCAGCGCGATGCGGGGGATTCAATGTCGGCGATAAATGGAGGGGAGGGGGCCGGCGACGAGCGAATCGCGGAGGATTTGATTCAGCCAGCGAGGTTTGGGGGCGATGGCGCGAGGTGGACGACGGTCCTGACAGGCGGGGGCCACCGGCCAGCGGGCGAGGGGCGAGGGTGAGGCAATGGGACGCGACCGACAGGTGGGGCCGAGGTGTTGGGCGCGCGCGTGCGAAGGGAGGGGGTCTCTGATGGGTGGGGCCTGAGTGTCAGTCCGAGGTGCGCGGGGATAACGGGCTGGGCCGGCCGGGAGAGAGAGAAAGGAAGGGGGAGGGCCCGTTACTGTTCAAATGCTTTTCTGAATAAAAATAATTACAGAAAATGGATTAAAATATTTGGGCTACTTGCAAGGTTGATAAAAATTTGTAAAAATTATCAAAAATATATCTTGTCCTTGGGATCATATACAAAATTTCCTAGCCCCTGGTTTGGTCATTTCATTTAGGTTCTAGTTCAAAAAACTTAAGGAGGACATTAAAGGTATTTCTAAAATAAATAATCCCAGGGAAAAAGATTAAATAATATTTTTATTTATTTCAAAATTTGGGGTGTTACACTGACCCTCGAAGTGCTCATGCAATGGCTCTTCTGAAGCTCGAAGGAAGTCGAAAAACTTCCGAACCTCTGGTGTTGGAGGATCCTCAGGGTTTGATTCAAACTCCGGTCGTATAGCATCAAGCATCGCATCCATCCTATCGTCAGCAACGCTATCATCTTCTTCTTCCACTACTAATATCGTTTTTTCATAGCCTGTCTCGCCGTGAAAAGTCCAAACTTCATAACCTGGCACGAAACCATATTTGCAAATATGCAATGACAACGTCCTGTTGTCTTGCCAACGAGAATTTCTGCACTTCATGCATGGGCACCTCGCGCCAGTGTTTGTTGTCAAAGCGAATGCACGATCAACAAATTTCTCAACGTTGATTACCCACTCCCTCGTGTGAGCTAAACTTTTCATCCAACCACTATACATCCATCGTCGGTCGTCCTCAGTCATTCTATAGGCAAAATATTCATTCAATCGAGAATGCATCATAAGTACTAGACGTTTTCTACATACCACGGGCCAATGTATATAGGAAAAGATAGGTCATAAACCCACCCAAGAGTGACCGACAGAACATGGTATTTATGACGAGTCATGAGTCCGAACAAAATTTCAACAGCATAACCCCGATGTTCTCTAATTGCACGCCTGATAGTGGTGCAAGGGAGAACAACAAGGTTATGTCACTGAAATCTCGTTTAGACTCAAGACTCATCATAAATACCACGCTCTGTCGACCACTCCGAGGCTGTCCAAAAAGGGACAATTCCGGACCTACAGATCTCACACGCATGACACGTGTGAGACATGTTGGTCCGAAACGGGTGACGCATAGGTTTTGTTACACTATTTACGTTGGTGTCAAATAAAAAATTGCATACAAAAAGAATATATATAAGAAATTATACATATATATAATATACTAATCATTATAATGAAATCATTATAATAGCACATCGCAAACGAAACACTTGTAATGAGAGAGAGATGGTCGTGGAAAAAGGAGATGTCATGAGAGAGAAGAGACAGTGAAAAAGGCATGGCAAAAAGTTGTGCCATGACTGTGTGACAGCAACACAAAAGCATATGCCATGCCTATGTAGCTATGGCAGCTTTGTGTAATATGTTATTTAATTATTTAGTTAACTAATTAATTCAGTTAATTTTCTAATTAAACTCTAATCTCTAGTGAACCAATCAGTTCTAACACTAAGTGACTTACAAATATTAATCTTGCAAGTGGCTATATAGATTTTAGTATTACTGTATTAGTGACCTGAGTAGAATTAAGTGACGATAAATCATGTGCCATTTCTGCGAAGTGTGAAGTGAGTATGGCGTCGCCTCGCCGCACGCCATACTCACCTAAAAGGTGTGAAGGTAGTCTAGCGCCTCGCCTCGCCACGCCGCCGTAACAACTATGTATGTGACACATATCTTCTAACCTTAACAATTTATGTGACACACAATTCACAAATAAAAAGTGAAAAAAATAACACATTAACAATTTATCTTGGGTGACATATATCTTCTAATAACACATTAACAATTTATGTGACACATAATTCACAAATAAAAAGTGAAAAAAATAAAGCCGAAAAAATTACTTGATCGTTGGACGACGACGGGTGGCGACGATGTCCGGAGGCCGGCGGGCGGCGGCGGGCGGCCGGCTAGCGAGAGGTCGGCGGGCGATGGGCGAACTGGCGCTGGGCACAGGGTGGTGGGTCGGTAGTGGGCGGGACCGAACAGGGGTGCGGCAGCCGGGGCGGCTGGAGGCGGCGGGCGGGCGGTGGGCCGACGGTGGGTGGCGGGGGCGGTGGCGCGGGCCGGAGGCGGGCGGCGGCGTGGGCTGGAGGTGGGTGGCGGTGGCGCGGGCGGGAGGCGGCGTGCGAGGCGGCGGCGCGGGCCAAATGCGGGTGACGGTGTGGGCCGGAGGCGGGCGGCGGCGTGGGCGGGAGGTGACGCGGGCTGAGGCGGCGGGTGTGGGCGCGTATAGGGAGTTAGGTCTCCCTGTACGCGTGCGCGGTTGGGGAAAAACCCCCTAACTTCCGTCGGCCAGCATTAAAGCCGACGGAAGTTAGGGGGATCTGATCGGGCGCGAAAAAATGCAGCCTAACTTCCGTCGGCCACTATGAAAAGCCGACGGAAGTTAACTTAACTTTTGTTGGCCACTTGAGGCAGGCGGAAGTTATTTAACTTCCGTCGGTTTTTCCAAAAACTGACGGAAGATATATTAGCTGACGAAAACTTTCTGTTTTCTTGTAGTGGGGGCACCCATATTAGTGACAGGTTGAATTACCACCCATCACTAATGGGCGTAATAGGTGGAAACTACCACCTGTCACTACCGATTCAGTGATGGGCGGTAGTTTTCGCTTGCCACTAATGGCTAGATCATTAGTGGTGGGCAAAAACTATTGTCTGTCATTAATGGTGTTTATAAATAGGTGGGCGCTAACAGAACATTCTCATATCACGCAAAAACCTAAACCCTAGCGTCCACGCCTTCTCCTTCATCATTGTTCCACCGTCGCGCTCCATGCCTTCCACCATCGTTCTCTTCCACCAATGTTCTGCCATCACGCTCGATGCCTTACACCGTCGTTCTCCTCCGCTGTTATGGCCTCCTCCGTTGGTCTTTGTTCCATCGTGACCTTCTATGTCAATCTCCTCTTCCATCGTCGGTACTCCTCCACCTCAAGGGTTTGTGAGTTTGTGATGAAGCGTTGTTTTCTCTTAGTGGGAGTACATGTTTACAACATGTTTCACATCTTGTGGTGTAGGGTATGAAAGCATGCTCAATGAGTATTAGATTAGTACTGAATTCTTTGTGAAAATGGTTTACAAAGTCTGTGATTTATAAAGTCATACCTAACACCCGTAATATAATATCTATGGCAAAAGATTGTGATGTTTTGGAGTGAAAAGACTATGTTGCTTTGTAAATATATATTTTGCTTGTGACTAGAGACATGGCAATCATCCCAAGTAATCAACGGGGCACTCCCATCGGACAACGTGCTTCAACTAGTAGGCAGATCCCCCTATAATACCAACTTATTTACTTGATAGTTGCTTAATAAAGATAAATCATATTATTAGTGATGGGCGTCACCAGGTTAATTTATACACCGTACCTTACATATTATGTTTATGTGCTAATAAAACTAACAAACAAATGTGATATTTTCTTATTGTTATAGTTTCTATCAAAAAACTTTGGTGATGTCAATAACATTCGCGCTAGTGACACCCTTAATATATCAACAAGAGATGGGTACACCACAGAGGTTGATATTTTGAGCTGTAGAGGTAGGATATGCCTCTACAAAGGGTGTCCCAAATTTAGTAAAATGGTCGGCCTAACATAAGGGGACTATGTTACAATAACAATGGAACATGCCTCATTGACTGTTATTACCAAATTTTACACTAACTTTGACAATGTGAAGGCCCCAATGGATATAAAAGTGGAGGACAACGATAGTGGTATCGATCTATAGCAAACTGTTCAGGCATTATACATGCATATTTTGTTTATATACTTAAATTGGTTTTTAATAATGTCAGGGAGTGTCTAGCAATGTTGCAGAGGAGAAGGGGAAGCAGATAGCAAGGAAGATCAACACCGACCAAATGGACCAATTGAAGAACATCTGTTATTTTGACAATAATCTAACATATGTAACTCCAGCAAGGAAGGCTCTCATGCAAAACATATATTGACAAGTTTATCTTTTGAGACTCGGTTATATATCTGCACAATAAATAACTCGATTATTAACAAGAAGTCAATGGTAAGCTATTTGCACATGTTGGTGGTTAACTAGATCATATATGTACTTGGCCTTGTCTAACTACCTTTATGTTTAAATTTTATTGTTATGACACTTTTCAAGGTAGTACTAGGTAAAGTACATCACACCTTACCTATACTAGTAGACCACCAAGATTCAAGTAGAAATGGGTCTGAGGCAGTCCCAATTGTGGTACATAAATCCATATATGGATGGTGTTACCTAACTACTAGTTTTAGCTAATTTTTTTGAGACAACGCTTTAGAAGTTTGCATAGTATGCGTCTTCCATTTCAATATCAACAAAGGTGTAATTGAGACAGTCATGTATGTGGTGTAAACTTGTAGTACGATGTTTTCCTATCCATCTTCCTTTTTTCATAAATAACCATTGCGCATATTATACTGATTCATTTTTCTTCAGGGAGAATGAGTACAAGGTGACTTATAAAAGAGGTTGCAAAACTAGATATGTACAACCTTAATCAATTCATGGTGAGTAGACAGAGAGAATATCTACATAACACTATTCAAGCTCTTATGAAAGTTAGAAGTCAGCTAGAAGTCAAAGTTAGGGAATGAGGCTCTTATGAAACTTTGTGTTATGAAACTTTGGTGAGTTAGAATTTAATATATGTGATATTAATTTGGTTATGAATCTTCTATATTCATTTTCTAATGAATTATTTGTGATGTTCTTTGGAATATAATTGTTGACGCTAAGAATTGGTAAAACCCAAGGCCCACCAAGGAAGGTGCACGGTCAACAGAAGGTCACGAAAGATCTAGTCAAAAGAAGTCAAAGAAGTCCATCCGCAACAGCTGCATGATCAGAAGGAGAGCCGATGGAGATAAGATAAACAGGTGGTTACAGATTCATACGAAATTGGCTGGATAGGTTACTTGAACGACAAATTTACGGACTATAAATATGTATCCCTTAGGTTAGGATTAGTTTATCTCTCGTTCAATAAACAATCGGCGCATCACCACCCTTGTGCCCCAAGGTTATCCGGTGGGACTCGGGCTCTCGGAGCTGGGCTGCATCAGTTTGATCTCCGATGAAGAGGTGAGTTCCACCACCCCCGACGTTCGTGCCAACTAGGTTAGTATCCTAACGGCTGCATTGGTTCGGTCCGACCTCTTGAGGAGAACAGTGAAACAACACGATCACCAGTTGTTCTCAGTGTATTTGGCTAGGTCTAAGGTTGCATCAGTTAGGTTTGATCTCTTAAATTGAAGTGAACTGGGTTTGGTAGCTTGATGCTTCATCGGTTAAGTCTGACATCTCTCGCTATTTTATCTTTTTCATGTCATATACTGTTCATCTAAATAAAGTTTGTCCGATTCGTTGATATATTGTTCAAATCATCGTGACTAGCTACTATATCGATTAGGTCCGGTCTACTTATTGTGATGATTTCCATGATATAGATCTATTATTTGACATGCTTTATTTATTTCTATCAGAGTACAAACTAATAGGTTATCTTTAATTCATCTCTGTATCATGTTCACTATCGAAGGGTGCACATCGGTTTGTATGTGTATCCTGTTTTCTCTATTGGTCGATGGCGCACTCGTTCGATTGGACCAACTCAGGCTATCGATCATCCAGCCGATCGGCGTGCTGGTTCACGGTTTTATCTTTTACGCCACAGTCATCGGCTTGCCAGCCGATTGGCTATGCTACTAACATATATCTTTTCTGATCCCTTATCAGTTGCAGGGTCAAACTGATTGGCACGCCCTGAAGCCTTTCTAAGACGTAGGACCTAAAGTGGAGTTAAGAAAATCTTCCAGGCCACGTGTGTTTCAGTGTGTGACCAAAAAGCACGCCAACAATAATGTTGGATGTGTTTTGATTTAGGATGCAACATAAAAACTATTTTTTTAAATGGCCATAATATTAGTCACGGGTAACAATTATCAATCGTCACTAAAGTTCTAACTTTAGTGACGGGTGATATTACAACATGTCACTAAAAAATCATAGCAGGTGATTCGATAGGCCCCCTTTAGTGATGGGTGAATATCATCGTCCGTCACTAAAGGTTAATCTTTTAGTGATTCGTAAACACCTATAACTAATGATCTTACATCACTGACGTGGTAAGAGTGATGAGAGACTTGTCTGTCACTAATAAATGTTATTATCCATCACTAATATGGTTTTCTATAATAGTAATTTGCAATCCCTAATAGAGGTTTTCCCCCATCGGGATCAAGGTTTGGGTTCTCATTGTCATCCCTAGATACAACGCTTGCCCCTACATACAACTCACCACCAAAAGTACCCATGTCGGCAGAATGTTCAGTAAAACCCCAACAATTAAAATGATATTTCACATCAATTTTAGAAGGGAAAATGTAGAAGTATGAAATGGAATTTTAACAAGAGAAAAAATATATGTCACTGAAAGTTCACTGGTTTTCATATATGTCACTGAAGAATTATTGATCTTGTGTATAACATTCTTCAGTTTTTTGTATTATCTTACGTCATTACTGTCAGTTTCAATGTTGGTTAATGTTAGTTTTTTTTCTAAATAGAAAAACTGTCATCAGCTCACTACGCAAGGAATCAAGGATGGCCAAGGGGTGCATAGGGAATCACGCCGCTGAATCCTCACCCACTCCTCGCTGCTCCCTAGTCCTGATTCCCTGCATTGTGAGTTGATGACAATTTTGCCATTTAAAAAACTAACATTGAAACTAATGGTAGTGGTATAAGAGGATGCAAAAACTGAAGTATTGACATACGCGGGAATGATAAATTTTCAGTGGAATATACAAAAACCGGTGAATTTTTAATGACATATACATAATTTTCTCTTTTAACAATTGCTATGTAATATATAATATTTTATTGAAACCAATGTACCGAAGTGACATAATATCAATTCTCTTTTAAGGCCCATGTAGTAAATATGTAGATCTAAGATTTTTTAAATTCGATGAAATCTAGTTTCAAAAAAATCATAGTATAAGGATTTGTTTGTTTCAAAAATATGAATCATTGCACACATATGTAATAGGTGGCATTTTATCGAAACCAATAAGTGGCGTAATATCAATTCTCTCATTTTAAGGCCCCTTTTGTAAATATGTAGATTCAAGATTTTTTAAGGCTCATCAAATCTAGTTTCAAAAACTCTTGGTCTAAAGCTATAGATGGATTGTAAGTATTTAAGTTAAGAAACATGTTTTCTATTTTATACTATGAATAGAAATTTAAGCAACTTTCTTAAGATACAAACTCTATATCTAATATATAAAACTATCTGTACCAAACAGAACTAAGTTTGATAATCATTCGCCAATCAACATGGACATGAACACATCCAGAATACTTAAAAAAATAAATAAATCCAGGTGCCGATCGAGAGACGGACAATCATATCGCCTCTGCTCATGCCTGCGTCTGATTGTCTGAACCTGTCGAGAAGATGACGACATCTGCATGGTCACAGTTACTGTCACGCACGCACACGCATCGGACAAGAGAGTTGAAGCCGTTGAGGCTGGACAGGACCATGTAAAAATGTCTCTATATGCATGGACAATATTATTTGGAGGGCAGAGAGTAGCAGAGCCATGTCATGCAGGCTGCAGCTAGCTGTTCATGCAGCCAGGGGTCACTGCTTCTTCCCAAGATCCGGCCAAAGTCCTGCAGGCTGCAGATCATCGCCTGCTAAATGTGTGTACGATGGTACGGCCGGTCCATTTTGATCTTAGCATCGCTCTGAAGCTAGCAGCTCAGCATTTCTGAAGAAATATCACTGGGATTTGCTAGAGTTAGCAGCAGCAGTGCTCCTTTGAGGAAGTGCAGATGTAGTAGTTTACGCAGCAGCTGCAGTTTTGACCTTAGATTGCCATGGAAACGAGCAAGAAATCTGCTTAGTTTCCTTGATGTGATGTTGCAAGGAACAAGCTTTGCTTAATCTGTAGTTCTGTCCAAGTGTTACTTTTTTAAAATGGTTGGTTCAAATTGTGAGGAAAAGAGAATTACAACCACAAACACATGTTACAGCAAGACGAGGGTGAGCATATAGGTGGCCAAATGAGCCGAGTTTAGTGGGGTGACACTAAACCAGGTCCTAAAAAGCACGACACTAGCATGGTCTAGCACTATGAGTTTAGTACAAGTGTTGGTCTAACACTAAGGGTAGTGTAGTGACTAGGTTGGCACCTCGGTCCATAGTGCCGACCTAGCCCGGCATGATTTTTTGTCTAGCCTAACGGTGGCATGATGCCCCCGTCCCTAGCCGTTTGATCTACCGCGCCCCATCCACTGTCGTTCGATCAAGTGTTTTCTCCGATATAAAATCCACCGATGTGTCTGTCCCCCTAAAACCCTAATTCATTTCAATCGCTCCCCTGCCCGGTTGCCCCCTCGGTCCCCTCGCCCTCGTCGCCTCTGCTCGAAACCATACATCTTGCCGTGCTCGTCTGGATCTGTCAACTCCTCCATGGCGTTGTCGACCGGTCATTGGCCTCCTCGCCTCGTCATCTTCCTCTCTAGTAGGTTCGACCTGCTCCCTTCCTATTTTCCTTCCCAACCCCCTCTCTATCTTCCACGCCATTGCCAGATTTGGTTGTTGCGGGTTGTGTCTTGACGCTTGGAGGTGGGTTGCCATGGTGGTGCTCGTCTTCCTCTTCGGCGACTATTATGCCAGGTACCTATCCGGCTACCCCTACTCACTCCCCATGATCCCCTTATTCCCTTCCCCTCTCTATCTCGTGCGCCGCTGGTCAATTTGGTAACAGCCTGACTAGTGCGGGACGCTTAGAGACATGTCATGGTGTCGTGCTTGTGGTCATCTCCATGGTGTCTTCGTCATATCCGACTTTTGAAGTGGGCAAGTGACTGTAAAATTTATGAATCTGTGAAGTGGCTCTGTGGTTGTGAACTTGTGAAGTGGGCAAGTGGTTGTAAAATTTATGAATCTATGTTTGTGGTTTGTGCATGTGAAGTGGCTGTAAATTTTGTGAAGTGTTAAATTCTTGTCAATTTGTGAAATGTTATGTCAAATGTTGTAATTTGGGGTCAGTTTGTGCTCTCTTAAATTTTCTATCGATTTGATGTGTGCAATGTTGAAATCTAGGTGAGTCTGTGTTGTGAAATGATACATTTTGATTTTTTGTTGCATAGTGCCTAGGCCGGCACTAGCCAGTTAGACCAATGCGGCACGACTAAGCGTGATTAGTGTCGTGTCTAGGCCACGTGATACGACATGCTGACATGGTACGACACGATTATGGCTTAGTGCCTAATTGTGTTGTGCTAGTATCTAATCGTGTCGTATTAGTATCGGGCTAATGTCAGGTCACCCATTTGACCACCTATGGGTAAAATTTTTGAATAAGGTGCATTCTACTTATACTTGAATGCTAGCATAGTTTGATACTTTTAATTAATTTATATTGATTTAATTATTTTTCCAGCGACCAACAACCAGAAAAGTACGAATTTTCAAAACGGGAAAGTACTCCGCATCAAAAAAAAGGACGATTTTGTTCTCTGTAAATTTTACTACCCCTCATTAGTATAATAGTATAAATTAATCTGAATCATTCATAAATTAAAAATTAATGATATATTCTACCGTGTGTACCGTAAAATTTGTCAATTTTTTTATAAAAAATATATTATATGTATGTTGGTTATGTGTATACATAGGTAGGTTAAAAAGAGATGTTAGACTTTCACAAATACGAATCTACTTCAGTAGAAATCCATCTCACTATTTATATCATTTTATTTGCTCTATTATTACTTTATTTTTTTCTTATCAACCTCTTTTAATTTTCATAAAACAATGTTTCATTAAGTCTATGCCCAAATTAGGAGTACAAACAAATTTCTAGATCACATGCTGAATTCTAATAATGTGGTTTCCACACACGTGACTGAGTTAATCAACTGATCATTTAGAGGGTCACACTACTTAATTCCTAATCTACTGAACTCCTTGTCCACATGCCACATTTTTCAAAGTATGACAATATGTTGCCAAATTTCAAAGGACTTTAGCACCAAGGAAGAAATATGATTATATGAAAATGTTATGTTTTTATAAATTATCTTGCTAACTGCTTCATATAGACTAGCTTTTTTCTCATATCTTTTTATTGTCTACATTTTTGCGAAGACATTTAGTTCTCATTTTCTTCATATTAATTAATATAAATGCCAAACAAGTGGCATGACCTGACATAAAGCACTAGGTCCGTCCTGAGCCATGGCGAGAGAGGGGACCGCGTAGATCCAAAAAATTTAGGGGTTGTTGGAACAATTGCGTTAGTTCCAGCAGGTTTTTCTATGGTGGAGTATGATGTGGAGAGTGGACCTCGATGGGTTCTCACAGGGAGAGATAGGGTTTATACTGGTTCGGGCCTCCCCTAGGGGATAATAACCCTACGTCCAGTTTGTAGTGGATTTGGCATGGTGTGCCTTGATGTGAAGAGGATAACTCCAGGGTCTCACGGCCCCTTGGAGCCTGTCCCGATACAAGGGCTTGGCCCTGCTTTTATAGGCACGCAGGCCAGAGGAAAAGACTAGAATGCCCCCCTATGAGTCCTTGGCTCATAGGGGCAGAGAGGGGAAAAAGGAGCTAGCTACGGTACAAAAGGTGTCAGGCAACTTTACAGCTTTACTGACATGTCAGGCTGCGCCAGGCTTTGACCAGCTAAAAGGTAAACCGAAGGCAGAGGCCGGGGAGAAGGCTTCGGAGTGCACCCCCGGGGGGAGCTTCGCAACATGCTCCGGAGGGTGGCCTCCGGACTCGGCTCCCGGAGGATGGCCTCCGGACTCGGCTCCCGGAGGGTGGCCTCCGGACTTGCCTCCCGGAGGATGGCCTCCGGACTTGCCTCCCGGAGGATGGCCTCCGGACTTGGCTCCGGAGGGTGGCCTCCGGGCTTGGCGCTCGGAGGACGGCCTCCGGACTGGACTCCGGAGGGCGGCCTCTGGACTTCTGCGCCCGGGGGGTGGCCTCCGGCGCCTCGCGCCAGGGCCCGGACTGGGGGCTCCGAGCCGGACCCCCTGGTCTGAGGGCTCCGAAGCTACGGACCCCGAAAGGCACCTTGGGACCTGGAAACAATACTTATAGAGGAAACAGGCTCCAACAGTATCTGGCTCTGGGCCGGAGGATGTCAGAGGCTGACGTCATTTGGCCCCTGTTTAAGGGAAGTATATTTCCCCAACAGTAGCCCCTCGCGTGTAGGCCTTCGGGACGAAGGGGTGCACGCGCCCTTAGGACAAATGACCTGAAAACATGACTTCAGAGGAAACATACCTTCGGAGCCTGGACCGAAGGTGACCTCGATACCTGGGGGTAATAAATGCCCGCGCTTGCCGCCAAAACGGCCTCGGGGAGGCCGAACGACTTCGCAACGGTCGAAAAAGTTACCGTTACCTTGCTTGGGCTCGATTCGCTTTCGCCGGAGGCCCATCTGGCGGTGGGCTCGGCCCATGACGGTTGGAATTCTTACCGCGCCTATAAATAGAGACTTACCGCGTGCAGCTCCGGCACACTTTCTTTCACTTCTTTCTTACCGCCTTACCACCTTCGCTCTCCTCTTCCTCCTAGCCTCGCAGAGCGACCTTCGCTAGCTTCTAGCCCTTCGCCATCCTTTAGTCCTTCGAGCCGAAGTCTGATCAGAATGCCGAAGAAGGCAGTGGCGAAGCCCCTGGTTTTGGGCTCGAGCTCGGGCTCCGCCCAAGTGCAGGCGGCGGCAGCAGCGGCCGCGGCAGCGAAGCCTGCAGCTAGGCGACTGGGGCCGAGGGACCTTCGGACGCCCTCCGACAGGTTCGAGCAGACCCTGGAGATGAGGGCTTCGATTTCCACGGAGGAGTCCGTCCGGAGGGCCTGCGAGGGGAAGATTGCAGCGAAAATCCAACTAAGGGTTCCGGAGAAATCAGAGGTCATACCGAAGCCTCGTGCCGACGAAGTGGTGGTGTTTGAAGCCTTCTTCGAGGCCGGCCTCGGACTGCCCGCAGTGGGGATGCTGAGCGAAGTCCTCAAGGCCTACAACCTCGAGCTTCCTCAGCTCTCGCCCAATGCAGTGGCGAGGTTAGCTGTCTTCGAGTGGGCCATGCGGGCCGAAGGTTGCGAGGGCTGCGCGGATGTCTTCGTTGCCCTTCACGACGCCAACTGCCAGCCGAAGCCCAGGGAGGGGACGGACCGCGTCAAGAGGGCGCTGGCCTTCGGCAGCGCCAACTTCCAGCTCCGGAAGGAGTTCCAAGACGCCTTCCCTGCGAGGGCTGTAAACAACAAGTGGTATTCGAGATGGGATCAAGAGTGGTTCTACGCTTCTGTCGGTGCGAACTCTCCCCTTCGGGAGTACCAACGCCCACATCCTATACCGGCGCGAAGGGGTGGTGAAGACCAGCGAAGGCCTCCTTCAATCGAGGATCTCGCTGCTCCGAAGGGTGGCGGCGAAGATGAGCATGAGGGACCTCGCGGAGGAGTTCATCACCCTTCGGCTCAGCCCCCTCGCGCGCTCTTGGCCGGAGGGTCTCTTCCGGGCTTCGGGCCGAGGTGAACTCAGCGAGCTGGCCTTCGACCGCTTCTGTAAGGCTTCGCGCTCTACTTTGCTTTTAATACTTCGAATGCTTGCTCCTAACTCAACCTTTTCGCGTAGCCGACCTCGACATGAGGACTCCGGAGGAGGCCATCGCGGCGGCGGACCGGGTCATCGGGACTCCGACCCCCGAGGAGCAGAACCAGCGCCTTGCCCTGGTGGGGTCCTGGGAGCGCTGGAACAGAGTGTGGGCCGCGCTTGACCTCGGAGGGCTCCCCGCTCCGCCGGACTTCGCCCGCCTGGCTACCTCGTCGGCCGGAGCCAAGAGGAAGAGGGGAGACGAGGACGAAGCGGACGCCTCGGGGGAGGTTGCGGCGAAGCCCGCAGCTACTCCGACTCCCAAGAAGGCCGCGAAGCCCCTGGCGGCGAGGACTTCGGAGGCGGAGGCCGACGCGCGCACTCCTGCTGCCAAGGAGGCCATGGATGCCCCGGCGGAGCCAACTTCAGGCGCGGAGGTGGATGCGCCAGCTTCGCAGCGAGGGAGCTGGAGGACACACTTAGGCCCTGTTTGTTTGAGCTTTTGCTTTCCAAAAGCTGGCTTTTAGCTTTTGATCCTGGATTGCTGGCTTTCTGTAAGCTAGCTTTCAGAAAGCTAAGATCTGTTTGGCAACCCAGCTTCTATAGACCATAATTGAACCATATTGAAAAATACTGACATTTAGGAATATGACGTCGGGAGGCTAGGACTGGTGGCACAAAGGAGTATGACGTCGGGAGGCGGGGAGGCGCGGCTGCGCAGGAGAGGATGGCGCGTCGCGGAGGGGATGACGTCGGGAGGCGTGATGCGGAGGGAGGGCGCTTGGCGGCGGCAGTCAGATGGGAAGAAGAGGGAATATGGGTTCATGGGAGGAAAATAGAAAAAAACGGTTCAGGGCACTTTAGCGGTGGCAGGTGGGTAATTAACCCCAAAAGCTCACCAGAAGCTCACTTTTTGCTGCTTTCCAGCTTTCCATTGAAACACAGCTTTCCAGAGCTTTTGAAGGACGAAAGAAGCTCACCAGAAGCTAGCTGTTTGTTTGAGCTTTCAGCTTTTGGGGGCCAGAAGCTGTCTGAAAGCTCAAACAAACAGGGCCTTAGCCCCTGCTTCCTTCCAAGAGATCTCTGATGACGGTAAACCCTTTTTCTTTTGCATGCTTCTCTTCAATATGCAGGTTTTGACTTGGCTCCCTGCAGAGGACGAAGACGATGCGAGGCCCGCTAAGACGAAGCCGACAAGCGAGGGGGGATCGAAGTCTGCCGAGGCGAAGCCCACGGAAGCTTCGAGTAGCAGCGGCGGCAGCAGCGGCAGCGGCAGCGACTCGGAGTCCGAGAGTACTTCGTCCGACGACGGAGGCAGCGGCGATCGCGAAGTCCCTCGAGGCGAAGAAGAGGTGGACGTGGTGGGCCTGAGCCCTGCCTCGCCGGAGCCCGCGGAGACCACCGTGGCGGTGATTCACCCCTTCAAGCCGAGGGGGGGCGTGACGGCGGCGGCGATCCTCGGCTTCCGCGAGGCCTGCGCTTCTACGGAGGAGGGGGACTTGGTGGCCCAGCTTAGCCACCGAGATCCCGCGGAGCTCTTCGTTAGCTCGAACGAAGTCCTCATGCGGGTGAGCGGAGCCCCTTGCAGCTTCGAACTATGCTTGTCCCTTGGTTAATACTTAAGGTTGCTTGAATTCCTGCAGGCCTTCGCACTGAACGCGGCAGCTTCGACTGCTGCTGACCGGCGGATGGAGTGCCTCGCAGAAGAGAAGGAGGCCCTTCGCCGCGAGGTCCTGGAAGAAGTCGAGAAGCGGAGGCGGGCCGAGGCTTCGGCCGCTGAGGCGAAGGAAGCCTTGGCCTCGGAGATGGCTCGGCTCCGCGCGGAGCTCCAAGCTTCGAAGGACGCCGAGGCCCGTCATGCGAAGGAGAACGAGGAGCTCCGCCAGCGGGCTCGGGATCTTGAAAGCTTCGTCGTGGCTAATCTCGGCGAGGCCACTCAGAGTCTGACTGAGGTCCTTGAGAAAATAGGGACCGAGTGCCGGACTCCGGATTTTGGCGATCAGGACCCGATTGGGGACCGCGCCGACTTCTTGAAGACTGCAGCTTCGGTAGCGGACGAAGCGCTGACGGGCTTCGTGCTTATGGCCGGTCGCGTCGCCGGTCAAGGGGTGCTGCATATGCTTCACGCCGCAGGGTGCGACCACCTTCGGGCGGCAACCTCCGTGGCCCCCGTGGCCTTCGGGGGCCCGCACTTGGTGACGCCTCCGGGCGAAGTCCGCGGGGCCTGGCGGCGGCTGCAGGAGCCTTGGAAGGAGCAAGGCTGCGAGGCAGTCCTTGACCTCATGAAGGCCCTTCGACAACGCCGGTTCAAGGGGCCCGTCGACTCGGACAAGCCTTCGACCTCGACGACTCCGCCTCCGAAGGTGTAGATCTCCTTAGGCTTCCTTGTAATACCTAGCTGTAGGCTTTGTAAAAACTTATCAGTTTATTAATATGAATGCGGGGGTTTTTTATGCCTGCCCAGGCTCAGCCTTCGAGCATAGACCTCGAAGTCCTCGAGGACTCTGAAGGGCTTCGACAACTGTGGGCGATTCTTGAAGTAGCTAGGTCCGAAGGCCCCCTCGGTTTAAGCTTCCGAGGGGGCCTAGGGGCGAAGCCATCTCCGAAATAGCTCAGGATTTGCTAGCCGCTGTGAAGGCGGAGCCCCTTCAGAGCCCTTTACCTTTGCCTTCGCGAGTAGCCTTAGCGAGCGACGAAGCCCTAGACTTTTCTGCCTTCGACACGGCTCCGCCTGCTTCGCGAACCTGGAGCAACCTGCAAAGCGGAAGCCGAAACTTGTGGGCTTCGGAGCCTGGACGGGCCGGTCGAGGGAGAGCGGGCTCCGACGAGGCAACATCCAGCCAAGGGGGCCCCCGCCGAAGGAGAGGCAAGCGAGGGTTGGGGCCTCGCACTCGGTTCTTTTTAGGCTTAGACATAGATTACTCGTAGTTTTGTTTTCGAAGCATGTTTGTAACATACTTCTCAATTGTCTCTTAATGAACGGAGTTTATTATATTTGCATACCTCGTTTGTATGCTTCGCATTGTCTGGCTTCGAACGCTTTGTTTGTCACGCTCGTACTGTGCATTACACTCGCACACCTCGCATACATTCTTCCCCCCTTTTGCTCGTGGCAGTTAGGGACTTAACCGTTGCTGGTGCGGGCAAAAAATAAACATGCGAAGGGGTGCGCCTTTTCGGCGGCTTCGGATATCGAAGGCCTCTTACGGGCTCCGAACGCACCGATTTGGTGCGAAGCAAGGCTTCCTCATAACCAATTGGAGCGAAGCATGCTTCGGCATGCCGGGATTTGGATGCTGTGCGTGGGCGAGGTCCTGAACGCACTAGGATTTCTTTAGCGAAGTTTGGCTTCGACAAACTTAGCTTTTCAGCTTAGGTCACGTCACACGAAGCGGGGCTCCGGTGCGTGTTTAGATAATGAAGCAGGGCTTCAGAACTTGGTCCTGTAGTGAGAAGGACATTTGGTGTGGATTCACCGAACCTGTGATAGCGTGAGCCACCTTCGACTCTGAGCCACCTTCGACTCTGGGTCACCTTCGACCCTGGGATGCTTCGGGTGCGGAACCCGGAATCCCTGGGATGCTTCGGGCGCGGAGCCCGGAATCCCCGGACGCGTCGGGCCAGTGACCCGAAGTCCTTTTAAACCCACTGCTACGGGCCCGGGGGCGCTGTGTAGCCTTCGGAGGGGTACTCCGGATTTTATGAAGCGAAGCAAGGCTTCGGTTTTAAATAAGGCGAAGCATGGCTTCGGGTTTAAATAAGGCGAAGCATGGCTTCGGGTTTAAATAAGGCGAAGCATGGCTTCGGGTTTTTAAATAAGGCGAAGCATGGCTTCGAGTTTAAATAAGGCGAAGCATGGCTTCGGGTTTTTAAATAAGGCGAAGCATGGCTTCGGGTTTATGTTAATGTAACTACAGGTTGGTGCATCGGAGTAAGGCTTCGGGCGGTACTTACCTTGTAGCCCTCGGAACTTCGATGACCTTTGGAACGTGGAGCGGAGCCCCTTGCCGGAGAGTGGGCTCCGGTATGCGAAGGATGGAGGAAAGCGAAGGTGGCCTTCGATCTGCACCCGAAGCCCCTTGCCGGAGGGTGCGCGAAGCGAGAAAACCTCGATGCTCCCCCCTCGGGCGCACTTCGGGTTGCAGGCAGTGGTAGAGAACTTAGCTTCTAGGACTAAGGTCCCCACGGACGGCGCCAACTGTTGGAACAATTGCGTTAGTTCCAGCAGGTTTTTCTATGGTGGAGTATGATGTGGAGAGTGGACCTCGATGGGTTCTCACAGGGAGAGATAGGGTTTATACTGGTTCGGGCCTCCCCTAGGGGATAATAACCCTACGTCCAGTTTGTAGTGGATTTGGCATGGTGTGCCTTGATGTGAAGAGGATAACTCCAGGGTCTCACGGCCCCTTGGAGCCTGTCCCGATACAAGGGCTTGGCCCTGCTTTTATAGGCACGCAGGCCAGAGGAAAAGACTAGAATGCCCCCCTATGAGTCCTTGGCTCATAGGGGCAGAGAGGGGAAAAAGGAGCTAGCTACGGTACAAAAGGTGCCAGGCAACTTTACAGCTTTACTGACATGTCAGGCTGCGCCAGGCTTTGACCAGCTAAAAGGTAAACCGAAGGCAGAGGCCGGGGAGAAGGCTTCGGAGTGCACCCCCGGGGGGAGCTTCGCAACATGCTCCGGAGGGTGGCCTCCGGACTCGGCTCCCAGAGGGTGGCCTCCGGACTTGGCTCCGGAGGGTGGCCTCCGGACTCGGCTCCCGGAGGGTGGCCTCCGGACTCGGCTCCCGGAGGGTGGCCTCCGGACTCGGCTCCGGAGGGTGGCCTCCGGACTTGGCTCCCGGAGGGTGGCCTCCGGACTTGACTCCCGGAGGATGGCCTCCGGACTTGACTCCCGGAGGATGGCCTCCGGACTGGACTCCGGAGGGCGGCCTCCGGACTTCTGCGCCCGGGGGGTGGCCTCCGGCGCCTCGCGCCAGGGCCCGGACTGGGGGCTCCGAGCCGGACCCCCTGGTCTGAGGGCTCCGAAGCTACGGACCCCGAAAGGCACCTTGGGACCTGGAAACAATACTTATAGAGAAAACAGGCTCCAACAGTACCTGGCTCTGGGCCGGAGGATGTCGGAGGCTGACGTCATTTAGCCCCTGTTTAAGGGAAGTATATTTCCCCAACAGGGGTCTCAAATTATATATGCATATATTTAAGACTTATTAGGACTTAAGATTTAATGTTGTTAAGTTTCAAGCAAATGCTTTATTGACAAATAAATTTGAAGAGTTACATGTGTTCAAAAGTATATTTGTTTATTTTTAGCTCACAGACATGATGGCGTCATTGGATGATATTGAATTAAGAAAATGTTATGCTAAATTTATGAAGATTTTTTTCAAAATGGATTATCTGATGTTGAGCTTGATGTTATTTGTCCTGAAACAAGAGTCTTGAGCTTGAGTTTGTTAGAGATATAACTTGATATCTAAATATTTTAATTGTTTATCAAATATTATTTACTTTACATGTGGTTGTGGCATCAACTGAAAAAGTTTTTTTAAAGACTATCTTAAATCATATTGATATATATAGTATTATCGACGAATTTGTATATATAAATATAATAATAAATCACATTCGGTTACTAGCTGTAGCAAAAATATTTTTTCTCAAAAAAAATCTTTTTTGCCGTGTACATTTTCCGCGTGACACAAAAGAGTATCCATATCAATGGCAAAAACTTCTTTTTCGAAATCCAAATGACGATAAAAGCAGAGAAAAAATATTTTAAATTTTATCACGGTTAAAAAATAATTTCGATTTTTATATAGATTATATATTATTGATTTAGACACGTATATATTATATCGTGACACCAAGATGGCTAGAGACAAATCCTAATATTTTTTCCAAAAAAACGTAGGCGTCGCACCCTTTCTGTGGAGCACCAATGGCTCGGTATCTTCTCCGTCCTCCCACCACCACCAACGCCGCCGCCGCCGCCGCCGGCGGCGGCGGCTCGTCTCTCCTCTCCTCTTCCGTCCGCAGGAATGGCAAGAGCTCGCCGCAACAGGCTCTTGTCCTCCGCGCTCTCGCCTCCAGGTCCAGCAAGGCTGGTCCTGTCATGGCGGTGGCGTCGGGGCAGTCCGCCGCGCCGGCCAAGTACCCCAAGGTGGCCGCCCCCACCACAGGACCGATTCCCGCCGCAGAACTCCTCGGCGTCATCCAGGACGCCGCCAAGGCCGGGGCCGAGGTGCGTTTGAGATTATCTGCTTGTTAGCTCTCCCTTCTGACTTCAGAGGTTGTGTTGGCCTGTTGGGTAAGATTTGCAGATTGAATGGTTAAGTTGGAATGTGGTGGTATTTTTTTCCTGATAAAAAACGGCATCTTTCTTGAGCAGCAATAGGAAATTGCCATGCTTTGATGTGAAGAATTACTGATTCTGTTGGTTTCTAGAGATATCAGAGAGGCCATACTGATCCTTATGCCAAAACTTTATCAAAATAATGCCTTTTCTACAAGGAGGGAATATGGTGATCATGGAAGTTCATAATGTTATATGCTCGAAGTCCCTCGTAGCCTTTAATACAAGTAGAAAAATATGAAGTGCTGTATTTGAAGGGGGTGTCCATGCTAGTTCCTTGCATTCTTCTCTCTCTAATTTTATAGCGGGGTATCAAGGAGGAACTTGGTATAGATTTAATTAAGAATTGAACCAAAAAAACGGACTTGGGTGGTTGGGTTTTACATACATCTCCCACCCAAGTGAGATAGGCTCACTTCCTAATAACACTATTTTGATTGGCCAATTCTCAAGGTAGCTTTCATTTCTTCCACTCATTTTAGGTTATAATGGAAGCCGTTAATAAGCCACGCAATATTCACTACAAGGGAGTTGCAGACTTGGTTACAGAGTAAGAATGATTCTCACTTGTGTTGTTAGTTTCCCTCTCCGATGTTAACTTCATTGTTATGTTTATCATGCTTGATCTTTCCAAAAATATTTTTATCCCTACAATCTCCAAATGCTCTGTCAATTGAAACATTAGCATTTGAATTTAGAGTGCTCTGTACTTTTGTTCAGCACAGACAAATTGAGTGAGTCAGTCATTCTGGAAGTTGTGAGGAAGAACTTCCCAGACCACCTCATACTAGGGGAGGAAGGTGGACTTATTGGAGATGCCTTGTCAGAGTATCTCTGGTGCATTGATCCTTTAGGTTTGGCCACTTTATTCTCACTTTGTAGTTATTACTCTGTAGTAGAGTTTGGTACTTTTATCATTTTGCAATCATTTTGAGTATACCGAGTGGTCTTTCACATGCTTTCTTGATCAATTATCTAAGAAATGTTTTATTGATATAGTATAAACAACATGTTCGATCGCATGGGCTAGTAACTGAACAGAATGTTATTAATTCTATATAATATTATTGATAGGCAAATGGATGTTCGATTGTTTAGACTGTTCATAAATTTTAAGCAAGATTGCAATCATGGCGAAGGATTTTAATTTTCACCTGAAGTTTTATCTGAGCTTTTATTACTGCAGTTCAAACTAGACTATCTTTGTGTTGCTCTTTGTTGGGGATCTAATATAGTGATTTTCCTCCTTTCAGATGGAACAACAAACTTTGCGCATGGTTACCCCAGCTTTTCTGTATCCATTGGAGTTCTGTTTCGTGGAAAGCCTGCTGCTTCTACTGTGGTATGTGTGGGGATATGTTTTTCTTGAATCATATGATTCATTGGATGCTAGGCCACAAATTGTCAGATCATCATAGAGCATGGTTTCCTTATGAATTATTCATGTTCAATTATCTTCTTATTTAGGTTGAATTTTGTGGCGGGCCTATGTGCTGGAGCACTCGTACAATTTCTGCATCTTCTGGTATAATGTTCCGTCAAAATTGGAGTTGGAATGTTTATCTTTTCTTCCAGAACACTATGGAAGTGGAACTAGTTTTAAGGTTCTCCTTTCTCCTTGAACAGGCGGTGGTGCTTACTGTAATGGGCAAAAGATTCATGTCAGTCAGACAGACAAGGTAAACAATCTTTTATACAAGTAAAAGCATGTGATTATGTGTACACATGTGTATGGGTTCCATAACCACCTCTTTTTTTAATGGATGTCATTAAAATTTCTTTATGAATATATGCTCAGTGTATCTGACTATCTGTTCATTCTAGTGTTTCTGGATGCAATAAGAATTCATGTGATTTAAATTATGTCAGAATATTTGAATTATCAGGATATTGTCTCTAATTGATTCTCTAGGTGGAACAATCACTTCTGGTAACTGGTTTTGGATATGAGCATGACGACGCATGGCTGACCAACATAAATTTGTTCAAGGAATTTACTGATGTTAGCAGGGTAAGTGAATGTTTTCTTGATTACTGCACACCAAATCCCCCTTTCTTCTTGTTTGCTTTATCCTCCTTTGTCAAGTGATTTTTGCAGGGAGTGCGAAGACTAGGCTCTGCTGCTGCTGACATGTCCCATGTTGGCCTAGGCATTACAGAAGCCTACTGGGAATATAGGCTAAAGCCTTGGGACATGGCTGCTGGCGTTCTGGTAATCATTTTTACCCTATCAGAATCCACGGTTCACGATTGGGATCAAATCTGATTTAAAAAAAAAAACTTCATGTTTTGTGGAAACAGGGATTTGTTCTTTCTTAAACTGAACATTTTCCGTCAGATAATCCATTTTGGTGACTTCTCTTTCATATTGTCCAAATCCTGACAATTTGGGTGAAGGATTAATTACAGATTCATCTTAAAGTTGTGTGCGGTTTGTCAGTACAATTACTTGATGAATTTTGTCTTGTTTTTCCTATAGATTGTTGAAGAAGCTGGTGGGGTGGTGTCACGCATGGATGGTGGGGAGTTTACAGTCTTCGATCGTTCTGTCCTTGTTTCCAATGGTCTTGTTCATGATCAGGTTTGTTGTTAACAAGTATTTAGCTCCCTCATTCAAAAAATCACAATACCGGTATCTTAAGCATTTAGAGTCATACCACTAAAGAAGCAATCATATGAACTTAAGGATCCCAACCAAAAGACCAGGGGTAGGGGATCTCCAGGCCTGTCTGTGTATGTTGTTCCGTGACTGAACATGGTGTATGCATTACCAGAAGTCGTGATAATTCTATGTGATTGTTTTTTTGGAGAAATTTTATGGAGTTCTTGATGAACATTGTTACTGACTTGCAGCTTTTGCATCGGATTGGCACTGCAACTGAAGATCTTAAGAAGAAAGGAATTGACTTCTCCTTGTGGTTTAAGCCGGACAAGTACCCTACCGACTTTTGAGCTGATGTCCTCACACAGAGCTATTTTGTACTCTGTCAAGAAAAACAGTGAGATAAAAGGAGGATGTTCTGTTCAACAGCCATGTACTTAAGACTGACAATACAGTTCAAAGTTGTTTGGCCCAAAGCCTCAATCGACTGGATATTATACTCGAACGTTTACAAAAAAAAAGAACGTAACTTTATCCAGTAGTAGACCATGCAACCAACCATATATGAGCATATTTATACGTTCTTCACAACCCGACCTTTGTCAGTGAAAACATGCTTCATCTGACAAGTATGAAACAGTGTGTCATATTTAAATATAAGCTTGAAACATGAACCAGGCAAAGTTTCGCGAGGTCCCGACAATCCAATCTGTAGATTTCTTGGTAAGCTTCCAGATATAAATACCTACGACCAAACAGATTGACATCATTCTTGTATGACAATGCCTCTTCTTTCAATAGGCCCATCTTGTTTAGCCCAGCCCAACTCAGGCCAATGGCCATGGAGGATATTTTCATCTTTGTCCTCTTGCAGCTCCTGCCATTCACAATCCCACCATCATAGCAGTGACCACACAAGCTAAGCTGAGCTTGAGAGCTCAACCAACTATATCTTCTCCCTCTTGTTCCCTCTTCACAATTTCAGGTTACAGCTTTGTGCTCTTTTCCTATCAGGGGTACTTTGTTGGCCTTCACCTTATGCTCATGTAAGTCAGTTCCTGCCTGTCTGAATTATCTGGTTCTTTCTGAGCTCATGCAGGTTTGGCCAGTTAGGAAATTGTAGTTCTATTTGATACCTCTCATGGTTTTCAGTGTTTTGGATACTTCTTGACTGCTAAGCATTGAAATGTTTACTTTCTGAATGCCTTGAGTTCTATTTAATAACCTTGCAGTACACTGAAATGCCTTCTTCCACCATTTTGCAGGTTAAGGATAGAGGCTCTGTTGTATTATCCTATATCCACAAGACCAAGATGGAAAATTTATGCGGGTGAAAATGCCATGCAAGAAACTGCCCTGACTGATGCAGAGATTAATTACTACACATATAATGAAAGGAAGAACAGGAAGAAGAATGGTGCCTACATCGACAAAGATGGCAAAGAGAGGACCTTCAATGGAAAGAAAATATCAAGAAAAAGGGGTACTGCCCAGATGCCATTTGCAAAATGTTGAACTGAAAAAATTCAGGAATGGGCAGTATGTTTGCAGGTGCCATTGTCTTCTCCTGTTGAAAATGATTTAATGGCTTCAGATTTCATGCAGGAGGCGCTATGAGGGGCCGCGGCTGGAAGTATGGCTCTGGGTTTGTGGATGGAGTCTTCCCTGTGCTCAGTCCAATGGCTCATGATATCCTAGAATTTGTTCAGAAAGGAACAGATGTTGCAAAATTATGGGAATCTTTGGATAGCATTCCTCCTACACACAATCATTTCGATGATCTTCTCAATGTCGCCGTCCAACTCCGGATGAACAGAAAATGGGATCCAATCATATCAGTAAGCTCCAACCAGCACACTCTCACTGTCCAAGTGTTCATCACATCTTAGTGTCTCAGACTTTCAGTCGTCTTTGATCAATTCTTTTGATGTTGATTTGTCAAAAGTGGCTATAGGTCTGTGAGTGGATACTGTACAGGAGTTCATTCCGTCCTGACATCATCTGCTACAACCTGCTCATAGAATCCTATGGCCAAAAGCGTCAGCTGAACAAGGCTGAGTCAATTTACATGGCGCTTCTGGAGGCTCGCTGTGTGCCAACTGAAGACACTTATGCTCTTCTCGTGCGCGCTTACTGCAACGCTGGATTGCTGCACCGAGCAGAAGGCGTGATCTCGGAGATGCAGGAGCATGGGATCGCTCCAAGTATGCGTGCAGCTCAATTCCTTGTAAACTGTCAAGAGAGAAACTTGTAGGTTGACACAACTCATCATGCCAAGAACAATCTTGCAGGTGCTACTGTGTATAATGCTTACCTGGATGGATTGTTGAAGGCGAGATGTACCGAAAAGGCGGTGGAGGTGTACCAAAGGATGAAGAGAGAACGGTGCAGAACTAACACAGAGACTTACACCCTGATGATCAATGTGTATGGGAAGGTCAGGGCACACATCACAATTCACAACAGTCTTTTCTTGCTCACAGTGATGATAAATGAGATGGCCTCAAGGTTCTGAACTCTCAAGTCTGAAGATTTACTGATGATAGAGTGTATTTTCATGATCAATTTCGCAGGCAAAGCAGCCGATGTCATCGATGAAAGTTTTCAACGAGATGAAGGCCATTGGGTGCAAGCCTAACATCTGCACTTACACCGCCCTGGTGAATGCATTTGCAAGGGAAGGCCTGTGCGAGAAGGCCGAAGAAGTGTTCGAGGAGATGCAGCAAGCCGGGCATGAGCCTGACGTGTATGCTTACAATGCCCTCATGGAAGCTTACAGGTGACTGATCGATCACCCATGATTTAATGCTCGAGTTCCTGCAAGATTTGACCTTTGAGTAATACCTTGCAACCTGTCAATGCGCCGCAGTCGCGCAGGATTCCCGAAAGGCGCATCGGAGATCTTCTCCTTGATGCAGCACATGGGGTGTGAGCCTGACAGAGCTTCGTATAACATCTTGGTTGATGCATATGGAAGAGCCGGCCTTCATCAAGGTACTGAATTTTGCATATTATGAACTCTAAGAACACCAGCTTCAGATCTCCAGTTCAGTGTGCAGCGACTGTTGATGGATAATTTTGGCGTGCAAGAACTGAAAAACACACGAATTAATTATGTTATGAGCTCAAGAAAAATTGGTTAAAGCTTCTGAATTTGGTGGGGGTTTTATGAAGTCGAATTGTTCAGATGCAGAGGCTGTATTCGAGGAGCTGAAGCAGCAGGGGATGACGCCGACGATGAAGTCCCACATGCTGCTGCTGTCGGCGCACGCCAAGTCCGGCAATGTCGCGAGGTGCGAGGAGGTGATGGCGCAGATGCACAAGTCCGGCCTCAGGCCGGACACCTTCGCGTTTAACGCCATGCTCAACGCCTACGGCCGCGCCGGGCGGCTGGACGAGATGGAGCGGCTCCTCGCCGCCATGGAGAGGCGCGGCGGCGCGGCGGACGTGAGCACTTACAACGTGGCGGTGAACGTGTACGGGCGCGCCGGGTACCTGGACCGGATGGAGGCGGCGTTCGCGTCACTGGCGGGGAGGGGCCTCGCCGCCGACGTGGTGACGTGGACGTCGCGGATGGGAGCGTACGCGAGGAAGAAGGAGTACGCGAGGTGCCTGGAGATCTTCGAGGAGATGGTGGACGCCGGGTGCTACCCTGACGCCGGCACGGCGAGGGTGCTCCTCGCCGCGTGCTCCGACGAGCGGCAGGTGGAGCAGGTCACCGCCGTCGTCAGGTCCATGCACAAGCAGGCCAAGACCCTCTTCACCATCTAACAAATTGAAACCTTGCGTTACATTGCAATATTATACTTACCACGAATTTAATTGAGCATCGTATATACCGTTGTAAACAAATTAATAGCATCTCTATTTTATTTGTTATTTTTGACTTATTATTTTTAACTTATTATTCGTAGCAATAGCCAAATCTCTCTATTCAATTTGACTTGTTATTTTATTATTTACTCCAATATACTTGCTAAATATGATTTTATATTTGAATTTAGCTATATTTTATCAATTTATATACATGTTAAAAATAAAAACAATTAAATAAACTCAACTCTCAATGGAATAGCAAGTTTGGTTAGCTTGCTAGAGATAGCAAGTACGAAGAGAAGAATAACAAGTTCTTTAAAATACAAGTCAAGTAATAAGTATAACAGAAATGTTTTTTGAACCATACTTGTTATTTTAGGGGATAGTAAATATGATAGCAAAAACAATGAAGATATTCTAATACTATGTACTTTCTATCATTAATATATAATATTTTCAACATAAATTTTAAAGCTACTCTACTGTATTATTAGTATTATTATATATACCCCGATATGACACTGGTAACATCTTTAGTCTAAGTTTGCCTATGATATACACGATTCTAGTTTAAATTTATATGGTTAATTTCAAACACTCCATTATTACTGCTTTTGCTATTACTATTGCCGCTACAAACCTGTTGGGTTCTTATTGCGATTCTGGGGGCACGATGGATTCGGACATTAGAGCATCTCCAGCACTATATCTTTCATATAGGGAATGACTCTGAAAGATTTCATCTCTATATAAATTTAGTCTCCAGAATCCAGAATTTCTTCTTTGTGATGATAATGCCAAAAAATCTCAAGTTGGCTCATCTGTGTTTTTCTTTCCCTTATGTTGATCATTAGAGGCCTCTTGACTTTTCTCTTCTCTATTTTGGATTTCTTTTTTTATGCGTAATGCAGATTTACTCTTGTTTTACTAGTAAATAAATATTTTACTAGTAAATAAAGAAAGCTAAAATTAGAGTAGTTTTTCGATTTAGGGGAGCATTTCATATAGCTATATTCTTCCTGTAGGAATAAAATAGGGATTAGGCTGTGGAGAGATGGCTGAGTGGTTGATAGCTCCGGTCTTGAAAACCGGTATAGTTTTAGGAACTATCGAGGGTTCGAATCCCTCTCTCTCCTTTTGCTTTCCCTCTCCCCTTTTGCTTATTGAATATGTTTGTTTCTTTATTTGTTTTTTTTCTGTCCCCTTATCTTTTTTTCATAGAAAGGAATGAATGGCTCGACTAGATGGAATAACCGAGCCAGAACAAAAAAAACAGTAGAACAGGTATAAATAAGAAAATCTTAGTTAAGAGGGGTCGTGTAAAGAATAGGTTCTCATTCCCTATATTTTTGAATCTTCTATTTTATTATTATCTAACGGTAAAAATTCTAACGACTATATTTTTAACGGCTATATCTCTAACACATATATTATTATGTATGATTTTTATTGTTATTGACGATTGATAGATTTTTTATTATTATTCAAAGATAAAAATTACAACGGTTATATTTTCAACAACTATATTTCCGTTGTGAATTTTTATTTTTTTTCATGAATAAATAAATATCCTATAATTAGTCTAAATAGTTGATCTCAAAAACATCTTAAAAATTATAAAGAACATAAATTTTCCTTTTTATTTTTCTATTTTTTCTCTTTTCTTTTTATTTTCTCTTTTCCTTTTTCCTTCTCTTCTTTCTCTTTCTTCCTTTCTTTTTTCTTCTTTCTTTCTTCCGGTGCTGACGTGGCATGGATAAGGGGAGGAGAGAGATTCTCCAGATTTGGGGATAAGGAGAGAGGAGTAGGGGATGAGATAGGGTAGGTGATGAAATAGAGAAACTGTTGGAGGACGATTTTTACAACAAATTCTCTAAATTTAACTATAGGAAACGAAGAAGGGGAGCTGCTGGAGATGCTCTTAGCTTGATTTGAAAACCGTCGATTTTGGCAGACATGATTTTGAGAGTATCCAGTAAATCAGGAACCATATTTTTGATTTGAGAACTCTTTTATTTTTGTTAACTCTAGCAGTGACTCTTAAAATAAAGCCATAATTTTATTTTCTACCATTTCTTTACACACTATATACATGTATTTGACAAAAGCACAGTACATAATAAATTATTTATTGTATATTCAAATTTAAATATTTAAAATTTAAAATTTAAATATAAATATTCAAAATTTTACTGCACGCGACTGTGCATGATCTAGCGTTGCTGAAACTACTTAGTATGTAGGGAGTATCATGTTAGAAATACGCACAATATTTTAATTCCAAATTTTATTAGAAGAAAAACTCATATAATGCGTAAAAAATACTAACAAATATTTTATTTACTTCACAACAGAAGAAGTGAGGTAGTAGCTGGCAGCACATAGTGGAAGTAGTCAATGTCAAGGTTACACCAACAATCGCGCATAAGCACTTGTGGGATCAGAATGGTGACTAGAGGGGGTGAATAGGCGCCTTAACAAATTTTTGTAAACTTAATGGCCTGACCAGTACTCAACCCCACCTCTAAAAATCAAGAATCAAGATTCTGAATAATCAAACCATGTTCAAAAGTGAAAACAGCCTTAAAAGCAATCTCAATCTATATCGGAGTTTCAATTGTCGATTTAGTCAGTCGGTATTTGAAACACCGAAAGTTACTGCCTAGATCGGCAATTGGTTTGCCGACAAGAAGATATCGGTGAATGGTTGGTCGACAAAGATCAGAGCACTCAAGAATGAGTTTTACAGATTTATTTTGCTACACTTAGTTCATTCTGTGGGCCTTTGGACAAAGGTTCAATCAATTCAACATAATGAGTCATACTGAACACAATGATGATTTAAAAACTGAATCTGAAAATGAATAAAGGTTATGTACACCAAATGTTCAGACTAGTATTGAATTCAAATTCAGAATCATTTTCTTATGCTAGAAGCATCAAGCAGGATTATCCAAATCTTTCATCAAAATGCAAATTTAGAGATTTTAGCACATCATGAAGGTATAGAAAATTCAGACCATGAACAGTTTCAGTTTAGACTGAATACTAGAGGTAATACAAGAATTTCAATCAGCAGATGAAACTTGCCAATTTCAACAGGATTAAACAGATCTTTTGAATAACTGAAATCTAAAGAAAAAGCTATAACCGATTCAGTTCTTTACAACTCTCAGCAACAATTCATACACATGTACAACAGTACATAAACTTCAAGAGACAAAATTTAGATCATGTAGTTCTAATCTGAAACGGAATAGTACTACACTGAATTCCGTTTTTAAATAATATGTAATCTACTTCAGAATGTATCTTCTTCACAGCTATGAAAACCAAAAACAGAATGTCAAGAGCAGAGATACTTTCTGAATCACTAATGCATTTCAAGCAGATAAGCTCTAATGAAGTCCCAAAAATCAGACTCAAGCAAATTCTTGTTTTAAAGTTGAGATTCAGAACACAACAGTGCTAAAACCTTTCAAGCAATCAGACAAAATAGATTTTCAATCTAGAGTGCAGAATTCCAGTTCATGGCAATCTCTTGTTGAGGAACAATGCAGTCTCAAAAAACAAGTTGTGAATTTATCCAAGCAGTGTACATAAAGTGAGACAATTCAATTCAGCTGAATAACACAAAATAGCAGATTGCAACTGAAAGAGGTTACAATTTCTGAAAACTGAAACAAGATTTTAACTGAAACTTCTGTGATTGGTAAAGTTAGTTTAACAGCACACTTTGGATCACAAATGAAAATTCAGATCAACAAACTGTAATGTTAGTTTTAAAATATACTCAGAATACTCATGTTGCTTTGGTTAATTTAATTTCAGATAAACACACTGCAGATTGAACCAATTTAACAAAAACTGTAACCCTCAACACTGTTTCAGGCAAAAACACAGAATCTTCAAAATAGATAAACTTCAGAAAATATCAAAAATGTTAAGAATGAAAAGTTGAACAAATCTTGTGACGAAGACAGCACACATAATCAACTCAGTAAAACACAAGAATCTTTTTAGATGAGAAACAGTACATACACAATTTGTAGGCAGAAAAGTGATATGAGTGCTACATCAAAAATTCTCTTCTACTCAAAAGTAACTTTTCTTCTACTGAATAAACATGACATCAACCTGGAGGTGGTTAGCAGACCAAATTTGTCACAAAACAAATTACAGGTGGTTGGACTCACTTTTGGTCGGCTAAAAGATCAATCAGATCAGCAAAACTGACAAGATGACAGTGAATCAGGGACATGCTGATGTAACAATATACTTGGCTAAAAACACAGTTCCTGTACCATATTAACCACCCTTGATCTGTAGCAACTAAAGAACTTGAGATGAACAAATCATCAAGGGATTCATGCTACAAAACTGCTTAGCAAAACCAAAAGCAGTACTGAAAATAACCAGGAAATCTGCAGTAACGCATATCAAGGTTTAACACTGAAAATGATGAACTGTTGAAAATAACCAGGAAATTTTCAGTTGATCAGAATAATGAAGAATAGCACAATCAGAAGAGTTAAATAGATTAAAATGGATAGCTCAATCAGAAACTTGTGTCCAGAAGTTCTTATCAGCCAAATGTCAAAAACTATAGTGTCACAGTACTAGATCTGGTGCATTCAATCATCTGAGAAGAATAATCACACAAGCAACTTAAAGACCTTACAAAACTTCAGTGTATAGATGAAACAACTCAGCAAAGTTCTTTACATGTGGACATCCCTAAAGTACTGCCAAAAAGTGAGTGCATAGCCCATGGCTATGGACCTCTATTTATAGGCCAGCCATGGGGGATAATTCTGAAAAGAACCCTCTAGATTTTCCAAATTACATCAAGGTCCTATCCCTCTTAATATAATTTCAGAATTTAAGAAATCCTAAAAAATATTAAAGGAGTACATTTACTCTAGATTATTACACAAAAATTAACTCTAATTTATTGAAATTAGAAACACTTAAATTGCGACGATTTTCAGCAAAAATCAACAAAGCCACTCAGCTCTTCGACTCATGACACCGATTTGCGAATCCGAGCGCCAGCAAGCCTCTTCCGCTCTTGATACCCTCGAACCGCTTGATTACTTGCACTGGCCTCCCTTTCACAGACTCGGTCGTCACGCCGTCGCGACCATCCGTCCGTCCATGTCTCGCTCTATCTCTTTGTGCACTCCTGAGATCATCTCCAATTTCACCCGACATCCTTGATCCTCTGGCATCGAGCTCCTCGCTCGACCCTTGATCACCCGCCGCTGACAGTTGGTTAGCATCTCTACCCTGCACACATGAGACAAGCCAAAACACGAAACACGACGCACACCGATCCCCTCGGCAACCACTCTCCATAACCACACGTCGATCCCATCGATGCAATCAAGCCTTCACTAACTCATTCACTTGATCGCTCACCCTTGTCAATCACTCATCACAAAGACAGAAACCATAGTGCGGACCCTACTAGGTTTCACAGCACTGCATAGAAACCTGATTATCGCCTCAGATGTTCTCTACGACAACGGTTTGGAGATCCCACTCTCCTTACAATCCGGTGCACATTGAAATAAAAGTCGATAAAGTCTAGGCAACGCAACAGACTCAAAGGAATGGGGTAGAGAAGGAGAATTAGAGAATGAGGATCAAAAAACTCTCTTCAGATTAGGCGTCTCTAATCTTTTATAAACAAACATAGTTATGCCAAAATAAAATAACGAACTTATTACTACTGACTGCCAAAATTCATGTCAAATAATTTTGGCGACATACTAGTAATAGAAGTTTAAAATCTAGCATTGAAATTACTAATAACTGAAATATTTATTCCGACGTTTGATGGCTATTCAAATTTTAGTTTTAATCACAATAATACAAATGCATTTAGATACAAATAATGTATATGAGAAACCAAGGGTTGGTTTTGGAGTCTGTGATGAGTGATTGACAGATTTTACCCTCTTATTTGAAGGGGTCCCTCCGAAGGGGTTCGGAGGTTGGTTCTCCGAAGGTGTTCGGAGGCTGTTTCACCGAAGGGTTCGGTGGACTCTGGTTGCTGCAGCTGTTGCAGTGGAGTGTGCCTGTCGGAGGGGTCCGACAGTACACAATGACTTGGTTGTACCGAAGGGTTCGGTATTTTGGGCGGTACACCGGAGTGTGTATCGAAGGTTTCTTACTCGGAGAGGTCTCCGGGGTACTGGATACACTTGTCTATTTGTCTGTGGTGCGCAGGGGACTTCGGAGGCGACATACGGTTCGAAGTAGGTGAACCTGGGTCAAGCGGGAGGCTTGATGCCAGGGGAGCAAGGAGCTCTGTCACGAAGGCTGCGAAGGGGTCGAGGTCGGACCTCGGGTCGAGGTTCACCAGGAGAAGACAGTAAGTGCGGAGTGTGACTCCGGGTGAAGGTACTCCGAGACGAAGTCCTCGGAGGCGAGGCACTTCGAAGGGTACTCCGAATGGAGTGACTTCGGAGTATGGTGGACTAAGTCCTCAGCAATGAGGCGAGGCGTTCGAAGTGTGCTCCGGAGAGAGACACTCGAAGATATACCCGACGAAGGTCTCAGAAGTCGAGGTGCATCGAAGGCATGGTCCGGGTGAGGCTCGTCGAGGAGTGTGCTCGGGGAGAGACACTGCGACGAAGTGCTCATGGAATGCTTCATGCGGAGGCCTTGGACGAAGGAGGGACTTCGAAGGGTGATACTCCGAAGGTGGGGCTTCGGAGTGAAGCAGGCTTCGGAGCGAAGCTGGCTTCTCCGGAGGGAAGCAGGCTTCGGAGCGAGGCTGGCTCTGGAGTGAGGTTGACTTGAGGTACTTCGGCCCTGCATGGCTTCGGTACACGGACTGACAGAGTTCGAGCCGGGAGAAGCTGCGAAGCCGTGGTGGTCCACTCCGAAGGTGTTGGTGCGAAGGCCCAAGGGCTTTGACGGCTTCGACTCAAAACCGTCACTGTATCGAAGGCTGACTTTGGTGAAGCGAAGGCCGTCAGGCTCAAGGCTTCTCACCGAAGCTACCGCACCCCTCGCGTGCGAAGGGGGGCTTCAGAAGAATCCAAGACTGTAAAGGCTGACCGTGTCTGCTCTGCAAAAAGCTGATGTTGTCCCCTTTGCAAAGCTGACAAAAGAAGCCTCCAAATAAAGTTGACTACCTTTTGTATCCCCTGTTCTGATGGGACAAAACCAGTGTAAACCCTAGGGGTAAAGTAGTCAATTCACATGGTTGAATAGTGCCTATAAATAGTGGAGGCTGGGTAGGTCGCATTAACACTTTTTTGAGCATTCATTTTTGAGCTCCTGTACTAGCCACCACATCTTTGTATTCATCCTGTGAGTTCAATTTTTGTGTTCCCTGTTCAAGCATCGAAGCTTTGATTATGTGTTCATTTACTGCTTGAGCTTGTATGCATACTTCGCTGCATGCTTCGATCTCTTGTGTGTCACTTCTTTTGAGTTGAGTGTGTGCACTGAATCCTTTCTGGAGAAGTGTGTGAGAAGCCTGTTCGAGCGAAGTGTGTTTGAGCGAAGTGTGGTTTTCAGTGTCTGTTCGCTCTGTGTAAACTGGAGGCTGGACCTCTCTGATTACTAGCGAAGCACTGATCGAAGCCCGTTTTCTTCCCTAGTCGAAGCCCTTAGCGAAGTCTGTTAAGTGTGCGTTTTGATCTTCGAAGTACGAAGCCCAGCACCAGTTGCAGTCGCTAAGTATTTGGTAGAAGTCCTCAGAGGGAAGTCCGTTTTTGTGAAGGGTGAAGTGCGAAGCCTGCACGAAGGCACCCTGTGTGTGAAGGCTGCACTGACTGAGCAGAAGCTGAATTTTTGGGTTTGTGGTTGGAGCGAAGTCTTTTTGGCTTCGAACTTTTACTCCTTGCGAAGCCTGTATTCGGAGCTGTGAAATACCTCCGAATCAGAACTTCGAAGGGTGTGTTCGAAGCCTGTTCCGCAGAAGACAGAATTGAAACAGAAGGCTATTTTTAGTCTGAAATTTTAAAAGCTCCCATTCACCCTCCTCTGGTCGCCGTTTCCGGTCCAACAGTATACATGAATGTCCAAAAAATAATATTGAGTTGGCGTTATTTTGCAACCACGCACGTCAAAGTCACGCGGTATCTCACATGAAAAATATGCGAATACACACGCACTCGTGTGACTTTAGCCAAGCCCTCATGAGTTTTATCTATTAAATAAATAAAGTTAACTCTACCTTATAAGTAGGTCTCCATCCTACTAAATATACACTATGGTAATAATCATATACACATGCTTGAGAATTAGATAATCGAGTCATTTCATGGGCCAAATTTCAACAATGCCCCACCAATTCCAAAACAATCAGAAAAAGATGATTATAAAACCACTGCATTGAGCTATTATTATATACTAGATTTTTAATGAAAGTCTCATTTAGGTTGAACTTACCCTTAGATGGGCAAGATTCCTTTGCTTTTATGGTCATGCTCCTCGATCTACCCACGAGCCTTCTTGAGAATGCCCTGTTGTCATGAACTGTGACCTCACAATTAGGCTCAAGAAAGTGTATTCATTGTAGGTATTATGTAGGTCGATACTTGTTTTTTTCTCATTGGACATTAGAATACATTAAGACTAAAATCTAACCTTCCACATAGTAGATAGTACATTATTTATAAAACATAGGTAAAAGTATGAACACATGTATTCTTATTTTTCATCATCAACTTATTTTTTCATTATCTTATTCATGGGATCTTCGATCAGTAAGACATGGGTTACCATCCTGATGAAATTTATATGGACCTCATATCCATGTCCAAAGAAACACCGGAAATCGCTTTCCGTGCTAGACCTTGAAAGGATCTGCTATGTTCTTCTCGGTGTGAATATAATTCATTGTGGTTACTCCATATTTTTTTCATTTTCCTACACAAATTTAAGCCTATGATAATGATCGTTCTGAATATTAGTATGTTGTCAACACACAAGCACAAAATCACTCCGTTACTCTCATTATAATGATAATATACGTACTTGTCTACCTCGTCAGCAAAACCAACATATATTAGAGTTTTATCAAAATTTTCATACCACTGTTTAAGAGTTTGCTTTAGGTCATACATGGATTTTAATAATTTATGTACTTTACCCTCATGTCCATACATCACAAAACCATCATGTTGCTCCATATAGATTTCTTCCTCCATTTCTCTATGAAAAAATTGTTTTAAATCCATTTTGATGCATTTGATGATGAGTATTTCTCCATGAAAAAAGTTGTTTTAAATCCTGATGCATTTGATGATGAGTAGATCAAAGGCAATGGATTTTGAAATTAAAATTCCACGAGAACAATTTTAGCCAGGCCGTCCTCTCCGAGGTCATGAAAAATACCTTGACAACCAAAAAAAAATCCAATTTTAAGGGGTGAGCTATAGCAAACAAACACTTTTTTTCTAAGAAGTGAATCCTAATAAAAGTACTCCAAAAAATGAACTAGAGTAGCGGAGCAGAATCTAGTCAGAGATTCAAGTACTCCACTTAGCTCCAGTATGAATTTATTAGCCCTTGAAATTAGATTCCAAAATTCACCATCAACTCACAGCCGGGCGCATATGGGGCCAGCTTGTCAGCCCAGTAGATCTCTTGGCCCAATCATAGCCCTAGATATCTCTCGAACATTCCAGAAGAAAACAACACATTATCCAGCACACTATTGATCGGAATCAATTCAGGTTAGAATTTTAAACAATTTATTTTTTATCTCGACAAAGAATTATATGAAAATTTTCTTTAAAAAAATAAAATACACATAAATATTTATAAAAATATCAATACATGATTAAAGTACACTAGTATGATATATAATAAAATAAATATGATTCATAATTATTACTACTATTATTTTTTATTTATATAATTTAGATCATATAAGTAAAGTCATCACACGTATAATATAATTTTATATCATTGTTCTCTTTTATTAAAATTAAAATCTAGTAATTTAGCTAAAGTATTTCACGGTTAAACCTAAATTATCATAAATTATTTTTAGGAATAATTAGAAATCAGAATTCATAGACTGCTTTTTTTATTCAATTTATTTTAATTGTACTACCGTTTGATTAGCTAATGCCTAATCGGATAAGGTCCCTTTTCCCCGAAAAAGCCTATGCTCTCCCACTCCTTGAGCAGCAACGTGGACCCCACTAAATGCAAAAAAAAAAAGGAACCACCCGCTCGCGAAACGTGAGCCGCACGATCAGATCGGACGGCTGATGTATCCCTGAACCGACGGCGCCCATCGGATGCGGCTCGGGAGAAACCCTAGCCCTCGCCGCCGCCTATATAAGGGGCCATTCCGCTGGGCCAAGCCCCTCACTTCCTCCTGCTCCCCTCCGCCGCCGTCTCCGCCCTTCTCCTTCGAGGTCAGTCTCCTCCAGATCCGTCTCACCTGCTTCGATTTTCTGTTGGTTTCTTCGCAGTTAAGCTCAGATCTGTGCGCGTGCATGTGCATCTGTTAGCACAACGGGTTTGAGGTGAGGTTTTGTTTACCGTGGTGATTTTCTAGCGTGTTTGCTCGCGAATCCTATGTCGATCTGTGTTGTTTGGTTCATTTTGTAGCTTAGTCGCGTTTAGGTGGTAGTAGTTACGCGGTTGTGCTGTTCTATGATGTCCGTAGTTGCCTGGTTCGAATGTTCTATCGGTGATTAGTTGGTCTTGTGTCTCGATGCTGGTCAATCGAAGGAAGTATGTAGTTCTATCTGCTGGTGGGTAGATTTGTAATTCGGTCACCTTGTTGATAGGACATGAATCACATGATTCGCTATGAAGTAGCAGATCAAGTTGGTTGATTTGTTCATTCTGTCTTGATGGTATGCTTCAACTTTAAGTGTTAGATGTTAATTGTTCTATGCATATATTTAATTCCATGTAGTGGCCTGCATATAACGCTATTTGTTCTGATGGAATATGAATTAGTCTTAGGAACGTGATTTATATGTTACTGATTTGTTGTCTGAGTTGTTGTTCGCTGGACTGGTCTGCCATGTATGTTATGCATGTTTTGTCCTGATGTTTTTTCTTTTGCGCTGTAGTTAAGCCCTATTTGCAGCCATGGGTAAGGAGAAAACGCACATCAACATTGTGGTCATTGGCCATGTCGACTCTGGTAAGTCGACGACCACGGGCCACCTGATCTACAAGCTTGGAGGTATTGACAAGCGTGTGATCGAGAGGTTTGAGAAGGAAGCCGCTGAGATGAACAAGAGGTCATTCAAGTATGCGTGGGTGCTTGACAAGCTCAAGGCTGAGCGTGAGAGAGGTATCACCATTGACATTGCCCTGTGGAAGTTTGAGACCACGAGGTACTACTGCACGGTCATTGATGCCCCTGGACACCGTGACTTCATCAAGAACATGATTACTGGTACCTCCCAGGCTGACTGTGCTGTGCTCATCATTGACTCCACCACTGGTGGTTTTGAGGCTGGTATCTCCAAGGATGGCCAGACCCGTGAGCATGCACTTCTTGCTTTCACTCTTGGAGTGAAGCAGATGATCTGCTGCTGCAACAAGGTATAACTTATTACTTATTATGACATTTGCATGCTTTACATGATAATAGTGCAACACTTCAGTTTGTTATGATTTGCATAAATTTTCCTTCCAGGTTATAGTAAATGGGATGCTTGTTTGTTCCCACGCATTTCAGCCCATATTCTACATGCAATTTTCAACAAGTTTCCATAACTTATAATACATGTCAATTGTGCTTCCATTCCCTGTTATATATCATATGCATTTTGTATAATTTGTGTTGTGTGATTGAACAATGAAAACTAATTACTGTTTGATATGTATTGTGAAAGATAAACTGTTTACTTTCAAGCTTCCAGTCACAAATTACAAAGTTCATGCTTCATTCAAGTGGTGTGAATGTTTTCTGCTTCTCTGTAGATGGATGCCACCACTCCCAAGTACTCCAAGGCCCGTTATGATGAAATTGTTAAGGAAGTCTCGTCATACCTCAAGAAGGTTGGCTACAACCCTGAGAAGATTCCCTTTGTTCCCATCTCTGGTTTCGAGGGTGACAACATGATTGAGAGGTCCACCAACCTTGACTGGTACAAGGGTCCGACCCTCCTTGATGCTCTTGACCAGATCAATGAGCCCAAGAGGCCTTCCGACAAGCCCCTGCGTCTTCCCCTTCAGGATGTGTACAAGATTGGTGGTATTGGTACTGTCCCTGTTGGTCGTGTTGAGACTGGTGTCCTGAAGCCTGGTATGGTCGTTACCTTTGGTCCCACTGGTCTGACCACTGAGGTCAAGTCTGTTGAGATGCACCATGAGGCTCTCCAGGAGGCCCTTCCAGGGGACAACGTTGGTTTCAATGTGAAGAACGTTGCTGTCAAGGATCTGAAGCGTGGGTTTGTTGCCTCCAACTCTAAGGATGACCCTGCCAAGGAAGCTGCCAATTTCACCTCCCAGGTCATCATCATGAATCACCCTGGCCAGATTGGCAATGGTTACGCCCCAGTGCTGGACTGCCACACCTCCCACATTGCTGTCAAGTTTGCTGAGCTGGTTACCAAGATCGACAGGCGATCTGGCAAGGAGCTTGAGAAGGAGCCCAAATTCCTCAAGAATGGTGACGCTGGTATGGTTAAGATGATTCCAACCAAGCCCATGGTTGTGGAGACCTTCTCCCAGTACCCTCCCCTTGGTCGTTTTGCAGTCCGTGACATGAGGCAGACGGTTGCTGTTGGTGTCATCAAGAGCGTGGAGAAGAAGGATCCCACCGGTGCCAAGGTCACCAAGGCTGCTGCCAAGAAGAAATGAGATATCCAATGGTTGCATCCGTGTCTACTGTTGAGGTATATCAAGTAGATGCAGTGTTGGGGTAAGTTTTGCTCTAGGCCATTGAACCTGCAGGGTCGACTGTTCGTGCTGCCGGTGATGCGCCCTGTTGGTGTCTGTCGTTTAAATTATTTCGGCTTATGCAAATCTGGATGCTTATGAGACTAATTTGTGCCAATTGTTGGTTGTTGAATGCTGAATCTCTACTATTTTAAAGCAGTGTTTGGAAATTATGGAATATTTCGATGTGCTTTCTGTCCCCGTTTATGTTAAAATCTTGGATTTCAGGTTTAATGTTTTTGTTTAGCAGATTTCACTTTCCTGTAGCTCTTTCTTATGTTACCCTGAGTTAAACTCTGATTTTCATTCTACAACTGATTAGTGATTACATCCCAGTCTGCCGAGTTTTTTAGATGCGTGCGTAACGGATGCTTTTGAAAGTGTTCTACATAGTTTTGCTAATCAAGCTAATTAAATGTAATTAGCTCTCATGAAATACTCTCTATAAAACCCCGTTGTGAATAGCTTAATTATTTTATATGAATCCTTATTCATTTTATGATTCTATGAAATTATCGATACCCATAATGTTTGCTTCTGCCTACTACAGTTTGACCTTTACCATTGTGACTAGTAGATGACGCCGTGGTTACTACCACCGCTGGCATCTATGTACGATGTACCGAACTGCTGGTTGACGGTTAGCATGAAATCCTTTACAAATAAGTTTTAAGCCGAAAGGTATTTTCTTTCATCCGGTGGATTAATCAACGTTTTAACGAACGCCCTGGTCGGAGGCAGCAAAATCTCCCTGTTTTTAATCACATCAAGCAGCATTATTCTATTGCTTGATCGGAGCATCAGAAAAAAAGAGATCATTAGTACAATTGTGAAAAAACTGAAAAAATTATGTCCAATCGATCTGCATTTTTTTATCAGGCATAGAAAAAGGATCTGCGTTGTGTTTTGTTAGCAGATGAATGGACTCCAGGGTTTGTTTGCTACTGTTCTGTTTTGCTCCACTCGGTAAAATCCATCCTTAGATCAAATCCTGATCAGAGTTATGGCTCCACTGTAGTAGAGTAATGGCTTGCAGATTAGATTCATATTTAGAAATACTAAAGTTGTGTAGGAATGTACTATTGTATCGTTGAGTTGTTATATGCTATCGGTTTTGACATACTGGATATTAAAGTGACTGTTACTTTACTGTATTAGCAAATGTTTTCCCCTCTTCAAATTAAAATAATTCATATTACACTAGTATTACGCATTTTTTTTGTAAGCATGAATTGTTCATGTCACCTTACACCAGTGTGAAAATATGACCATGCACAACTCGAAAAGATGAAGCAACATAATAGACTACCAAAATGTATAACTAGCAAGATAACACACTTGCAGACTACCGATTAACACCCGGTTATATTAACCAAATCTATATTTACTCATTTCGCCAACTTTATTGTCCTGCTAAATTAAAGATGCAAAGAATTAAATTGTGGCAAACAGAGCCCTGGCAGGGCTGGCTCATTATTTTGAAATGTCCTAGTGCCAATTTGACGTCATAGGTCCTTCCACTCTTAAGATGTTATATATGTACATATAGTATACCTATTAATCTATATGTATATATAATATATGTATATCTATATACGTAATTTTACTTATATCTGAAAAAAATAAAGTTTTAGATTAATTAACATTAAATAAGAGGATATGCAGTTGGCTTGTCGATTGTTCGCTCGACGCCTGTTTGCATGCTAAATTGCCAATCCAAACTTTGAACTCATGGCAGTCGGCAGCAGACTTAGCCATCTACTGAATTCTAAATAACTGGGCCTTAGGCCCCCTCGGCCATTGGCCCTAGGCCCGTGCACCTCTTGCATCGGCCCTCAGCCCTGGGTTGCGCTCGTCTACATCACTTTCTTTCCCGCGGGCATTTCGTCGAACAACACATGGTCTCGACCACGGTGGTGGACTCCATCTACTTTAACGCCATGGCGACGCAGCATAGGCGCTGGACTCCTCGCCGTGTGGGGCTCCCTGACCGTCGGCGTCCAGACGACCAGACCCATCGCCGTCGCGCCATGGACAAACACGTGCTGCCCCGACGTCGCCACGCCCTGGCCAGGCGCGTGCTGCCCCGCCGCCGCCGTGCCCTAGCCACCCGCTCCCAAGCCCGCCGCCGCCGTCCCACGGCCTGCTACGCTCTGGCCCGCCCGCGCCGCAGCGCCCTGGCTAGCCGCGCCGCTTACAGCATCCACAAATAGCGCGTGAAGAAAATTTATCTTATTATTAGTATTTAGTCTCACAGGTAATATATTTAGTTTCTTAGAATACGAAAAATCTCCTGTACATTAGCTTGTCGTTATTCTCTTTTTTCCTTATATTTTTTATCCATATAGGAGAGAGAGTAAATCTACTTAGTGAAATATCTTAACATTGAAGAATGTTTTGTATAGGAACGGTAAGATTAAATTATAGCGAAACTCGATCACGTCTAAAAATCAATTCGAAGAGAGTTCTTGTAGGTACTCCAAAAACATATAACGGCACTCTAGCTCTCCGTTTTATGTGGATCTAAAAATTTAGAAATTTAGAGCTAGAACTACTTAAAGTAGTGCTACAAAATTAGATAGTTCCAAACACACTCACTCTTAAGGATCTATTTGTTTTAGCTTTGGATTATAACAATCCAACTTATAAAAAAAGTTGGTTCCACTAACTTATTAGATTGCTATAATCAATACTTCAAATTATAATAAGCCGACGGAATAAATTACTTTATTTGTTTTAACTTATACAAAAACTGAATTATTATAATCCAATATTGAAATAAACATAACCTAAGTATATGATACCTGCACATAAATCATCTCACTGGTCACAGGTTTGGGAATGGGAGGGTTCACAATCTCAGCTATAACGGATCTTCCAAGCCTAACTGGTTTCAGTAAATTTAAATATTTAGATTTTATTTATTTTGAAAATTCTGAAAAATTGCAGACTGAAATCAGCTTCATGCATTGCTCCAGCTATAAAAATGCATCCCAAGAGCAAAAAAAAAATCGTAAAAAGAGTTATAAACAAAACAACATGATGAGTAGTTGGAAAAAAATGAAGAGCAGAAGAGGTAACCTAATAAAAGACCAAAGGAATTGCATTAATACGTACTGATGAGACGTGAATATTCTTCGAACTTGTTCATGTCATGCATGCTCGTCATGAACCCTCCTTACCTATAATATCAAAAGCAGATACTAGCAATTTTACAGAAGATGCTATTTGCTACTCCAAAATTAGCAATTCTAGAATGCAAAATTTGCCGTACATTAAAAATAGAGAAAATTTTATATTTATTACTGAAAGTTTACTCGGTTATATATATATAATCGGTTGTGTCACTGACACGTGGACCAACCAGTAACATATATGATATATGGAACTGCGTAAATTTTTAGTAGCGTATTAAGAATAATCTATTAAAAATTTTGTGAATTGTTCATTTGTTTTTATTTAATGATCAGGATTACAAATAGTGGAGATAATAGGTTGTTCTTATTTTTAAATTAGTATTTTTTTTGAAAAAAAATCAAATTTGTATGTCGGATTCAAAAAAATTGCAAAATTAGTATCCAGTCGACCGACCAAGTGTCGACTGGCCAGTCGACACTTGGTCGGCCGACTGGAGCCACGTGGCAGCCAATCGGCCGTCCATCGACCGATTGGTGCCCAGAACGCGCCGAGCCCCGGCCGCGCCACGCCGCGCCAGCGCCCGCACCCTAGCTTTCTCCCGCGCCCAAGCCGATGCCTGCGCCGCACCCTGGCCTCGCCCGTGCCCCGCCGCCGCCGCGCCTCCTCGCATCCCGGCCCCCGCAACCCCTCGCCTCCCGCGCCCCCTCGCCGAGATGGGGCGCGGGCGTGGCGCGGGCGTCGGCTGGGGCGCGGGAGCGAGCCAGGGCGCAGGCACGACGCGTTCCGGTCGGCCGACCAAGTGGGCCGATCGGATGCTATTTTTGTAATTTTTTAAATCTGACATACAAATTTGATTTTTTTTTAAAAAAATATTATTTTTAAAAAAATTCTCGCCGATGTGCCCGTGCCCCTCCACTCCCTCTCCTCCCCTCCACTCCCTCTCCTCCTCGCGGGGGATTTAATTATTTGCCACTCTTAACATGTGAGTGGCAACAAAATTGCCACTCCGAGTCACTGACTTGTGGGATCACCTGAGTCACTGACATATAGTCCATTAATTGACACATATTAAGAGTGACAAATAGTTAAATTATCCCCTCCTCGCTGGTTGCTGGCCCTCCTCTCCAATCGCGGCACCACGCCGATCACCCTCCTCTCCTCCCACATCTCCCTCGCCACGTTGGCGGACGACGAACCCGGCTAGCCCGCCTCCCATTTGGTCACGCACCCAACCAATTTTGCGGTTGCGCGTCGCTGGAGCTGGATTGGAGCGGGCCGCCGCATGAGGAGGAGCATGATCAGGTGGATGGGCGGCCGACGGATCCTTCACGTCCAGGTGAGGGGAAGAACACGCGCAAGAGAAGGAAGAACCAGGTGACCGGTAATAGCTGTGTTTTTATTTTAATTTATTTTAATTCTAACTAAAATTAATGAGTTTAGTTAACGATCAAGATTATTTTTTACCGTAATAGAACTCATTTAGAAACAAAACCTTAAGTATCTAAAACAAAAATTAACGACGGAATGACATATTCTCAATCGGATCAATCCTGTTATTCCAACTTGAGAGTCGAGACTTGAGAGCCTCTTGCACCCTTGATCGTCATATGACATGGCCCTAATCAAGGTGACCAAAAGAAGATAAACAATTATTTGTGACAAAGTAACACATCAAGCTGTTTCAACTTAATCTCATGTCACCTTAATTGGTTGTATGTAATTTCAGGTTTTACAAGGTAGTTCATCACACTCATCCATAATCATACATTCCTACTGCTAACAACTCTGACAGAGCTACACAACAGCACTGTCCATAATCATACATTCATACTGTTGTGCAGCAGTGTAGTCTGCATCAGCCACCAACCCCCAGATCAGAGTCAGAGAGCGTTTGTAAATTGTACGTGCCTCCACCATGTTGAGATGGTTGGTTGATTAATTAATCACGCATCCCAATGCTGCAGGCGGCAGCTAGACATCTCCGGCACGTGATGGTGAGCAGACAACGGAGTAAGAAATCAAGAAATCCTTTGTGCGGTTGGTTGGTTTGTTGGGACCTCGATGCCAACGTTCCAATCAGTTTGGTGATCACTTGATCACATCAGGGCTTGATCTTGCACCAAATGCCCCTTTTGATAGAGTCACGTTCGGCGAGATTAGAGTTTGATAGAATTCTCTAGCTTTTAATACTGATTTAATTTATATATCGTGTTTATTAAGTTTCATGATCTAAAGTAAGAAAGACAATGGTTTAGGATAGCTACATATTTTTGACAGAAGTAGTAACAGGGTCAGAATCTGATAATTAAGTCCTTTAGTGTCACACTCCATAGTGGCTGGACACTCACTTGAAGTCTGAAACAATGTGTTATGTAACATCTTACTCCCCTACCCAAGTCAATATTTGCAGATATAATGCAATATATAAGCATGAAACAGTTTAGTTCACAACTGAAATCTAATTTTAAGGGGTTGCAAAAAGGAAGTTGCATAGTTCACAACTGAAATCTAATTTTAAGGGGTTGCAAAAAGGAAGTTGCATATTTTGACTGGGCAAAATAGTTTTCAGGTTAATACAATCTTCTTCCCTTATCATCTAAAACATTTTCCAGGGATTGCAAAATAGTTTTCCAAGACCTTGAAAACATTTAAGGGCAAAAATGCAAACACATGGTAAAGTGAAGAAGGAGAAGGCCCCAATGGGCACAGATCCCACCATTTTTTTTTTTGCAATTTGCAACATGCACTGCACTACCAACCTTTTCTCCGTCTTGCTTATATTTTGCAATTTTTGCCAAACAAAAAAAAAGGGGAACAGGAGCCACCAAACCCAAGAACCCAGCGTCCCAGAGAGAGAGAGAGAGAGAGAGAGCGGCACCGAGCAACCAATTGCTCCGTGAGTCCGTAGTCTGATCATGGCGATGGCATCCTCCAGGTTGCTGTGGGCGTCCCGCGCCGCCTCCTACCTCAGGATCTCCACCTTCCCGAGGGCCTTCTCCACCGGTATCTCTCTTCATGGCCACCTTGTCCCTCCCCCCGTCTCTTTCGAATTTAGAAAGGATATTGTTCGCGCATGCATCTTGCGTTCTCTGCTATGTATCCTGGGATCACGAGTGCCTGGTGCTGCAGCGGCATGATTTCGTCCCCTGTTCCTCCCAAAGATTGGATTTTGAGCAGGATTGCTGTTCATCTTTTCTTTTCTCTCCATGCATCAGGCGACAGATGTGTTTGGGAAATGGGGGTTGGCCTTGATGCCGCCGCTCTTTTTCTCGCTTGCTTCGATCCCTTTTCGGCGAAAGATTTAATCTTTTTTTTTCGGGAAAGGAATCTTGTGCTTGTTCCTGCTTTTGCTGTTACGATGGTAACAGCCGCTTGCATGAGAAGTTCTTGTTTCTGCATTTGGATATGTGCATGCTGCGCTTCTATGGTTGTGAACTTCAGATCGGCATTATGTTTATGTTGATAAGAAAGGCAGCGTTTTGCAGACTAAATTTTTGTTGTTCTGTGTATTTGATTCATTAGGACGGGTGTCACTATCATATGAAACATTTCAGGAAGATCCTTGGAATAGCTATTGTGAGAGAAGGCTACCTACCGAACAATAATGGACAATATTCTTCAATATGAAAATGTTACAACACCATGGTTGTTTGTTTATGAATTAAAAATTGTATTGTTGAAATGGTACGCCCAATCACATATATACAGATCTGAAGTAGGCACACCTAGGAAATGAGATAAGAGAAAGCTTTGTTGCACTATACTTTATTTTCGACACTTTTATCTTAGGATAGAAAAACAGATGGTTAGATATTTAGGCAACTGAAGAAGTGATAAACAATCAATTGCCCCCATTTGCATTGCCAAGAGGCTTTTGTTTCTAACAAACATCAGATAAATGGTGATATGCAAACACACCTCATTTTCAGTTTACAAGCTAGCTTCAAGGGACCACTAATTTTAGTGGTTCCAGATCTTTTCATATGCACAATATTGAACTGATTGCTGCTTCAATGCCATTGCAGTATTTAGCACACCTGAAGTTATGCATCTTTCTTGCGTTGCCTTTTTCAGTACTGAAGGATCTGAAGTATGCTGACACCCATGAATGGGTTAAGGTTGAGGGTGACTCAGCAACTGTTGGGATTACAGACCATGCCCAGGTTGATCTATTCATACATTGTATCACTTAATAAATTTTAGTTTTGAGCCTTATGTATGTTAGGTTAGATGATTCAGTGTTTCATTCTGTACATACACATAATGTATGCATTCTATTTCTTAAACATTATATGTTCTGCATATGGAGTAAGGGCTTGCAGGGCTAAATAGAACAATATGCTGTTTTTGCTTCCAGGACCATTTGGGTGATGTTGTGTATGTGGAGCTACCAGAAGTTGGCAGCAGTGTATCTCAGGGAAAGAACTTTGGTGCTGTCGAGAGTGTGAAGGCAACTAGTGATATCAACTCACCAGTATCTGGAGAGGTTGTTGCAGTGAACGATGAACTAGACGGCAAACCTGGATTGGTAAGTTTTAGCGCATAATAGACCACTGTGAGTAAGATTAAGCGCTTGTATAAACTGTGTGCTTTTTCCTGCACAGGTCAATGCAAGTCCATATGAGAATGGGTGGATTATCAAGGTCAAGATTAGTGATTCAGGTGAACTCAATTCACTGATGGATGACGAGAAGTACTCGAAATTCTGCGAGGAAGAAGACAGCAAGCATTGAACAAATATCAGTGACTTCTGAATATCAGTGAGAATGAGTCTTGACCCTTGTCAATGCTTGTGATGTGCTATTGAGCACTCGCGTCTACCACCTGCTGCTCATACCAGCAAGGATGAACAAATGAAATAAATTAGTGTTGGCATTGTCTCTTCTACAAGGGCTTGCAAAATTCGGACCTGTAAATGACACGAGCTCCGTTGCTTCTTTGTAGCATTGCGAGGTTTCATATTTAATTATAGCTCTGTCTGCTCCCTTAGTATTTGAATTTTGTTCTTGGTCTCTGCAAGTCTGATTAGGCCAGCATTTGGATACGAGAAGCTAAATATGGGTTGTTTGTGAATAAGTCTGTTAGGACGGATTGATGCTTACTGTTTCTGTTTCATCAACAAAATACAGAAAACCTCAGGCTGCTGGTTACCATGAATAGCAGTACTGCATATATATAGATTTATCTATAGATCAATGGGATTAGACACAGATTATAACATTTTTCAGTATGCATGATGGCTCTTGGACTGCTCTTTGTAAATGAAGGGCAGAAAACTTATTTTGCACATATGAACTAGAATCCAAATTTGTCCTTAAGAAGATAACTTTTATAAACACTGCACACAAGAACTTCAGAGTTCAATGAAACAAGTTAGAGCATGAAATGTTTCCCATGCTTCAGCATCAGTCCTGATGCATTTGCATATCAGCCTCTACTTTGGTGACACTGCCAAATCGGGATGGCGATATTCTAGTAAAGCAGGAAGCATGTTTTTTTAGAACAACGGGTAGGAGAGGCTTCTACCGAGATTATATATATTGCAATAAAATAAAGTAGTACAATAAGGGGAAAGGGGAGGATAGAATGGAAGTGGAAGAAGGTAGAGCTTGGAAGATTACAAATTATTGGCCCAACTAACAAAGGGGGCTTTAAGTGACTCCTTAAATCTTAGACTCTGAAGTGAGAGCTCCGCCTTGAAAGAGGTGAACCAAGTGTCCAAAGAGATATTAACACGATCCCAATAGACGGTGCTGAAAGCACAAGAGAAAAATAGATGCCTCGAGGTTTCGAGAGTGGAAACTTGACAAAGCGGGCAAAGGTCATCTGAACCTGTCGGGGCTAGGCGTTTTCTCCGAAGAATGTCTTTGGTGTTGAGCCTGTCTTGAAGTAAAAGCCAGAAGAAGGCTCTGAGCTTATTTGAGCATTGTGCTTTCCATATCTAAGTGAAAACTAGGTGGACATTCAGGGTCGCAAAGGAATGCATATACAACTTGTGGGCTTTGAAGGCTGTCGATCCCCAAAGATAGATCCCTGAATCGTTAGAGGGGGAAGAGGCCATTGCCATTGTGATCATGGAACTAAGCGTACTCAACATGAGCTTCTGGAGACATAGGCAGAAAGAAGAAACACTTGTGATTTGGCTGCTGGATAAATTTGGCTAGGGAGATATTCTTGTTCTTTGCAAAGGAGAAAAGCCGAGGAAGGAGACGCTGAAGAGGCAAAGAGGACCAAAGATCATACTGGAGGGAGATGGTGCACCCATTGCCCACTGAAGGCTTAGCAATTGCAAGGAAGAGACTGTGAAGTTTGATGACCTCTGTCCACCAAGGTGACCCTCGTGGCCTCAATAGGTGAGGGAGCGAGCCAGTCTTGTAATAAGAGGACCAAATGAGGTCAACCCAAGGGATATCTCTTCTATTGTAAAATTTGTCTAGGTGCTTCATGAGAAGTGCTGTGTTTTGAATCTCGAGATTGATAACACCCAGACCTTCTTTTGTCTTTGGCTTACAGATCTTTGTCTAGGCTATGAGTGGTATTTTAGTAGTGAGAGGAGTTTGTCCTCTCCATAGACAGTGACGCCTAACTCATCTGTCCAAGCATTGTGTTACTTTGGCCGGAAGACACAACAAACCCATATTGTAGGTGGTAAGTGCATATAGCACTGAATTGACTAGTTGTAGTTTGCCAGCAAATGACAACCAATAAGAAGTAGCTGCAAGTCTACGCTCCTGTCATGTACGGCCACACATATGTCAGGCGCAGGAGGGCCCGGGACGTGCACCGGGCAGATGAGCGAGCAGCAAGGGCGCAGGAGCAGCAGGCGAATGGCTAGGATGGAAAGTACCTAGCTGTTTGGTAGGATGGAAAGTACCTAGATAATTAGTCATTTCCCTATTTTGGTTAGTCCTAAAATTAAGGAGAACCTTCTCCATTTGTGAGGCCACCGGCCATATAACTTTGTAAGCAGGCTCTTTGAGAGGGGAGGCAAGATTATACCTATCCAATCTCCTTCCTCTATTCTATGTAATCCGGTGACTTGGGGGCATAACCCAGTCGGTGTCGAAGCTCGGCGAGGGGGCATAACCCTACCGACAACCACGGGCCAAGGCTACGAGCTATGTAGCCGAGGTCCTCCTACCCTGGGTATTACCACCCTTGACAGCCTGGTATCACGAAGCCGACGATCCTCGTCCTCTTCTCAACCATCCACATCCACACCAACCGCCACCAATCAGCCCTCACCCCAACCTCCACCACCATGTCGGAGCCAACCATGACCGACCTCATGGAGCTGATGAAGTTCTGTAAGATGGAGATAACGATGGAGATCAGGGAGATCGGGGACGAGATGGCAACCATGAAGGAGAAGTCAGTCTCGTCATCTGGCATCGGAGGGGGCGGTCGCACGGAGCCTTTTCGCGAACCAGATCGACCCCCAGGTTCCAGAAGTTGGACTTTCCCCGTTTCGACGGCAAGTCTGATCCGAGGCTCTTCATCAACAAACGTGAGTCCTATTTTCGTCAACAACGCACCATGGACGAAGAGCGCATCTGGATGGCGTCTTACAACCTCGAAGGCGTCGCCTAAGAGTGGTTCATGCAACTCCAGGAGGACGAGGGCACGCCGTCGTGGGTGCGATTCAAAGATCTCATTGATCTGCGTTTCGGGCCGACACTGCGCTCGACTCCCCTATTCGAGTTGATAGAGTGCCGATGCACCGGCACCGTGGATGAGTACTCCAACCACTTCAAGAGCCTCCTCTTTCGCGCTGGGCGGCTTGATGAATCCCAGCGGGTGCAGCTATTCACCGGCGGTCTACTTCCACCTCTCAGCCACGCCGTCCGGCTTCACAATCCGGAGACGCTGGCAGCAGCCATGAGCCTCGCCCGGCAAGTCAAGTTGATGGAGATCGACAAGCTGGCGGCAACTCTGGCCAAGCCGGCGCAGCGCGCGCCCCTGGCCGTTCCGACACCACACCGGGCGTTGGCAGCACCCTAGGCGCCCCCGCTGCTCGCGCTACCAGCACCGGCGGTGAGTGCTGCACCAGTCGCACGCGAGTGGCAACCGGGTCACCGTCTCGCCAAGGAAGAACAGGAGGAACACCGCCGACTCGGGCTGTGTTTCAACTGTGATGAGAAGTACTTCTGGGGCCACAACCGCACCTGCCGCCGCATCTTCTACGTCGAAGGCGTTGTGCTGGAGACGGACGACGATGCAGGGGTGCTGCTGCTCCAGTGGGGGAGCCCCCCATCTACTTGTTACATGCAGTGGTCGGGGTGCCTGCCTACGACACGTTGCAGGTCCGCGCGAACCTCGGGACAGCAGTGCTGGTCGCCCTCCTCGACACGGGATCAACGCACAACTTCATCAGGGAGCGCGCAACGTACCACTCCGGGCTGCACATCTAGCCGTGCCCATGGCTCACCGCCACCGTGGCCAACGGCGAGAGCATCATCTGCCCGGGGGTCATCCGAGACGTGCCAGTCACGATGCATGGCGAGACGTTCCACGTCGACCTCTTCGTCATGCCTTTGGCGGGTTTTGACCTCGTCCTGGGCACTCAGTGGTTTGGTACCCTCGGGCCCATCGTCTGGGACGTCGCCGCGTGAACCATGCAGTTCCAGCGTGTGGGACGTGCTGTCTGCTGGACCGGCCTCGCCTCCGCTGACATACCGGCACTCCGCGCCGTCACGACGACTCCGACACCGAGGCTACAGCCCCAGCAGTCCCGGGAGCCCTTCCTTGACGCCCTACTTCACACCCTCGGCGACGTCTTCACCGAGCCCAGGGGACTTCCACCCAAGCGGTCACGGGACCATCGCATTATCCTCAAGCCGGGAGCGCTGTCGGTGGTGGTCCGCCCGTACTGATACCCGATGGCACACAAGGACGAACTCGAGCGGCAGTGCACCGCCATGATCGAGCAGGGCATTGTTCGCCGCAGCGATTCGGCGTTCTCCTCACCAGTACTCCTCGTTAAGAAGCCGGACGGTTCCTGGCATTTTTGCGTCGACTATAGGGCGCTGAACGCGCTCACCATCAAGGACGCCTTCCCAATTCCGGTGGTGGATGAGCTGCTGGACGAGCTCCACGGCGTGAAATTCTTCACTAAGCTCGACCTGAGCTCGGGCTACCACTAGGTCCGGATGTGCACGGAGGACATCCACATGACGGCCTTCCGCACCCACGACGGCCTGTACGAGTTCCTGGTGATGCCGTTCGGGCTGTGCAATGCCCCGGCAACGTTCGAGGCTTTGATGAATGATGTGTTGCGACCGTTTCTTCGTCGGTTTGTTCTTGTGTTTTTTATGACATTTTGATCTACAATACGAGCTGGGGAGAACACCTTCGTCACATCCGTGCCATCCTCGAGGAGCTTCAACGCCATCAGCTATTCCTCAAGCGCACCAAGTGTGCGTTCGGCGCAGCGTCGGTCGGCTACCTCGGCCACGTCATCTCTGCGGCGGGCATCGCCATGGACCTGGCCAAGGTCCAATCCATCCGGGACTGGCCCACGCCCCGATCATCATGGGTGGTACGGGGTTTCCTCGGCCTGGCGGGCTACTACCGAAAGTTCATCCACCACTACGGTACCGTAGCCGCGCCGTTGATAGCCTTGTTGAAGAAGAAGGGATTCTCGTGGAGCGAAGGAGTCGCGACGGCATTTGCAGCACTCAAGGACGTGGTCACCTCGGCCCCCATCCTCGCCATGCCGGACTTCTCCAAGCCATTCATTGTCGAGTGCGACGCATCATCCCACGGTTTCGGCGCGGTGCTGGTCCAGAGCGGCCACCCCATCGCGTTCTTTAGCCGGGCTATCGCCCCCAGCATCAGGTGCTGGCAGCCTACGAACGGGAGCTCATTGGGCTTGTCATGGCGGTTCGACACTGGAGGCCGTACCTGTGGGGATGCCAGTTCGTCGTCAAAACTGACCACTACAGCCTCAAGTACCTGCTAGATCAGTGGCTTGCGATGATCCCACAACACCACTGGGTCGGCAAGCTCCTGGGCTTCGATTTCTCCGTCGAGTATAAGCCCAGGTCGACCAATGTGGTGGCAGATGCCCTCTCTCGCTGCGACACGCCGGACAACGGGGCTCTCCTAGCCCTCTCGGCCCTGCGCTTCGACGTCCTCAGCCGACTTTGTCAGGCACAACTCACCGACGTCGCCCTCGTTGCCATACACGACGAGGTGAAGGCCGGCACCAGGCGCGTGCCCTGGTCAGTGGTCGATGGGATGGTCCAGTACACCGGCCGGCTCTACTTACCACCATCTTCACCGCTGCTCCAGGAGCTGCTGGCAGCTGTGCACGCCGAAGGCCACGAGGGGGTCCAGCGCACGCTGCACCGCCTTCGACGCGACTTTCATTTTCCTAACATGAAGCAGGTGGTGCAAGATTTTGTGTGGGAGTGCCCTACCTGCCAGCGCCACAAGTCCGAGCATCTACACCCGGCGGGGCTCCTACTTCCTCTACCGATTCCATAGGGAGTCTGGACGGACGTGGCGTTGGACTTCGTCGGAGCCCTACCCAGAGTACGTGGCAAGTCCGTCATCTTGACAGTAGTGGACAGGTTTAGCAAGTACTGTCACTTTATTCTACTGGCGCATTGATACTCGGCGGAGTCCGTGGCTCAGGCATTCTTAGCGGAGATTGTCCGCCTCCATGGTGTGCCGCAGTCCATGGTGTCGGACAGCGATGTATGAGGAGCCATGCTGAAGAGCGTGGGCCTCATGGCTCCAGATGTGATGAGTCATTGTCAACAATAGTCAAAGAGGACAGAAGAAGAGAGAAGATCTGCTGCGTCTGGGCCGCGTGTGACTCAGGTACATGAGCAGCGAGCGATTGTCGGGCAGAGGGGCCGCGAAGTCGGGCTGGCCCAATCCGGGTACATGGGCTAGGAGCAGCATAGGATCCACTGGGCTGTTGACCAGGATTGACTCAGGTACACGGGCGGCGAGTGATTGCCGGGCTGAGAGAGCTACGGGATCAGGCTAGCCCAATCCGGGTACCTGGTGCAAAGTTGGTGGAGGCTTTGTCAGTTTCGGCGTAAAACTGACGACCGCTGATCTTATATCAGACTGTCCAGAAGAGAAGCCGTAGTCGCTACGAAAGCTTAGCTTCCGGATAAGTCATCTGTAAATAGGAGTTTACTATTTTGTCCCTAGGCCCACATTCAGTCAGTCGAGTCTGTAAAAATATCCTAAGGGCAGTTTAGTCTTTTCCTTTTATTTCAGCGTCTGTAAAAAACCGTAAGGGGCTGGTGGAATATTCCTAGCTATTGATCAATTGGTCGACTCCACTGCAGGTTCGGAGTTATTAAGTTTTCTTGACGCGTACTCCAGTTATCATCAGATATGGTTGAAACGCGAAGATGAAATCAAAACAAGCTTCGTAACTCCTTCAGGAGTCTTCTGTTATGTAAGAATGCCCTTTGGCTTAAGAAATGCCGGGGCTACTTTTTCGAGGTTAGTTGCTAAGGCTCTAGGTCATCAATTAGGTCGTAATGTAGAGGCCTATATGGATGATATTGTAATAAAGAGTGCTTTAAAGCACCAACATAGCCTAGACTTAGCAGAAACATTTAATAGCCTTCGGGCATGTGGAATCCGTCTTAACCCCGAGAAATGTATTTTCGGAGCTAAGGCTGGGAAGTTGTTAGGGTATTTAGTTTCAAGCAAAGGGATTGAAGCTAGCCCTACTCATATAACTGCGCTGCAGAAGATGGCTCCTCTAGAGAATTTAAAGCAAGTGCAAAAGCTGACTGGCCGTCTGGCAGCACTTAGCAGGTTTTTGGCAAGGTCTGCGGAGAGAAGTTTGCCCATCTTTAAAGCATTGAAAGGGTCCGAAGATTTTGCATGGACACCGGAGTGTCAGAAAAGCTTCGAAGATATTAAAGAGTATCTCAATAATCTTGCTACACTCACGGTGCCTATTGTGGACGAAACCCTACTCCTCTACCTTGCATCTACAGGCTCTGCTGTCAGCGCAAGTCCTTGTCATAGAAATGGATTTCAATGGGAAGTTGGTACAAAATCCAGTTTATTTTGTGTCCAAAGCATTGTCAGGAGCGAAGACAAGGTATTCCGAGCTCGAAAAGTTCACTTATGCTCTGATAATGGCTTCGAGGAAATTGAGACATTATTTTCTGGCTCATAATGTAATCGTACCAACTTCGTATCCTTTGGGAGATATGCTCCGAAGTAGAGACTCCACTGGAAGAATTGGAAAGTGGGCAGTCGAACTAGCACCTTTCGGCATATCCTTTGTGGCAAGAACAACAATCAAATCACAAGTCTTGGCAGACTTTGTAGCAGAGTGGACTCCCCCTGCAGCGTGGGTTCTGGAGAAGTCAAGCGAAGGAATTTGGACTGTTTATTCTGATGGGGCTTTTCAAGCATCCGGAGTAGGTGTTGGAGCAGTTTTAATTTCACCTTCAGGGCAAAGAGCAATGTACTCCGCAAGACTCAACTTTAAGTCTACCAATAATATAGCGGAGTATGAAGGGATTTTACTGGGACTCCGAAAAGCGCGTGCCCTAGGGTCTACAAGAGTTGTTATAAAGACAGATTCTCAAATAGTAGCAGGGCACGTAGATAAAAGTTTTCAAGTTCGGCATCCACAGCTTGCAAGGTACTTAGAAGAAATCCATAAGATCGAAGCACAATTCAAGGGTATTTCCATTCAGAGTATACCAAGAGCAGAAAATGTGCAAGCAGACATCTTAGCAAAAGTTGCAGCCGGAGCTATGGATATACCAGAAGAAGTTTTTTATGAGGAGCTCAGTACACCTTCGGTGCCACAAATTCCCTCCGCAGAGATTCTTTGCATTCCAAGTACAGATTGGAGAAATTCGATCATAGAACTTTTGCAAGGAGGAGCAAATTCATCTGAAGAGCCACAATTTTCAAGATTGAAACTCAGGGCCAGGAATTATCAAATAATCAACGGTATTTTATACAAGGCTGGAGTATGTTCCCCTCTACTCCGATGTATATCACAAACCGAAGGTCAAGATATTCTTCGAGAAATTCATGAAGGCCTTTGTGGTAGCCATCTGCCCACCCGATCTTTGGCAGGAAAAACACTTCGCCAGATGCTTTATTGGCCTACAATAGTAGCAGATGCGGAGAATTAAGTTCGCACGTGCCAAGGATGTCAGTGGATGGGACGACGGAGCCATCGCCCACCAACAGCTCTTCAAGTTATTGCTCCAGTATGGCCCATGGCCAGATGGGGTATGGATTTGATTGGTCCCTTTCTAGCAGCTAAGGGAAATCTAAAGTTCGCAGTAGTAGCTATTGAATATTTTTCTAAGTGGGTAGAAGCAGAGCTTTTAACAGCTATCACTTCGAACAATGTACAGAAATTCTTTTGGAAGAGCATCATTTGCCGGTTCGGAGTGCCTAGACAACTCACAGTTGATAATGGAACACAGTTCGATGCAGAACCTTTCAAGATCAATGAGCTTAGACCGGGTCATCTTGTTTTACGAAGCATCATAGCGCCAGGAAAATTATGAAATAAATGGGAAGGTCCATACCTAATTGTTCGTTCAGGGCGTCCTGGCTTTTTTAAACTAGCTAATTTAGAAGGTGAAGAGTTAGCACATACTTGGCATGCGGAGCACCTAAAGCGATACTTCGCATAGGGGCTCCTTGTAATCATTTGTAATCATCCTCCGAATTAATAAAGCATATGGTTCAGATAGTGCCTACCCCTCATAAACTTCCAGCTTCCGAGTGGACGCACTGGAACCGTGGAGTTGACCGAGATGGAAGTGTCATTAATTTGAATCATATTTTCGGGCTTTGAACCATTGGTTCGAAGTTTCCAACGTGGGGGCTGACATAATCCGGAGTCCAAGCCATCGGCTTGTAGGCATCCGTAAAAGAGCCCAAAACCACATCATACGGAGTCCAAGCCATCGGCTGGTAGACATCCGTAAAAAGAGTCCAAGGAGACCAAATCATGCGGAGTCCAAGCCACTGGCTTGTAGACATCCGTAAAAAGAGTCCAAAGAGACCAATGCGAACTCCAAATCACTGGTTTGACAAAATTCGCAAAAAAGAGCCGAAGGAGGCCAAAACAAAACAGAGTTTGAGCCATGAGCTTCGAATGTCTGTTAAGAAAGTCCAAAGTGACAAATTATCTAAGACACTAAAGTGTCCGGAAAGTTATCTCAAGTGATTTCTTTCAAAAACAGAAGGTACTAAGTTGCCATTCTTCAGACTACAAATAGTCGAAGACATTTTATAAGATTTTAAAAGATCTTTAAATTACTGAGGGGCTCCGAACCCCCAAAATTGTACTCCTAAGTTTTTCTTTGTGCCTAACCATCTTTGAATACAGTTTGAAGTTGCTTACGCCCAAAGAGGGGCTAATAAATAGGGAGACAATTTTAAAATCGATATTTATTATTCGAGCAAATATGATTACATCATGAAAAATTGGTATCTATACCAAGAAGGAATCGAAGACCTCTTCGATCTCTAGAGCTAGGATTGGAACGACTAGTTCCAGTGTCGGGAGTTCTAACAACTTTGCGTTTAACTCTTCTACCTCCCTTCGAAGCTCTAAAGTCTTTTTGTTCTTGTTGAAGCTCGGCCCAAGTTCGAAGCCTTTCAGGACTTCTTTCCCAGCTTCCAAGTTCTTCAGGCTTTTTACCTTGAACCCCATCTTCGTCTTCGGACCATACAATGTCTTCAGAAGACGAAGTTTCCAAGTTAACTTCTTTTTCTTCCTCTTTAATACAAGATAGTATATCTTTATTTATTTCAGACGTAATTGCTCCGGAACTATCTCGATGAACTAGAAATCGAGGACGCTTGTGAAGTTTTAAGATATCGAAGGTAGCCCATAATAAGCGAAGTTCGTCGTTAACATCTAACACTTCGATGTCTTCCATATGAGGCAAAGCCTAAAAACATGATAAACAAATCTTCATTCATAAATATACATAAGCGTAATGCTTTACATAGTTGAAGGTCCTAAGGTAATTCTAAACCTGCGGGTTTGGAGGAGGCTGACTGCTCGAAGCTTGGGACCGAGCCTGCTTCTGGCGTTGTCCTTCGTCAATCCAGGCCTTGATCGCAGAACGACCTTCAGCTCTCCATGAAGTTTGAAAGGCTTGCCAAGCAGCGGCCACACCTTCGGAGGGAGTAAGAAGCTGGTCGTCATCGAAGGTAATAGGACTCTCTCCTGCGCTCGGAGTTATCGATCGACCCAGATCTTCGTAGTAACGAAGTAGGCCAACAGCAGCCACTTGTCCAGAGATTTCTCCGTAACGAATGCCTGCTGTCTTCATTTGCTTCGCTACTCCTTGAATCCTTTTCAGCCGGCGCAGTAGGGAGATGTTGTCATCCGAAGGAAGCGTCCCAGTAGTACCGAAGTACTCCAGAACGCCTAGCAATTGGTCCATGACCTCTGCAGCTACCTTCTCAGACTTCAGCTTATCTTCAATTAACGCATCCTTCATCGAAGTTAGCTCTTCTATTACTCCAGAGAGCCTAGCCACTTCCGTAGTTAAAGAATTCTTATGATTCAGTAGCTGGCTAGCTTCTTCTCGGAGCCTAACAAGCTCGGCCCCCGCAGTAGCGTGCTCCGCCCGCATCTTTTCAATTTCTGCTCGAAGCACAATTTTTTCTGCTTCGAGCTCCTTGTTCGCAGCCTCCAAGCTTTGTCTGGCCCTGCGCTCCGTTGAAACCATGTTGTCCATGTGGACCGCTCGACCTTCGGAGATTGTCAGATTTCATTGAAGAGTTGCATTTTCCTCTCGAAGGCGAATGATTCCACGTTCAGTGGAGATGTTCACAGCTCGGGCCAAGACTGTTTGCTGCGAAAAGAAAAAACCAAGGTGAGAAATTATTTGTATATAAATTTGATTCTGTTTTGCAGATACTTCATACCTGGTATGCTGCGCGTTCCATGGCAGCGTTAAGCTCCGAGCTCTCCGCCTCGCTCAAGATATCCACCAAGTCCGTCTCCCCGACTTCGTGACTTGCTCGATCCAAAGGCTCGAGCAAAGTCCGAAGCTCAGTTCTTCGCTCCAAGAAAGGAGCTAGAAGGGGGAGCATGCTTAAGGCTTGTTTGTTATCTTCGTTTGGCGAAGTCCCAGAGTGTTGAGCTGTGGTCTTCGGAGCCCCAGTAGACTGGCCCCCCTCAGTAGATTGGCTCTCGTCTGTTGACTCAAACGGAGTTGATCCTGAGCTCGGAGCAGGGAGGGGGTCCATCTTCCCTTTGCCTTTTCCAGGCCCCATTTGAGTGGCTCCTGGAATTGGCTCCGAAGTTGTCGAAGGTCCCGGAACTGCATCTTCGGGACGGACCTCTTCTATGGAAGTGGACTCTGTAAAAACAAAGGTATTATACATTGTATAATTTTACAGGAAAAAGGATAAAAGAATTATTCGAAGTTTACCTTCGACATTTTGGCGGCGGGTGAGCATTGGACTGCTCGGCGGGTCGAAGGCAAGATCTTCGTCAGAATCAAGCGTCAAATCTTCGACTGTCGGAGCATTATCCTGAACAGCCGTTGTTGCTTCACCCAGAATCGAAGCTGCAGTGACTTCGACTCCACTTTCATCAACACGGGCTCCGTCCTGAGGTAAATCTTCTTGAACAACCGGAGTCCTCGCTTGCTCAAGATTCTCTTGAGACTCCGACACGTTCGCAGTCTCGTCAATTCGTACAGCTCTTTGGGCTGCATCCTCGTCAATCAACCTCACTAGAAACCTACTTTCATCCTCCTGAGAATCGGAGATTGAAGCCCTTGGGCTTGAAGGCGCAGGAACTTTTGGCTTTCGAGCCACCTTTTTAACCGGAGTCTTGGCGGAGCTCGAAGTTCCAGCTTCGGCTTTCTTTTTCTTGGGCCCTTTCTCCGAAGGTACCCATTCCATCAGAAGGGGTGGAACAATCTCTAGCAGCCCCCATACTCTGTTAGATCGTTCACAACTACCAACCAATTTGATTCTCCATTCTTTCTCGGTCGGAGTTGGAACGCACAAAATCTTCTCCGAAGCCCGTACAATTTGCTCCAAAGTTATAGGGGCTGAAGAAGCTAAAAAACGAGTTAAGTTTGTTAATTCCTCGAATAAATATACATAGAGTATGTTGTTTTCGAAGTTACCTGCAGGACTCGAAGTTGAGGAAATTTTTCGAAAACCGCCTTCCGAATCTTCCTCGAAGATGATAGGCCAGTTGGCCATCAGGGGAGAAATTTGAAGCCCTAGGAATTCTTCGGCTAAGTCCCGCATGCTCAAACGACGACTGATTTTTTGAAGCAAGCTCAAGCGAGCTTCGAGTTGGCCTAGATCCGGGTGCACTAAAGCTTCCTTTCGGAAGTGGATTTCTCGCAGAGGTCTAGTTAGGCGGCTGCTCGCCCCAACTTCGGCGTAAAACCAACTCAAGATCCAATTAGTATACCATCTAGCATTAATGGCCTTGGCAGGAAACCGGAGAGCATATTCGTCCCGGAGTCTGAAGTTGATACTTCCGAAGGCCATTACTATCTTTTCACCTCCGGAGCCTACGAAGGTCTTCGGTTGACATGATGCTCTGTGTAGTGCTGTGAAGATGGCGAGACGCGCTACCGCATTCGGAGAGAGTTGAGGGAGGGTGACGTGGAACAAGTCTAAAACTTCCGCCAAGAAGTCTACAGTAGGAAGCCCCAAACCAGCTTCGAAGAAGGCTTCGAAGACGACCACTTCTCCGGGTCTTGGTGACGGAATGATTTCCTTTCCAGGTTTGCGAATCATAACCCCCGAACTAATCTTGCCTTCTACTGCGGCCGCAAGCGATTCTCTTCTGCAGGTTGAAGGTCCCAGTTGATAAGACTGGTCCATATACTTCGTTGACACCGGAAAGAGGTCTTGGGGGCCAACATTTTGGGGATTTCCTCCCACTGGCGCCATTACCGCCACTAAAGGAGTTGGAGTTGCCGTCGCTGATGATGCAGCCGCTGCTGTCGCAGCAGCTTGCTGCTGAGCCAAGGCTGAAGTTGCTCCAGGACCTTTGAAACTAGTTTTCGCCATTGGATCTTGCGGACTGTTTTAGAGGAGAAATGAGGGCTAGGGCTCAGTTGATGGCTTGTTTGCACGAAAGCAGTGAAAAGGTACTCAAGAAGGGTCTGGACTCTCTATTTATAGCCCAGACCCTGATTTTTTACCGTTTGCCTATGCCGTTTCGCATTCTCAACCGTTACTTTGCTCCGAAATTAAAGCATTTCGTAACTTCCGTTAGAAGAAAGAAGCCAACAGCTATTTCTTCTAAGCCTAAGAAGACTTTCAGACTTTTCGAGTTAGTTCTAAGTTACTTCGAAAGTAATTTTATTAGAAATTGATTCAAAGTTTATATCTCCACGTAGTTCGTAGATGGTTTAAATCTGCTAACCCCTACGCATGATCTTTTTTCTTGCGTATACTGCTCTCCTAACATTACAGATTCAGCGGAGAAGCGTATTCGAGGGGCTACTATTGGGGGCAAATATTCCATCTTCAGGGTTATTACAGTGATGAAATAAAGACTGATGATTAAGACGAAGACTTCCAGCATATAACTTCGAAGATGTATTAAGTCAAGTTCGAAGTATGACGAAGGACTCTAGTTCGGAGTATATATTCGAACTTGGATTCTTCCGGGAGCTTCTTTGCCAGCTAAGATGGAAGACTTATCTTCTTTCTCATTAGATTAGTCTTTTACCATTTTAGCCCTATTGAGGGTACCGAATAGTTTCCACTATGTCGGTTGTAATAGAAGGGTAAAAATGTCTTTTCCTTAATGTTTGAGCCTATAAATACCCCCCGTTTAACCCTGTAATAAGGACCGAATACAAGTTATTCAATACACACTTTCAAACTATTTTAAGCTATTATCCTTTCGGAGGCTTGAAATAGTTCCTTTCGCAAACATTTCGTTTGTTAGTTTCTAATCTTCAGAAACCTGTCAGCGTAATCTTTTACGCCAACAGGTCACCCTTTCAAGAAATCACTTTTTTAATCAAGGATTGGGTCATTTGTGTTTCCTGCACTCTCTCTCTCCCTCCATGCGCCGCTAGGAATGTTCTCCTGTTCATCGTGAGTTCATCACGTTTTTCACGCATTTGGAAGTTTTTATTCCTGTAATTTTGTGTGCAGCGTTTTCTGAGGCTTCGACTCTGCGTGTGAGTGTTTTTATTCCCGAGCAAATCATTCTCTCTGACTGCTTCGTTTCTGTTCTTCACGTGAGAGTACTAGTGTAACACCCCAAATTTCCAAAACAATAAAAATATTATTTAATTCAATTTCCTGGATTTTATATTTCTGAAAATACCTTTAATATCCTTTATACCCTTTTGAACTACAACATAGAGTTAATGACCAAACCAGGAACTGAAAATTTTTGTATACACTGCCAAGGCCAAGATATATTTTTGAGAATTTTTACAAATTTTTATACACTTTGGAAATGCCCCAAAAGATTTAATCTATTTTCTGTAATTATTTTAAATCGAAAAACCTTTGAAAACATTAATGGGCTTCCCCCTCCCTACTCTCTCTCTCGACCGGCCCAGCCCACTCCCTCCCGCGTGCTCGGACTGACACCCGGGTCCCGCATGTCAGTGAGCCCTCCACTCTTCGCGCGCGCGCCCGACACCCCGGCCCCACCCGTCAGCTCGCTCCCTCGCGCATCCGCGCCCGCTGGCCAGTGGCCCCCGCCTGTCAGCTTCGTCATCAACCTCGAACCAACCCCCCTAATCCCGCTGGCCGAGAACCTCGCCTCAGATCCACTCGCCGGCTCCCCCTCCCGTTAAACCGACCCCGGCATTGAATTCCCCGAGGCCCGCCGATCAATTAAGCGCGTTAAGGCGCGCGTTTAAGCCTCTGGATCGCATTCACGCGCATGGCTGCGCCTTTGCCGCTGAGTAAAGCCCTCTTCGACTTTCCTTGCATGCGACGCCCGTTAAACCTCGCCGGCACGCCTATTTAAGCCCCCTGGCCACCCGCACTCGATCCCCTACGCCCACTCGCCTCGAGCATGATCAGAACGCCCTCCATTCGGTTTTTAGCGTAACACCGCCGCCCGCCCTCCAGCCATCGACCGCCATCGCCGGAGTCCCCCTCCGTCCTCGTCGACCGCACCTCTGCGACCGCAAGGACCGCCCCTACCTCGGCCACACCTCCGCTGGCCAAGGAGATCGCCGGATCACCATCGCCGTCGAGTACCCGAGGAACCCACCACGTCTACCCTCGCCGCCGACCGCGCTCCGTCGACCCCTCGCCTCGCCTAAGGTACCGTCGTGACCGCCATAGTGTCCTCTTTCCATTTCTAGGCTTATCTAGGGGCGCCGTCGCTCGCCGTGGCCCTTGGCCCGCTCGCCGTCGTCGGGGAAGATGACCGGCACGGGTCGAGTACCCGTGCCGTGTCGGATCTGATCCCGACCGTGCGATAGCGATCGGACGACGCGTGTGAGCCCACGTACGCGATCTAATCCGCACCATCAGATCTGGTCAAAGCGGTACATTTTAATCTCGCGCGTTCATTTACATTTAAAACCCGCGATCGATCTCGTGCATCCACGTGGTACCCTTTCACGCGTTTTAATCCTGGCCGTTCGTTATCACTTAAGCGCCCCACCTCGCCTGCGCACGTTGGATCTGGATCCAACGGTCCAGATTGGGCCGGTCCACGCGCACAGTGCGCGGGTTCACCGTGGGCCTGACTCACCGTGGACCCGAGAGATTTAAAATTTGAAAATGAATTCCAGAAATGCTTTTAAACTTGTAAAATTCATATCTGGCGCATTTGAACTCTAAAAATTGCCATTTCAATTTCAAAAAATTCGTAATATTATTCTCTACACATTAGTTCAATAAAAACAATATGTTACTTTAGACTTTTTCATGATAATTTAAATGGACATTCAAATACCTTTCGGTTAAAAATATAAATTCAACTATTTAAATTTCAGTAAAATTTATATTTATTCCTTTCTGTTTATATACTAAAACCACTAAGTTTTCTCTGAACCATTCATTTTAAATTAATTAGAAAACTTAAAATGGGATTATTCACACTTAAAATCCCTTTTATGAAAGACAACTTTTCATTTTAATTCCTAAAATTATTTATGAAATAAATTTTAGAACCTTAACTACTTAATTTATTTTTAAACCAACTTTAACCTATGTGCTTATCATGTAATGCTATATTGTTTGATTGAATGTTGTGTTCATTTTATTTTACCTTATTATATTGGAAAGACTACGACGCCGTCGAGGAGCCGGAATATTTCCCGGAAGTTCCTCCCTCACCTTTCGCTGAACAAGGCAAGTCACCAAACCAATCTTTTGAGCATATTGAACCCATGTTTGATTAAACTATCGCTAAAACACATAGGTTATACATGCATTAGTCAAATAAACCCTTACAATATATTTATTTAGGATCCCCCGACCTTGATGTGCAACCCAAGCCATGCTCTCTAGCCTAAACTCCTTGTCACCATATGATAAATGTTATTAGCTAGTGTCCAATGTATCGACACGATCGCTATAGGATAAAAATGAGTCATAGTACATGGTTCTACTATATGATCCCCATTGTTTCTTATCTATGGAATTCTGTCGGTGTTGGAGTTGTGGTTATGAGTGAATGCATGGTGGGTTCCGGGTGCAACCTAGGGCATTGGTCGGTAGCACCCGGGGCACTATAAGGACCGGTCTGAGGGATTCGTTGCAATACACTTCCGTACTAACCACAAGTCTAGTGGGTAAGTCCTAACTAAGGTATGGAGTGTTCCAAACCGAGGCCACCATTTGGAGATGGGTCAAGCAGCACCTGCGGGTGGCTTGTACCAACGTGGCGCAAAAGGGGGTGCGACGTTAGCCAGGATGCGGCCCGGCGCGCCGGCGAAACCTAGAGCTGGTGGTTATCGCTTGGAGCATTTCATGCTGAGGTTTTGGCACGAGTTCCCGTGGTATGGGTCATCTCGTTTGGGATGAGTGCGTGCCTTGTGGGTACAGTAGTACATCTCTGATCAGAGTCTTAAATCTTTTCGAAAAGCCGAGCCCACGGTCAAGGGCGAGTTGCGTGACATCCCACAGTTAGTTTACTTGAATATGGATGTGCATATTGTTTGACATGTAAGGACTGTTGTGCGAGGAGGTAAAACGTACTCCTCGAGTTAGATGATGTTGATGATGCTCATGTTTACTTTTCCGTATGATTAAAATTGACTACACTAAATGCAATAACTGAAAATGTACTTTTCCGCACTGTTAGCCATTACACTTCCTTGTTTATTATCCTGCATTATTACTTGCATTTGCGGTGGCTTGTTGAGTACTTTTTGTACTCATACCCATTGGACCCCACAGAGGATGCTTACTATGAAGACGGTCTGGAGTAGCGACCCACTCAAGAAGAAAGATCATGAAGAAGACGTTCGTCATGCTTTTATTTATTTACTTAATTTTTACTCTGATGTAATAAATATGGTCTGCGTACCATGAATATTGTCGTATGTACGATTGTCACATGATGAACCTCTTGTTATTATTGTTTTTCTATGGAAATTCAATAATGTCTCGATTTTGATAAATCGGGGCGCCACAACTAGTTCATGCGGATTGCAGCAAGTAGTACTATTTTCCTGTGGCTACAGTGTGCTAGTACTTTAGCCTTGCTTTTTCCTGGTATAGCTTTTTGATCGAACAAATAGGGTCTAACTTTTCTCTAGCTGTTTCTGGCGAAGCCCCCTTTACTATTTGAAGTCTTTTAGCTTTGTGAAGCAGGCTTCGACCAGACTTCTTCGAAGGCTTTGCTAGAACTCTCAACTCCGAACTTGAACTATGAATCTAGCTTCAAAGTGTTCTCTGTTCTAAATTTTTTGTTTTGACATACTTCGGCAGTTCTTGCGAAGCATACTTCGACAGGCTTCGAAGTTAACTTCAAAGCATGTCTCTTTGGAAGACTTCGCTCGGAGTGTGTTTTCTGAGAAATTGTTCTACTGTTGTCATCTTCGTGGATCTCAGTTTGTGGGTTCGAAGCTTGTCATTCGAAGTATGTTTAAAGGCTTCGTTCTCTTGTGAGAGCACCAGCAGACTCCGTTTCGAAGTTAGTATGTGAGTCGAACACTTCGGTAGTCATACTTCGATCTAGCTAGCTTCGAAGGTTGTGTGGTAGGCTTCATTTTGGTCTTGCTGCTGTGTGTTTGGCTTCGCTATACTTTCGAAGATTGCTTTTCTGTGAACTTTGTTCGAAGCTTTCAGATTGGAGTATAGGCTTCGAAGTACACTTTTCGAAGCAGGCTTCGATACTTTCATACTTCGCTTCGAAGCATACTTCGTTTCTTTGCCACACACTTGTCCGATCTAGTCTAGACTCGTCTCACCACACTCATAGACAAACCTCGACTGGATCAACCTTTGGCACTTTCACGACGGCCTTCGACAAAGGGCTCCGAAGCAGGCTTTGACTCTGCGAAGTGGGCTTCGACACTTTGAAGCAGGCTTCGACTATATGGGCTTCACATCACGCATGCTTTGCCAAGTTTCGAACAGGAGACAAATTTTGAACAGTAACTTCTCATCTCATTCTATGTGCACTTAGATTATTTTACTGAGAAGTTTGATCTGCCATGTTTTGAATATTTTGTTTATCTGCCTATTAGCACTGTATTGGTGTTTCTCTGTTTTGGACACTAGTTGTTTCTAGGCTAGATACTTTTAGGCTTGGGTGATCTGTTCTGCTGCTTAGTCTCTTGAGGTGCGTTGGGTGTAGGGAACATGCCATTGATTCGAAAGAATTTTTAGGTGCCCATTCACCCCCCTCTGGTCGCTACTTTCGGTCCTACAAGTGGTATCAGAGCGAGGTTAGGGTTTTTCCATACCTTAACCGGTTCTAAACCCCAGTAGTGATCATGACGTCTCCTAGCAAGGTCCCGTCCTTGGAAGCTTATGACTATAATTATTGGAAGACTCGTATGTGAGCCTATCTCATGAGCCAAGGCTCAGACATCTAGGACATTTGCGTTCACGCTACGTTTGTTATATTGCCAGTTGCTGAGCATGGTACTCCTGGTATCATTGCCCAGCATCTGAACAATACTAAAGCTATGAACATTTTGTTTTCTGGTTTAGATCCCACTGAGTTTGAGCGTGTGAGCCATCTCTCTACTGCAAGAGAGCTCTGGGCTACCCTCAAGGCACACCATGAGGGTACAACCCAGGTCAAGGCTCGGCTCTATCATACCTACCGGCGTGAATATGAGAATTTCACACAAAAGCCGGGTGAATCTGTTGAGGCGTTGTTTGGTCGTTTTCAATCGATCATAAACAAGCTTCGGGACAACAAGGCTGAGGATGTTCAGTTAGTCTCAGATCATGAGCAGGCGCTGAAGGTTCTCCATACCTTGGACCCAAAGATCTAGGAAATCAAGGTATCCTCTATCATTGAGAGCACATCTTATGATACCTTGACCATTTCTGAACTGTTTAGCAAGCTGAAGGCCACCGAGGTTGATATCCAGTTGAGATCAAATCTCACTGGCTCTGGATCAAAGTCTCTGGCCCTTGCTACATCTTCTGTTGATCCCTCTTCTGTGAGCTATGTTGGGTTCTCTTTGATGTCTATCACTGAGGACCAGCTTGAGTCTTTGGGAGATGATGATTTGTGTCTTTTTAACAACCGAGTGCGTCATGTTTATGAAAAAAGGATGTTCAAAAGACACGGCACGAAATCGCTGACTGCCCCAAGCGCAATGGTCACAAGAAGGGCACCGGTGGTGGCTTCCACGACTCCGGCAAGCATGACAGCTCCTCCTTTAACAAGGGCAAGCCAAAGACCAGATTCTTCAGAAAATCCCTGAAGGACTACTGGCGAGAGAACAAGAAGCGGGACAAGGCTTTCTTCGCCGAGATGGAGAAGAGCTACTCCAAGCAATCCACGTCTTCTTCCTCTTCATCAAGCTCAAGCGATGAGGAGATCGTCATCAGGAAGGGGAAGGACAAGGACGATCCGGCGGGTCTTTGCTTCATGGCCTTCGGGGACAGACCGAAGAGCCGCTTACATCAGCGCCGAAGATCCCGCAAGAGCTTCTGCTCAATGGCTCTTGGGGATAAGGAAGAGAAGGGCTCCTCCAATGACTCCGATGACGACGACAACGAGAAGGTATCATCTTATGAACGCGAAATCGTTGATTTACTTGAAAGCAATCGTCAGGAGTTAAAATATTGGGAAAAACTGCTTAGAGGGGCTAAGAAGAGGATAGATGAATTAGAGAGTGAGTTTGCCGTGGCCAACGACAGAATTGAGAGTCTATCTTCTTCCCCTTGCTTGGGTGATATCAGTGAGTGCCCAAAGTGTGAGGTGCTTCTGTGTGACCTGTCGACTCTGAAGTCCAGGTACATAGAAAGGGTTGATGAGAGGGACGCTTTGGCCACTGAGCTTCCTTGAGAGAGGAGCTAGCTGATTCTCAGAATGAGAACTTTTACCTCCGTTCTATCCTGAGTTGGATCAGTGCTAGAGAGCCACAACTTGGCATGATGATCCAGCAGTTCAAGAGGCAGGATGGGTTTGGGGTAGGTTACACCTACACCAAGGCTGACTTTGAGAGTGCCATTAGCCGGGCAGCGGAGTGGAGTAAATTGACTCCTGAGCAGAGATATCCCAAGACTCACTCCACTGAGTCTTTCCAGGCTAGTCAGCCCAAGGATGGAGTAATCCAAGAACAACCCAAAGCTCCACCCAAGAAGCCCATATGGGTTCCAAAGCCCAGACACCTCCACACTTCTCTAGACTCTCTTCCTGGACCCTCTCAACCCAAGAAGACTACACCAAACACCACTAAGCCCAAGAACCCCAAGCCTCAACCACATCCCAAGAAGCCCACCTACCATTGTGAGTATTGTCAAAGAGAAGGGCATCTTGCGGAGTTTTGCTTCAGGAGGAAGCGGGTTGAGAGAGCAGAGAGAGCTCGTGGTGATGAGGAGCAGTTCTATCAGCAGGGTGGTAGACTACGTGTTCCTCGATGCGGGGAGAGGTTCGAGGCCAGGCCGCGTCGTGTAGGTGGTGGTAGAGCAGACGGCTTTCATGCCCGTGCTCCAGTTGGTGGTGTTCGTTCTGGCAGAGCTCCAGGCCATGTTGGCTATAGTCCTGGACCTCGTGGCCGAGGCTTTAGGCAGAACCGAGGACCACGCTTTGAGCCGCGTTTTGGTCCGAACTCTCATGATGGTTTTTGCTTTCCGTCTTTTGAGTAGATGGCTCTACACTGGTTTAGTTCTTTTGCTAAACCTAGTGCCGAACCATTTGCTCCCCCTTACAACCACTGATTGTGTAGGATCAGGGATTGGAGGACATTTGGATCATGGACTCAGGATGCTCTCGCCACATGACGGGACATCGCATATGGTTCTCCAGTCTCACTCCCCCGAGCTCCAAGGAATACATCACTTTTGGGAACAGTGGTCAAGGGAAGGTAAGTGGTATCGGTTCAATTAGCATTTCAGACCATTTCTCTTTGAAGAATGTTGCCTTGGTTGGAAATTTGAACTTTAATTTGATTTCTGTTTCACAACTTCTTGAGGATGGTTTGGAGGTGCGTTTTAAGAAGGGCAATTCTTCTGTGTTTGATTCTAGAGGGTCTTTGATTTGCCAGATCTTACCATTCGGTAAAGTTTTTCGAATTGACTTCTCTAGTTCTTTTGGCCCTTCTCGCTGTCTGATCGCCGGATCTTCTTCTGAGCTCTGGAAGTGGCATCAGAGGTTAGGTCATTTGAGTTTTGATCTGCTAGTCAGGTTGAGTTCTATGGACCTCATCCGAGGATTGCCCAAGCTTAAAATAGAGAAAGATCTAGTTTGTCATCCCTGTCGTCATGGGAAAATGGTTGCCGCTTCTCACTCACCTGTGACTCAGGTGATGACTTCGTATCCGGGTGAGCTGTTACACATGGACACTGTTGGTCTAGCTCGGGTACGCTCAGTTGGTGGGAAGTGGTACGCGCTTGTCATTATTGACGACTTTTCATGATTCTCGTGGGTTTTCTTTTTGGAGTCTAAGGATGATACTTTTCATTTTGTTCATGACCTGATTCTGAAGCTAAAGAATGAGAACAATGGTCGGATGAGAGCAATTCACTCCGACAACGGCTCTGAGTTCAAGAACTCTCAGTTCGTCAGCTTCTGTAGTGATCAGGGTCTTGACCATCAGTTTTCTACTCCTTACACTCCTCCACAGAACGACGTTGTGGAACGAAAGAACCGCACGCTAGTCGAGATGGCCAGGACGATGCTCGATGAGCACAGGACTCCTAGGCGTTTTTGGGCCAAAGCCATGAACACGGCTTGCTATCTGGCCAATCGCATTTTTCTTAGAGCTTACCTAGTTAAGACCTCATACGAGTTGCGGTTTGGCAGACAGCCCAAAGTGAGCCACTTGTGATCATTTGGCTACAAGTGCTTTGTGCTCAAGAAGGGAGGGCATTTGGACAAATTTGAGTCTCGTTGTTGGGATGGAATTTTTCTTGGCTACGCTTTGCATTCTCGAGGCTTCCGTGTTTGGAACCTCGAATCCCAGTAGCTTGTCGAGACTTGTGAGGTTTCATTTGATGAGTCCTTTCCTTCTTTAACTCCTTCTTTTGAGCTTTCTGGTGATGGTGAGCTTGGAGAGTCCATCTTCGAGGAAGATGAGGATACTCCAGCTGCTGATGAGTGTGAGCCTTCTGCACCTCCTATAGAGCCCACACCTTCTGAGACTTCGACTGAGGACGAGGGCGGACCTCTGATCACTTCTTACACTTCGATCGAGCCCCCTCAGTTGAGTAGATAGGTGCCAGCTGCTGACTTCGGTGAGGTGACTTCAGATCACCAGAGATCCCGAGCAGTTCAGCGTGATCACCCCTCAGAGCTCATCATCGGTGATTTGACTGAGAGAACTTTGCGTTCGTCTGTTGACTCGCTTGCTGTGTTTGCTGAATCTGCTTTTGTCGCATCTTTTGATCCTAGAGACGTTTCTCATGCTCTTTCTGATTCGAATTGGATTAATGCTATGCAAGAAGAGATTGAGAATTTTCTTCGCAATCGGGTTTGGACACTGGTCGAGCTGCCACCAGGATGCAACCCCATAGGCACCAAGTGGGTGTTCAAGAACAAGCAAGGTGAAGATGGGGTTGTGGTGCGCAACAAAACTCGACTGGTTGCCCAGGGTTTTTGCCAGAAGGAAGGTATTGACTTTGAAGAAACTTTCGCCCATGTTGCCCGTCTTGAGTCCATTCGCATTCTTTTAGCTTTTGCCGCTTCGAAGGGTTTCAAGCTTTTTCAAATGGACGTCAAGAGTGCTTTTCTGAACGGGTACATAGAGGAGGAGGTTTATGTTAGGCAACCCCCCGGTTTTGAGAACCCTAAGTTTTCTCGACATGTTTTTAAGCTGCAAAAAGCTTTATACGGGTTAAAGCAAGCCCCCAGGGCTTGGTATGACCGGTTGAAGCAGTTTTTGTTGGGGAAGGGCTTTGTGATGGGTTCTGTGGATAAAACTCTTTTCTTACTCAGAGCTGCTTCAGATTTCTTATTTGCTCAGATTTACGTGGACGATATTATCTTTGGCGGTACTACTATTGATCTTGTGTCCAAGTTTTCTGAGCAGATGCACAGTGAGTTTGAGATGAGCCTCATGGGTGAGCTCAAGTATTTCTTAGGGCTCCAGATCAAGCAGACCAAGGACGACACTTTCATCCACCAAGGTAAGTACACTCGTGACATGTTGAAAAATTTTGACTTTGGTGGGGAGTTGAAGCCACAGATGACCCCAATGGGCACATCTGGAGGACTAGACAAGGACGAGAGCGGCGTCAAGGTCAATGAGAGAGAGTTTCGAGGGATGATCGGTTCACTGCTGTACTTGACGGCAACAAGACCGGACATACAGTTCATCGTGGGACTTTGCGCGCGTTTCCAGTCTTCACCACGCGCGTCTCATCGGCAGGCTGTCAAGCGCATCTTCAGGTATCTCACTTATGCACCCGATCTCGGTCTTTACTATTCAGCATCATCATCTCTTGATTTATCTGTCTTTTCGGATGCTGACTTTGGTGGGTGCCGGTTGGATCGCAAGTCGACTTCCGGTACTTGCCAGTTTCTTGGTTCTTCTCTTGTCTCTTGGTCTTCTCGAAAGCAGTCTGGAGTTGCTCTTTCGACCACTGAGGTTGAGTATGTAGCTGCTGCTAGCTGCTGCTCACAGTTGGTTTGGATGATTTCCACATTACGAGATTTTGGGTTGTTCTTTCCTACCAGAGTTCCTTTGTTTTGTGACAGCACCAGTGCTATTAGTGTAGGGAAAAACCCTTGTCTCCATTCAAAAACCAAACACATTGATGTGCGTTTTCACTTTCTGTGGGATCAATATGAGAAAGGTGTCATTGACCTTGTTCATGTTGATACCCATCATCAGTTGGTTGACATTTTCACCAAACCCCTAGATCAGTCCACCTTTGAGCGTTTACGGGGGGATTTGGGTGTTGTGTATCCTTTTTAGGATATTTTTGCGTCAGTTTTCTTTCTTCTTTACTCTTTTCTTGAGTCTTTTTATGTGTGTTCATATCTTGCATATTCACATATCACACTTTAAGCCTGCTTCTATTATATGATTGAACTGCTTTACTGTTGGACCGGAAACGGCGACCAGAGGGGGGTGAATGGGAGCTTTTAAAATTTCTGGCTAAAAACTAGCGTTCGGTTTCAGTTCAGTCTTCTGCGGAACAGGCTTCGAACACTACCTTCGAAGGTCTGGTTCGGAGGTACTCCGACACCTTCGAACACAGGCTTCGGAGGGGCAAAAGTTCGAAGCCAAGAAGACTTCGCTCCACTTACAACCCACGGAAATCTACTCTGCTTAGTCAGTGCAGGCTCCGCACACAGGGTGCTTCGAGCAGGCTTCGCACTTCACCCTTCGCAAGAGTGGACAACCCTCTGAGGACTTCGACCAAGTACTTGGCAGCAGCAACTGGTGCTGAGCTTCGTACACGAAGGTCTACACGCACACAAACAGACTACACTAGGGGCTTCGACACAAGAAGCAAAACGGGCAACAATCAGGGCTTCGCTAGTAAGCAGCGAGGTCACGCCTCCTGTTACACAGAGCGAACGCACACTGACAAAACACACCTCGCACAAAAACAGCCTTCGCCTCAACAGGCTTCGGTGCACTACAACAGGCGAGGTATGTAACGCGAGCTCAAGCAAAAAGCACAAAGAAGCAGGGCTTCACCGCTTGAACAAGGAACACAAAAATGAACTCTCTGGATGTATTCAATCGAAGTATGTGGCTACAGGAGCTCAACAGTAAATGCTCAAAGTGTTAAATGTTACCTACCGAGCCCCCGTATTTATAGCCCACAGTTCACCCAAAGGAAATGACTACACTACCCCTAGGGTTTACATTGATTTTGACTCTACAGAACTAAGGGGTACAAAAGGTAGTCCACCTTTATTCTGGAGGCTTCTCTGTCAGCTTTGCAGAGGGGACAGTGTCAGCCTTTTACAGAGCAGACAGTGTCAGCCTTTGCAGTCTTTGACTTTCTGCAGCCTCCCATCGCACGTGAGGGTGCGGTAGCTTCGGTGAGAAGCCTTGAGCCTGTTGGCCTTCGCTCCACCGAAGATAGTCTCCGATACACTGACGGTTTTAAGCCGAAGCCGTCAAAGCCCCTTGGGCCTTCGCACCAACACCTCCGGAGTGGACCACCACGGCTTCGCAGCTTCACCCAGCTCGAACTCCGTCAGTCCGTGTACCGAAGCCATGCAGGCCAAAGCACCTCAAGTCAACCTTGCTCCGGAGCTAGCCTCGCTCCGAAGCCTTCCACCCTCCGAAGCCCCACCTTCGGAGTACCACCCTTCGAAGTCCCTCCTTCGTTCAAGGCCTCCGCATGAAGCATTCCATGAGCACTTCGTCGTAGTGTCTCTCCCCGAGCACACTCCACAACGAGCCTCACCCGGACCATGCCTTCGATGCACCTCGACTTCTGAGACCTTCGTCGGGCACCTTCGAGTGTCTCCCTCCGGAGCACACTTCGAACCCTTGCCTCCGCAGAGGACTTGTTCCACCATACTCCGAAGTCACTCCATCCGGAGTACCTTCGAAGTGCCTCACCTCCGAGGACTTTGTCTCGGAGCACCTTCAGCCGGAGCCACGCTCCGCACTCTCTGCCTTCACCTGGCACGCCTCGACCCGAGGACCGACCCGGACCACCTTCGCAGCCACCGTGACGGAGCTCCCCGCTCCCCTGGCATCAAGCCTCCCGCTCGACCCAGGTTCACCTGCTGCGAACCTTGTCCGTCGCCTTCGAAGTCCCTGCGCACCACCGACAAGCAGACAAGTGTATCCAGTACTCCGGAGACCTCTCCGGGTTATCAACCTCCGGCACACACTCCGGTGTACCGCCCAAAGTACCGAACCCTTCGGTACAAACCCAGTCATTGCGTACTGTCGGACCCCTCCGACGAGCACACTCCGCTGCACAGCTGCAGCAAGCAAACACCGAACACCCTTCGGTGAATTCGGAGGTACAACCTTCGAAGCCCCTCCGGAGGTACCCTTCGAACAGAGGGTCAAAAGCCTGTCAATCACTCATCACAAAACACTAAAACCAACCCTTGGTTTCTCATTTACTTATTCTAGCTGGTACACGCTTTTGATTACTTGTCAATGATCATGCTTTGATTCAGTTCACTTGATATGTCTGATATCTGTGATATGCATAGCTTTTATGCTTTAAACTTGAAAAATGATCACCATTGCTTCTGGTAACTAGCATGTGTAGGCTGAGTGCTTTTGCTATCTGTTACATACCTTGTAGCTCGTTCCTCACATAGATGCAGATATGCAACTTGGACATCTTTATGCTTTAACATGGAAAATGTGCTATAAAAATGATAAGAATCAAAAATGAATGAAAATTCCATGCCTTTTTATGCTTGATTTGAAAAGATCCAAGTGGGTTTGTCTTGTCGCATTACATTGTTCTGGACTGCTTGCCATAGCACTTTGGTATGAACTAGGACTGTGTAGTGTATGCCAAGACCAATGTCTTAAGCTTCTGATGGTCTAGTTCTGGCCTAGGCTTGACTTGGTCGGTTAGCATAAGGTTTGACATGCAAATAACCCTTGGCAAAAATGAAAAAGCCTGAAAATTAAAAAGACAACAAGTTTTGCTGAAGCACTTTGTTTTGGACAATGCTTATCTTGGTAGATATCAGTTAGCTTCTGCATCTCATGCTTTACCTTGCCTGTTAACTAGAAAATGTGGTGATGCTTTTGTTTGCAAAAATTGAAAAATGCGTGCTAATGACTTTCTTTAGATATCATCTGTTGCACTGATCATGCCATGTGTCGTAGACAATATGTCTTTTGCTATACTTGTTAGATGTTGTAATTGCAGTCAATCATATCTAAGAAGCATGCTTTCTTCACTCCACCTGTACCCCAGTTGCATTCATTGCATATTTTGAGGGGGAGTTGCATTTCTTGGGGAGTCTGTGTCTCCTTAAAGTGCATTTAGTCTCGTTTGATGAGTTCACTTGTCAACATGGGGGAGAAATTTTGGGATAAGAGTTTAAGGGGGAGTTTTGGCTTTCTCTAGGATTTGTTTCAGGGGGAGTTTTTTTGTCCCGGTTGTCCTTACTCTTTTGATATCCTTGTTGTTATTTCTGAGGTTGCACTCGTTTTTGAGCTTTTATTTTGGTTAACCATAATGACCACTTCTTGCTTTTGTTTGGTTTTTGGTCATTAGGGTTAAAACTTTTACTTTATTTCCTTCTTCTTTGTTTTCTTGTGTTTTGTTTTTCGTGTTTCCACATGTGTTCACAGGTACTTAAGAGCTGAAGAAGTGAAGTGTTGACAATGCACTCATCAAGGGGGAGATTGAGGAGCCATGCTGAAGAGCGTGGGCCTCATGGCTCCAGATGTGATGAGTCATTGTCAACAATAGTCAAAGAGGACAGAAGAAGAGAGAAGATCTGTTGCGTCTGGGCCGCGTGTGACTCAGGTACACGGGCAGCGAGCGACTGTCGGGCAGAGGGGCCGCGAAGTCGGGCTGGCCCAATCCAGGTACATGGGCTAGGAGCAGCATAGGATCCACTGGGATGTTGACCAGGATTGACTCAGGTACACGGGCGGCGAGTGATTGCCGGACTGAGAGAGCTACGGAATCAGGCCAGCCCAATCCGGGTACCTGGTGCAAAGTCGGTGGAGGCTTTGTCAGTTTCGGCGCAAAACTGACGACCGCTGATCTTATATCGGACTGTCCAGAAGAGAAGCCGTAGTCACTACGAAAGCTTAGCTTATTGATAAGTCATCTGTAAATAGGAGTTTACTATTTTGTCCCTAGGCCCACAGTTAGTCAGTCGAGTCTGTAAAAATATCCTAAGGGCAGTTTAGTCTTTTCCTTTTATTTTAGCGTCTGTAAAAAACCCTAAGGGGCTGGTGGAATATTCCTAGCTATTGGGCAGCCTATAAATAGGGCCCCAATCCCTAGGGTTAGGTCACCTTTTCAAGAAATCACTTTTTTAATCAAGGATTGGGTCATTTGTGTTTCCTACACTCTCTCTCTCTCCCTGCATGCGCCGCCAGGAATGTTCTCCTGTTCATCGTGAGTTCATCATGTTTTTCACGCATTTGGAAGTTTTTATTCCTGTCATTTTGTGTGCAGCGTTTTCTTAGGCTTCGACTCTGCGTGTGAGTGTTTTTATTCCTAAGCAAATCATTATCTCTGGCTGCTTCGTTTCTGTTCTTCACGTGAGAGTACTAGTTCATGCGGATTGCAGCAAGTAGTACTATTTTCCTGTAGCTACAGTGTGCTAGTACTCTAGCCTTGCTTTTTCCTGGTATAGCTTTTTGATCGAACAAATAGGGTCTAACTTTTCTCTAGCTGTTTCTGGCGAAGCCCCCTTTACTGTTCGAAGTCTTTTAGCTCTGTGAAGCAGGCTTCGACCAGACTTCTTCGAAGGCTTTGCTAGAACTCTCAACTCCGAACTTGAACTATGAATCTAGCTTCAAAGTGTTCTCTGCTCTAAATTTTTTGTTTTGACATACTTCGGCAGTTCTTGCGAAGCATACTTCGACAGGCTTCGAAGTTAACTTCAAAGCATGTCTCTCTGGTAGACTTCGCTCGGAGTGTGTTTTCTGAGAAATTGTTCTACTGTTGTCATCTTCGTGGATCTCAGTTTGTGGGTTCGAAGCTTGTCATTCGAAGTATGTTTCAAGGCTTCGTTCTCTTGTGAGAGCACCAGCAGACTCCGTTTCGAAGTTAGTCTGTGAGTCGAACACTTCGGTAGTCATACTTCGATCTAGCTAGCTTCGAAGGTTGTGTGGTAGGCTTCGTTTTGGTCTTGCTGCTGTGTGTTTGGCTTCGCTATACTTTCGAAGCTTGCTTTTCTGTGAACTTTGTTCGAAGCTTTCAGATCGGTGTATAGGCTTTGAAGTACACTTTTCGAAGCAGGCTTCGATACTTTCATACTTTGCTTCGAAGCATACTTCGTTTCTTTGCCACACACTTGTCCGATCTAGTCTAGACTCATCTCACCACACTCATAGACAAACCTCGACTGGATCAACCTTCGGCACTTTCACGACAGCCTTCGACAAAGGGCTCTGAAGCAGGCTTCGACTCTGCGAAGTGGGTTTCGACACTTCGAAGCAGGCTTTGACTATATGGGATTCGCATCACGTAGGCTTCGCCAAGTTTCGAATAGGAGACAAATTTTGAACAGTAACTTCTCATCTCATTCTATGTGCACTTAGATTATTTTACTGAGAAGTTTGATCTGCCATGATTTGAATATTTTGTTTATCTGCCTATTAGCACTGTATTGGTGTTTCTCTGTTTTGGACACCAGTTGTTTCTAGGCTAGATTCTTTTAGGCTTGGGTGATCTGTTCTGCTGCTTAGTCTCTTGAGGTGCGTTCGGTGTTGGGAACAGGTCATTGATTCGAAAGAATTTTTAGGCGCCCATTCACCCCCCCCTCTGGTCGCTACTTTCGGTCCTACAACGTCGTGTTCACCTCCAAGTTCTGGCGGGAGCTCATGAGGTTGATGGGGACCAACCTCCACATGACATCGGGCTTCCACCCTTAGTCGGACGACCAGTCTGAGTCGGCGAACAGAGTCATCACCATGTACTTGAGGTGCCTCACGGGCGATCGGCCACGACAATGGCTGCAGTGGCTTCCATGGGCAGAGTATGTCTTCAACACCGCCTACCAGAGCTCCCTCCGTGACACGATGTTCCGGATCATCTATGGGCGCGATCCTCCCTCCATCCGGTCCTATGAGCCGGGGGACACACGTGTTTCTACTATGGCCAGAACCATGGAGGAACGCGCATAATTCCTAGCTGATGTGCGCCATCGGCTGGAGCAGGCTCAGGCTGTCCAAAAGAAGTACTATGACCAGGGACATCATGTCGTCACGTACCAGGTGGGCGAGTGGGTGCTACTCCGTCTCCGCAACCGGTCCCCTGCCTCCCTCGCCACCGACACCATCGGCAAGCTGAAGCCTAGGTTCTATGGGCCGTACCGAGTGCTGGAACTCATCAATGAGGTCGCTGTCCGCCTCGAGCTGCCAGCACGCGCTCGTATCCACGATGTGTTTCACGTGGGCGTCCTCAAGAAGTACCATGGCACACCTCCACAAGCTACGCTGCCACTGCCACCGCTTCACCATGGAGCCGTCACCTTGGAGCCAGCCTAGGCCGTAAAGACCCGGCTCGCACGCGGAGTGCGACAGGTGCTTATTCAGTGGAAGGACCAGTCCCCTGCATCAGCTACATGGGAGGACGTCGACACTTTCAGCGCCAAGTTCCCCACGTTCCATCTCGAGGATGAGCTGCCTCTCGAGGAGGGGAGAGATGTCATGTATGACCGCACATATGTCAGGCGCAGGAGGGCCCGCGACGTGCGCCGGGCAGATGAGCGAGCAACAAGGGCGCATGAGCAGCAGGCGAATGGCTAGGATGGAAAGTACCTAGCTGTTTGGTAGGATGGAAAGTACCTAGCTAATTAGTCATTTCCCTATTTTGGTTAGTCCTAAAATCAAGGAGAACCTTCTCCATTTGTGAGGCCACCGACCATATAACTTTGTAAGCAGGCTCTTTGGGAGGGGAGGCAAGATTATACCTATCCAATCTCCTTCATCTATTCTCTGTAATCCGGCGACTTGGGGGCATAACCCAGTCGGCGTCGAAGCTCGGCGAGGGGGCATAACCCTGCCGGCAACCATGGGCCAAGGCTACGAGCTACGTAGCCGAGGTCATCCTACCCTGGGTATTACCACCCTTGAAAGCTCCACTTTAGAAATGAGGGAGCTAAAGTCTTGGAATTTAGGTCTTGCAAATCTTAGTGGGAGGCCAAGATAAGGGATAGGGAAGGACCCCAGCGAGCAGCCGAATGTCTTTGTCAGAAGCTTTGAATCGTGATTATCAATGTTGATGGGAATCAGACAAGACTTGTCATAGTTAATTTTCAGCCCCGTGGATGTCGAGAAGGAGTCCAGTACAACTTTAAGGGCAAATAGATTCCATTGTGAGGCCTGAATGAAGATTAAAGTGTCGTCTGCATATTGAATCACCGGGAAGTCTTCCACATGATGACATTCTAGGGCTTTAAGAACACCACAAGAGGCCCTTTTGTTGAGGATGAACTGAAGCAGTTCTCCTGCGATGATGAAAAGAAGGGGCGATAAAGGATCACCCCACTATACTCCTCGCTTACAATCGAAGAATTTTCCAATAGAACCATTCAGAATAACCACCGAATGGGCTGACCGAAATAAATTGGCTATCCACCGAAGCCAACGCGGAGGGAAACCCATGTGGTGAAGCATTAGCAGGATAGTGGAATTCCCAATTGTGTCAAATGCTTTTTCAAAGTCAAGTTTTATGAGTGCTATCGGTCTTTTGGATTGATGACATTGAAATGTGAAATAAAAAGCCCAGGCTAAACAGTCCTGGATCGAGCGCCCCCTAATAAACCCATATTGATTCTTGTGTATAAGATTTGCCATTAAAGGTTGAAGCCTATTTGCTAGCAATTTAGTGATGATCTTAATGATAGAATTAACCAGTGAAATCGGCCAAAAGTCATTTACCATTTCAGGACAATCGTTTTTTGGAACCAAGGTGATGTAAGAGTTGTTTATCGGACGTAGATCAACAAAGTTATCATAGAATGCCCGACATACTATATATATCATGTTTAATTATAGGCCAGCAGGTCTTATAAAAATGGCCATTGAACCCATCTGGCCCCAGTGCTTTGCTGCAAGGCATCGAATGAATGACCACATCAATTTTAGAGTGAGAGAAGGGGAACTCAAGATGATCTAGGCTTGGAGCTGAAGGTATGAGATTTGCAAGGTCAAATTGCATTGGGGGTTAGAGGAGTAACCCATTTTGGAGAGAAAAGATTCCAAGAAAGCTTCAGCTTTGTCCTCATGTGAAGTAACCATAGCCCCATTGGAAAGCAACAGCGTGGAAATTGCATTGCGTCGATGATGATCCGTTGCCGCTGCATGAAATTTTTTTGTGTTTTCATCTCCCAATAGTGTCCAACAAACAGTGTACCACTGCTTCCAATAGATTTGTCTGAGCTTGAGAAGAAAGTTGATATGTGTCTTCAGAATATTCTAGAGGTTGTACTCAGGAGTACTGAAAGCTCTGTGGCCTTCCGAGGCATCCAAAAGAAGAATGATTGTATGACACGCTGCTAAAGAATGATCAATATTGCTGATACGTCGACTCCAATGACGTAGACGATGCTTGAGTCTATTTAACTTTGAGGAGACATCCTTAAAAGGGTCAGGGGAACTTGCTACTTCATTCCAACACTGAGATACCATTGCCATTTCTCAAAGCGAAAGATGTGTGAGCGGGGGATATTGGTGCCAATTCGGATATTACAGGGGACATGATTAGAAGTTAACCTATCCATGGCAGTGAAGCTAGTGACTGGGTATGTAGTGATCCAATTAGCCGAAGTGAGACACCAATCTAGCTGCACTAAGAGGAGATCAAATTGCATATTGCTCCAAGTGAAGTGATAACCTAAAATAGGGACTTCAAGCAAAAGCAGGCCTTGAGAGCTGATATAGGAGTTGAAAAGGAGCATGTTGGAATAATTTGGTCCTGGTTTGTTCCTATTATGCAGGTAACGATAAAAATTGAAATCACCAAGGAACATCCAATTGTCTTGTGGGTCAATATGGATATGGGAGAGCCAATTGATGAACATGCTTCTATCCGGCTCACGGCACGAGCCATAAATTGTTGAGAGGAACCAATGTTGACCATTCACCAACGAAGTAAAGTCCATTGTTAATTGATAATGATCTAACGAAATAAAACGTCTTGAGAATCTTGTGCTAACCCAGCCTATAAGAATTCCACCATAGGCGCCTCTAGATGGAGAGTATGCGAATTTGTCAAACCGTTTGGGTGCCAGACTTCAAATGGTGGAGTGGTCAATGGTGGACAATTTGGTTTCCTGGATGCAATATATAGAGAAGGAAGTGTCCAACAATAGTGACTTAATCGCTAGGCACTTGTCCAGAGAGTTTAAACCACGTACGTTCCAATTGAGGATGTGCCAGATAATAGATCTGCCCATTGCAAAAAATAGCGTGAAGAGAGAATGTCCCCCCGCCCAACCGGGGGAATTAGAGAACCCAAAAGTTAAATAGTAGCATAAATGGAAACTAGAGTAAATGCCAGAATAGAAGTTGTAGCCATTAAACAAATGACAAATAAAGTTGCATACAAAAGCCCCCAAACTATTGGGAGGTATTGGCGGCATTTAATGAAACCAGAAGTCCAACACTGATAAGTGAAGTCAGACAAAATGTGCCGCCAATCTTGGAACTTAGTGATCATCAATGCGGTTGCCCTTTGACACATTGTGTTGTGAGGTGGAGCACCCGGGACTGAGAGAAAGCTTGTCCTCGGACACTAGCTTGGAGTCTACACCACATAAATGAGTAGCCGTATGCTGAATTTGCTCAATAAATAGAGGAGCAAGAACCATACCACCTTTGGAGTAGTTAATGAAGTCCTGTAAGGTCGGTTGTTGCGAGGAGCACAATTTCTTTACCCTTGGATCTTGGGTCATGATCAACGTGCATGAGTTGGCGGGAACTGCCATCCTACCGAAACCCCTGAAGTTTACTCTGAAGACAAGCACTTCGACGCAAGATGATAGAGGATATTTGGATGTCAGTCGAGCTATTAAACTTAACCGAATCATCCGGCAATTCAGTGATAGTGGTAGTGCGACGACGCTTGTAGACAATTGTAATCTTCCTTGAGGGTTGTACTGGAACAACATTTTGTGGAGAAGATAGTTGCTCCTTTGAAGGTGCTAGAGTGATGCACTTGGTCTAGCTGCCTCTTTTCATAATAGGCAGTAACAAAGAATTAGTCGAGGACCCAGATAGTGACAAAGATGCATTATGACTTGGGTTAGAGATCATTGAACTATCCACACTGAGTTCCTCATGTACCTGATTATGTGGCACTTGATGCTAAGGCAATGCAGGAAGTTCCGGCCAAGGCCCCCATTAGGCAAAAGCATTCACACCCTCGTCATTTTGCTCCTAGGCACCATCATGAGCCATGCCATTGACCACATTACCATGCATATTAGGAGCATTTAGCAATTGTTCATCCACCCAATTTTGCACCTAGGTTGGCTCCCCTGGGTAAACCTGACCATTAAAGGGGTGTGGATTGCCACCATCTGGGGGAAGGTTGTCTTCATCTGTAGGAAAGACATCAGCAAGATCATGGCTGACTGGAAATATCCAAGACCTTCCTTCTCCATTCATGGAATGACATGTTTTCACCGTGATGCTATGGGGGATATCCAAAGTGCTATCAAAGAGAACTTTAAGCAGTACTCTCGACAAACTAGTATCTTCAGAGTGCCAGAAGTTTGCCGAAGGAAGCTACAATCTGTTCAATAAAATTAACCTCCTTAAAATCCAATGGGAAAGCTAGAAACATTACCCACCCAATGAGGGACGCATGGGAGTTCCTATGATTGATAGCTTAGTCATGTTTTATGAAATTGATAAGCTGGCCACTAATCCAGAAAGGGCCCGATGAAACCAGAAAGTCTCGCTCAAAGATTCCTCCTAGCTTGAAGATACCCAAGCCGATTGGGTACAGGCTATACCTGAGCTCACGTTGCCGGAGCACTTGTTTGATGTGATGATGGATGTGTTGAAGCAGCTCTTGGTGCTCCAACTGATCAAAGACGTCGTCGTAGTCAACAATCGCCAATTCCTCATTACGCTTGATATGCTGACCAGACAGGGTGATGCAGCTCTGAAGCTTGTGCAGGACTCCCCCCGTTAGTGAGAGAACCACCACGAGGGAGAAAGGGAAGAGGGTCCGTTGGGATGTTAGCCATGGATGGAGAGTAGTGGTCGAAGGAAGAGGATAGTGAAGGGGGAGGAAGAAGAAGGCTAGACCTCGGGGCGAGTAATGCAAGGCACAGCTTGTAGGAGATGTTTTGCTTTCTAACCCAACAGGATTTTGGGGAGGGCCGTTTTTTGAGGCAAAATGGTACGCCTGGCTACATTTAATGTGAGAGATTTGTTATTTTGACACTTCAAAGAAGTGGCGTTTGCATTTTTGATATTCGGACCCACTTTCAGTGACTTAAATGATCTTACATGTCAGTCTCAGAAGTATCATCTTAAACAAAGTGCACTTCTTTGGAGTGTCAAAATAGAAATTTTTCCATTTAATGTTTGCTGGCACCAGGAGGCAAATCACTCGCCCCGACACTCTCGCCCGTTCTAAGAAGCCCAGGCCGACAGAAGCTAGATCACCCTTGATCCAGTGAAATACTTTTTTCACCGAAATGGAAGGGGGTGGCACTGTAGCATAAATCACCAAAAAGGGAGTCCAAAAATGGATACAGACCTATCGGGATGCTAGGAGAATGAAGCCGAGAGTCGGAGGCGGGGAAGCTCCCGAGCAGGGAGGGTAGCTGTCGACGACAAGCCAAAAGAGACCGTCTAGAGGCTGGTTTACTAGGAATGGGGACTGCAATGCTGCCAACCAAGAAAGAAGCAGGGAAGCTATTCGAAGAGTTCGAATTTGAGCTGTCGATTTTGAAATGAAAGCAGCGGGATCCCTCGAATGAAAGCTAGCTATAGTGAGAGATTTGGAAAATTTTCACCTTCCTCTTTGGCTTGGGAGGTGAAGATCAGCAAAACTTGCGATGGCGAGAAGACGACCAACTAGCAAGTTCTTCCTTCTCCCAACGAGCACGTTCGATTGGCCAATTGGCACCTCTATCTCTCCAAAGATGAAAGTAAACATCAAAAGAGCTGGAGATGAATCGCTCTTGTTTGCAAATGAAAAACCCCACATCCTTGGAGGCAACAGAGATTCTGAAATGTCTATCCCTTCGAAATTGGACATGGAAACCGGCCGGAATTCCACCAAGGCAAGCATGTAGAGCAAGGCTGACTGAGGATTCAGTCAGCTTAAACGTGAAACGCTTAAACACCACAAGGAGGAAGAAAGAACCCTCCGGGGAGGAGGGGCGATGAACCAGAGAGCCAAAACGATCAAGAACTTGACGCTAGAAAGCAAGACCACCCGAGAAGAAACCAGGAAGAAACCAAATGAACCAGAGCAAGGCCATGTTCAAGCTCGAGAAGGGCAAGCAGAGGACCAACCATGGCGAGGAGGAGCGAGGAGGAATGGGATGAAGAGCAGGGCTAGAGGGATCATGAAAGTCACCTAGTGATGGAGGAGCAGAAGCACCTTCCGTCATTTCCCTCCCACGGTTTGTCCATTAATAGGTGAATAAGCAGGAGGCATGTTGACTGATAAATGAGGCAACAAACAGATGTACAACATGAACCTCCAATCAATTCATACAAGGGGCCTCCACAGGCCAACACTTCGAGTATTGGATTAATTAGAAACTGAAAGATAAGGTACACTTACTACATTAGATGCAAATCACCTAACAAATCACAATCTTTTTCTACTGCTGCCATGGCAGCGCAGAAACTACCATTAGGGAAGCCTATACCTAATCAGATTACCCGTTTCAGCCAACAATCATGGGAATAATTTAACAAAAGCATGAGTACATGACAGTGTATCAGTGTCATAAATTCACGGTATCATTTCTTAGCTACTTTCTGGCAGAGACTGCTGCTGTTCTTCCGGGGGCTCTTCCTGTTGCCCTTGAGGCTGCGGCCACACATACGTCACCGGGTGACCCTGTTGACCACCATACACCATTCCTGCCCCAGGGCCCTGCTGCGCTGGTAAATAGTAATATGGATATGCGTTGGCTGCTGCCGCCCCCATAGGAGGTGATAGTCCAACCCTAGGAAGCCCAAGTCCCTCTTCTTTCATCTCATCCCTGGGAACTATGTCAACCAAGAAGTCATAGATATCAGTCCTACTGATGGCAGCGGCAATGTCATTCTTCTGCAAGGTCCGGCGCTTGTTCTCCTCAGTGTGCATCCATGACCTCAAAGTTAACTCCAATATAAATACCTCGCATGCCTTTGCAAAGATAACAGGAGCTTCTGCCGAGATCATTCGGACATCCTCGTCAGCCTTCATTATCTTCTTTATCCTTGCAAGTGGCAAGGTGTGATTCTTGAAGTCAGTTGTCTGCTCAATCTCTTCCATTTGGTTAGCCCAGAACTCACGGAGTTGCTTCTGCTGCTGTTGCTGCAGTTGTTGATGAAATTGCTGAGCTTGTTGGTAGACTAGCTGGTGCTGAGCACTGAGTTGAGCTGGATTAGTGGGGAATGGTGCTGATTGTTGTGAGCCAGGAGGAACAACAGCAGGAGCTCCAGGAACCATGGCTTGAGGCAGATATGGAGCAGCATCAGCAGGAGGATATTCCTGTGACCCACCAGTGGCAACACCCATTACAGGCTGAGGCTGTGAGGATGGTTGCATGTCAGATCTTGTTTGTCCAAAGCCAAAGACCTTCCTGTTGTTGTAAGAAACAGTTGCAAGTATCGATCAAATGATTTTTCAAACATATGCAGATGAATGAGAATGCTTTGATACAAGAACGGAATTCCCTGCTTTTTCTTTACACAATTCACAATTGTATCTGAAATACAAACTTGCATGCAGGAAATAAAATAACTGAAAGAACAAAAGCAACTAGCTAGATTGCAATTTTTCATGTTTACAGCACAACTAATGAGCAACTTGAGTGTCATTGGTAGGAGCAGAGGAGCAGAGGAGGAATTAAATAATTCCTTCTGCTTGGTTTATTCCATAGCCCTTAAGGGATATTTATAGGCCTAATACAATCTAATCTGCTAACCTTATCTCTATCTTTAAAACAGAAATAACAAATCTTATCTTAATCTAACTAATCTTATCTAACTAATTGTGCTGTTGCACATAACAGTCATGCTTCCATGTACCTTGATGCTCCATTTTAAGCACAACTCATGATCTCAATAGTTCATATTGAAAGGTCAATTAGCACTCAAAACAGAAATAAACTTTCATCAAATATTTGAATGCATTAGCAGAATAAAATTACAGATGCATGACTAAGAATAAGTGAAATTACAAGGAAAAGTATCATCAGAACAGAAACAGCAATGTACAAAATAATAGAATATGCAATCTAAACAGAAATCAGAACCTTCCATTAAAACCATCCCCGCATTGTGTGATAGGAATGCAAATTACCTTTTGTACTCCTAATCTCCTATTATCCATAATGTGCAAGTGGGTAGTTGCATAAACATTCAGGTCCTGCCATTATTGGTCAAAATGGTTATGGAAAAACGAATTTGTGGGCTGCTACTACAAACCAACATGGATAAGCATGCATCATACAAGTTTGGAGTCTCTCATTCATGTAGAGCAGAAAATCACTTCTTGATGTTTTCCAGTACAAGCAGGTCACAAAGGCCACCCACAAAAAGTTAGATATACCCCATGGCTTCAGTTATGAGTCTCCTAAGACCCATGGTATTGGTATGCACTGGACAAAACATTTGCTAATTACAAGTCAAATGCACAGTTTTTGGCTCATTTCAATAACAAACCAATTGTTTGGATTACTGAGATGGAAGGTGAGAAAATAAGGAACGGGTTGTCTTTCTAGTCATCAAGGTTTTTTTCTCAGTTTTTGGATACTTGGATCGCTCCAAGGACAGCCTAGAAAAGGAGGGCATCTCATATCATGTCTATGTATTCCTCCTAAATTATTAATGCAACTTATCATCTACTTACATGAATGAAAACTCCAGAAGGGGATTCAAAATCCAAATTAAGTCTATAGCAAACAAGATGCCAAGTCTTGTAAATCCATGTCAACCTGGAGTGTTGTGTAAAAGAAAGACCACACATTCAAACAAGACAGAAAACATACAGGGGGCCAGCCTAGCTCATATTAGTGAGCCAGCCTCACCTAGAACAGGCTAGCTTCATGCAAGATGGATGAGTTTGATTACTTGTATACATGTAACCTGGCCACAGAGAGAAGGTGTTTGGTTGCCAAAATGAATCATAAATTTTAGGCCTTCTGCACGTGCGCACTATACTGAGCGAGCTAGGCTGGCAAGAAATGGATTCCATTTCTGTTTCCATGGAGCCAGGCTGGAAGGAGCAATTTGCACCAACTGAGCGAGGCTACGTTACTCGGATATGGATCCTAGGCTGCGTATCAGTATCAGATACATATTCGGATACGGATACGTATCCGATATGCCCGGATACGTATCTGGTATGTATCCAACGAATTTTCCTTTTCCAAATAAATAAATTAATTCAGATATGTATCCTGTGCGGCCAGATACGCAGCACAGATTTTTTCTCTCGCATGTCGCCATAATCCCAATTGATACACTCTCACACCACTACACCAGCCCGATCTCGCCCAGTCTCTAGATGCGTCGGCGTCTCACATCTCGCTGCCCATGCTGCTGACCGACGCCGCGCTGTCTCCCGCACACATGTCGTGTGGATCTCATCACTTCATTGGCTCGTCACGATGCCACGGTTTGGGGCCGCTGTCGGCGGCGACCGCCGCATCCTCCAGAAATCTGCAGCCAGTGAGCAGATCCACACGAGTACAGAGCTACAAGGTCCCCCCTTCTCTTCTTCTATTTCTCTCAGCGTCTGTTTGTCTTTCTTCTGTGACTTCACTTCATGCGCTGGCTGTTGGCAAGAGTGTGTTTACTTGTCTAGTTGTCTTGATTTGGTTTGATATGTGTTGAAAACTGTAGATTGATATTTGTAAATTACCGATTGCTCGCTCATTTTGTTTGTTCACTTATCTTGTTTGTTTGTTTGCCTGTTAAATTTGTAGATTGATAGATAGCAATAGTGGATCAGGATTTGATGGCTAAAGTGCATCCGAGTATTACTAATATTGAAGTAGAATGGCTTTATTACATTTTCATCGATGCTATTTTTACATGTATTGCTAATATTTGTGTGTGTGTGTGTATCGCCGTATCCGTGTTTTTTTTTTGAAAAATGACGTATCAAAATATCGCCGTATCGCGTATCTGTATCCACGTATCTAGGTAACGTAGGAGCCAGACCTAGTTATCCATCTAGGCAACCAAACATCATGAGCCTGCACCCCACGAACCAGGTTGGACCTCATACAACCAAACGCCTCCACAGTCAACAGAGAAACTTAACTATCTAAAAAATGTTTAAATGACCAGCTTTTACAGTGCTAATGTGCTATAGCTTATTTATATAAAGTTATCAACTTTGATGGTGGAAAGGACACAGTTCATCTAATATGACCCTCTATGTCATCATCTTTGTAATAGATAATCAAGAAGCCATGTGTTCTAAACTGTCATCTTACTCTCTTTGACATCACGAGTTACCAAAATAAGGATTTTGTGTGCTCTTGCAAGCAAGCTTAAGGTGTTTTAAGTGCAGGGGCTTCCCTTGATGTTTCCCTTTCCTAGAAAAAGTAGCCTTGACGTGGAGTACAATTACCTTATTAGTATTACTTGAAGAATATGTCAGTCATGTAGTTCTAGGTGGAACACACATTTGAGATAACAAGGAAAGTTGGCATGTGATGTGTCACCACGACATTGTACTTTCCAAAACTTGGACTCATTAAATGTATATAACCAATTACATATTTACATGATTTCTAATGCCTATTTTGGCAAAATAGAACATCGTACTAAGTACAAAAATACATATTTATACTAAGTGAGCAATCATGTAAAAATATGTCATTACAATCCATCACGAAGAGGAAATATTGCTCCAAGAGAAAATTATCATATCACTAGGTCAAAAGATATTGCAATTGATGGTAGAAACTTTTTGGTACCCTTTGAGTGTTGACAGAACATCTAGACAGCAAATCATGAGAAGTTAAGAGTTTCAAGTGGGCACCAGAATAAATTTAAAAGGGGTATCAGAATAGTACTCTCACATCTGGAACGTTTGCGTTCTCGTAGCAGAACTAGTGGAATCTCGCACGCAATTTTCCATGGAGCAAGATTGAAGTTTGACTGAAAGTAGAACAAATGCTTCAACTCTATTCAAACCGAGATGGAGGCAAGTGGAACCGTGGAAGGTCGGCCTGAAACCTTCTCGCCGGCCATGCGCATGAGGAAACCAGGCCACACAGGGAGGAGGGTAGGGCAGGGGTCAGGAAGGAGAGAAGGCCGTCCACACCGTGCCTGCAGGACTTCTCGCCAGCTACATAGAAGTAGAAGTAGAAGATGGAGAGGGAAGAGAACATCTTGATCACACCATTTTTGTCACTTTTTTAAGCTCCACCAGTTAGTAAAAGAGTGGATATAGCCCAAAGCCCCAAATCAGAGAAAACACCAAACCTAATTCTGCTCCTCCACCAGCTCCGGCAAAAACGAGCTCCCGAACTCCGGCGTACAGCCGAGTTAGGGTGTTAGGATTTGGGGTGGGTTGGGGCAGGGCAGGGGGTAGCGAGGTTTACATGGATGCCCGGGGCAGCAAGCCGGACCACCAGTGGGCGGCGGCGGCAAAGCGGCGACATCACAAAACCTAAGAACCCTACTCCCGTAAACACAAAATTACCAAGAGATCACACACCAACAACTACAACTACGCAAAAGAAAGCAATCAAAACGAAGCTAACAACTAATCGAACCTAACCATGCAATAATCAACCCTAGGAGTGAAGCAACAGAGGTGACGAGGCTGAGCAGATTCCTCCTCCAATCTCCATCCCGCTTCTCCCCGCAACGGCGTCTCACGAGCCACTAGTCGAGAGAAAATTCCGCTCGAACAAAGCCAACTAACCACGCACGAGCGCACGCACGCAGGAATCAGAGGGGATCACACACGAAATCCCAAAAAAGATCGGGGAGAAGAAAACGTGGCGGTAGGCAGCGGCTTACCGAGAGACACCCGGATCTCCGTCACCAGCGGGAGCAGCGCGACGAAGTACACGAGTCCGGCGGAAGGACAGCGCGGCGTCGGAGTCTCCTCAGTCCTCTCACCCCTCCTCCTCCGCCGCCTCCTAGTCCTCCTCCGCTTGTTCGCGCGAGTCCTCGGCAGCAGCCAGAGAGCGAGCGAGAGAGGGAGAGAGAGAAAGGCACGAGACGCGGACACGCGGTCGCCATCAGTCAGAATGACGAGAGGAGAAGAGTCAGCGCGTGGGTGGTGGGCTCGATGGGCTGGATATGGGCCGGGCTTCTGAAATGGGCCAGCATTATGAAATCGGCCAACACTATTAAATGGGCCAGACTTATGAGATGGGCCATAATTATGAAATGGGCTAGAGTTATGAAATAGCCGAAACTATGAAATGGCCATATTACGAAAAATGATCCGGAACTATGAAATGTGCCGGAATTACCAGATCGCTAGAGTTATGAAATAGTTATGAAATGGAGTAGAATTCTTAAGGGCCTCGAGTCCAGAATCTTGATCCATTCTTTGGGATGGGCTGAGATTCTGAAATCTCAAACCAACCTCTGCTCATTCCTGAGGATGATGGGTCGGAATTTTGAACTAAAATTTCGGTCCATCCTCGGGGAATGGGCTGGAATTATTGGCTCACAGACAGACTTTAAAAAGTTAGTTTAATCTATACAATTTTTTAAATTCAGAGATCTACCATTACTATTAAAACCTATTCGGTGTCATGCGATTACAATTTATATATACCATTTTACACGTCTTTTGACTATACGCCTATCTGTAATCTACTGTATTTGCGTATCGTGGTGTATTAATGGTAATAGTGATTAAGATATTCTGACCGGCTGAGATGTATGCATATGCAGAGATTTTATGAAAAATGACATTACAATCAAAACAAAATCGGAGAAAAGCTTAGTTTAATCTAAGAATCTTGACCTGTTTGGTAGAGTTTTGGATCCTGAAATCCACACGAAAACTGGATTGAAGTACTTGAAGCAGACTAGCAGTTTCATCACTCCAATTTATTTTTGGAGTGCTCTCGGCGGGATCTACTCTTCAGAAAAAGTGTTTTGTTTGGTTTCAGATTGAAGCTAGAGCACTGCCAAACGCACCCTAAAATAGGCACAAAATAATATATTACATATAAATTTAAGTCTACAAGGATACGTTAAAAGTTGTTCCAAAACTTTGTACTCAGATTAAAAAACTTTTTTGAAAGCTTTTTGAATTAATTCAAACTCGTTTAAGAATTTTCTAGCATGCATGGAATTTCCGATTCAATTTAGAACTTTCGAAAATATGATTTTGTTTCTTAGTTTTTAATGGCTCGGAACTTCGATTCTGTATCGATCGACTTGATTTTATTCCCGAGAATTCCGAAATTATCGTTCTACATGGAATTATTTTTTGACCCAAAATTTGCGATGGAGTGAACTTCCAAAATACGGTTCTGTATGGGATTATTTGTTGGCCCGAAACTTCTGGAAATGTGGTTCTTTTTAGATTTATTTTTGAAGTCCAGAACTTCTGAAATGATTCGAAACATCCGAGTTTTAAACCCCAAAACATCTGGATTGACTGGGAACTTCCGGACGAAAAGTTGCAAAATATCTTCCAAACGGTCACTTTCGGATGAACAATTGTAAAATATTCAGATAAAAGTTCATTGGTTCTCATATATACAACTAGAAAAATATTGTTTCTATATCTATATCACTGCTTTAATTTTTTATGTCTATATATATCATTATCGTTAGTTTCAACATTAGTTTATCTTTTCTAAATCCGAAACTGCCCCTAACTCACAAAACTAGCTTGCTTGCTTTGTTCTCGGTCACTCTTAGTTGCACGTGATTGAATGATTGATTGATACGTACGTGCTGACCGAAACGAGTGCTAGCTGATCATGAAGCTTCAATTATCCTTGCTTTTTAGTGAGCTAAGAGCAATGACTTTTAGAAAAAAAAGTAACATCGACTAACACACTGAAAATAATGATAATAACATAAATGGACACAAAATTAAACAACAACTTATATGAAAACAACAAATTTTCAGTGATTTATATGGCAACCAGCGAACTTTCAATGATATATATATATATATATATAGAATTTTCACCTATTTTATTTTCATGAAAATTAAAGTGTCCCGACTACACATGCCAACGAACTTGTCATGCACAAGTTTGCCTAACCTTTTTAGTTCTTATTTTGAAATATAGCGGAAAAAATAGATCTTTGATTAAACCGGTTAAATTGTTAGTTCACTCCTTCAGGGTTCATTGCTTCGACCGTCTTTTCACCGGTTACACCGTTATTTTTTATTTATTAATATTATATTTATTTTGTATTATTATAATATAAAAATAATATATATTAATGAGAAATATATATAACTAGATATTAAAAATACAACTTAAATATAATATTATAATCATATTATAATAATATGATTCATGGGGGTGTTATAATTATAACGTCACAATCCACAATCCACAGTAAGCATAATAATTATAATATTAAAATATTTTAAATAAATTTTATTTAAGACACTTTTAGGTTGTGCATTTTCACTTTACAAATCCCCATTATTTTCTTTTTTGTTAATGTTAGTATCATTTTATTCTTAAATAAATAATTATTTTATTAATTATTACATGCTAAATAATGAGCTAGAATTCTTATCAAAGACATAAAAATTCTGGACATTTAGTCTCTCTCACTAAACCACCTAGTTTTTTAAAACCGTCACCGGTTCATCAGTTCGATAAAAAAACTAGCTAGTTCATTTAGTTTTTACTAGTTCGATTGCTTAAACGGTCTTTTACACTATGCTTTAAAAGCCTTTGCATGTAGGTCAACACTACACAATTTAGTTTCAATAGAGGATGAGAAAATAGTGGGAAATTCATCTCGGGTGGAGTAATAATAATTATATTAAGGCCGAGTTTAGTTAAAAAACAATTCTGAAAAAATATTGTGATCTACAAAAGAATAATATAAACTAGGAGCTATAAAAGATACAAAGTTATTTGATTAAGTAGCTATAGATTTATAATTATGATAGTAATTGTCTATGCTATCTTTGATATCTTGAGATATTGCTAATATGGTGATTGATCATAAAACATCAGTTTATTCACTGATTTGGATGCAAATCACTATTTTAGAAGCGGAGTTTTGTAATGTTATGTATGTTTAAATAATATTTACATATATGGTTATAATGAAATTAGTGCAAAACATATGATCCTAGCTTGTTTCAGTCGTATTGGGATTCCTCTCTTTTGGTAGCGGACATCGACAACCAAGAACCGAAACCATGCACGAAGGTGGCAACTGTAGGCAAGGACAACGATAGCAGAGACATTGTGAATAAAAGCGGCGACCACGGGTAGAGATGGTTGTCACGCCTCGATTTAATAAAACCGGGAATTTATTGAAATTTCATAGAAAATCAATAAATACAAGACGTTCATCACACGACTGTGTACAATACGCCAATCAATCACGGTTCGTAGACCATATTAATACAAAAGAGTTAAATAAAAAGAAACTAATAAAATAAATCCTCTAGACGAACGCCTTCTTCCAGTCTCGTGCCTTGACTGGGTCGCTACTCCAGACCTTCGCTCTCCTTGTAGTAGACTGCCTCTGGTGGTGTAAGTCAACGGGGGTGAGTACAATCGTACTCAGCAAGCCACCGAATGCAATTATAATGCAAGGTAATAACAAGGAATGTAGTGGCTTACTTTTGCGGAAAAGCACAATTTGTAAAGTAATTAATGTAATTAAGTTATTATTGCAGAAAAGTAAACATGAGTCATGCATCATCTTTCATCATCTTCTACCTCGAGGGGTACAGTCAGCCCCACCTCGCTCAACAGTCCTTACATGCCATGAATAACACAACATTCACATAACAGTAAACTAACTGCGAGAGGTCACACAACCCGCCCTTGACCGTGGGCTCGGCTTTTCGAAAAGATTTATTATCTCTGATCAGAGGTGTACTATTGTACCCACAAGGCACTCATTTCTCGCACACCGCAGTGTGTTAAATGACTCCTGTCACGAGAAGCTCGTGCCAAAACCTTCAGCATGGAACGCACCAATTCGATAACACCCTCTTATAGGTTTCGTAAGGTTTCCCAGTCACTTCGGGCCACGCCTTATCCCCCCTTGAGCCACGTCGGTACAAGTCGCCCACAGGCTTGCCCCTTGTACCCCTCCACTATGTTGTTCCAAGTTGGTACGATCCATACCTCCAGTTAGGACTTACCCACTAGACTTGTGGTTAGTACAGAAGTATTTTGCAACGGATCCCGCAGACCAATCCTTATAGTGCCCCGGGTGCGACCAACCAATGCTCGAGCTTGCACCCGGAACCCACCATACTTATAACATAGCCAACTCTAACAGAGTCCAGAGACGAGAAATAACGGGGAATATTCATATAACAAAATTCAACTATCTACGACTCGTTCTGTGTATCCTATAGCAGTTGTGCCGGTACACTGGGCACTAGCTAATATAATATTTGTAGAGTGACAAGGAGTTAAGGCTCAATAAGCATGACTTGGGTTTGCACACAAGGACGGGGATCTAATAAATATAAGTGTAGGGCTTGATATTTGACTAATGCAATGTTATTCTATGAGTTATAGCGATAATTTATTAAAATATGGGCTCAATGATGATCAACTATTTCCACAGGAGGGTTCGATGACTTGCCTTGATCCGCGAATGGTGAAGGTGGAACCTCGGGGTAAGACTCCGGATCGTCGACGGCGTAGTAGTCTTCTCGATACGGAAAATAAACACACCATTAAATAAACAATCCAAAATCAAGCATACTAGCATACATGTTTTGTTGGATTAAATAAAGGAGATAGGGTTTTAAGTTCTATGAATTTATTACTTGAATATTTAATATTAAGTTTTGAAGAGGTTCCTGAATTTTATAATTATTTTCTTCCTAAGGAGGTTTTGGTTTCCCCTTTTTAGAGTTGAAGTGAAAAGGTATAAAATAGCCTTAATGTTTTTATGGTATTAAAAATAGTGAAATTAAATTATTATGTCTCCTGAAGTTGGTATATAAGTTTTTAGGATATTTTCATAAAGTGTGGACTTTTTATTGTATGAATTGATTAAATATCCTAAAAGGGCTTTTGCAATATTAATTAATAGATTAAAGTGGGCAAAGTGAACACGCTATTTTTGTTGCATTAAAACAGTGGAATAAAGTCATTAAGTCCTCTGAATTTAATATATAAATTATTCAAGGTTTTTCTGAATTATTTAAATGAAGAATTAATTAAATCCTAAAGGGACTTTTCTTTATATTTTAATAAGAATATTTTGTGCCAAATAAATATATTGTTTTTATTGCATAAAAGTGTAGAGGATAAAAAGACAAATTTTCCATAATTAAAATGGTGAAATTTGGAGTTAATTTGGGAAAGATATGAATTTTTAAAGCTTAAATAGATTTTCCTGAATTTCTAAAATCATTTTTCTGAATTAAAACAGCTCTGGTCCACGGTGGACCGATCCCACCGTGCGCGGGGTCACTATTCCCGTGGACCCGATCGCTGTGGGCCGTCTGATCCAGATCCAAGGGCTGGCGGCGGGGCGGATGGCTTAAATGAGATTGGAGGGCTCAGATTGCCTGATACCGGTCAACCTCGGTCAAAGCAATCCGGGCCCTCGATCTTGGGTTCTAATCGTGGCCGTCCCCCTCGGATCCGACGGTCACGATTCGATCCGGCACGGTGGAGGCACGGGGAAGGCTGAGGCCTTCGTCTCCGGCTCTGGCCGAGCGGCGGAGAAGGCCTAAGGCCCTAGGTGACGACTGAAATGGATAGAGGGGAGGGAGGGGAACATGGCGGTACCGGTGACGGTGGCGAGGGCGAACGACGGCGACCGGCGATGAGAAGAGGCGGCGGGTTTCCTCGGGGTCGACGGCGGCGAGACGATCCGGGGGTGTTCCGGCCCAACGGAGGTGGGACCGGGGTAGAGGAGGCGATGGTGGTTCTGGTGGGGGCGACGATGAGGGCGACGGCGACCCGAGGCGCCGGCGAGGAGCGGCCGGAGCCAAATCAGGGGAGAACTCCAAAAATTGCAGGCAGCGCTCGGGTAGGCGAAGGCTAAGATGATTTTAGGTGTGGGCGAGACGCGGTGGGTGCAGGGGTATTTAAAGGAGTCGCCGGCGGCGTGAATGGAAGGCGGAGGGAAACCCGAGGGTTTCCAAACTTGCGCCGACAAGCTTTCCATGTGGCCAATTCCCGACGATCCGGGCCTGATTCGACCGGGGAATAAAGGGAAAGGGAGCTCCGGGTTAGGGTAAGCATGCCCGCGTGATCAATTTTTGGAAAGGGGGCTGGCGACGGCGAATTTGGAAAGCTAGGGTTCCGGCGAAGGAAAGAGGGGGAATTCCTTCGGGGAAGAAGGGCCCGACAGGTGGGTCCCACCTGTCAGCGAGCGCGCGCAAAGGAGAGAGAGGATGACAAGCGGGCCCGGTGTGGCAGCGACAGAGGAGGGGGCGCTGGTGGCTGCCAGGTGGGCCGGCCGAGCGCGCGGGAGAGGAGAGAGGGGGGACGGCGCCGACAGGCGGGTTCCACCCGTCAATGAGTGGGGTTGCACTAGGCTGGGCCGAAAGGGTATTGGGAGGGGAAAACAGGGTTGTGGCCCAATAAGCTTTAAAATACTTTTTCTATTAAATTTAATTCCAGAAATTAAAATATTTGCTTAAGGCTTGAAGCTTTGTTGGAAAAATTTTGTAAAAATCATCAAAAATATTTCTTGGCTCCTGGATTCCACCATAAATTTTTTAGCTATAGATTTGAAATATTTCTTCCTGATTTGCTTTAATTGAGTTCTTTTAGCTTTTACTTTAATTAAATAAATCACTTTATTCCAGAAAATTTATTTTCCTCATTTTTATTTTATTTTTAATTCTGGGGATGTTACAATGGTCGACACGGAAATGATGATAGGCTAGCACATCGAGGGAGGGGTGTTGTGATGAAGGTGGATAGGATAGTTATGGATAGTAAAGAAACAGGTTAGAGCATCTCCAAGAGCAGCTCTAAAATTTGATTTCCTATATAATTTTTTGGATCCTTTTTTGAATGTAAATCACTTTAAATATGTTTATCTCCAACAGAGTCCTTAAAACTACACTATGGCTCTCGCTCCTACCTGGCCACCTCTCGCTGGAAGATCGCTCCTGCAACTTCTCCCATGGCTTTCCTCTTCCAAGGAGGGTTCTCTCTCCTCTCTCCTTCCTCTTCATATTTTCTCTCATGGTTGGTCCATTTTTTACCCCGCTCGAGCTTGAGCAGGATCCTGCTCTCAGTCATTTGGTTTCATCCTGGGATTTCTCGAATGGACTTTCCTTTTAGCGACAAGTTCTCTCTCTTTTTGGTTCGCCGATACAACACCCCTCGTCTTCCCGAGAGGGATCGTTCTTCCTGCTTGTTGTTTTCAGGCGTTACACTTTTAGGCTTTTAGAAGCTTTGGTTATCTTGGCTCTACACGCCTACCTCGGTGGCACCCCAACTGGTTTTCGCGTTCAATATTAATGTGATGGGAATTTCAGGGTTTCAGTGGCATCTAAGCAACTTGTTTTATTCACTTACAAGTTGAAACGCTTCACTTCTAACTACTTTGATATCTATTTTCATATTTGGAGAGATGGTGGTGCCAATTGGCCATTAGAGAAAGCTCATTGGGACCAAGAAGAACTTGCAAGCTGGTTTGTTGCTTGCCCTCTCAAGCACAAACATCCTCTATTGCCAAAGCCAAGGAAGAAGGTCTCCTTCCCTAATGCATCAACCATTTTCAGTTTCTCAGCCGATGAACTTGCTCATCCAAGTACAAGACAAGGAAATTTGAATTCAAATTCTGACCCTTCTATGAAGCATCTCCATGCTAGTGAATCTTTCTTGTTTAGAAGCATTGCAAGTTGTATTCCTAGCCCTGTAGAATCAAGATCTACTCTTCTAGCCGCTCGCAAGCTTCTCCCCTCCCTCCTCGGGAGCTTCATCAACCCTGCCTCAAGCTTTTCTAGCACTGTCTCAAATCCAAGCAGCAATGTTCCCATTTCAGAAGGTCTACACAATGGTTGGCTAGTCAATGGCTCGGCTACTCCCATTTCAGTGATCGAAGAAAATCTTCAGCAAAATCAAGGGTGATTTAAAGTTGCATCGCTTCGGCCAGCCTGCACCAAAAGGTGTGTTGAGTTGCGTAAGTCACCTCTCTGCGTCGACAAATATTAATTATTGGTCAAGGCGCCTTTCTAGTTCTTTTTGCAGGGAAGTCCCTCGTTGCTCGCTTTGTCACAACTATGGCCATTCTGCTTCTATCTGTTTGAGAAGATAGTTTTTGGCCAATTCCCATTGGGTTAAAAAGCAAATTGCCACCCCCACCCCAAGCGTTGCTCGGCTCGCCTCGAGAGTTGTTACTCCTAGTGACTCTTCATTGGCCATTATGGTAGCAAATAGTTCCTCGCAAGCCTCTTTTTCTCTTATAACCCTGATCTGCTCCTCCACCTCCCTAATGGCAAACTTCCTATTGATCCTTTCTCGTTCCTTCCATGTAGGGGATCCTTAATGATGGCGGTGGTCAGCACTACCTCCCTTGCAACACCGTCACGGTCACCTGCCAACATGTCAAGCGAAATGAAGACTTGATGATCGTTGTTTGCGATGGCCACTTTGACCAGGTGGAGCAACATGAGTTCCTACAACTCATCCATCACCACATCACGCAAGTTCTGCATCAGGATGTTTTAAGGTACAACATTTACCCAATTATAATTGGTATATTCAAGATGGGGGACCTCTTTGAGAGGGATTGGCTAGTTTCCTCTAACAATTCTGGGTTGGAGAATGCTTAGTTTGGTTCGTGAAACATGATGGAGCTACTAATCATCGAAACTCCCTTACTTCATGCATCGGTTAGATCATGTTCATTGCATATCCTTTGGACTTTAAAGATCTTCACTTCCTACAACAAGTGGTCGCTTCCATTAGGAAATTGGTTTATTGGCACTTTGATAATCCTAGCCTATCTAGAGTTCTGTTGAAGGTTCTGTTTGCTAGCACCTCTGAGATTCCCAGAAGCATTACCATTAAGTCTTATCGATCCATGGATGGGGAGGGTCATTCCTAGACTTTTTTGTTTTACCTGTTGAACAATTACCTTGTTGATCATATCCCTAGTGATGAGGATGATCTCCCACCGGATGGTGGTAACCCACACCCCTTCAATGGACAAGTTTTCCCTAGGGAGCCTTCTTGGGTACAACAATGGGTTGATGACCAAATGCTCCACCATAATCCCTTCAACCCATTTCAGCACAACGACGATGGCCCTCTGGAACATAATGAGCCGCATGATCATCCAATCGTTGATGAGGGGATGGTTGTGATATCTGGCCTAAGTACTGCAACCACCACCATAGCTTCTACAATAGGATCAACAAACAAGAAGAAATCAGTATAGCCGCCTCTGCTATCTCAAGCCCTAGCAACAACTTGTCTGTCACCATATTAGACCCTCATCGTGGCAACTTTCTTATGATGGCCTCCAACTAGGTTGCATTTGACATGGAGAATCAATAGAATGTGCATTCCCCCATCACAACACCCCTCGCCATTAAGTACCCTCTCATGACTTCTCCTATCACCCTTCATGTCACACCAGGCCAAGCCCCTTGACGTGAACTTACTATCGTCTATTAGCGACATTGATTCAAACGTGTCGCTAAATCCCCTAAGGTGGTCATCCCACCATGCAATAATTCTATGTTGCATGCTCCTTCTGTGTGCCTCCGTCGAAGCGTCTGCCTCTAGAACAAACTCCAAGGTTTTAGGACTGAAGGAAGTTCCTGCCAATTTTCAGATGGTTCCATGCACGTCAATGATATATCTAAGATCAAGGGCAAGGCAATTCAGCTTCCACTCCACCCGAGCCTCTAAGACTTTATTAATTCCTTCAAGTCTAGTATGGAATATGCCCATCTCTCCATTGGACAAATCCAGCACATTGTAACCCACATATGTGGCTTAAATGCAGAACTAGTGACTAAGGACAAGCTCTCCAACGAACCCAACAATGACCTCCAGCTGGCTCCAACCTCGAACCCTTCGAACAATGCCAATAATGAACATTGAATGCTAGGACTTTCACTTAGCTTTTGTAATTTTCTTCTTGTGCCAGACTCATGTTATCTATTCTCGCTGTTTGTTCCCTCACTCGGTTGTGGGCTCTTTTGTTACTGGTTATGTTTATCTGCCATATGACAGTAGGGACTTAATGCTATTTTATCTTATTTGGATGATAATGTTGTTTCTCCTAGTTTCTCTTAAGCCGCTTTCTTCGGTTGTCTCATAGCTTTGGCTCGAGACTAGATTCTTCTTTAAGATTTCCTAGTATGGGTCGCTTTAATAATTAGCTTGTTTTGAATTGGAACATTTAGGGCCTAAACTCTACAACAAATGTCTGTCCATTAAGACCCTCCTTTTGGACAAAGCCTTCTCCTTTTATTTCCTTTAGGAGATCAAGTTATCTATCATTGATCATTATGTCATCCAGAGCATAGCTCCCAAGTGCTTTGATCAGTTTTCCTTCTCACCCTCTAGAGGCTCGATGATTGATATCTTGGTTGGTTGGATTGGTTCTAGGTTTTTTGTACAAGATCTCTCTATGGACTCTTTTCAACTTTCAGTCTATTTTACCTCAAAAATCAATGGCCGGTCTTGGAATCTTTTGGCAATTTATGGTTCTTGTCACGACCAGAGCACCTAGCCTTCATCAATTAGTTGTCCAATGTCCCTATCGACCCTTTGGCTAATTGGATGTTCTTAAGGGACTTCAACTTCTATCAATATGCAGATAACAGGAATAAATCTTGACCCAACCTCTCAGATATTCAAACTTTCAATGATTGTATCAGTAGTCAAGGCATTCTCGAGATCCCACTTTCGGGGTGTCGTTATACCTAAAGCAATATACAGACGAACCTTCTTTTAGTTCAACTTGATTGTTGTTTCACCTCAGCCAACTATATCTCCCAATATCCTAATACCAGCTTCTCTCTGTTAGAAAGGTTTACCTCTGACCACATCCCTTGCCTTATTTAGATTGGTACCTCCATCCCTGTCGCGCCCCGATTTAATAAATCAGGACTTTATTGAAATTCCATAGAAAATCAATAAAACAAGACGTTCATCAAGCGACCACGTACAATACGGGCAATCATTCACGGTTCGTAGACCGCATTAATACAAAAGTAAATGAAAGTGAAGAAAAACTAATAAAATCAAGGGTCCTAGATGAACGCCTCCTTCCAGTCTCGCCTTGACTGGGTCGCTACTCCAGACCTGCATCCTCCTCATAGTAGACGGGCTCTGAGGTTGTAAGTCAACGGGGTGAGTACAGATGTACTCGGCAAGCCACCGAATGCAAATATAATGCAAGGTAATAACAAGGGAGATAGTGGCTGATTTTGCGGAAGCAGCATAATTGTAAAGCATTAAATGTGATCAATTTATTAGTACTGAAAAGTAAACATGTGTATGCATCATCATCTTCTAACTCGAGGAGTACGTTTCACCTCCCCGCACAATAGTCCTTACATGCCATGCATAACTCATCCATTCAAACAATTGTAAACTAACTGCGAGTAGTCACACAACCCGCCCTTGACCGTGGGCTCGGCTTTTCGAAAAGATTAAATTACTCTGATCAGAGATGTACCACTGTACCCACAAGGCACGCACTCATCACTTACACCGAAGTGTAACGAGATGACCCATTTCACGGGAACTCGTGCCAAAACCTTCCATATGGTCCTCCCCGACTCAACAGCACCCTCTTATAGGTTTCATATGGTGTCCCGACGCGTCGGTGCCCCACCATACCCCCCCTTGAGCCTCCTTTGGTACAAGTCGCCCGCAGGCTAGCCCCTTGCCCCCTCCACTATGGTGCCGAGAGACAGAGTGTTCCACACTTCCAGTTAGGACTTACCCATTAGACTTGTGGTTGGTACGGAAGTGCTTTGCAACAGATCCCGCAGACCGGTCCTTATAGTGCCCCGGGTGCGACCAACCAGTTTCCGAGCTTGCACCCGGAACCCACCATACTTATAACCTAGCCAACTCCACAGAGTCCAGAGACAAGAATAACGGGGTATTTCAAATACCAGAATCCATCTATCTACGACTCATTCTTTATATCCTATAGCAGTTGTGCCGGTACATTGGGCACTAGCTAATATAATATTTGTAGAACGACAAGGAGTTAAGGCTCAATAAGCATGGCTTGGGTTTGCACACAAGGACGGGGATCTAATAATTATAAATGTAAGGCTTGATATTGGACTAATGCAATATTAACCTATGAGTTATAGCGATAATTTATTAAAACATAGGCTCAATAATGATCAACTGTTTCCACAGAGGTGGTCGATGACTTGCCTTGATCAGCAAAGGGTGAAGGTGGAACCTCGGGATAGAACTCCGGATCTTCGACGATGTCGTAGTCTTCTCGATACGGAAAAGTAAACACAACATTCAATAAACAATCCAAAATCAAGCATACAAGTCATTTTTGGGTTTAAGTAAGGAAGATAGAGTCTTAAATTCTTAGAGAATTGTTACTTAAATATTTAAGATTGATTCCTAATGAGATTTCTGAATTTATGACTTGATGTAATTTATTTTTCCTAGGGGTTTTTATTTCCCCTTTTTAGAGATGAACTAAAAAGGTATAAATTAGCCTCGATGTTTTTATGGTATCAAAATAGTGACTTTAAATTATTAAGTCTTCTGAAGTTTGTTATCTAGCTTTAAGATAATTTTCATAAAGTATGGATCTTTACTATTAAAAAGGGCTTTGTGTAATATGATTTAATGGAACAAAGTGGGCAAAATGAATATTCTATTTTTATTGTTTTAAAAATAGTAAACTCAAGTTGTTAGGTTTTCTGAAGTTATTATATAAGTTGTCATGACATGGTTATAAAGTGTTTAACTTCTATTATATGAATTACTTAATTATCCTACAAGGGCTTTTGCAATATTAATTAATAGATTAAAGTGGGCAAAGTGGACATGTTATTTCCATTGCATTAAAACAGTAGAATCAAGTCATTAAGTCCTTTGAATTCATTGAATAATTATTCATGATATTTTTGTAAAGGGTTGCATTTGTATCATATGAGTTAATCATTTATTTTAAAAGGGCCTTGAAAATGTTATTTAATAAAAGGAAATGGGCAAAATGAATCATTATATTTTTATTGACTTATAAACAGTGTACTGGATTCAATATATCATCTAAAATTATTATATAAATTTCTAAGAGTTTTTCTGTATTATTAAATGGAATATTAATTAAATACTAAAAGGGGTCTTAGAAATGTTATTTAAATAAAATGGCATGGACAAAAATGGTCATTCCATTAATAACAGTGAAATGGAGTCCATATATCATCTGAAATTAGTTTATAAATTTTTAAGGGTTTATCTGAATTATTTAATTGGAATATTAAGTAAACCATAAAGGGGAATCTTCTTTATTATTTAATAAGATTCTTATGTGCCAAATAAACATGTTGTTTTTATTGCATAAATGTGTAGAGAATGAAAAGACAAATTTTCCAGAATTAAAATGGTGAAATTTGGAGTTAATTTGAGCAAGATATGAATTTTGGAAGTTTAAACTATTTTTCTGAATTATTTTTAAACCTGAAAACAGCTGCGGGTCCACGGTGAGCCAGGTCCACCATAGACCTGCGCACTGTGCGCTGCACCGGTTGGATCTGGACCGTTGGATCCAGATCCAACGATCATCGGTGGAGCGGGGCGCTTAAGTGACGTTCGACGGCCAGGATGCGTCGATGCCGGTTCGGTTAAGATCAAGGGCTAGGATTAAATCCCGCGAGGGTTTAATCCGTGCCGCCAGATCAAAATCGTGCGGTCCACGATGGATCCGGCACGGCACGCGGCGAAGGGGTAATTTACCCCTTCTTCCCCGACTCCGGCGGAACTCCGGCGAGGGATTCCCGGCGACGGCGAGACCCTATGGCGCGTCTAAGGCCAGAAATGGAAAGAGGGGCACGAGGGGGATCTCGGCATACCGGCGGCGATGACCAAGGAGCAGTGGCGGTGGCCGGCGACGAGAAGGTGGCGACGGGCTCCTCGGGTTGGCGGTGGCGACGGCGTTCCGGCGGTGGTCTGGCCTAGCGGAGGTGATGCCGAGGTAGAGGAGGCGGAGGGGATCCCGTCAGTGGAGACGGCGAGGGCCGGGCGGCGGTGGCCCGGAGCGCCGGCGAGGGGCTGCCGGAGGGGAAACAGGGGAAATTCCCAAAAAAAATCGTGGCGGCGCTCGGGTAGGCGAAGGCTTGTGCTCTTCACGGGTTGCCTGAGTGCGGTGGTGGCGAGGGCTCTTATAGGCTCGTCAATGGCGAAAATTGGAAAGCTTTTCCAGGGAAACCGAGAGGGATTCCTCACGTCGCCGGCGAGCCTTCCATGTGCTCGGGTGGGCTTCTATCTGGGCGAAAACGCGTCGGCAAGGAAGGAAAGGGATCGCTGGCATTCAGGGAAGGGGATCCGAGGCTTAATTTCGTGGATCCGGGCGGCCGGCGGCGAGATCGGGGAGGGGGCCGACGGAAATGGAAGGGGAGATCCCCTTCCATGGTTGAAGACGAAACTGACAGGTGGCCCCCACCTGTCAGCGGCTGCGAGCGGAAGGGAAGAGGCCGACAGGTGGGCCGGGTGTGTCAGTAGCAGAGGGCACGGGCAGAGGCTGACGCGTGGGCCTGAGCGCGGTGCGGTGAGAGGAGAGAGGGAGCGCTGACAGAGCGGCCCCGCATGTCAGTGAGTGTGGGCGTGCGGAAAAGGAGAGAGGGATGGCGCCGACAGGTGGGTCCCGCCTGTCGGTGGGTGCAGCCAGAATGGGCTGGGCCGAAAGGCCTTCGGAGGGGAAACGGGGGTTGCGGCCCATCAAGATTAAAAATTCATTTTTCAATTAAAATAATTCCAGAAATTCAAATATTTGTTTAAGGCTTGAAGATCTGTTGGAAAAATTTTGTAAAAATTCTCAAAAATATTTCTTGGCCTCTAGTTTATCCCATAAAATTTTCAAGTCCAAATTTTGAATATTTATCTCTGTTTGGCTTTAATAGGGCTCTTTTAGAGTTTTTTATTAATAACAATATTCAGAAATTTATTTAATATTATTTTTCCTTTATTTTATTCCCTTTTAATTTTGGGGCTGTTACAATCCTATCCCCCTTACAGAGAATCTCGTCCTCGAGATTCGGAGCGAACCTCGGGAAAACTAAGGGATTGAGTTCTACTGGTACTCCGGATTAGGAGAAGGAGTTACATCAGAAGTTGGCAAAGCGATCTCCGGATCTGGGTTGGTTGAAACCAAATTGGGAGTGTCTTCGGTTGTATCTGGTTTCTCTTTGTGGTGATCTAGAGTATGTCCCTCTGGTTTTGGAATGGAGGATGGCACCCGCTTGGGGTAGGGGCATTTGTTGGCGTAGTGGCCTCCTTGGCGATAGTTGAAGCACACAATCGGCTTGTTGTTCCTGTCCCTCTTGTATCCGGTAGCTTGCGCTGGTGTCTTTCTAGCTGGCGGTGCTTGGGGTGGGATGTCCGTGCTTGGCCCTCCGAGGGTGGTTCGTGGCTTGGCAGAGGTTGGGGCTTGAGGTGGAATCACTCTGGTTTCTGGTATAATTGCTTCATTCACCAATCTTTGAAAGTTGGCGAAGTCCCCGTGGATTAGTTGAAGGGAGAGCTCGTGTTGGTGTTGTTGGAGACGGAACAACTGTGCCTGCTGCTCTTGCATCTGCTTTTGTTGTTGTTGCATCTGGGCAAGCAGTGTGGCGATCAGTTGATTCTGTTTTGCCATCATCTCCGCAAGTGTGGGATGATAGACAACAGGGGTCTGCTGAGGTCCAGCTGCACCCCACTGAGGCAGATTGCCTGTGGTGTTTCCGTCGCGTGGGACTTCTGATCCTTGGTTATTGGCCATCCTGAAGTTGAAGGGTTCAAAAAGAAGGTGCCCACATTAAGGGAAATTGTTATTGATTTTATTGCCTAAGATAAATAAATTGACCTAGATGCTTACATATTTTATTTTAGTTCCTTATTATTTTTCACACGCATGCCTTATATTATTTTAATATAAATGATTTATCATGTATTTTATTCACTCAACATTCATGTATTTTATTAATTTGTGTTAGAGGTTTAAGATGAAGTGATGTTGATTATATCTTATTGAATTCCTTGGTACCAAAAATTCAAGAAAATTTTTGGAACACAATTTGATGCTTAGGAGAATTTTTAGGAAAGATACTCTAGCTAATTTTTAAATGAAATTTTTAGGCCCATATTTTAGCTTTCCTCTTTCTTGATTTATACTGAATCCTTTTCTTGAAATTTATTTATTAAGGGGAAATTTTATTTTTAATGCCTCGCGAAAATCGAGGTGTTACAATCCTAACTTCCTTAACAAGAATCTCGTCCCGAGATTCGGAAAGGCTAGAAGGTTAAAGACAGGCTTCAAGTCTATATTTTCATAGATTGGGCTTGGCTAAATTAGGGCTTTCTTGACAACTTGTCTTGACTTCATGATTGGAGTTGTTCTCGCAGAACGGCGACGAACGAATCATGTTGACTTGAAACTAGAGGTAGATTCTCTCCTTTAGATTGGGATTATGATCTAATAGGTCTAGGAAATGATATTTAAGCTTTATTTTAAAATGTATCGTTCTTGTGATTACATTTATGTTTATTTTTATTTAATCTTTACTCATGTCTTATATTCGACATGGGTGGCAATACAAGCAAGTAAAAGAAAACAATCAGTCGTAAAACTACGTCTACGGTAGCTCAGGGGACGGCTCGATCACGGGCTCGTGGGAGACGGTCGGGGTCGAGGAGCTGGATGGTCCGACGGGTGGAGCACTGCGGGAGATCCTCTTGGGCCTCATGGTGGGGATCCGAAGGGGTTTCTTCTTGCGAGGCAGAAGAGGTGCGATCTCCTCAATGTCCTTCTTTAACTCTTTGAGCTGCTGGCGGAGCTGGGTGTGGACCATGGCGCCCTGGCGAAGGAGCTCGTTCTGACGCCTCAATTCCTCCACCTCGAGGGTCAACTGGGGGTTCTGCTGAAGCTGTTGACGGAGCTCAGCATTCTTGCGGATCAGGTTCTCTGAAGTGTGGCGGTAGAAGTCGATGGTGTCGTGCTGACTATCTGCGTCGAGGACGGCCTCCGTGTGAAGGCTGTCCATAGCCTCCAAGAGTCTCATGGTGCGGGCGATGGCGGAGTTGTCCTGAGGGAGGGAGTTGATGTAGATGCTGCGGTGACTCCCGGGTGTGCGCATGGGCATGAAGCGGTAGATGGTGTCGCGAAGGTGGCAGTCGTAGACCAGTCGAAGCTCGGCGAGGGACTGAAGAGCGGCTCGCTGGCTGGCCACCACGAACGAAGGTCCTCCGACTCCATGGGTGTAGAAGGGTGGCTGCTTGGAGGAGGGGCGGATAACAACCGTGACCTCGCAGTAGCTCTCGTTCGCATCGGGAAAGATCCCGTAGAACGCGGGCTCATGGGGAAACCCCAAGAAGTCGACGAGCACGCGAAGCTCGCGGATGAATCCGGCCTCGTCACGAAGAGTCCCGCTCATGGTATGGACCGGCATCTACAAAAGAGAGAAATTTTTGTGAAAACTTCAGAAGATGAGAAGGTAAGCAGTTTGTAGGAAAATATGGTTAATATAAGTCCTAGGGTCAGGTCTATTTAGCTTCCTACAGTCAAGTCGGCTCTGATACCATCTTGTCGCGCCCCGATTTAATAAATCAGGACTTTATTGAAATTCCATAGAAAATCAATAAAACAAGACGTTCATCAAGCGACCACGTACAATACGGGCAATCATTCACGGTTCGTAGACCGCATTAATACAAAAGTAAATGAAAGTGAAGAAAAACTAATAAAATCAAGGGTCCTAGATGAACGCCTCCTTCCAGTCTCGCCTTGACTGGGTCGCTACTCCAGACCTGCATCCTCCTCATAGTAGACGGGCTCTGAGGTTGTAAGTCAACGGGGTGAGTACAGATGTACTCGGCAAGCCACCGAATGCAAATATAATGCAAGGTAATAACAAGGGAGATAGTGGCTGATTTTGCGGAAGCAGCATAATTGTAAAGCATTAAATGTGATCAATTTATTAGTACTGAAAAGTAAACATGTGTATGCATCATCATCTTCTAACTCGAGGAGTACATTTCACCTCCCCGCACAATAGTCCTTACATGCCATGCATAACTCATCCATTCAAACAATTGTAAACTAACTGCGAGTAGTCACACAACCCGCCCTTGACCGTGGGCTCGGCTTTTCGAAAAGATTAAATTACTCTGATCAGAGATGTACCACTGTACCCACAAGGCACACACTCATCACTTACACCGAAGTGTAACGAGATGACCCATTTCACGGGAACTCGTGCCAAAACCCTCCATATGGTCCTCCCCGACTCAACAGCACCCTCTTATAGGTTTCATATGGTGTCCCGACGCGTCGGTGCCCCACCATACCCCCCTTGAGCCTCCTTTGGTACAAGTCGCCCGCAGGCTAGCCCCTTGCCCCCTCCACTATGGTGCCGAGAGACGGAGTGTTCCACACTTCCAGTTAGGACTTACCCATTAGACTTGTGGTTGGTACGGAAGTGCTTTGCAACAGATCCCGCAGACCGGTCCTTATAGTGCCCCGGGTGCGACCAACCAGTTTCCGAGCTTGCACCCGGAACCCACCATACTTATAACCTAGCCAACTCCACAGAGTCCAGAGACAAGAATAACGGGGTATTTCAAATACCAGAATCCATCTATCTACGACTCATTCTTTATATCCTATAGCAGTTGTGCCGGTACATTGGGCACTAGCTAATATAATATTTGTAGAGCGACAAGGAGTTAAGGCTCAATAAGCATGGCTTGGGTTTGCACACAAGGACGGGGATCTAATAATTATAAATGTAAGGCTTGATATTGGACTAATGCAATATTAACCTATGAGTTATAGCGATAATTTATTAAAACATAGGCTCAATAATGATCAACTGTTTCCACAGAGGTGGTCGATGACTTGCCTTGATCAGCAAAGGGTGAAGGTGGAACCTCGGGATAGAACTCCGGATCTTCGACGATGTCGTAGTCTTCTCGATACGGAAAAGTAAACACAACATTCAATAAACAATCCAAAATCAAGCATACAAGTCATTGTTGGGTTTAAGTAAGGAAGATAGAGTCTTAAATTCTTAGAGAATTGTTACTTAAATATTTAAGATTGATTCCTAATGAGATTTCTGAATTTATGACTTGATGTAATTTATTTTTCCTAGGGGTTTTTATTTCCCCTTTTTAGAGATGAACTAAAAAGGTATAAATTAGCCTCGATGTTTTTATGGTATCAAAATAGTGACTTTAAATTATTAAGTCTTCTGAAGTTTGTTATCTAGCTTTAAGATAATTTTCATAAAGTATGGATCTTTACTATTAAAAAGGGCTTTGTGTAATATGATTTAATGGAACAAAGTGGGCAAAATGAATATTCTATTTTTATTGTTTTAAAAATAGTAAACTCAAGTTGTTAGGTTTTCTGAAGTTATTATATAAGTTGTCATGACATGGTTATAAAGTGTTTAACTTCTATTATATGAATTACTTAATTATCCTACAAGGGCTTTTGCAATATTAATTAATAGATTAAAGTGGGCAAAGTGGACATGTTATTTCCATTGCATTAAAACAGTAGAATCAAGTCATTAAGTCCTTTGAATTCATTGAATAATTATTCATGATATTTTTGTAAAGGGTTGCATTTGTATCATATGAGCTAATCATTTATTTTAAAAGGGCCTTGAAAATGTTATTTAATAAAAGGAAATGGGCAAAATGAATCATTATATTTTTATTGACTTATAAACAGTGTACTGGATTCAATATATCATCTAAAATTATTATATAAATTTCTAAGAGTTTTTCTGTATTATTAAATGGAATATTAATTAAATCCTAAAAGGGGTCTTAGAAATGTTATTTAAATAAAATGGCATGGACAAAAATGGTCATTCCATTAATAACAGTGAAATGGAGTCCATATGTCATCTGAAATTAGTTTATAAATTTTTAAGGGTTTATCTGAATTATTTAATTGGAATATTAAGTAAACCATAAAGGGGAATCTTCTTTATTATTTAATAAGATTCTTATGTGCCAAATAAACATGTTGTTTTTATTGCATAAATGTGTAGAGAATGAAAAGACAAATTTTCCAGAATTAAAATGGTGAAATTTGGAGTTAATTTGAGCAAGATATGAATTTTGGAAGTTTAAACTATTTTTCTGAATTATTTTTAAACCTGAAAACAGCTGCGGGTCCACGGTGAGCCAGGTCCACCATAGACCTGCGCACTGTGCGCTGCACCGGTTGGATCTGGACCATTGGATCCAGATCCAACGATCATCGGTGGAGCGGGGCGCTTAAGTGACGTTCGACGGCCAGGATGCGTCGATGCCGGTTCGGTTAAGATCAAGGGCTAGGATTAAATCCCGCGAGGGTTTAATCCGTGCCGCCAGATCAAAATCGTGCGGTCCACGATGGATCCGGCACGGCACGCGGCGAAGGGGTAATTTACCCCTTCTTCCCCGACTCCGGCGGAACTCCGGCGAGGGATTCCCGGCGACGGCGAGACCCTATGGCGCGTCTAAGGCCAGAAATGGAAAGAGGGGCACGAGGGGGATCTCGGCATACCGGCGGCGATGACCAAGGAGCAGTGGCGGTGGCCGGCGACGAGAAGGTGGCGACGGGCTCCTCGGGTTGGCGGTGGCGACGGCGTTCCGGCGGTGGTCTGGCCTAGCGGAGGTGATGCCGAGGTAGAGGAGGCGGAGGGGATCCCGTCAGTGGAGACGGCGAGGGCGGCGGTGGCCCGGAGCGCCGGCGAGGGGCTGCCGGAGGGGAAACAGGGGAAATTCCCAAAAAAAATCGTGGCGGCGCTCGGGTAGGCGAAGGCTTGTGCTCTTCACGGGTTGCCTGAGTGCGGTGGTGGCGAGGGCTCTTATAGGCTCGTCAATGGCGAAAATTGGAAAGCTTTTCCAGGGAAACCGAGAGGGATTCCTCACGTCGCCGGCGAGCCTTCCATGTGCTCGGGTGGGCTTCTATCTGGGCGAAAACGCGTCGGCAAGGAAGGAAAGGGATCGCTGGCATTCAGGGAAGGGGATCCGAGGCTTAATTTCGTGGATCCGGGCGGCCGGCGGCGAGATCGGGGAGGGGGCCGACGGAAATGGAAGGGGAGATCCCCTTCCATGGTTGAAGACGAAGCTGACAGGTGGCCCCCACCTGTCAGCGGCTGCGAGCGGAAGGGAAGAGGCCGACAGGTGGGCCGGGTGTGTCAGTAGCAGAGGGCGCGGGCAGAGGCTGACGCGTGGGCCTGAGCGCGGTGCGGTGAGAGGAGAGAGGGAGCGCTGACAGAGCGGCCCCGCATGTCAGTGAGTGTGGGCGTGCGGAAAAGGAGAGAGGGATGGCGCCGACAGGTGGGTCCCGCCTGTCGGTGGGTGCAGCCAGAATGGGCTGGGCCGAAAGGCCTTCGGAGGGGAAACGGGGGTTGCGGCCCATCAAAATTAAAAATTCATTTTTCAATTAAAATAATTCCAGAAATTCAAATATTTGTTTAAGGCTTGAAGATCTGTTGGAAAAATTTTGTAAAAATTCTCAAAAATATTTCTTGGCCTCTAGTTTATCCCATAAAATTTTCAAGTCCAAATTTTGAATATTTATCTCTGTTTGGCTTTAATAGGGCTCTTTTAGAGTTTTTTATTAATAACAATATTCAGAAATTTATTTAATATTATTTTTCCTTTATTTTATTCCCTTTTAATTTTGGGGCTGTTACAATCCCCCTCGAATATATTTAGGTTTGAGAATTACTAGTCTACTCTTCATAGTTTTATTCCATTTGTGGCTTCTGGCTAGAACAATCATCCCCTCTTTAGTAATCCTATTCAGGGGCTTGCAGTCAAATTAGCCAACCTTCAGAAGCTCCTTCGTTCCTGGGGTCACTGCTTGGGCTCCTATAGACACTTCTCTGAAAGCTTGTTCCATTGTGCTTAATACCCACGACTCTTTTGAAGAATTCAAACCCTTTATTGTATCAGAATTCAACTTCAGAACAATTCTTAAGGAGCATGTTAACCATATATTAAAACTCAAGCAAATCTACTGGAAGTAGAGATATACTATCCACATGATACTTCTGGGGATAAAAATAGCAAGTTCTTCCATGCAGCTGCCACTGATTGCCTTCGCCATAACACCATCTCCATAATTATGCTTCCAAATGGTACTTCTGTCCACTCCCCTGAGGATAAGACAAAGGCTTTCCTAGACTCTTTCTTAGGCAAGATGTGATTTATTTCTAGCCCTATTATGCTTTTTGATCTCCCTAATCTAGTTACTAGAGTGCCCACCCAAATAATATAGCTTCCCAGTTCACCACAGATGAAATTGATCCAGACATTAGATCTATGCCCTCCCACAAAGCCCTTGGACCTGATGGCTTCAATGGCCACTTCTTCCAAACTTGTTGGCATATTATCAAGCAAGACTTATACATACTTTGTCAGGCCTTCTCTTGCTCTGATATTGACCTTCGACTAGTGAACAACTCCTTTATTCACTCTAGTGCTCAAGTATGATAATCCAGTCTCAGTGAATGACTTTTGGCCGATCTCCTTGGTCAACTCAGTTATTAAAATTATCACCAAGGTCCTTGCTAACTGCCTTCAACCGATTATTCCAAACATAGTGCACAAGAATCAATATGGTTTTATCAAAGGGTGTTCCATACAAGATCATCTTACTTGAGCTTTTGAATTTACTCACCAGTGTCATCGCTTCAAATCAGTTGTAGTCCTGCTTAAACTTGACTTCGAGAAGACATTCAATTTGATCAAACACTCAACCATCCTTCTCATGCTTTGCTCAGTTAGGCTTCCTGCCAATATGTGTTTAGTGTATTGCTTCCATCTTCAAATCCAGTCATTCTGCTATCATCCTCAATGGTGTTGTGGGCAAATTCTTTGATTGTAAGCGAGGAGTTCAGTAGGGAGATCCTCTCTCCACTCCTCTTTATCATTGTTGGTGAACTTCTTCAATGTATCATCAACAAAGCAAGTGGTATTGGTATCCTCAAGGCTCCGATTTTCCACCATTAGGAGGATTTCCCCATTATTCAATACGTTGAGGATACCATCATCTATTTGGGAGCCTCTCAAAGGAACCTCTTCAACCTCAAAGCTATTATGAATTTGTTCTCACTTTCGACGGGGCTTAGTGTCAACTTCAGCAAATCCTACCTTATTCCCATCAATTTGTATGACTAGAATTCTACCCTATTGGCTCAAACTTTTGGATGCTCACCGGGTACTCTCCCCATACCTTATCTTGGCTTGCCTCTAGGTGTCAAAAGGCCGAAATTTGCTGACTTTAGCTCCCTCCTTTCTAAGGTGGAGCGCCATCTTGTAGCCACATCCTTTTGGCTATCCACTACTAGAAAGCTTCAGCTAGTTAACTCGGTTCTCTCTGTCCGACCTACCTACATGATGTGCATGTTTCGCCTGCCTGCAAAAGTGATCAACTCGTTGCCAGCTTGTTGCCTGGCCAAAGATTTGCAAACCAAAGAAAAAAGGGGCTTGGGGGTCATCAATCTCAAGGGCAAAACACAACCCTTCTCATTAAACACTTAGACAAATTTTACAACAAACATAAAGTTCCCTAGGTTGACCTCGTTTGGTATTCTTATTACAACAATGGCTTGGTCCCTCACATGCTTTGCAAGAGAGGTTCTCCCTGGTGGACTGATATCATAAAGTTGTGGCTGCTATTTCATGCCATCGTCAAGCCCTCTCTAGGTAGTGGATCGACCATCTCCCTTTGGTTTCAATACATAACCTCAATAGAAGCCCCTCTTGCTGGTTATTCTAAAAAATAGAGTCCTTAAATTTAAGTCTCTCAATATGCTCCCTAAAAATTTTAGTAGAGAACGAAAGGATTAATTTCAGAGATCCTTTATTTTTAATAGTCAATTATAGTATTTGTTGGATCTAAATGTTTTAGTTATAATCCTAAAAATTTAGGGAACTAAACTCTTTAGAATTTCTCATGCTCTTAGAAGTGTAGCTGCACGAACCCCAAACACAATGCAGATAAGCAGAGTGAGGTCTCCAGAGCATTGAATATAATTATCATTGAAATATTATAAAATCTAAATGATAGATGACCTTTACTTTACGATGATAAAATCTACTGCTGTTAATATAACTTAAAAAATATAAGTTTACCCAAATACTTATACTTATTTTATTTAATTCAACTTTTAGTTTTTTAAATTTGTTTAAAAAACTAAATCAAATCCAGACCGACCACCCCACCCATCTCGCCCGATCACATCACCATCAGTCCTTCATGTCCTCTATTATTCCCTTCACATCCATCCATCATCCAGCGATGCGTCCTGTACCGTCACATTGGCTCGTAATCTGTGACCAGTTCTGTTAATCTGGCTGCCACACGCGATCTTTTGCATCCATATCACAGAGATGTTTCACCTGTACTGTACACATAATAATTGAAGAGAAATGAGCAGAATGGCCTGATCTTCTATTGTAGCTGTTTGTGTCTATCTTGTGTTTTGAGATGACCATCAAAGGAGATCTTGTCATCACTCATCATGGCATGACATTTTCAGACAGAGCGTTGAAGGTGTCAGAGAGTCAGAGACTGTCCGTGTCAGTCACTCGGTGGATCGTCTCCTTCCCGTATTCACAATTTGCTCCCGTGTTATTTGATTCTCTTTTGCAGCCATAGCTTGGCTTGGAGAGATCCCGATAGGATGAGAAGAAGAAACAAGAAGACCAGGAAGCTCAAAAAAAGGCTAATCTAATGGCTGCCCGTGGCTTGGCGCGGCGGCGGCGGAGGAGGAGAGCACGAAGCGGGAGGAGAAGGTGTAGCTGTAGTAGAGCTGCGCCGCCTCGTCGGAGTCGTCCAGTCCGCTGCCGCGGTCGAAGTTGCGCGCGTAGCTGAGCGGGTCGTACTGGCACCCGCGGAGCGGCCGGCTCGACGACGGCGCCCCCGCCGGCCTCGCCGCGCACAGCGCCGCCTGCCGCCGGAGTCGCCGCACCAGCCGCCCGAACCCGCAGCCGCACCGTCGGGACACCGCCACCGACGACGACGACGACGAGTGGCCCCCCACGCCGCCGGCCCGCCCTTCCGTCATCGCCGGCCTGAGCGCGTGAGCAGCCAGCCACTCTACGTGATGCTAAGCGTATGTGGAGATTAGTAGCTGAGTGAGTGAGTGTGTGTTGCTTCCTTGGTTGGTGGGGTGTCATATATAGGGTCCATGGTTAAGTCAAAATAAAGAAAATGTTTGCCCATGTGACCATGGTTCAAAAACCAGTTTCAAACCATAGCTAGAATCAGTAATAAATTCGTCAATGACAAGTTCGAAACAAAATCATCACGAACCGGAGGGAGCTAATCGTCAATCAAGCTAAACTATAACACCTGGGAACATCTGTGGTGGACGGGTGGTGCTTAGCAATTGCCGAGTGCATTCGTCAGCACGTTGCTGAGTGCTGAAAACTCCAGACGGTTTGGACTGCGGCCATGGCCATTGATCAGCTCGAAGAGAGAGAGAGGAACGAAACGGTGGGTAGCGTGAGCTGTGAGGTACAGCACAAAACCACGAGTGGTGGACGCAGCCACGCCGGAGAGACGACGTCATGGGCGGCAACCGTATGCGATGCGATCCCCCCAGCGGTGGCGGGTGGCAGCCTCACCGTGCCCACCAACGGAACCGATCCGATCCAATCTCCCATTCTCCCCACCTCCTCCCCTTCTCTCTCTCTCTCTCTCTCTCTCTCTCTCAAACGGGTCATATTTTTCCCCAATCTCTACAACTGAGATTCCCTTTTGGAACGGTGCGATTCAAAATAATCTAAGACAAATCAATATAAATTAGTTAATTTATGTTTCGTAAAACCCTTATGATTCAAAATGATCACAACTGAGAGTTGCGGCCGTGGCATTTTGATCCTGCGTCGAACGGACGCACCGGCGCAGCCAACAATCTCATCCACTGCAACTGTTACGTCACCTTGACAGAAAATTCTTCAACCCATCGAACAAGTTGCAGCACTGGGCAAGCATGATCCCCACACACAGGACAAGGCGCATGTGATCGAGTGGGCAAGAGCCGGGAGGACCCACGGTCGCACACATTCTCGATTCTCCTAACCAAGATGCTCTCTCTCTCACACACACACGCACAAACTAAACAGTACATCAACCCGAGAATCCTGCGAATGGATTGGAGTCAGCTTAAAGCCATTGCTTAAAGCAAACGGCTTCATGATTAATTGGTAGTACAAAAGTTGAAAAGCTCAAGCACTTTAAGGTTTAATCCATCCTGCAATGCAGCCGACAGGATTGCCCTGGAGCCCATCATCTCCAGTACGCTGATGAGCCGGGCACATTGTAATCTGATCCCCCATTCGCTTTGGATAGTTGCCAGGTGATTGTTACTGCTACTTGTTTACATCGAGCTCACATGCTTGGTTTGTTGCTTATCACTGGTTTGAACTAGTACAAACTAATTGGTAGGAGTGTAGGACCCACACATATGCAACAAGATAGAATTGGGGAAATGTCCACACTCCATTACAGTACTAAAAGAATCCGATGAGATCAGCAAGTTTGGAAGAATTCTTTATGCTAAACTGGCAGGAAAAATCAGATGGAGTCAAACATCACAATTTGGGATGGCATCAACAGATCCGTCGGCTACAATTCAAGCTGCCACCATTTCCTGTTGCTTAATAATATAAAAGACTGACGGTTTGTTTGGCAGACCTCTACCAAACCACAAACCACAGCTTTCAGCTTTTAGCTCTCTAAGTGCAATCTGAGTGATTTTCTAAAATGAATTAGAAGCTGAAAAACTATAAAAAAAGTACCTTTCTATAGAAAATCATTTTCCGCTAAAAGCTCTACCAAATAGACCCGAATCCAACTCGCAGGACTCTGCAATCCTAATGTGATAACATGGCTCTGTGCAAAACTTTAACGTGATTTTACCGTTTTAAGTTCTGTTTGTAATCCCGACTGCTTCAACGGTTTGAAGTGCATATCCGCGCTAAAATCTTACTTCTGAAAAACCTTTGCTCGAAATATCAAATATCTGGCCTCATTCCATTTGAGACATATTATGAGTCATAGTAATATGCCAATAAATTTACACTCTAGTCTGTAAAGAAGGGCTGAACCTTTTTCCCTTTTTTAAATTTGAACCTTTTCCTTTTGGGATTTCTATATATCAAAAGTGATTTTACAAAATACCAGTAAGCAGAAGAATGATTCAGAAGGGCCATTAGTACATTTAGATTGTACACAAAGGCAAAATAGATATGAACAGGAGCAGAGGGGGCGATAGCTCTATGAGCACCCAGTGGGGATCAATCACAGTTGAAAACTTGAAAATAAGCATAACACTGAATGATCAAATATATACAAATGAATAGCCCTGTACCTCAAGGAAGTTTAAGCAAGCCCATTGCTTATTAGTGATTGATTCCTTGGGGTGGAGCCTGAAATTTGGCAGAACAGACGTCCTTAGCGCTTCACCAATCATTTACATAGCATGCCCTTTCACAAACATAACATTAGCATATTGATAAGAAACGAGAGTTAGTTAAATACAAGCAAATTATAAATTACCAACAATTAGACAAATACCCATGTGTTAAAAGGGATTGGTTTAAAAAATATCATTAGTCTAAAAATCAAAATGTTATGTATTTTAATAAAAATATAAATCATTTACTCATAAATATCAATTTACAAATAGTCAAATCATATGAACGAATAATATATTTACTATCCACAAAAGATCCTACCAACTCTAGTGATGGTGGCAGGTGGCATATTTACTATTTACTATCTTCATCACTAAAGTCTTATATATAAGCTATATTTAACACAACTCTAAATTTTTTGAAGCCGGTTAAACTTATCTATAAGAAATATTAAATCTAGAGTTATGAGTGGGTTGTGTATATTTAATTGAGTCATTTAGTTTTTGTTTTGAACTTAAAATAAATTTTTAAACCATATTATTTTATTATATAAACTCCATATCTTAGAAATGAAGCTACGCCAAACATGCTCTAGATAAACTCTTACAAGTTACCTAAAACTTCAAGATCAGTTCGACTTGCAATCACCGTTATATGGAAATAAAAAACATTCCTTTTTCACTGAGAACCAACAGGAAAACTGTGCGCCAAAGTACTAAGAAGAGAAATTGGGGGATTGGGGCAGACAAACCAACAGCAACGAAGAGAAAATTTGGGGCAGACAAACCAAGATCAACGTGATTTCTACCCCAGCTTAACTGCAAGTGGTTACCTTTTAAGGAAACAAAAAATATATGCATACTATACTCTATACGGACAAAGGTAGCACATTATTATCTCATATCCATAAAGTGCATTCTTGCAATAGTGCAACTGCAATCCAACTACTTTCTCTGGCATAATGAAGAGAAAATCTATCCATCAAAGTCCAAAACTCACATCCAAGTCACCATCGAATGTACAAGTATACTACCGAGTAGATAGGCTGGTACGGCGTAAACAAGAGCTAGTATGTCTATCCAGCATTGATATTAATGGAATTGGTCAATCTATCGGTTAGAATTGTCAATTTGTTGTGCTACTACCCAACAAGAAAATAACTTATTATCTATAAGAAGAATTAATTATCTGCGCACACTGATATACATAAACTGTTAATGAGTAGTGTGCTAGTTAGGGATTAGACAAACTACATAAAGCCATACATTGTGGGATAAAGGGAAGCTTTGGAAGTTGGAACAACCATATCAGAAAATAATACGTTAGTACTATGCAATACTTGCTACTCTCATAAGTATTTGAATGGGATAAATCAATTAGATGCATGCACATCTGCTAAATTTGAGGTTGCAAAACAGGATGAAAATTGGGCTTAGAATGAAATAAATACCTTCAGGCTTCAGCAGACAAAGAGGAAAGGGCACATCAGACAACTTTACAAAATACAACAGCTTGCCTGTTCCCTGAGAAAAGTACAACAGTCAGATATAATTAACCATTGCAGTTCATGTTGGAACAAATTTGCATTTATTAGGAAGTCAGTTTTGAATTTTAGTACAGTTTTTAATAAAATAAATAGTATGCAAAAAGCATAATTTGATGTTTGAACTTTAAATCATATCATTTACAAATATTTGTAGCATATGTCAACATTTTTTTTGTGTAAAGGGAAAATTTGAAAAATTGGTGTCAGTGCTACTCCATAGACCATAGCAGATACTGATGGTCTCATTTTTTATTGATCATCAACATCCACCATACAAATCAAAATTTGAAAACATAATGCAGAAGCATACTTCTTTGGATCTTGGTAGAGTTTTAAGGCCTCCAGGAACTTGTTCCAAAATGGGCCAGTCTCCTGAAGGTTAACATTTTCTGGTCCCCCAAGGTATGCCTGAACAATGAACTCGTGGCTCCTTTCCCTTAAAGGGAGAACATAGAATGTGTCGATTATGTCATTTCATTAGTATCTTTAAATATTTATGCACTAAGTTGAGAACATATTGTATTTAATCTGGACTAACCTCCCTTCATATTGTGACAACCATCCCAAGTAAGCTGCACCAAAGTACATTGATGCAAAAGGATTGTAGAGATCATCCACAGAATTGACAATGTACGCTCTATAGCCACAATCTCTGCATGTAAACAAGTGAAGATAACTTTATGAAAACTATAATATTACAATTGACCCAGAGCAGCAGCCAGTGTAGCTTTTGATAGCCTAAGCAACTAATGTTTCCTATGTCTAGCTGTTTTCCAGATTAATCTTCTCTAGAATATGATTCCCTGACATCTTAAGTAGCATTAAGTTAGATCAAAAGAAGTCTCACAGTAGATGTCATGCTCATAATTTGATCACCATATGCACATCTATGAAAAGTATAGTCCAAAACTATAATTCAGCTATCCTGAACAGTGCATTATTCTGCAGCCATGACACGACTAGTAAAAAGGCAATAGGAACTGGTAAAAGAAAAGTATGTTTCCGTCAAAAAAGTTTCCAGTTTTTTGGGTGGGCAGTATCGTTCAAACTGTCAAGGTCCTACTTGGATTTAGTATTAGCATACCAAAACTGTTTACATAAACTAAACAACTCTGTGGGTAACTAAAACATAATGTAAACTCAAAGTCATGCTTGCCTGTAAAGCCATGCAGCTGTAGGGTAGTCTATTCCCATCAAGCCAGTACGAGAACGAACACCATGGACAAAACGCATACTGCAAACCTCTGCAAGAGCAGCTAGGGCATCCTGGCAGATATAAATCAGAGTAGAGAATTCAATGCATATTTAGAATGTGTGACCTCTCAAAGTTTTCCTGGGATACTAAAATAAAAATAAATACTGTTATTGTACCTACCTACCTAATAGGTCAATACCATCTTTATTCACCAATTTGACCAGGACATATATGCTAAAACAGTTTGTGAACATTGACGTAATTTTAAAATATCCATAAATAGTATAAATAAATAAAATGCTATGACCCTGTGTTGATAAAATATAAAACAAATTCGTCAACTAAAACAATGATGTTTCTTGAATTGAGAACCAAAATACAATAAGTATAAGCATAGTATGTGATAGTCACTCTTGCTAAAGTATTAAATGTAGACCTTCCAAAAGAAATACCATGCAATAAAACAAATGGTTTAAGAGCCAAAAAATCAGCAGGATGCTTAAATGTTGGCATCATGACAGATGTACAATAAGAGAAGGTCCAGTTGATGAGTGATACAGAAGGCAAATATCATATAGCAAATTAATTACATAATTGGTATCATTATACATGCATTATCTTGTTCACTAGAATAACTCACTGAAATAACACTGATTTATTGACACAAAACTTACTGGTGTTACTCCTCTTGAGCTCAAATGACGTGATATGGTTATTTCAGCAACAGCCTGAGACCAAATTTACAACCACGTAAGTCTGAGATGAACAGAAATTAAATGCTGGTGGATAAATTAACAATTACATGAAACCTGCAAGACATTTTAGTATTTTACTGGTGAGCTGATATGAGGCATGACTATGGCATTGCTAAAAAAATGGCATGACTATTGCACTTAAGTATATGTCATGGGTATAGGGAAAACTCCTCAAATTATATTAAAAGTAGTGGCTTGAGAGCTTGGACCTCGTCGGTGCGGCGGAGCCGTAACAGCCTGATGCACCAACGAAGCAGGGGATACAGGGAGGCAAAACCTAAACTGAATACTCGATGACTTCCTCTAGTGCATCAGCCGCGTTTATATAAGCACAGGATTGATCTAATCTAACAATCTTAATCTGATTCTAACAACCTTAATCTATTAGGACTCATTTAATCTAACAAGTAACAACTCAATCCTAACTAAATTGGAATCTTAACCTAATTTAATCTAATTGGACTCTTAACCTAATTTGATCTAATTGGACTCTTAACCTAATCTTATTTGGGCTAAGTAGTGGATCTGCCCTAAGGGGGCTGCGCCGGCCTAAGTGGGCCTTTGGCCCATGATCTGTAGCCATGACAGTATAAGTGTATAAAAAATGCTGCTCTGAACACTATTTGTATATGTAATTTGGATTGCATGATAGGAAATGTATAGCACTGCAGTGAGCCAGTGACAGCTACAGTGCAAGCGCAATATAAGCAATATACCATATAGTTAATTTTTTTACATGGCACCCACATGAGCTGTTCATTTGATGGAATCCAGGATGCAACCTTTATAGTAATAAGCTTATAAGTACAGCTTTACATGCAAACATACGTATGTGAAAAGTAAAGCACAGGAAAGAGGGTAGCCCATATAGTAGAAATGTAAAGACTACATAATTTTAAGAATCAAGTAATCAACCAACCCTTACCTTCACCTCAACTCGAGAAAGATATGGCCTCTTCTTTGCATCATGGGAAAACCTGACATTTCCATGCCTTTCACCAGATTTTGTCCACTCCTTAATCACATCAGGTTGACTCCACATTGCATCCATATCTTCCTCTGATACCTTCGAGTCCCAATAAATTAATTGTCCTTCTGACTCCAATGTGATAAAAAATGTCAGTTTGATATAAGAAACTCTAGAACATTTCAATTCTCTGGAATCTAAACAATAATCAGCATCCAAAATTCATAGACTTTTATATTTCCTCACATTTCAACAAATCACAAACCTTGAACAGCAGAAAAAATATTATTCTTAGTAAAAGTAAAAGAAAAGAAACAAAGTGAAGTTTAACCTGTGCTCGACGAATTGGCTAGGATATTGGGAATTAACGCATTAAAACTTTCTGGTTGTCTGCACACATAATAGCGAGAAACAGTTTGTCAGCAAGTTCAAAAGTGGATCAAGGTTAAAGTGTAAGATAAAACAAAAGCTTTTCTGTAAACATATCTTTTATTTTACTCCATTGAGTAGTTTCTACGCTTCTAGCTCTAATGGAAAATTTATAAGAGTTTAAAATTCTGAACATATTTGACAGACCAAGCTAATGATAGAGCAATCAACACACAATCATTTTTGAATTAAGAAAAATCTGCTTATTTCATTAAATTGGTATTTTGATAGGTCAGGTGAACATGAATGGTAATAAAGAAAGTCACTTAAAATAGTGTTGTACAGTATATGTTCGCTGCAAGTTGCCATCATCGAAAGCCAATACAACACAGCTCAAGGGCCAGCTTTAGGGTTTCAAACTTGAATTGAAATCTGCTATAAACGTAAATTATGTAAAATAAGTAAAATTTTAACTTTTTTACCTCAATGCCCAGTTGTTTTGAGAAGGTTAAACCATTTTTATCCAACTTAAAGGTTTAGTATGCTTGTAAATAACCTCAAGACCTCTAAAATTGAAACTTAAGGATCATAAGTGCTAAAAGAAACAAATTCAGTTAAGGGTTTAAGGCACATTTATTAACACATGATATGATGTCTGAAACAACATAAAAACAAAAGATAAGAAGGTTAGAAGCTGAATATAGAAACATATTATTAAGGACGAAACCTCATAGACAGCAAGGCTTCTTTCACGTAAAGATAGCGTTGAAAAATGGGGGAAGTTGATTTGTGAGTAGCCTTCTTTTTGCTTCCCTTGTAAGCTCTAACAACAAATTCTTCAGTTCTTTCTCTGCAGCATTTTGACAAGTAATTGTGTTTAACAGTAGAAAAGATAAATCATGCCAAAGGAAATCAATGTCAACAATCAAACATAATCTGACAACCAAAATACATACTTATCATCACATGAGAAGAGCCATTTGGAATAAGCAGCACCAAAGTAGACATTTACAAAAGGCCAATAGAGCAAATTAACATCATCTTCAATGTCATAATACTTGTAGCCCAATTCCCTTATTAAAGGTAAAGAAAATAAATGTTCAGTAAGATAATATAGAATAAAAAACAGTTACTAAAATTATGTTAGTCTCATTGTCACCTGCCAAGCCATTGAGCAACCTCTGCTGTCACCTCCATTATACCAACTTTGGTCTCCTTAGTCTTTCGATCATAATTATCTACAAAGAGTCTCCTTCCACTGGCAATTTCTGCAAGGGCACCTATCATATACTGCATGAATGATGAAAGTAAAAAATCATCTTTATTTTACTTCAACAATGACTTTGATTGTTGTAGATACAAGTGCAAATAGTGGTAACCAATAGAGCGAAAGAACCAGTACCGGGTCTAGCTGCGACTTGAAATGTCTATGAACAGTAATTGCAGCCACGGCCTGAAAGAATCAATAAATTTATGTAAGATTTAGTTAAGGCACAATTGTGCAGATAAAAATGCTTTTTTGAATAAAAGAAAAGCATCCTTGCTTTGTTATTATTTTCATAGCTCAGAAAAATTATTTAAACCAGCATAGCAGCAACAAACAAGTGAACAGTAATTTAGTCGCTTGGATAAATATAGGAAGAAAACATTACGTTAGGGACTTAACTCATAGCACTGATAGATTTTTATCTTGGTTAAACAGCATTCAACCAATTCGCTGATCACTACTATAACCAGAATTGCACTCCACTACAGCATAGGAGACAAGGAAATTATTGTTCAAGGTAACACCGTAACAACCAAGCAACGTATAGAGGGCTGAAAAAAATAAACAGGATATGTACAGAAATGCTACTAGCAAAAAATAAATATAATGATTTACATGAACTTTGGTCTGATTTCCACTGATGTAGGTTATTCCATAGATGTCAAGATACAACAAGTACAGCTGATCACTCACCATCATTTCAGTTTGCGTGAGATATGCCTCACCATCAGGATCCCGTGACAGGTGAACCTTCTGTCCCTGCCCTTCCCCAGCATCAACCCACTCTTTGCTTACTTGAGGATCTGCCCACATTAATTGCATATCCTCTGGATCCAAGCAGTCATCCCAATATTTGAAGCTTACAGGCATTTTGTACTGATTGGCAGTTGTCTCTGTCAATCTACACTGAAAACAATAAAGTAGTGAAAGTTGGATGCCATAAGGTACTTTTCTTAAAGCAAAAGGAAATCCAACTCATCAATTTGCATTTCCTTCTGGGCTTACATTGATGGTGAGAGAATTTTGAATGGTCAGAAGCCATCAAATACTTTGGACTATAAACTTTGGCCAAAAAATTGATCAAACGATAACAACATGTGGTGATTGCATCATAAGTAAACAGACGCGAAAAGCATTCACGTTTATATAAACCAAACTATGTGTTCACTTTGAGATCAAAGATGATCTTTATATCTACAAGAGACATATAACATATTGAAACATAAACATGACATGAACTGATACATAAAACACCACTACGGATATTATCTGCACGCTGAACGCATCACCAAAAAAAGCACACCGAGTATGTCAAAGCACGGCATCTCCATACTAACCAGAGAAGAGTCATGCACACAACTCGGACAATGCACCCAAAAACAAAACCAGCCAGAATCAACTCACCTAAAAGTTGTGAAGCATGTTCCTAAAATTTCATACCACGATCTACTTCCTAAGGCGCACGGAACCTCGTGATCACTGTATTCCACCGCAACGCATCACGAAACCATGACGTACGCACACTCCATAAAACCAATAAATATTCACCGCATACCCAAATCATGAAATCCACCATGAGGCAGGAAGCAGACTCATGTCCGCATGAAAAAATAAGGGGAAAAAATCTCGAAATCCAATCGCCACATGCCACCCAACAGAAGCTGAGCCAGCATCGTCGCGTGATGGCACCAGACACCCACACCGCCACAGCGTTAGGCGCACGCCTCTCTACCCGTAACAGCAGCAGCAGCCGCAATCGCCAAACCACGAGACGTGACGAACGGCGGCAAGCTCGCCTCTCGATCCAACAGGAAACTCCATACGCGACAATCCATGCACGCCCAAAAAAAGCAGCAAAAATCCTCGCTCGCTCGCGCGTGCGCTGGATCACCCGAAGAGAGCGCCAAACAAAAAAAAACGAAGCAGCGGCGGGATCGCAACGGGAGCTCACCGGCGCTATGGATCGGGAGACGGTTGGGGGGATCGGATTCCCCTCGCGATTCGACGAGGGATTTGGGGGAAATGGCTTGTGGGTGGAATGGGGAATTGCGGGGAGAGACGCAGAGAGAGAAAAAGAGAAGCCGTTGGCTCGCCTCGTCTGGCAATGGCAAGCGCGACAGTTTAAAATGCTGGGACGAGGCGCGGGGACACGTGTCAGGTGGTTAAGGCGCAGCGCTGGTAACTTTGATACTTATATTAATATTGATAATGTTAAATAAATTCTCTATTTTTTAAATATTCAATGATTGATTTAATAAAACTAATTTGATATTATAATTGTTAGTATATTGATCTTTTCATAAAATTAGTAAAAGTTGAAAAATCAATTGACATATATTATGAGGTGAAGGGACTGTTTTTTTTCTGATTTCTAAATTTTTCGATCTGTTTATTTAATTTATTTTATATTCATCAGAACAGATTAATTTTAAGGAAACTGAACCATTTCTATAAAAAAATGGATAAAACACTTACATTGTGACTGGATGCTATGAGTGTATCAGTGGCAATAGATTTCTGATGATTTTTTTCATAGATTGAAATGATGTTTGTTTGCACGAGTAATTTTATAATTTTACGGAAATTGAAATATTTCTATAAACATTATATAAAAAACCTTACATTGCAATAAAGAAACCCATAGACATTACTGATGCATTAACAACCACAGGGTAATTCGAGATTAAATAGAGATCGGATGCATAACTATGCGGCAATAGCCGTAGATTCCTAATGATTTGCCATTAGATTATTGAACTGATGTTTGCTTTGCATCTTGTACTGCACAGACATCAAAAGCATGGTCCCTGTGTGATGCACTAGATTGGTACGTATCTTGTACTGCATAGACATCATGTTCTTCTCATGTGTACCCAAACAAACGAGTAAACAGTCTCTGGCTGTTGGCTTTTCTTTACAACTCCATCTAAGCCACCTCCAACGGGGTTCTTGTACGGGTGCTTAGCCAAAAAAAACCGACTTTTTTTCAGCTCGGATGCTACGGGTAGGATGCTCGGATGCTAAGGAGATCCCACCGATCAAAACAAGTTCCCAATGTATTTTTCGTTCTTTTTTTTAACTCTTGGATTAAGATCAAACCTCTTTCGATCTCATCCCTCTTTTTATTGCCTAATTAACTTCGTACAATATATTTCTTTCTTGGATGAAAATATGGTCAACATATTAAGGAGTTTTATGGTGTCCTATATATCTTTTGTAAAGGAAATATATATCTATTGTAAAGGAAAGAAATAAAATCAATTTCAACCTTTCTTTGAGCATAATTAAGTTAATTATATAAAATCAAAATTTTACTATTACCTCTTCTCCCTTCAGCCAGCTAGCTCGCTCAGTCCCTCACCGAGTGTGCCACCACAATCTGCCATTGCCGCCGCCGCCACCACCATTGCCTATCCATCATTGTTGTTGTCATCGCCGCCGCGCAGACCTATCACACGTGTCCCGATTGACGCGGCCCCCACATTCAACGTTGCCCCATGCCTCGACACCCGTCCACCATCCCATGCCTCGGTGCTCGTTTTTCGCCTATTTGTCGCCCCCACCGCCTCATACCTCGGCGACCGTTCGTTGTCCCTGCCGGCCCATGCCCTATGCCACCTCGTGCCCCATCGCCCCGTGCCCCACCACCTCGTGCCTTGCAACCCCACCGTCTCGCGCCCCACTGTCCTGTGCCTCACTGTCTCGTACCTCATCACCTTGCCTCCCTACGGCATGACCAGTGTGGCCATGTGCGTGTCCCACTGCCCGTGCACCATCTCATCACCACCATGGCGTGGTCAAAGCTCATCGGTGTCGGTGGAGAAGCAGTGGTAGGGAGGCAACATCATCTCTTACCTTATAATAACATTTGGTTTAATCTAAGTCATTAGATAAATAAAATGAATGATTTAGCGGCACAGTAAATTTTTCTACATATTATTCTACTACGGACAAACAAATATGCATTTGATCAACATTGTGAACGTGCACACTGATATTACACATGTGTTATGTATACTAGTTATGTGTTCATATGTTACAACGGAAAAAGTTTTACGACATAAAAAACATCATGCAAATAATATAAATAACTTAAAAATAATAAAATAATATTCATCGTTATTCTATTTTAAAATTAATATATTGGATTTAAAAGTAATATAGCTTTTACTGACAATAGGATCCACATGTTAATGAGAAGCTAGTGGTTGTGACAGATTTACCACCACTAACTTATTTTAAAGTAATATATATAGAGAAAATAAATAATAAATATTTTGTCGACAATTCCTAGTTGTTGCGTTGGCCGAAGAACTTTTCTAAATTATTTCATAATTTATTGGCTCCAGAGTGACACGTTGGAGAAGATTGATTATAAATATCCCATTTAATAGGGATGACAGTTTTACCCACGGGTACCCAACCCGATGAGGACGGGTTTGGGTTCAATTTTGTGTCCATGGGTTTACGGGTTCGAGTACCCATTTATTCTCGGGTTGAGTTCGGATTTAGTTTTAAACCTATGGGTTTCCGCGGGTTTACCCGATTACTCAAAATTACGTAGAGTTTATCTTATTTCCTATTCATTTTCTGTAATAATATTATGTTAAGATATGCTGAGTGATCTAATCATTTTAAACTATGTATTGGTAATGTGATAATATCCTATTTGTTGTGGATTTTTAATTATATTTATGTTGTAATGTAATTTATATAGAGTATAAACTTAATATGCGGGTTATCCGTCGGGTTTTGGGTACCCGACGGGTTCAGGTTTAGTTTTGAATCCACGAGTTTTGCGGGTTCGGATTTACATGGGTTTCACGGGTTTGCTTCGCGGGCGAGTTTTCATCGAACCCGCGGGTTTCAAACCCATTGCCATCCCTATACATTAGTGATGAGTCATAACGTACATTATACATTAGTGATAGACATGCCCCATGTCACTCTTATCGCGTCAGTAATGTGAAATCAATAGTGATGGGTAAAGGGTCAATCTCACTCCAATGACTCTTCGGTGACGGTTGACAGTTGTCACCGGTCATTAATTTATATTTTTTTCAATGGGATTCTTATTTCAAAATCTAAAATTTTGACTAAAAAGCTCAACATAGTAATCTAGATTCATAAAATACAATATATTTTTGAAGTATAAAATGAAAGTTGTTGATTTCACGCATATCAATCCATAAGAGTAAAACATGTTTAAAAGTTACGTGGTAATATTGGTTTGTTTGTTTTTATGGGCACACAACAACTTTCACGAAACTCACAACTTGTATCTGTTTTTTAAATATATATCTCAACTAAACAAACCACCATGAAGCACATATATTTCATAGATATTTATCATAAATTCCATTGAAAAATGGTTTTCGTTTACTATAAAACCTGTAATGCATTGAGAGAGAATGGCTTAGAGTCAGACAGAGAGACAATGCAATGCACAGTGTGCTTTATATATCCTCTCTTTTTATTCCGGCTTCGTGTCACGCATCTCGTTTTTTTAGTTTACTATCCTTCTTTTTTCATTTTGGATATATATATATATATATGATGTTGTACTAATTTATTTTCGTTTTTCACACTATATTCAATATAAGCTGACCGGAAAAATATATACTCATTAGTATTTGAAATTAGGTACAAAACACTTTTTGAAACCGAAATAAGTAGATTGTAAGCTCATATCTATGAAAAATTTAACTATTTGTTACTCTTAATAAGTGTGCTAAATTATTTGCCATTCTTGTTCGCGGTCATAGATTTATTAGTGTTTGGTTCTCTGTACGAGGAGGAACGGAACGGAATGGTTCTGAATACGGGGTGATACTGCTGTTTGATTCGAGGGATGTGATGGCATCAAGTGGAATCAAACTGTTTCTAGAAACAGAATATTCCCTGTAAATGTTGAACCATATTGTACTAATTTTTTGGCGAAAGAGATGGTTCTGAACTGTCTCGTTCTATTCTTCATCATACATCAAACCAAACACAACTATTAGTGTTTGGTTCTCTGTCGAGGAGGAACAATATCAAACCAAACACAACAAGTGAACTCAACCATGCAAGTAAAAAATAATTAAATGATATTTAGTTAAGAGTATCAAATAGCTAAAACTCCCCATATCTATGGTATGGTACACAACAGAAGGACAGCGTCGGTGTACCTAAACAAAGAGCAGCCAAATGCATTCATTCGTCAACGATGTAATGGCCCTCGTAGACGAATTAGCCGTGACGACTCTGAAAAGGTCTTCTTCTTGTCCTTCTCTTTCGATATTATTATCATTTAATATTTACCCCCCAAAGATTTGGTTCTAGCTTAGCTTGCTTTCTTCGGTTAATGTTTGTGTTGGGGGAATATATTTCCCTTGAACATGGGCCAAATGACGTCAGCCTCCGACAGTCTTCGGCCCAGAGCCCAGCACTGTCGGAGCCTGTTTTTCTCTCTAAGTGTTGTTTCCAGGTCCCAAGGTGCCTTTCGGGGTCCGTAGCTTCGGAGCCCTCGGACCAGGAGGTCCGGCCCGGAGCCCCCGATTCGGGCCCTGGCGCAGGAAGCCAGAGGCCACTCTCCGGACACAGGAGGCCGGAGTCCACCCCCCGGGCGCAGGAGTTCGGAGGTCACTCTCCAGAGCCAAGTCCGGAGGTCGCCCTCCGGGAGCCAAGTCCGAGGGCCACCCTCCGGGAGCCAGTCCGGAGGTCGCCCTCCGGGAGCCAGTCCGGGGGCCACCCTCCGGGAGCCAGTCCGGAGGTCGCCCTCCGGGAGCCAGTCCGGAGGCCCCCCTCCGGGAGCCAAGTCCGGAGGCCACCCTACAGGAGCCAAGTCCGGAGGCCATCCTCCAGGAGCCAGTCCGGAGGCCACCCTCCGCGAGCCAGTCTGGAGGCCGCCCTCCGGAGCCAGTCCGGAGGCCACCCCCGGGGAGCCGAGTCCAGTTCGGAGGCCGCCCTCCGGGAGCCCAGCCCGGAGGCCGCCTTCTGGAGCATGCTTCGAAGCCCCCCTTCGGGGCGCACTTCGAAGCCCTCTTCGCAGCCTCTGCCAGAAGAGCTCCGGCCCCTACTCCGGGCTCAGGAAACATCTAAGTGCGGGCTATATCGGGGGCCCCGCCGCCCCTGGTATGTCGTTTAGCTGGTCAAAGCCTGGCGCAGTCTGACACGCCTGAAAAGCTGTGAAGCTGCAAAGTACCTTTGTACCGTAGCTAGCCCTTTTCCCCTCTCTGCCCCTGTAAGCCTGGGGCTCATAAAGGGCATCCCGGTCCTTTCCTTTGGCCTGTGCGCCTATAAAAGCAGGGCCAAGCCCTTGTAACAGGGACACGGCTCCAGGGGGCCAAGAGACCCTGGTATTATTACTCCATACTAGGGCATACCATGCCAAATCCACCACAAATGGACGTAGGGTTATTATCTCCCAAGAGAGGTCCGAACCAGTATAAACCTTTATCTCCCTCTGTTAGAGTCCTTCGAGGCTCCTTCTCCACATCATACTCCACCACACAGAAACCTGCTGGAACTAACGCAATTGTTCCAACAGTTGGCGCCATCCGTGGGGAACTTAGTACTAAAAGCTAAGTTCTCTGCCACTGTCTGCAACTCGAAGTACGCCTGAGGGGGGAGCTTCGAAGCTTTTTTGCTTCGCGCACCCTCCGACATAGGGCTTCGAGTGCAGCTCGAAGGCCATCCTCGCCTTCCTCCATCCTCCACATACCGGAGCTCACCCTCCGGCAAGGGGCTCCGCTCCACACGTCGGAGGTCGTCGAAGCCCTAGGGGCTACGAGCTCAACCTTTAGCCACTTTGCGAGGTACGTCCGCTATCCTAAGTACCACCTCGGCACACCTCGGTCTACCACTTCGCAATCATGTTGATATTTATTCGAAGCCCTGCCTCGCCTTAAAATTCGAAGCCTAGCTTCGCCCTTACAGCAAGTTTTTTCCCCATCTTATTTAAAAAAATCGAAGCCTCGCTTCGCCTTATCAAAAACCCGAAGCCTCGCTTCACTTTGTTTAAAAACTCGAAGCCCCGCTTCGCTTTATAAAATCTGGAGTACCCCTCCGAAGGCTACACAGTGCCCCCGGGCCCGTAGCAGTGGGCTAAAAGGACTCCGGGCAACTGGCCCGACGCGTCCAGGGATTCCGGGCTCCGCACCCGAAGCATCCCAGGGATTCCGGGTTCCGCACCCGAAGCATCCCAGGGTCGAAGGTGACCCAGAGTCGAAGGTGGCTCAGAGTCGAAGGTGGCTCACACTATCACAGGTTCGGTGAATCCACACCAAATATCCTTCTCATTACAGGACCAAGTTCCGAAGCCTTGCTTCATTATCCAAACACGCTTCGAAGCCTTGCTTCGCGTGTTAATGTAATATACGCCTAAGCGTCTCGAAGTCATACTTCGCTATAATCTAAGTGCGTTTCAGAGCGTCGCTCACGCACAGCATCCAAATCTTAGCATACCGAAGCATGCCTCGCTAGGCTTGGTTGTGCCGAAGCCCTGCTTCGCACCAAGTTAGCGTGATCGAAGCCCAAAAAGAGGCCTTCGCTCAGTAAAATTACGAGCAGCCGAAGCCCTGCTTCGCACCAAATTAAAGCGCTCGAAGTCCAAAGGAGGCCTTCGCTTAAATAAAATTCATGCGTCGAAGCCGCCGAAAGACGCACCCTTCGCATCGTTTATTTTTTGCCCGCACCAGCAACGGCTAAGTCCCTAGCTGCCACGAGCAAAGGGGGGAAGCATGTATGCGAGGTGTGCGAATGTAATACGCAGTACGAGCGCGACAAGCTAAAACGTTCGAAGCCAAACAACACGAAGCATACAGAAGAAGTGTGCAAATATAACAAACTCCATTCATTGTATATTGAGAAGTGTGTTACAAACATACTTCGAAAGCAAAACTACGTATAGTCTGTATCTAAGCCTAAGAAGAACCGTGTGCGAGGCCCCAACCCTCGCTTGCCCCTTCTTCGGCCAGGGCCACCTCGGCTGGACGTTGCCTCGTCGGAGCCCGCTCTCCCTCGAACAGCCCGTCCAGGCTCCGAAGCCCGTAAGCTTCGTCTTCCACTTTGCAGGTCGCTCCAAGTTAGCGAAGCAGGCGGTGCCGTATCGAAGGCAGAAAAGTCTAGGGCTTCGTCGCCTGCTAAGGCCGTTCGCGAATGCAGAGACGAAGGGCCCTGAAGGGACTCCGTCTTCACAGCGGCTAGTAAATCCTGAGCTACTTCGGAGATGGCTTCGCCGTTAGGTCCCCTCGGAAGCTTAAACCGAGGGGGACCTTCGGACCTAGCTACTTCGAGGACTGCCCACAACTGTCGAAGGTCTTCGGAGTCCTCGAGCACTTCGAGGTCTACACTCGGAGGCTGAGCCTGGGCAGGTATGAAAGAACCCCCGCATTCATATTAATAAGCTGATAAGAGTTTTTACAAGCCTGCAGCTAAGTATTACAAAAGGCCTAAGGAGGTCTACACCTTCAGAGGCGGAGGCGTCGAAGTCGAAGGCTGATCAGGCGCAGTAGGCGCTTTGGATCGGCGGTGTCGAAGGGCCTTCTAGAGGTTGAGGACTGCTTCACAGCCTTGCTCCTTCCAGGGTTCCTGCAGCCGCCGCCAGGCTCCGCGAACTTCGGCCGGAGGCGTCACCAAGTGCGGACCCCCGAAGGCCACTGGGGTCACGGAGGTTGCCGCCCGAAGGTGGTCACACCCCGCGTCATGGAGCATCTGCAATACCCCCTGGCCCGCGACTCGACCGGCCATAAGGGCGAAGCCCGTCAGCGCTTCCTCCGCTATCGAAGCCGCAGTCTTCAAGAAGTCGGCGCGGTCCCCAATCGGGTCCCGATCGCCAAAGTCCGGAGCCCGGCACTCGGTCTCTATTTTCTCAAGGACCTCGGTCAGGCTCTGGGTGGATTCGCCAAGATTGGCCACGACGAAGTCCTCGAGATCCTGAGCCCGTTGGCGAAGCTCCTCGTTCTCCTTCGCCTGTCGGGCCTCGGCATCCTTCGAAGCCTGGAGCTCCGCGCGGAGCCGAGCCGTCTCCGAGGCCAAGGCTTCCTTCGCCTCAGCAGCCGAAGCCTCGGCCCGCCTCCGTCTCTCAGCTTCCTCCGAGACCTCGCGGCGAAGGGCCTCCTTCTCCTCTGCGAGGCGCTCCATCCGCCTGTCAGCAGCAGTCGAAGCTGCCGCGTTCAGTGCGAAGGCCTGCAGAAATTCAAGAAACCCTAAGTATTAACCAAGGAACAAAGTATAGTTCGAAGCTGCAAGGGGCTTCGCTCACCCGTAGGAGGACTTCGTTCGAACTGACGAAGAGATCCGCGGGGTCCTGGTGGCTAAGCTGGGCCACCAAGTCCCCCTCCTCCGCAGAAGCACAAGCCTCGCGGAAACCACAGATCGCCGCCACCGTCACGCCTCCCCTCGGCTTGAAAGGGTGAATCACGGCCACGGTCCCCTCCACGGGCTTTGGCGAAGCGGGGCTCAAGCCCACCACATCCACCTCTTCTTCGCCTCGAGGGACTTCGCGGCCTCCGCTGCCTTCGTCGTCGGACGAAGTACTCTCGGACTCCGAGTCGCTGCCGCTGCTGCTGCTGCTGCCGCTGCTACTCGAAGCTTCCGTGGGCTTCGCCTCGGCAGACTTCGATCCACCCTCGCCTGTTGGCTTCGCCTTAGTGGGCCTCGCATCATCCTCGTCCTCTGCAGGGAGCCAAGTCAAAATCCGCATATTGGAGCAAAGCTTGCAAAAAAAGGTTTACCTTCGTCAGAGATTTCTTGGAAGGCAGGTGGGGCTAAGTGCGCCCTCCAGCTCCCTCACTGCGAAGCTGGCGCATCCACCTCCGCGCCCGAAGCCGGTTCCGCCGGAGCACCCGTGGCCTCCTTAGCAGCCGGAGTGTGTGCGTCAACCTCCGCCGCCGAAGGCCTCGCCGCCAGGGGCTTCACTGCCTTCTTGGAGATCGGAGTAACTGCGGGCTTCGCCGCAACCTCCTCCGAGGCATCCGCTTCGTCCTCGTCCCCCCTCTTCCTCTTAGCTCCGGCCGACGAGGTAGCCAGGTGGGCGAAGTCCGGCAGAGCAGGGAGCCCTCCGAGGTCGAGCGCGGTCCATACCCTGTTCCAGCGCTCCCAGGACCCTACCAGTGCAAGGCGCTGGGCCTGCTCCTCGGGGGACTTCGCCGCGAAGGGCTAAAACTAGCGAAGGTGGCTCGAAGCGAAGCTAGAAGAAGAAGAGAGCGAAGGTTGCAAGGCAACAAGGAGAAAGCGAATGAAGGTGTGCCAAAGCCGCACGCGGTAAGTCCCTATTTATAGGCGCGGTAAAAATTTCAACCGTCGTGGGCCGAACCCACCGCCAGGTGGGCCTCCAGCGAAGGCGAACTGGCCCAGAGCAAGGTAACGGTAACCTTTTTTGACCATTGCGGAGCCGTTCGGGCTCCCCGAGGCCGTTCTGGCAACTAGTGCGGGCATTTATTACCCCCGGGTAGCGAGGTCACCTTCGGTCCAGGCTCCGAAGGTATGTTTTCTCTGAAGTTGTGTTTTCAGGTCATTTGTCCTAAGGGCGCGTGCACCCCTTCGTCCCGAAGGCCTACACGCGAGGGGCTACTGTTGGGGGAATATATTTCCCTTGAACAGGGGTCAAATGACGTCAGCCTCCGACAGTCTTCGGCCCAGAGCCCAGCACTGTCGGAGCCTGTTTTTCTCTCTAAGTGTTGTTTCCAGGTCCCAAGGTGCCTTTCGGGGTCCGTAGCTTCGGAGCCCTCGGACCAGGAGGTCCGGCCCGGAGCCCCCGATTCGGGCCCTGGCGCAGGAAGCCGGAGGCCACTCTCCGGGCACAGGAGGCCGAAGTCCACCCCCCGGGCGCAGGAGTTCGGAGGTCACTCTCCAGAGCCAAGTCCGGAGGTCGCCCTCCGGGAGCCAAGTCCAAGGGCCACCCTCCGGGAGCCAGTCCGGAGGCTCGCCCTCCGGGAGCCAAGCCGGAGGCCACCCTCCGGGAGCCAAGCCAGTCCGGAGGCCACCCTCCGGGAGCCAAGTCCGGAGGCCATCCTCCGGGAGCCAGTCTGGAGGCCGCCCTCCGGAGCCAGTCCGGAGGCCACCCTCCGGGAGCCGAGTCCAGTTCGGAGGCCGCCCTCCGGGAGCCCAGCCCGGAGGCCGCCTTCCGGAGCATGCTTCGAAGCCCCCCTTCGGGGCGCACTTCGAAGCCCTCTTCGCAGCCTCTGCCAGAAGAGCTCCGGCCCCTACTCCGGGCTCAGGAAACATCTAAGTGCGGGCTGTACCAGGGGCCCCGCCGCCCCTGGTATGTCGTTTAGCTGGTCAAAGCCTGGCGCAGTCTGACACGCCTGAAAAGCTGTAAAGCTGCAAAGTACCTTTGTACCGTAGCTAGCCCTTTTCCCCTCTCTGCCCCTGTAAGCCTGGGGCTCATAGAGGGCATCCCGGTCCTTTCCTTTGGCCTGTGCGCCTATAAAAGCAGGGCCAAGCCCTTGTAATAGGGACACGACTCCAGGGGGCCAAGAGACCCTGGTATTATTACTCCATACTAGGGCATACCATGCCAAATCCACCACAACTGGACGTAGGGTTATTATCTCCCAAGAGAGGCCCGAACCAGTATAAACCTTTTTCTCCCTCTGTTAGAGTCCTTCGAGACTCCTTCTCCACATCGTACTCCACCACACAGAAACCTGCTGGAACTAACGCAATTGTTCCAACAGTTTGTAACTTTTGCGCACTGTTAATCAAGTAACATTACTTAATCAGCTTGCTTAAAAACTATTTCTCGACACTACTAAATACTAATCCGTGTAATAATCGCTAAAATTAAAATGTTTATAAGACCAATAAGGTCTCTTTGAATCACATGAATTTCAAAAGATTTTTTTGTAGGAATTGAATTAATTTATATGAAAATTCGACAAAATCCACGTGTTTCAAATTAGCCATACTTCATAAAGTAGAAGAGTAATTAATTAATAAGAGGAAAAACGAATGAAAACGAGAATCTTTGAACCCTTGATTTGTTTGTTTGAATGGAAAAAAATGATAATTTTATGGAGGGGTGAGGCCCACCAGCCCCGGGAGTCGGGAGGGGGAGAGATCCGATTCGGTGGGGAGACTAACCCCGCCCACCTACCCATTTATATTCTACGAGACTACGACGCCTCGCCTCGCCTCGCCGGAGTCGCCGCCTTCCCCGCCCGCCTGCACCTCCGCCCTCCTCCGCGGTGCGGTCAAATCCTAGCGCGCGAGCTGCCCCCCACGGTGCCCCTCCCTCATGGCGCAGCAGCTGTCCGCCCCCCCGGCGCCTACACGGCCGTTGCCGGATCCCGCCAAGGTATCGTCTTGTCCATCTCCATGCCATCCTCTGTTGGCCTGTTTGTTCTCCTATTTTCGCCGACTGGATTTTCCGGTGGTTGCCGCAAGGACGCGGTGGGGTTCGGCCGGCCGCAGTAGATTTCGTCCTTGTTTGGTTCCCGTCAACCTTGGAACTTTCGGTGGGTGGGTGTGGGGGAGGGGATGCTGCCTTTCCTTTTTTAATGTTTTGCTCCCTTCCCTTCGATGTCGGTTCTTGGTTGCTTGTAAACCCCACTGCAGAGGATCTCATTTGCTTCATTTCTGTGTGTCAGAATGGAGTTTCTTTTAAACTGTGTTATTTTAATATCAACGAAGTCGATTTTAGTAAAATGAATCCTGTTTACAGTCTTCAATTAAGGTGTGCATTGGTCGGTGTGTAGAGTTGCAACAAGCTTCTGCTTGTGCGAAAAAGAAAGCATTTTTCTTATTAAACTTTTATGTTGGAATTGTTGTTACTGCAAAATTGTTTCCTTTGATGACAATTGCTTGCTACGGCACAGGTGTTACGCATGAGAAGTACGTGCTCAGCTCACTTCGGCTGTGGCTTCAACTCCATTTCAGCTTCCTCTTCGTCGTAAGTGCCTGCTTCTAATGGCTATTTATTGCTAACTTGACGCTCAATAGTAGATTATGAATTGGTGCATCTGACTCTTTATGAACCCAAGTGCTAGGAACATCGAGCCACTAAGAGCGATAGCTACACAGGCACCCCCTGCCGTCCCACGTAAGTGTTGGATTTCCCAAACAAATATGTAGTAATAGAATTGCAGCCTGCAGCAGCATTTTTCATTACTGTTTTGTTTTTTTGTAGAGTATTCCAGTGGTGAGAAGACGAAGGTCGGCATCAACGGTGAGTTCCTTCTGTTCATTCTAGGAACCTAGCCCATTAAAAACAATGGGATATATTAATCCATGCTGCCCAATGCATTTTGTATTGAATGCTCTTTATTTGGTTTGCAATCTGTTCTTAATGCTAGTCTTGTGTTTTTGATATCATAGGGTTTGGGCGCATTGGGAGGCTGGTGTTGCGAATTGCCACCAGTAGAGATGATATTGAAGTTGTGGCTGTCAATGATCCTTTCATCGATACTAAGTATATGGTAAGGAAAAAATGTGGAACTATTTTCCTTCCATATTTCATACTTAGGTTGCGAGTTGTGCCTCCATTTTATGACATTACACCAGCTTCTATGATACAATGTTCTACTGAATAATCTTAGTATGGGATGTAGCATTTGGTTGTGCTCGTGTTTTGATTTGTAGATAATCTTATCCTTTTTCCAGGCCTACATGTTAAAGTATGACTCCACCCATGGTCTGTTTAAAGGTTCCATTAAGGTTGTGGATGATTCAACCCTGGAGATCAATGGAAAGAATGTCACAATCACAAGCAAAAGGTAATATCAAGTTCACATAAGGATTATATGATTCCACTGGATGTCACAATTGTTTGTTATATACATATTATGTTTGTTGATTGTATACTATATCATCCTCTTGTAAGTAAATTTGGATTTCATAATTCTTATGGTCTTGTATCACTGTGTTCCCATCTATCAGATGTCTTCTACCTAAAATGTTTTGGATCACTGGGAAAATATTTATTTCCCTATGTTGTAGTGTTGTACATTGAAATACTTACATGATATTGTGATGTATGGGGTCCCCTATGGCCGGCGCAAGAAGGCCTAGGAGGCTCAGGACTAGTAATAAAATTCTGTTAATAGATAATTCTGTTGTAGCCTTGGTTTGCTAGAAATCAGTTGTATCTCAGCTCTATATAAGCTGAGCCTAGCAGAGAGGGAAAGGCAACCAAGATTGTATCTTTCTCCCAGCCGAGTCCTGCCCTTCTGGTGCGCCGTCGTAGCCATAGCGACTCCGGCGCGCCGGCGGGGTCAAGGGCCTCGGCCTGTAACCTCCTTTGAGTATAATCTACGGCACATTCCCAGCTCTAACATCTCCCAAACCCCTGCCCATAACAATTTGGTATCAGATACTCTTGGTTCCGTGTCCATGGGCAGCGGCGACGGCATGAAGGAGTTGATTGAGAAGCTCGCCGCCAAGATCGACGACTTGAAGTCGTCCCTTGACAAATTGGCACCTCTGGCGCCGGTGGCAGAATAGCTCGCCATGCTCCCGTCCAAGGTGGTCGCGCTGCAATCTTCGGCGTTTGAAAATCAAGAACAGGTGAGGGCCCTCAACCTTGCAATTCTGCGCGCAGAAAATGCGCAGCGCGAGGGCAGGGCCCATGCCGAAGACAATGGCGACACCACCGGCGAGGGCTCCATCAGTCGGGCCAGGCAGGGGCCGGTTCCCCCGCTGGAGAACGACCGGCAGCCTCCCAGGGGTCGGTTTCATCAAGAACTGCCGGAGCAGGGACGCGAGCATTACGACGAGGAGGAAGATGCATCGGACAGCAGATTCCATCCTCGCGTTCGCTTGGAGTTCCCATCTTTCGACGGGAAAGAAGACCCCCTGCCGTGGCTGAATCGCTGCGAGACCTTTTTCCGCGGTCAGAACACGCCGGAGCGTCGCCGCGTCTGGTATGCTGCCATGCACCTCACCGGGGCGGCCCAGCTCTGGTACGCGCGGCTGGAGCTCACCTCCGGCACGCCATCTTGGCGCCGTTTCGCGCAATTGGTGCTGCAGCGATTCGGCCCGCCCATGACAAACAGTCCGGTCGGCGAATTGATGCTTCCGCGTCGCACAGGCTCGGTGGAGGAGTACACCGAAAGATTTTATTCCTTCGCCTGCCGCGACGCTGACCTCACCGAACAACAGCTGATACAAATCTACACGGCGGGCTTAGTAAATCCCTTGAAGACAGATGTGGCCCTCCGCCAACCGGCAACCCTGGACGACGCAATAACTCTGGCCCGCGCCTACGAACAGCGTATGTCCCTGGAGTCTGTGGTTCCAGCAGGCAGCCGCGGGAAAAGGTCGTCGGGGCATGCTTCAGGGGCAGCCCCCACGACCAGGAGCACTTCTACAGGACAAATGGCAGCGTCGGCATCATCAGTAGCGCCAAGAACAACCAAGAACACAATCCTGTCATCTACACTGCCTCGCCGCCGTTTGACACCAGAAGAGCTCGCTCAACGCCGGGCCGACGGACTATGTTTCAATTGTGATGAGAAGTACGCGCCCGGCCATCGCTGCAAGAAACTGTTTCTCTTGGAGATTCTCCAAGCCGATGACTCAGAAGAGGAATTGGAGGGTGGGACAGAATGCCATGCCATGACAGGCCACCCTCCTGAGCCAAGCATATCGCTGCACGCAGTCATGGGTATACGTGCCAAGGACTTCCAGACCATGAAGATCATCGTATCCATTGGGGACGCAGTGGCGGCAGCATTACTTGATTCGGGATCATCTCATAATTTCATAGACCTGCAAATGGCAGATCGGGCAGGCATTATTTTACAGGCAGTACCAAGTTTGTCGGTAACAATAGCCAATGGAGAGCGTGTGACTTCACCGGGCTGGATCAAACAACAGCCGATGCAGATTGACGGAGAGGAGTTCCATGTCGACCTATATGCCCTTGCCCTCGGTGATTATGACATGGTCCTTGGCGTCCAGTGGCTCAGGACGCTAGGGCCCATCCTGTGGGACTTTGCACGACATACCATGGCATTCAAGATTGGCGACAAACGCATTCGGTGGCATGGAGTTGATGCCACTCCTGGTCCAGATTTGGCAGTTATCTCGAGCAGGGAGGACAACCTCATGACAACTTTACTCGAGGAGTTCACTGGTCTGTTTGCAGTGGCAGAGCTAGAGTAAAACTGAAGGGGGTGCACCGCTTTAAGCGGTACACCGAATTGAATCTGAGGGGGTGCACAAAAGGTGAAAAATTAACAATAATAACTAAATTTTTTTGCAAGGGGGTTCCTAGGAACCCCCACCCCACCCTTTGGCTCCGCCCCTGTCTGTTTGAGGAACCCCCTGTTTGAGGAACCCCAGGGACTACCGCCACAGAGACACATTTGCCACCATATTCGCCTCAAACCAGGCGCTGGCGCAGTAGCAGTACGTCCCTACCGCTACGCCCACGCCCAGAAAGATGAATTGGAGCACCAATGCGACGATATGCTTCGCCTCAGCGTCATACGACCGAGCACATCCGCATTCTCCTCCCCGGCGCTGCTGATCCGCAAGCATGACGACACCTGGAGATTCTGCGTCGACTACCGCGCCCTCAATGACGCCACGATTAAAGACAAGTTCCCCATTCCGGTGGTGGAGGAACTCCTTGACGAACTGCGCGGCGCCAAGTACTTCACCAAACTTGACATGAGATCTGGATATCACCAGGTGTTGATGCACGAGGGAGATGTAGAAAAGACGGCGTTCTGCACACATCAGGGGTTGTTCGAATTTATGGTGATGCCGTTCGGTCTCACTAACGCCCCCGCCACGTTTCAAGCGCTGATGAACACCATACTACTACCCTTCCTTCGTCGGTTTGTCCTCGTTTTTTTGATGATATTCTGATTTACAGTTCCTCATGGGCGGATCACCTCCGCCATGTTCATGCTGTTTTTCGCACTTTGCAGGAACATCAACTTCGTCTGAAGAAATCAAAGTGCGCGTTCGGGCAACAATCCGTGGCCTATCTTGGCCATATCATCTCGGAGGAAGGGGTGGCCATGGATCGCCAAAAGGTCAAGGCCGTTCTGGATTGGCCAGCGCCTAGGTCGGCACGAGCAGTACAGGGATTCTTGGGCCTGGCGGGGTACTATCGACGGTTCATCAAGGACTTTGGGATCATTGCCGCCCTACTGACGGCGCTACTAAAGAAAGAGGGCTTCTGCTGGGGAACAGAGGCAGAAGGGGCTTTCCACAAGCTCCAGAAGGCGCTCACAGAAGCCCCAATATTACAGTTACCAGATTTTGGCAAGGAATTCATTGTAGAGTGTGATGCTTCCGGCTCAGGATTTGGGGCAATACTACATCAAGGTGCCGGGGCAGTAGCATTCTACAGCCGGCCAATAGCCCCGAGACACGCCAAGCTCACAACGTATGAGCGCGAGCTCATCAGGCTCGTACAGGTAGTGCGACATTAGCGGCCGTATCTTTGGGGTCGGCGTTTCCTAGTCCGCACCGACCATCGGAGCCTCTGATTCCTCCTCGATCAGCGCCTTACGACGATTCCACAACACCAATGGGTGAGCAAATTGCTGGGTTTTGACTTTGTGGTGGAATACAAGCCGGGTAGTTTAAATGGCGCCGCAGATGCCCTATCTCGCCGAGACGAGCATGAAGCAGAAGCAAGGGCACTGTCGGCACCTCAGTTTGAGTTGTTTAATACAATTCGATAGGAGATCAGTGATTCTACAACACTGTCTACTCTTAGGGAGGAAATCCGAGGAGGCGCAAAGCGGCTAGTAGAATGGTCCGTGGTGGACAATTTGATTTTATACAAGGGTCGAATATTCATTGATTCTTCATCAAGCTTACAGGCATCAATTCTGGAGATGGTACATAATACAGGTCATGAAGGCGTCCACAAAACACTGCATCACCTACATGCTGATTTTCACTTTCCCAGAGATCGGGCGGTGGTGCAGGAATTTGTGCGCGCCTGTGAGATATGTCAACGCAATAAGACAGAGCATTTGAGGCCTGGGGGGTTGCTTCAGCCCTTGGGAGTACCGACCTCTATATGGGAGGACATAGCAATGGATTTTGTTGAGGCACTTCCGCGGGTTAACGGCAAGTCGGTCATATTGACAGTGGTGGATAGGTTTTCCAAAGCAGCCCACTTCATTCCCTTGGCCCATCCATACACGGCGACATCTGTGGCCCGGGTATTTTTCTCAGAGATTGTACGCCTGCATGGGATACATTCTTCCATTGTCAGTGATCGCGATCCAGTTTTTACAAGTAACTTTTGGCGTGAGCTGTACCGGTTGGCAGGGGTGAAGCTTCATCTAACCTCAGCATTTCATCCCCAATCCGATGGCCAATTAGAAGCAACTACAAAATTATCGCAATGTATCTAAGGTGTCTGACAGGGGATCGTCCCAGGAACTGGTTGGAGTGGTTGCCTTGGGCAGAATTTTGTTATAACTCCTCCTACCAGCAGGCTCTACAGACGTCCCCTTTTCAGGTGGTCTACGGCCGGGCTCCACCATCCATCCGTTCTTATGCGCCGGGGGATGCACGTTTGCCAGCAGTAGATAAAGCAATGAAGGAAAGAGATGAGTTCCTGGCAGAGGTAAGGGACCGACTTGACCAAGCCCAGCAACATTACAAGGCTATTTATGACAAGAGCCATCGACAATTGGAGTTCCAGCCTGGCCAATGGGTCTGGCTTCGTCTTTTGCACCGGGCACCAGCCTTCCTACAGGTTCGGGGTCGCAGTAAGCTGGGACCAAAATTCTTTGGGCCATACAAAGTGGCTGCACGCATAGGAGACGTGGCCTACAAACTCGAGCTGCCAGCAGGTGCACGCATTCATGACGTGTTTCATGTGGGATTACTCAAGCCTTTTCATGGGACGCCTCCTACTCATCCACCAGTGCTACCACCAGTACAACATGGCAAAGTGATGGTTGAACCAGAGAAGGTGCTGAAAGGAAGATTGGCCCGGGGTAAAAGAGAACTACTGGTATGTTGGAAGGGTGCGTCGGCTTCAGAAACAGCTTGGGTGACATTGGAGGATTTCCGGGAACAATTCCCTGAATTCCAGCTCGAGGACGAGCTGCTTGTCCAGGGAGGGAGAGATGTGATGTATGGGGTCCCCTATGGCCGGCGCAAGAAGGCCCAGGAGGCTCAAGACTAGTAATAAAATTCTGTTAATAGATAATTCTGTTGTAGCCTTGGTTTGCTAGAAATCAGTTGTATCTCAGCTCTATATAAGCTGAGCCTAGCAGAGAGGGAAAGGCAGCCAAGATTGTATCTTTCTCCCAGCCGAGTCCTGCCCTTCTGGTGCGCCATCGTAGCCATAGCGACTCCGGCGCGCCGGCGGGGTCCAGGGCCTCGGCCTGTAACCTCCTTTGAGTATAATCTACGGCACATTCCCAGCTCTAACATCTCCCAAACCCCTGCCCATAACAGATACTTTCCTCTCCATATCCCTGCTCTCCATACAATTATGTCTGTGGCTGCATTAATTCCTCTTAGTTCTTGCATTTGCACTGAATATTTTTTTGCCTCTTTGTTTCCAGAGATCCTGTGGATATTCCTTGGGGTAACTTTGGAGCTGAGTATGTTGTTGAATCTTCTGGTGTTTTTACAACGACTGAGAAAGCATCAGCACATTTGAAGGTTTCTGCATCATTACTGTACAGTGCCATCTAATGGGGAAATGATATTGGACAAAATGCTGATTTTTTATGCCTTGTTTGTAGGGTGGTGCTAAGAAAGTTGTGATATCTGCTCCATCAGCAGATGCTCCCATGTTTGTGGTTGGAGTAAATGAGAGGAGCTATGATCCCAAGATGAATGTTGTTTCTAATGCAAGTTGTACCACCAACTGTCTTGCTCCTCTTGCCAAGGTAACTTCCCTATTTGCTTACCCTGTTACATTTTTCTCATTTTAATCATAATAAATAATTTACTCTTGTGATTCATATTTTCTGCCATCCAATGATGCTCATTGATATATGTTGGTATGCAGGTTGTCCATGAGGAATTTGGCATTGTTGAGGGTCTCATGACAACTGTTCATGCCACAACAGGTTTTCTTTCTCTATGAACTTTGTCATTGTCAAAGATGGAGAATGGCTGTTCTTCAGTCCACCTGTATATTAATTACCAACTTCAAATATGTGTCATAACTCCTTTCTCAATTCTCATAATAGAAATACTTTCCTGTTACAGCCACCCAGAAGACTGTTGATGGTCCTTCGATGAAAGATTGGAGAGGAGGGCGTGGTGCTGCTCAAAACATTATTCCTAGCTCCACTGGTGCAGCAAAGGTAGCATGAGCCAAAAGGCATGCCTTGTTTTTTTCTTCTATATTTCTGTTTTTGGCTGACTGGTTTTACTTCCTTGTTAGGCTGTTGGGAAAGTCCTTCCTGAGCTTAATGGAAAGCTCACTGGCATGGCCTTCCGAGTTCCAACACCAAATGTGTCTGTCGTTGACTTGACGTGCCGGATCGAGAAAAGTGCCTCCTATGACCATGTGAAAGCAGCCATCAAGTATGTAGGACTATCTCACTTTGCCATGCACGTTATCTGCAATTTCTGTTTGATCAAACTATTTTAAAGCTCGAGTTTGGGTAACAAATTAGCTTTTGCACCAGTTAAGTGATACAGGAGCCCACTAATTCGAAGGTGAACAAAGTGATTATTGTGCTCCCAAATGAATTGCTAAAGTAACCATAAAACAGTCACTGTTTTCTCATGCGATGACAAGGCTCGTTTATTGGTTCTTGTCTGTGTTACAAATCAGGGCTTTGGACTTCATTTTTGAAGTGTGGTACTCTCAAGTCATGTGCATGTACCATTGATTCTGTGGTGTGTTCGGTTTGTATGACTGTCAATCTAATATCAGACTTACCCATAAGATGTGCATTTCAGGGCAGCATCAGAGGGTGCACTGAAAGGTATTCTAGGCTACACAGATGAGGATGTGGTTTCCAATGACTTTGTTGGTGATGCAAGGTAAGCACTTAGATCTACCATGTAAATTGTCTTGTGCTCAAAGTTAGTACCTGCCATAACTATCTCTTTCTGCATCTCAGGTCAAGCATCTTTGATGCCAAGGCTGGTATTGGACTGAGTTCTTCCTTCATGAAGCTCGTCTCGTGGTACGACAACGAGTGGGGTTACAGGTGAGCGTTTATCTTGTTATATCAAGGGTAGTTTTGTTTTCTGTTCCCAATTGTTGTGCTGTCCTAATGATTCATTTGCTTTCTTCACTTCAGCAACCGAGTTCTGGATCTGATTGCCCACATGGCTCTTGTAAATGCCAAGCACTGATCTGTCAACAATCCTCTGGTAGTCTCTAGCTAAGAAGGCTGCAATTTTGAAGGTCCTTTTCTGTTAGCTGTGTTTTGGAATAAGACGTAATGGTGAAAACAATGCAAAAAAAAGGACTTGATGTCCATGGCTTGTTTGTAGCAGGCGGTGAAATTTACTCTGTATCGACCTGAACAAGCTGAATTGTTGAGCAAACCGGATATCTCGGCGACGTGATTGATTCACTGAATCTAATATTATGCTATTCTATGGGTGTGTTTGGTTGAGCTGTGGCTGTGGGAAAAAGCTGCTGTGGCTGTGAAAAAGCTGCTGTGGGAAGTCAGCTGTGAAAAAACTCAAAGTCGTTTGGCTGAAACGGCTGTGAACAAGCTACTTTGAGCTGTGTAAAAAATTTAATTTATGAAATTTTGTATGGGTGTATGAAATTTGAAATGTCAATTTATTAAATTTTGTATGGTTGTATGAAATTTGATATGTCAATTTATGAAATTGTATATGGTTGTATCAAATTTTAAATGTTAATTTATGAAATTTTGTATGGTATGAAAATTGAAATGTCAATTTATGAAATTTTGTATGGTTGTATGAAATTTGAAATGTCAATTTATGAAATTTTGTATGGTTGTATGAAATTTGAAATGTCAATTTATGAAATTTTGTATGGTTGTATGAAATTTGAAATGTCAATTTATAGAATTTTGTATGGTTGTATGAAATTTGAAATGTCAATTTATGAAATTTTGTATGGTTGCGAAGGCAAAAGCCAAAAGCCGTAGAAAGTAGGTCTGGAGGAGCTTTCATATTTACACTGCACCAAAAGCTGCTTTTACTAAAAGCCGCTGGGTAGAAATATACCCTTTGGTTTGGCTTTTGGTTTCCAGGAAGCAAAAGCTGCTTTCGGAAGCCAAACCAAAGGGACCCTATGTTAGTTTGAACATGCGTGAAATGTAAACAGAATCGTATATTATAAATTAACAATACTTCATTTTGTTGCCGGTCTCAGATTTGGGGGGTCTAGGACGAACGGTATTTACGAGCCCTCATAATTATATAACAATAATATAGCAATATATATGAAACACTACCGATATACAATTGAAATATATCTAAAAATAATATCTATATAGAATAATACGTATACATCTTAGAATTTTCTTCTAATATTCTCGTGATGTCGATTTGTGCAAGTTTACAAAGAGAGGTGGATCTAGGATTTTAATAATGAGTATGTCATGTCAAAATTTTTATATACAATTTAGTAAAAATATTTTGTAATTGAGTAAATAATTATTAAATTTGTATTGTAATTTATTTTTTCTAATTGGATAAATAATTATTAAATTTTACTGTAATAGTTTGTTACTTAAAGAGGCGAATCCTAAAAGTCACTGGAGTATTGAACTCAAAACCTCACATTTAAGTGGTCGATTCTTAACCATTAAGCTACGAAATACTTTTTTACAATCTTAGACACTTGTTTATTTTTTAGTCTACTTTGTACATATATACGTATAGGGGTATTAGGATTTGGGTGCAAGGGTGGTTGCACCACCCACCTCCCCTCAACAATAACTAAAACATTTTGTATGTCAAGATAAAGTTGGTAAATTAGTAATAGAGTAAAAGATTAATTTTATTAATGAGAACAATACTTTGAAGATGTTGGGTTAAGAGGTAAAAAAGTACTGCTTGTTTGACAATTGGCCGGGTCCTCATCAACTCATACATGTCTGTCGTGACTAACAAAACAATAATTTGCATAATTTTATCTTCTGAAAAGATATTTTTCTGGCTACTTTGCGGTCACTAGTGTGAATTGTTAAGGGAAGAACTGCATGAAAGAACTCTACTATGTGAAACTGGTTAAGAGATCCAATGCCATTGCTACTCCAATATCCCCGCCACCTCGTCCAGTTCGCTCTTCAGTGACCCCTAGTTGACGGCGGCGGCGCTGCGCACTCCATGTTTCGCGATGCAGAACGCTCAGACGACTCCTTTCGAGGTGGTCGGAGCGAGATATGGATACGCCACATTTTGCGAGCAGATGGGAGGAATGGTACGACGATGGTGCATTATGATATTTTTGATGTTCTGTGTATTTATGGTAGAGTAAAATACATGATCGGTCTATAAATTTATGTCGAGATATTAAATAGGTCCACAAACTTAAAAAATACAAATTAGAACACAAACATATGTAAATGATCTAATCTAATCCAATCACATGTTTGACTCTCTTCACACCTCCATGGCTTGACAGGTGGTACCTCCGTGGAGATGACTTAGCTTGCAGCAGTACCAGTCGCAGCAGCAACGGTTCCCATCGGTGAACTACAACAACTACACGTAAAATACACGTGAAAAGAGTGCGATGAGATTGGGTAGTGAGCAAAATACAAAAAGAATATGTGCGAGCCGACTCATCGCTATGTAGGCGCGGAGATGGTCAAACCTATGGTTGGATCAGATTAGATCACTTATATAAATTTAAATATCTTAATATGCATTTTCTAAGTTCGTGAACCTATTTGACACTTCGACACAAATTTATAGATCGACCATATATTTTACTCTTTACGAAAAACTAATTTATATGTTTTCCAATGTCACCCATTTAATGCCAAAGTTCCTCCGGGATCAACAGGAATTATCAACTAGGATGAGTTTTGTGATATTTTTGGTTGTCCCCAATAATTATTGCTATGCTCAAGGATTCTTGTGGTCCAGAAAAACGGATAAATATTGCTCAATAAAAGATGAAGCCAAAAAAACTCATGTAAATTGTAACTTATTTTCACTGATCCTATCTTAGCACTCAACTTTGCAGGAGTTGCTTCCATTTATTTATTTTTTAATTTCAAATCCGCTTTCTGTCTTTGGTGCTCTTAGCCTCCTATATACACTACAATAATACTGTATAATTCACACATTATCCAAAAAAACAGTAACAAAGTTATATTTGTCTCCCCTTCATTGAGAAGGATTATGCAGTCATCAATCGTTAAGGTAGTGTTTGGTTCAATAAATACAGTGGAATGAAATAAGATAGTTTGGAACCATCTTGTTCAGTAAAAAAATTGGTACCATACGGTTCAACATCTATAAAGAATATTCTTTCTTCGGAGATCATTTGGTTCCACTCGATTTCATCTCAACCCTTAAACCAAACAACTGTATCACTTCATATTCATGTATCACTTCATATTCAGGAATCATTTCATCTCTTCCTCTTCATCGGCCAAACTAAACACAACCTAAGTTATCTCTTTAATGTCAATTTAAACACTTCTATTTATTATTATTATCTTCTATTTAGCCCATGATAGTATCATTGACCATTGAGAAAACAATTACGATAACCCTCTCATGATTGATACCAAGCCACAAAGTTTCTCCAATTTTAAAACTTCTTATATACACACCCATTTTCCAACAAAATTTTCACCTTTCTATCCCTATAATTTGTTGGATAATTAAGCAATTGTAAGATTAAATTCCGAATTAAATAAATCATGATATTCACAAGAACCAGCTTAAATAGATCTAACATACCTGTTAACAAGAACAATCTAACCATAGTTCCGTAAAACATGATTAAACCGAGAGGGATCTCAGCACACATAATGAATGCTCGTAGACGAAGATGCCACAATCGGCGTAACTTGGTTCGTGTCGGTGTCAGACCACAGACAACGACGATCGATAGTCGACGTAGATGGAAGGCACGCCGTAGTGACCGATGTGAGCAGTCACACAGAGCGTTTTTAAAAACTTTATTGGTCCTCTCTCGGTGCAGGATCATAAGGGCAACATTATCCATAGAGCTGTTATCTCATTTGCCTATGCACACCAGTGGGCAGGATGTAGTAGGTTATGATGGTGGCACAACGGAGAGAGAGAAATAGGCAAAAAGGTAGCTTGATTTTGGTTCTAATGGTTTTGATCTAATCTGGTAGAGGCCAATCATATGTAAATTTATACGAAGATAGCACGATTTTGCATCACGATGGTAATCTAAATCGAGTCGGTTTCCATATCCCGAATATGAGCCAAGTTACCAAAAATTAGATTGACAAAAGGAGGTCACGTCCCCACAAGGCAAGTAGCCAGATTTTGGTAGACCATTTACGTAGATGCCATGAAGGCCAGGAACCAGACGAGGTGAGAGAGCGTGTATGTGGAGCTCTCTTTCTCTAGCCCATACACGTATATCAATTACTCATTCAATCCATTCAATCCAGTGCAACTAAGACCAGTTAGAAGCAAAGCTAGTTATTTAGCTTTTTAAGTTGAGAGCAGTTTGGGTATTTTAGAAAAACTAATGTTGATTAATGGTTGAAATTAACGGCAATGACATATATGGACATAGAAAATTAAAGTAGTGGTATATATAGAAACAACACGTTTTCAGTAATATATACGGGAAACGACGAATTTTCAGTGACATATACAAAATTTTCTCTAAGATTTATTAATACATATTTTCTTATAATTCATATACTTGTGTGCTTTGATCAGATGCAGCTACGACCTCTTGCTCAACCGTCCCCGCCCTAAACCGGATCTACAAAACCCCTCAAGCCTGCGCTAATTAGCTAGTGCGCAGCTAAAGGATACTGCGAGGTGTATGATGGGGAATTTTGTGAGTACGTGTGTGCGAAATGCCCAAAAGACCATCATATCATCCACTGCAGTATCACTTCCAGTAGATGCAAATATGCCATGAAGGCCGGGCACCAGATAGGTGGGAGAGCAGGTGCTCTGTTTCTCTAGCCTATACACGCATACAAATCACTCATTCAATCCAGTGCAGCTGAGACTGGTTAGAAGCAACATTAGTTATTTAGCTTTGTAAGCTAAGGGTAGTTTGGGTATTTTGGGAAAAATATCATGGACTAATGGTTGAAACTAACGACAATAACATATATGGACATAGAAAATTGAAACAACAATATATATATTAAAACAACAAGTTTTCAGTGACATACGTGAGACGAACTTTCAGTGACATATACAAAATTTTCTCTATAATTTATTAAGACATATTTTCTTATAATTTATATACTCATGTGCTTTGATCAGATGCACCTACGACCTCCTGCTCAACCGTCCCCGCCCCAAACCGGATCTGCAAAAACCCTCAAGCCTGCGCTAATTAGTGCGCAGCTAAAGGATACCTGATCGGATACCGTGAGGTGTGTGATAGGGGAATTTGGTGACTATGTGTATGCGAAATGCCTGGAAGACCATCATATTGTGGCGCCCCGATTTCCCGAAATCGGAACATTATTGAATTTCATAAGAAAAACAATAATACAAGAGGTTTATCATGCGACAATCGTACATACGACAGTATTCATGGTACACAGACCATATTTATTACATCAGATTTAAATAAAAACAATAATAAAGTAAATTGCATGACGAACGCGTTCTTCAAGATCTTTCCGCTTGACTGGATCGCTACTCCAGACCGTCTTCATAGTAGGCATCCTCTGGGGTGTTCAACGGGTATGAGTACAAAAAACACTCAACAAGCCACCGCAAATGCAGGTAATAATGCAAGGTAATAACAAAGGAAGGATAATTGGCTAAAAGTGCGGAAAAGTACATTTTCGGTTATTGCAGTTAATGTAGTCAGGTTTTATCATACGGGAAGTAAACATGAACAATAATAACATCATCTAACTCGAGGAGTACGTTTTACCTCCTTGCACAACAGTCCTTACATGTCAAACCATCATGCACATACATATCCAAAGTAATCTAACTGTGGGATGTCACGCAACCCGCCCCTGACCGTGGGCTCGGCTTTTCGAAAAGATTTATGACTCTGATCAGAGATGTACTACTATACCCACAAGGCACGCACTCATCCAAAACGAGATGACCCATACCACGGGAACTCGTGCCAAAACCTCAGCATGAAATGCTCCAAGCGATAACCACCCGCTCTAGGTTTCGCCTGCGCGCCGGGCCGCATCCCGGCTAATGTCGCACCCCCTTTTGCGCCACATTGGTACAAGCCACCCGCAGGTGCTGCTTGACCCATCTCCAAATGGTGGCCTCGGTTTGGAACACTCCATACCTTAGTTAGGACTTACCCATTAGACTTGTGGTTAGTACGAAAGTATATTGCAACGGATCCCGCAGACCGGTCCTTATAGTGCCCCGGGTGCTACCGACCAATGCCCTAGCTTGCACCCGGAACCCACCATGCATTCACTCACAACCACAACTCATCACCGACATAATTCCAAGGATAAGAATAACGGGGATCATATAGTAGAACCATGTTGCTACGACTCATTTTTATCCTATAGCAATCGTGTCAATACATTGGACACTAGATAATAATACTAATCATATGGTGACAAGGAGGTTAGGCGAGATAGCATGGCTTGGGTTTCACATCAAGGTCGAGGGATCCTAAATAAATATATCGTAAGGGTTTCATTTGACTAATGCATATATATTCTATGTGTTTTAGCGATAGTTTAATAAAACATGGGTTCAATATGCTCAAAAGATTGGTTTGGTGACTTGCCTTGTTCAGCGAAGGGAGAGAGAGGAACTTCCGGGAAATATTCCGGCTCCTCGGCGACGTCGTAGTCTTCCCAATATAAATAAAATGAAAATAAATACAACATTCAATTTAAACAATCTAAAACCACACAACAAGCACATAGGTTTAAATTGATTTTAATTTAAAGGAAATCAAGTTGTCAAGTTTCTGAAATTTATTTTAGAAATAATTTAGAAGGAATTATAATGAAGGATTGTCCTTTATAAAAATGGGTTTTAAATGTGAATAATCTCATTTTAAGTTTTCTAATTAATTCAAAATGAAAGGTTCAGAGAAAACCTAGTGGTCTCATTATTCTAACAGGGAATGAATAAATATAATTTTTCTGTAATTTAAATAATCAAATTTGCATTTTACCCTAAGGGTATTTGAACACTTTATTCAATAAACATGAAATGTCCAAAGTAAACCTATTGTTTTTATTGCATTAACATGTAGAGGAGAATATTACAAATTTTCTGAAATTGGAATGGCAATTTTTGAAGTTGAAAACCGCAAGATAAGAATTTTACAAGTTTAAAACAATTTCTGGAATTTATTTTCAAATTTTATATCCCCTCGGGTCCACGGTGAGCCAGGCCCACGGTGAACCCGCGCACTGTGCACGTGCGCCGGATCGATCTGGACCGTTGGATCCAGATCCAACGCGCGAGGGCGAGGCGGGGGAGTTAAAGTGACGCGGACGGCCAGGATTAAAACATCTAACCGGTACGCGATGAACGACTCAGATTAAACATGGGTTTTAAATAGAAATGAACACGTGAGATTAAAACGTAACATTTCGTTCAGATTTGACGGTGCGGATTAGATCGCGCATGTGGGGTCACAGGCGTCATCTGATCACGATCGCACGGTCGGGATCAAATCTGGCACGGCATGGGTACTCAGCCCATGCCGGTCATCTTCTCCGATGACGGCGAGCGGGCTAGAGGCCACGGCGAGCGACGGCGGTTGTGCCTAAGTCCTAAAACGGAAAGAGGACGACTAGGGGAACATGAGGGTACCGTCGGCAGGGCGAATGGTCGTCGGAGCGAGGCCGGCGACGAGCAGAGGCGGCGAAGGCGTTCGGGTCCTTGGCGGTGACGGCGATCCCGCAGGGTTCGTCGACGATGGAGTGGTGGCCGAGGCTGGCGAGGTTCGTGCGGTCACAGCGGTGCGGTCGGCGAGGACGGAGGGGGACTCCGGTGATGGCGAGCGACGGCTGGAGTGTGGGCGGCGGTGGTGTGCTAAAACTCGAAATGCAAGTGCTCTGTTTGTTCTCGCAGCGTGTGAGCGTAGGGGTGTAATGCGGACGACCAGGGGGTTTAAATAGGGTCATCGGCGGGGGCAGAGGGGGTGTAATTGACGGTGGCCGGGAGTAAACACGTTTTTAAACGCCGGCGAGCTCGGTTGCAAGGGTTCAACCCACCTGGACGCGAATTGGTCGAAATTGAAGAGGGGGAAATGGTCGGCGCATTGAGGGGAATTCATTGCCAGCGATGGATTAAAGGGAGGGGGCCGGCGGGGGCGGATCCGAGGCGAGATTAGGGCTTCAGCCGGCGAGGGGGGGATTTGGGGGCGGATCTCGCGGGGATGAAGGGCCTGACAGATGGGGGCCATATGTCAGCGGGGACGGGCGATCGAGGGAGGTGGCTGACGAGTGGGGTCGGGGTCGGCCGCGAGAGGGGGCGGTTGGCGCCGACAGGTGGGGTCGGGCTGTCAGGCGTGCGCGCGAGGGGGGAGGGGCTCACTGACGGGTGGGGTCGGGCGAGGGTAGCGGGCTGGGCCGGTCGGGAGAGAGAGAAAGGGAGGAAGGGGGGCCATTACTATTTCAAAGTATTTCTGAATAAAAATAATTCAAAGAAATAGATTAAAATCTTAAGGCTACTTCTAGGGTTGGTAAAAATTTGTAAAAATTCTTGAAAATATATCTTAGCCTTAGGATCATACATAAAAATTTTCAGCTCCTGGTTTGGTCATTTTACCTGGGTTGTAGTTAACCATGGTAAAGGAGGGTATTAAAGGTATTTCTAAAATAATAAATTCCAAGAAATTGGGTTAAATAATATTTTTATTACTTTGAAAATTTGGGGTGTTACAAACCTATCCCCCTTACAAATAATCTCATCCTCGAGATTGGAACGCTACTCGAATAGCTCGGGGTATTGGGCTTTCAGTTCGTCTTCCTTTTCCCATGTGGCTTCTTTGGTGGGGTGGTTGTCCCACTGAACCTTGCAGAAGCGAACTACACGGCTCCTGGTTACCCTTTCCTTGGTTTCCAAGATCTTGACGGGCTTCTCGATATAGGTTAAATCTTCTTGGACGTTGAGTTGTTGAAGATCAGCTTGCTCGGCGGGCACGCGAAGACATTTCTTCAACTGAGAGACATGGAACACATCGTGAACTCCTGCCAAAGATGGAGGCAGTTCAAGTTGATATGCCACTTCTCCTTGCCGTCGGAGGATCTGAAAAGGTCTGACGTAGCGGGGTGCTAGCTTGCCTTTCATGTTGAACCTTTGAGTACCGCAGAGGGGAGTGACTCGGAGATAGACATAATCACCCTCCTCAAAGGTTAGGTCTCTTCGTCGGTTATCAACATAGATCTTCTATCGGGACTGGGCTATCTTTAATCGGTCCCTTATGATCTTTACCTTCTCTTCAGCTTCTCTCAATATGTCTGTCCCAAATAGTTGCGATTCTCCGGTCTGATCCCAGAGCAGTGGCGTTCTGCACTTACGCCCATAAAGTGCTTCGAACGGGGACATTTGCAGGCTGGCTTGATAGCTGTTGTTGTAGGAGAACTACGCATAGGGCAAGTTCTTGTCCCACATTCCGCCAAAGTCTAGAGTGCAAGCTCTAAGCATATCCTCCAATATCTGGTTGACCCGTTCGGTTTGACCGTCGGTCTGTGGATGATAGGCGGTGCTAAAGTTCAGCCGGGTGTCGAGTTCCTCTTGAATGTTCTTCCAAAACTTGGAGGTAAGCTGGCTCCCGTGGTCAGATACAATCTTCTTAGGAACTCCGTGAAGGCACACAATCCAGGTCATATACAACTCGGCCAACTTGGTGACAGTGTAAGTTGTCTTGACGGGGATGAAGTGAGCCACCTTGGTGAGTCGGTCGATGATCACCCAGATAGAATCATGACCAGCTTGGGTCCGGGGTAGTCCCGTGATGAAGTCCATCCCGATCTCTTCCCACTTCCATTCGGGGATCTTGAGGGGTTGAAGGAGTTCGGCAGGCCTTTGATGTTCTGCCTTGACTCACCGGCATGTGTCACACTTGGCCACATACTCAGCTATCTCCCTCTTCATGCTGACCCACCAATATTTTTTCTTCAGATCTTGATACATCTTGGTACTCCCGGGATGTATGGAGTATAGAGTATCGTGGGCTTCTTGAAGGATGAGGGTTTTCAACTCAGGCTTGTCGGGTACGCATATCCGGTTTCTGAACCAGATGGTACCATGCTCGTCCTCGGAAAATCCGGGGGCTTTACCCTTTCGCATGTTCTGCTGGATCTCCAAGATGTCCGGGTCTTCCTTCTGCTTTTCTCCGATCTGGTCTATTAAGACAGTCCTAGACTCCAAGGCAGCGAGGTATGCTCGGGTGGTGATCCCTAGATTCATCCTTTCCATCTCCTTATATAGCAAAGGGGCTTGGTCCTGTATCATGATGGCGTTGCACTACCCCTTTCGACTAAGGGCGTATGCCACCACATTTGCCTTGCCTGGATGATAATGGATGCCCAAGTCGTAATCCTTGATGAGTTCCAACCATCTCCTTTGCCTGAGGTTCAGGTCCGGTTGGGTGAATATATACTTGAGGCTCTTGTGGTCGGTGAAGATCTCACATCGATTTCCCACAAGGTAATGCATCCATATCTTCAAGGCATGAACCACGGCTGCCAATTCCAGGTCATGGGTCGGGTAGTTCAGCTCATGCGGTCTCAGCTGTCGGGAGGCGTAGGATATCACCTTCCCATCTTGCATCAAGACACATCCCAAACCTTGGCGAGAATCATCGCAGTAGACGTGGAAGTATTTTGGAATGTCTGGCAGGGTCAGGATTGGGGCTGACACGAGCTTCATCTTGAGGGTTTGGCGATCTTCGAAAAATTCTCGATGAATCAGCGGTAGTATCCGGCCAATCCGAGAAAACTCCAGATCTCGGTCACGGTCGTGGGCTGCAACCAGTTGGTTACCGCTTCCACGGTGGTCGGGTCCACTGCTATTCCTCCGGCAAATATGACATGGCAGAGGAACTTCACCTCAGACGACCAAAATTCGCACTTGCTGTATTGGCGTACAATTGCTGTTCCCTTAGCTTTCTGAGGGTCAGACAGAGGTGAGTCTCGTGTTCTTCCTTGGTCTTGGAGTAGACGAGGATATCGTCGATGAATACCACGATGAACTTATCCAAGAACTCCATGAAAACGTTGTTCATCATGTTCATGAAAAAGGTCGGGGCATTCGTGAGTCCGAACGACATCACTGTATACTCGTAGAGTCCATAGCGGGAGGTGAAGGCGGTCTTGGGTATGTGTGACACCCCAAATTTTCAAAACAATAAAAATATTATAAAATTAAATTTCTTGGAATTTATATTTCTGAAAATACTTTTAATACTCTTTTATACCCTTTTGAACTACAACATAGAGTAGATGGCCAAACCAGGAGCTGAAAATTTTTGTATAGACTCCCAAGGCCAAGAAATGTTTTTGAGAATTTTTACAAATTTTTACCCACTTTGGAAATGCCCCAAAAGGTTTAAACTATTTTCTGCAATTATTTTAATCAGAAAACCTTGGAAAACAGTAATGGGCGCCCCTCCCTCCTTTCTCTCTCTCTCGGCCGGCCCAGCCCATTCTATCGCGCGCCTTAGACTGACAACCCGACCCCACCTGTCGGCGCCGAATCCTTCCCCTCGCGCGCGCACCCGACATCGCGGCCCCACCCGTCAGCCTTCCCGTTCGCTCGCTCGCGCCCGCTGGCCAGTGGACCCCGCTTGTCAGATCCGTCGTCAACCTCGCGCCGTCGCCCCCAAACTTCGCCGGCCGCCTTTACTCCCTCGGATCCGCTCGTCGCTGGTCCCCTCCCCTTCATTATTCGCCAGCATTAAAACCCCCGGATCACGTCGCCCGTTTCCACTTTAATCCCACGCGTAAATCCCCCCCGCTGTCGCCCGCATGCAGAGAAACCGCTCGCCGGCGTTAACTCATTGCCCTCCCCCGATGGCGCCCTCCCTGTCCCCGCCGGCACCCCTATTTAAACCGTCGCCCTGTACCGCGTTCGGTTCACGCACCCATTCGCACTCAGACCAAGCAGAGCGCACACACGTCGCCTGTTAGCGCCATCCCCCTGTTTCGTCTCCGGCCACCGTTCGCCGTCGCCTCGGACCACCTCCGCCCGTGCCTCCGCCACCAACGTGACCGCAAGGACGACCCCTACCTTGGCCACGCCTCCGCTGGTCAAGGAGATCGCCGGAACACCATCGCCGACGAGGAGCCCGAACCCCTCCGCCGTCTACCCTCGCCGCCGACCGCGCTCCGTCGACCCCTCACCTCGCCTAAGGTACCATCGTGACCGCCGTAGTGCCCTCTTTCCATTTTTAGGCTTAGCTTAGGCCGCCGTCACTCGCCGTGGCCGCTGGCCCGCTCGCCGTCGTCGTCGGAGAAGACGACCGGCACGGGTCGAGTACCCGTGCCGTGTCGGATCTGATCCCGACCGTGCGATCGCGATCGGACGACGCACGTGAGCCCACGTGCGCGATCTAATCCGCACCGTTAGATCTCGGCGAAGGGGTATGTTTTAATCTCGTGCGTCCGTTAGTTTTTAAAACCCGCGGTTGATCTGGATCGTTCATCGCGTACCGGTTCGATGTTTTAATCCTGGCCGTCCACGTCGACTTACGCGTCCCGCCTCGCCCTCGCGCGTCGGATCTGGATCCGACGGTCCAGATCGACCCGGCGCACGCGCACAGTGCGCGGGTTCACCGTGAGCCTGGCTCACCGTGGACCCGAGGGATTTAAAATTTGAAAATAAATTCCAGAAAAGGGTTTAAAACTTGTAAAATTCATATCTGGCGCATTTGAACTCTAAAAATTGCCATTCCAATTTCAGAAAATTCATAATATTATTCTCTACATGTTTATACAATAAAAACAATAGGTTTACATTAGACATTTCATGTTTATTTAAATGAATGTTTAAATACCCTTAGGTTAAAAATGTAAATTTAATTATTTAAATTTCAGTAGAGTTTGTATTTATTTATTTCATGATGATATGAACAGATCACTAAGTTTTCTATGAAGCTTTCGTTTTAAATTTATTAGAGAACTTAAAAATGAGAATAACCCTTTTAAAACCCCTTTCTAAAAAGGACTACTTTTTAAATTCCTTTAAAATTTGTTTATGAGATAAACCACAGAACCTTAACAATTGAAATTATTTTATTTTTAATCAAACCAACTGTAACTTATGTGCTTATAATGTAATGTTATATTGTTTGATTGAATGTGTTCTTTTTATTTTACTTTATTATATTAAAAAGACTACGACATCGCCGAGGAGCCGAAGTACTTCGCCGAAGTCCCTCCCTCTCCCTTTGCTGAACAAGGCAAGTCACCAAACCAATCTTTTGAGCATATTGAACCCATGTTTGATTAAATTATCGCTAAAACACATAGGTTATATATGCATTAGTCAAATGAACCCTTACATTATATTTATTTAGGATCCCCCGACCTTGATGTGCAACCCAAGCCATGCTATCTCGCCTAACCTCCTTGTCACCATATGATCAATGATATTAGCTAGTGTCCAATGTATTGACACGATCGCTATAGGATAAAAATGAGTCGTAGCAAAATGGTTCTACTATATGATCCCCGTTACTTCTTATCCTTGGAAATTCTGTTGGTGATGAGTTATGGTTGTGAGTGTATGCATGGTGGGTTCCGGGTGCAAGCTAGGGCATTGGTCGGTAGCACCCGGGGCACTATAAGGACCGGTCTGAGGGATCCGTTGCAATACACTTACGTACTAACCACAAGTCTAGTGGGTAAGTCCTAACTAAGGTATGGGTTGTTCCAAACCGAGGCCACCATTTGGAGATGGGTCAAGTTGCACCTGCGGGTGACTTGTACCAATGTGGCGCAAAAGGGGGTGCGACGTTAGCCGGGATGCGGCCCGGCGCGCCGGCGAAACCTAGAGCGGGTGGTTATCGCTTGGAACATCTCATATTGAGGTTTTGGCACGAGTTCCCATGAAATGGGTCATCTCGTTTGGGATGAGTGCGTGCCTTGTGGGTACAGTAGTACAACTCTGATCAGAGTCTTAAATCTTTTCGAAAAGCCGAGCACGCGGTCAAGGGCGGGTTGCGTGACATTCCCCAGTTAGTTTACTTTGAATATGTATGTGCATGATGTATCGACATATAAGGACCGTTGAGCGAGGTGGGGCTGACTGTACCCCTCGAGTTAGTTGATGTTGATGATGTTCATGTTTACTTTCCGCATGATTAAAATATGATCACACTAAATGCAATAACTGCAACTGTACTTTTCCGCAATGTTAGCCATTACCCTTCCTTGTTTATTATCCTGCATTATTACTTGCATTTGCGGTGGCTTGTTGAGTACTTTTTGTACTCATACCCGTTGGACCCCACAGAGGATGCCTACTACGAAGACGGTCTGGAGTAGTGACCCAGTCGAGAAGAAAAATCCTGAAGAAGATGTTCGTCATGCCGCTATCTAATTATTTTTATTTACTGTTTTTATTAAAACTGTGATGTAATAAATATGGTCTGCGTACCATGAATACTGTCGTATGTACGATTGTCGCATGATGAACCTCTTGTATTATTGTTTTTCTTGTGAAATTCAATAATGTCTCGATTTGTTAAATCGGGGCGCTACAGTATGTCCTCTTCTCTAATCCTCAACTGGTGATAACCTGACCTGAGGTCAATCTTGGAAAACACCGAGGATCCTTTCAGTTGATCGAACAGGTCATCGATCTGAGGTAATGGGTACTTGTTCTTGATGGTTACGTCGTTCAAGGCTCTACAATCCATGCACATCCTCTTGGTCTTGTCCTTTTTCATAGCGAAGATGACCGGTGCACCCCAGGGTGAGGTACTCAGTCGGATGTACCCTTTCTGCTCTAAGTCTTCGATGCTGCTCTTGACTTCGGCTAGTTCGTTGGCGGCCATCCGGTATGGGCGCTTGGAGATTGGAGTGGTCCCGGGGATAAGTTCGATCCTGAATTCGATGTCCCGCTTGGGAGGAATTCCTGGTAGGTCCTCTAGGAAGACGTCCATAAACTCCTTGATGATGGGCACTTCTTCAAGAGCTAGAGAGTGAAGAGATGCTTCAGGGGGTTTGCGGCTGGTCATCCGAAAAATGACGGCTTCGCCTTTGGGGTTGGCCACTGTTATGGACTTGTTGGCACAGTCGATTATTCCCTTGTGCTTCATCAACCAATCCATCCCTAGGATGAGGTCGAGTTCAGTACATTTTATGAGGACTGGCTCAGCTCGGAACAACACTCCTCGTATATCTATCTTAACCTTAGGAGTGTATAAGTGGGCTAAGGTTTTATTGCCTGGAGTGGCAATCATCATGGGGACGGATAGAGGGAGCACGTCCAAGTTGTGGGTTTTCACAAAGTCTTCTGAGATGAAAGAATGTGTCGCTCGAGAGTCAAATAAAATCATAGCTGGTACGGTATTGGCGGTAAATGTACCGAGCACGACTTTGGGAGCCTCCTGAGCTTCCTCCACGCTGATGTGGTTGACGCGGGCACGAACCGCCTGGGTGGGTGCCGCGCCTTGGGGCTGCTTGGGATGAGGACACTGGTGCGAATAGTGCCTTTCCTTCTAGCAGTTGAAGCAAACGACCGGCCTCCCTTGGCGATCCTTCAAGATCAGGGCCTTGGCGGCGGGCGTCGGCTGAGCGGCCGGAACAGGTGGATTGGGGCGGGGATGCCCAGCATTGGATCCACTGGTGGAGTGGGGTGGCCTGTAGGCGGGCCGAGGATTGTAGGCGGGCTCTGGTGGCGGAGGGACGAAGCGGAGCCTCTGAGAGTTTGCCTATTGATGCTTGAAGGCGATCATCTTCCTCTTCTTGAGGTCCAGCTTGTTTTGCTCAGTCTCCTGGATGAGCGCTTTATTCACCAACCGTTGAAAGTCAGCGTCATCGGTGGTGACGAGCTGGATGGACAGCTTATCCTTAAGTCCCCGGAGGAACTTAGCCTGGCGGAGGGCATCGGTCCGCACCTCTTCTGGCGCGTAGCGTGCCAGACGTTTGAATTCATGGAGATACTCCATGACGGTCCGGTTGCCCTGATGCAGGTTGCGGAACTCCTGCTGCTTGACTGCGATGACTCCGACGGGGACGTGGGCGGCACGGAAGGCGATGGTGAATTCCGCCCATGTCACCACGTGGTCCTCAGGCTGGGACTCACGGTAGTTGTCCCACCATTCTACGGCGGGACCCTGGAGCTGGTGAGTGGCGAAGGCCACTCGCTCCCGGTCGGTGCAGGGGAGGAGGTCCAGCTTCTTCCCAATGGTGCGGAGCCAATCTCCGGCCTCCATGGGGTTGGTGGTGCTAGAGAAGATGGGTGGGAGCACGCGCAGAAACTCCGAGAGTTGGGGAGCGGGCGCGGGTGCTGGTGCGCGGGGGGCAGGCTCCCCATTTTGCAGACGGTCCAACTGAGCTTGTTGGTGCTGCATTTGAGTGAGAATGGCGGTGATTAGTTGGTTCTAGTTCGCCATCATTTCCGCCAAGGTGGGATGGTTGGCGGATGGCGACCCAGACTGTCGTGGGCCCGTTGCACCCCAGTTGGGTACAACACCCTTGGGTGCGTCACGGCTTCCTCCTCCTCCGTTGTTGGAGCCGGTGTTCTGGTGGTCGGCCATCTTGTGAACATACGACGTTTTAAGGTAAAAGATGATGAATTAACAATATAATTAAGAATAGTTCATAAGGCTTATGCATACATGTCAATCAAGTGGTAATATTGTTCATTACAATCAAGCTCTTATTCCATCCACAACACAACTCGTTGTAGATAGCACCACATACAAAAATTATTTTATTAGAAAGCGGTATCTAGCGCCTACTCGCCACCAGAGGCGGTCTCCGTGCTCTCGGAACCACGAGTACGCGGCTCCTGAGGGATGGTGGGCTCGAGAAAGTTCTCGATAATCGGGTCAGAGACGAGGCTGGGGCGTGGTGCAGGGGCGCTGGCGGTGGATGGTCCGGTGGTGGAGGGGTGTGGTGGGATCCTCTTGGGGCGAGGGGCAGGCTCACTGATGGGTTTTCTCTTCCTCGGGAGGAGGGGAACCATCTCCGCGATGTCCTTCTATAGCTGCATGATCTTGCACTGCAGCTCGCCGTTCTGTTGGATCAAGTTCTTCGTCTCCTCACGAAGAAACTCGACCGCCTCGTGGTGCTCATCGGTGTCGAGCACCGCCTCAGTATGGAGGTCGTCCATAGCCTGAAGAAGACGCGACTGCCGGGCCATGACCGGATCACGCACGGAGTGAACTCCGAGATAGATGCTACGGTGGGCGCCGGGAGTGCGCTTCGACACAAGCCAAAAAGACGAGTTCTGAAGACGATCATCGTAGATCATCCTCAGCTCCATAAGGGCCTGGAGAGCGACTCGTTGGCACGCGACGTCGAAAGTCGGGCCCCCAAGTGCGGTGGTTTAGGGCGACTGGTGTTCTCCAGAGCCATGGACGGTGAGGGAGACGTCGCAAGGCCCGACAAACTCCTCCAAGTACACCCCTTGAAATTCGGGCGCTAAGAGGAACCTGAGGAATGTGAGCATCATGCGGAGCTCCCTGATGAAGCCCTCAAAGTGGCGGCAGTAGCTATGGACTTGGTAGACAGGCATCTACAAAACAGCAAGTTGAAGAAAAGTGAGGGGAGGAACAAAGTTTATATAGTAGGTTCTCGAGAAATAATTTTCTGTAGCTATTGGCTAGGCGGGTCTGTTTGGCTTCCTACAGTCAAGTCGGCTCTGATACCATCTTGTGGCGCCCCGATTTCCCGAAATCAGAACATTATTGAATTTCATAAGAAAAACAATAATACAAGAGGTTCATCATGCGACAATCATACATACGACATTATTCATGGTACACAGACCATATTTATTACATCAGATTTAAATAAAAACAATAATAAAGTAAATTGCATGACAACGCGTTCTTCAAGATCTTTCCGCTTGACTGGGTCGCTACTCCAGACCTTCTTCATAGTAGGCATCCTCTAGGGTGTTCAACGGGTATGAGTACAAAAAGCACTCAACAAGCCACCGCAAATGCAGGTAATAATGCAAGGTAATAACAAAGGAAGGATAATTGCCTAAAAGTGCGGAAAAGTACATTTTCGGTTATTGCAGTTAATGTAGTCAGGTTTTATCATGCGGGAAGTAAACATGAACAATAATAACATCATCTAACTCGAGGAGTACGTTTTACCTCCTCGCACAACAATCCTTACATGTCAAACCATCATGCACATACATATTCAAAGTAATCTAACTGTGGGATGTCACGCAACCTGCCCCTGACCGTGGGCTTGGCTTTTCAAAAAGATTTATGACTCTGATCAGAGATGTACTACTTTACCCACAAGGCACGCACTCATCCCAAACGAGATGACCCATACCACGGGAACTCGTGCCAAAACCTCAGCATGAAATGCTCCAAGCGATAACCACACGCTCTAGGTTTCGCCGGCGCGCCGGGCCGCATCCTGGCTAACGTCGCACCCTCTTTTGCGCCACATTGGTACAAGCCACCCGCAGGTGCTGCTTGACCCATCTCCAAATGGTGGCCTCGGTTTGGAACACTCCATACCTTAGTTAGGACTTACCCATTAGACTTGTGGTTAGTACGGAAGTGTATTGCAACGGATCCCACAGACCGGTCCTTATAGCGCCCCGGGTGCTACCGACCAATGCCCTATCTTGCACCCAGAACCCACCATGCATTCACTCACAACTACAACTCATCACCGACAGAATTCCAAGGATAAGAATGACGGGGATCATATAGTAGAACCATGTTGCTACGACACATTTTTATCCTATAGCAATCGTGTTAATACATTGGACACTAGATAATAATACTAATCATATGGTGACAAGGAGGTTAGGCGAGATAGCATGGCTTGGGTTGCACATCAAGGTCGGGGGATCCTAAATAAATATATCGTAAGGGTTTCATTTGACTAATGCATATATATTCTATGTGTTTTAGCGATAGTTTAATAAAACATGGGTTCAATATGCTCAAAAGATTGGTTTGGTGACTTGCCTTGTTCAACGAAGGGAGAGGGAGGAACTTCCGAGAAATATTCCGGCTCCTCGGCGGCGTCGTAGTCTTCCCAATATAAATAAAATGAAAATAAATACAACATTAAATTTAAACAATCTAAAACCACACAACAAGCACATAGGTTTAATTTGGTTTTAATTTAAAGGAAATAAAGTTGTCAAGTTTCTGAAATTTATTTTAGAAATAATTTAGAAGGAATTATAATGAAGGATTGTCCTTTATAAAAATGGGTTTTAAATGTGAATAATCTCATTTTAAGTTTTCTAATTAATTCAAAATGAAAGGTTCAGAGAAAACCTAGTGGTCTCATTATTCTAACAGGGAATGAATAAATATAATTTTTGCTGTAATTTAAATAATCAAATTTGCATTTTACCCTAAGGGTATTTGAACACATTATTAAATAAACATGAAATGTCCAAAGTAAACCTATTGTTTTTATTGCATTAAAATGTAGAGGAGAATATTAAAAATTTTCTGAAATTGGAATGGCAATTTTTGAAGTTGAAAAGCACAAGATATGAATTTTACAAGTTTAAAACAATTTCTGGAATTTATTTTCAAATTTTAAATCCCCTCGGGTCCACGGTGAGCCAGGCCCACGTTGAACCTATGCACTGTGCGCGTGCGCCGGATCGATCTGGACCGTTGGATCCAGATCCAACGCGCGAGGGCGAGGCGGGGGAGTTAAAGTGACGCGGACGGCCAGGATTAAAACATCGAACCGGTACGCGATGAACGGCTCAGATGAAACATAGGTTTTAAATAGAAATGAACGCGCGAGATTAAAACGTAACGTTTCGTTCAGATCCGACGGTGCGGATTAGATCGCGCACGTGGGGTCATAGGCGTCGTCCGACCGCGATCGCACGGTCGGGATCAAATCCGACACGGCACAGGTACTCAGCCCATGCCGGTCATCTTCTCCGATGACGGTTAGTGGGCCAGAGGCCACGGCGAGTGACGACGGTCGTGCCTAAGGCCTAAAACGGAAAGAGGACGACAAGGAGAACATGAGGGTACCGTTGGCGGGGCGAATGGTCGTCGGAGCGAGGCCGGCGACGAGCGGAGGCGGCGAAGGCGTTCGGGTCCGTGGCGGCGACGGCGATCCGGCGGGGTTCGTCGACGATGGAGTGGTGGCCGAGGCTGGCAAGGTCCGTGCGGTCACAGCGGTGCGGTCGCCGAGGGCGGAGGGGGACTCCGGCGATGGCGAGCGACGGCTGGAGTGTGGGCGGCGGTGGTGTGCTAAAACTCGAAATGCAAGTGCTCTGTTTGTTCTCGCAGCGTGTGAGCGTAAGGGTGCAATGCGGACGGCCAAGTGGTTTAAATAGGGTCGTCGGCGGGGGCAGAGGGGGCGTAACTGACGGTGGCCGGGAGTAAGCACATTTTTAAATGCCGGCGAGCTCGATTGCAAGGGTACAATGCACTTGGACGCGAATTGGTCGAAATTGAAGAGGGGGGAAACGGTCGGCGCGTTGAGGGGAATTCATTGCCGGCGATAGATTAAAGGGAGGGGGCCGGCAGGGGCGGATCCGAGGCGGGATTAGGGCTTCGACCGGCGAGGGGGGATTTGGGGGCGGATCTCGTGGGGACGAAGGGCCTGACAGACGGGGGCCACATGTCAGTGGGCGCGGGCGATCGAGTGAGGTAGCTGACGAGTGGGTTTGGGGTTGGCCTTGAGAGGGGGCGGTTGGCACCGACAGGTGGGGTCGGGCTGTCGGGCGCACGCGCGAGGGGGGAGGGGCTCACTGACGGGTGGGGTCGGGCGAGGGTAGCGGGCTGGGCTGGCCAGGAGAGAGAGAAAGGGAGGAGGGGGCCATTACTGTTTCAAAGTATTTCTGAATAAAAATAATTCCAGGAAATAGATTAAAATCTTAAGGCTACTTCCATGGTTGGTAAAAATTTGTAAAAATTCTCAAAAATATATCTTATCCTTAGGATCATACATAAAAATTTTCAGCTCCTGGTTTGGTCATTTTACCTAGGTTGTAGTTTAACCATGGTAAAGGAGGGTATTAAAGGTATTTCTAAAATAATAAATTCCAGGAAATTGGGTTAAATAATATTTTTATTACTTTGAAAATTTGGGGTGTTAGACATATCCTCCACTGCAGTGTCACTTCCAGTAGATGCCATGGATATTTGTAGATTAAATTATAATCAATACAATAATGTAATTAAATCATAAATTGGATAAATAATTTGGGAGTAAAAATCATTTGAATATTTATAAATGAAAAGTTAAATATGTAATAACCAATCAGGAGACGACACGTCATCTCATCTAATATTGGATGAGTTCATCCAGAAAAATTTCCTGAATCTCTCCATCCAACACATTGAAAGAATATCTCTCGTTGGTTATCCCATCCACCTTCACCCTCAAATCAAACAACTGACTGGATAGGATGACCATATTCAGCGAACCAAACGCACCTAAAAGGTACCGACGAGGTGTGTGATGGGGGAATTTTCAGTGACATATACAAAATTTTCTCTAAGATTTATTAATACATATTTTCTTATAATTCATATACTTGTGTGCTTTGATCAGATGCAGCTATGACCTCCTGCTCAACCGCCCCCGCCCCAAACCGGATGTGCAAAAACCCTCAAGCCTGCGCTAATTAGCTAGAGCGCAGCTAAAGGATACTGTGAGGTGTATGATGGGGAATTTGGTGAGTACTTGTGTGCGAAATGCCCAAAAGACCATCATATCATCCACTGCAGTGTCACTTCCAGTAGATGCCAATATGCCATGAAGGCCGGGCACCAGATAGGTGGGAGAGCAGGTGCTCTCTTTCTCTAGCCTATACACGCATACCAATCACTCATTCAATCCAGTGCAGCTGAGACTGGTTAGAAGCAAAGTTAGATATTTAGCTTTGTAAGCTAAGGGTAGTTTGGGTATTTTGGGAAAAAATATCGTTAACTAATGGTTGAAACTAACGAAAATAACATATATGGACATAGAAAATTAAAATAGTAATATATATTAAAACAACAAGTTTTCAATGACATACGCGAGACGAACTTTCAGTGACATATACAAAATTTTCTCTATAATTTATCAAGACATATTTTCTTATAATTTATATACTCGTGTGCTTTGATCAGATGCACCTACGACCACCTGCTCAACCGTCCCCGCCCCAAACCGGATCTGCAAAAACCCTCAAGCCTGCGCTAATTAGTGCGCAGCTAAAGGATACCTGATCGGATACCATGAGGTGTGTGATAGGGGAATTTGGTGACTATGTGTATGCGAAATGCCCGGAAGACCATCATATACTCCACTGCAGTGTCACTTCCAGTAGATGCCATGAATATTTATAAATTAAATTATAATCAATACAATAATGTAATTAAATCATAAATTTGATAAATAATTTGGGAGTAAAAATCATTTGAATATTTATAAATGAAAAATTAAATATGTAATAACCAATCAGGAGAATACACGTCATCTCTTCTAATATTGGATGAGCTCATCCAGAAAAATTTCCTGAATCTCTCCATCCAGCACATTGAAAGAATATTTTTCTCGTTGGTTATCCCATCCAGTTTTACCCTCAAACCAAACAGCTGACTGGATGAGATAACCATATACAACGAACCAAACGCACCTAAAAGGTACCGACGATGTGTGTGATGGGGGAATTTTGGTGACTATGTGTGTGCGAAATGCCCAAAAGACCATCATATACTCCACTGCAGTGTCACTTCCAGTAGACGTAGAGGAGCAAACCCAGCCATGCATGCTTGAACAGATCTCATTATTCATGTATGCGTTGCGCGCAGGCAGCCACCGCCATGGGGATAAATCGGTGATGATTGCTGAATGCGTGGTGAACGAATATTGAGAACTACTCTTACGAGTAGTTTGACATATTTATATAAATCAAACCTTTCAATCTTTGACTAGTTTTATAGGAAAAAATATATGTTAGGGTGAAATATTCCCACAATATAAGTAACAATCGTCACACCAGAAAACTTTGATCCACCGGCAGAGATCCCGAAGCCAGGGTTCACAATACCATTTTAGAATTGGATACCGCTCGGGATAGTGGTTACCGTGATAATTGAACAGATAATGAAGAAATTTGATCAAAATTTGTATTTCAAAATATAAATTCAAATCAGTTCAGGAAACGGTTTTAAATTCAGCTACCACAATATGCACTTCGGTTACTGTTGGAAATAATAGCACTTTTAGGTTTAACTTATTCCACAAATAAATCATGACAGTAAACAGATGAACTAGCATAACCACGGTATACGAGTACATCATACACATGTATGATATTGCAGTCCACATGAACAGGAATAATGTATCAAACATGATAAGAACATATCGGCTGTTCACAGTAGGGGCAGTAATAGATCGAACTGGTACCACAGTGAGGACGCGTGGTACCGAACGACGGTGACGACGGGCAGCGCTTGAGCGTAGAGGAAGACGAGCCGTGGTGGACAAACGCGAGCAGTCGCGCAGAGCACTTCCCAAAAACCTTATTCACCCTCTCCCGGTGCAAGATCTCGAAGGCGACGGGTTCCGGAGACCTGCTCTTCCGCTCGACGGTGCACGCCGAAGAACGGAACGGAGTAGTCTACGTGTGACGGTGCAACACAAATAAAATCGGCAAAGATGGTTCAGTTCTGTTCGGTAGAGGGGCGTTGGCTCGGTATTAGTGGAGAAAATTTAGGACGCGTGATCAGGACGTCTCCACCCTCTCCACTACTCCTAACCGACCCGGATAAGCATCGTAACCGATCTGAAATTTACGTCCGCAGCAAAACAAAACTGTAAAAGGGAGCCGCGTCTGCGCAAGCAATCAGAGCCGATTTCACAGTACCACTCACGCGCATGCCACGCACCCGCGCCCCTCGGCTCGTGCCCATGCCTGACGAGGCGAGGCGAGCGAGTGTGTGCGTGTGTTTCTCTAGTCTTCTCTCACCCACATGGGTCTAGTGGCAAGGAGAGCACCATCCCTTATAAAGTGGTCTCCCTCTCCTAGAACTAGCAAGGTGAGACTAAAGATTCACATGCTTCCTCTACATGGTGGGCCTTTAAGATTTTACAGGAATTATTCTTCAAATAAATTTGGGCCAAGCCCATTTATTCAACAATCCCCCACCATAGCTCAAAGTCCCACATAGATTTGCCTAGTTTTTTGTGTTGTTTATATACCAGTTTTTGATGGAGACCGGTCGAGGTTGAACATCCATCTAGAGTTTCAAGCTACACTCACTCACAACTTGAACAATGGACTATGTCTTGAATTGCAAGTTTTGTGCAAGTAAGTTTCACTTAAAGTGTTAACTGGTTAGGCTACCAGTAGGCTACCCTTCAGGTGGAGCATATAAGTAATACTCCTTGGTCTCTTCATGAGCTTACTAGGGGACTTCCCAAGTCTCCATAAACTGCGACCAACGATCAAGCTCATATAGGTGTGTCCTTTCAAGAATGCTTTGCAGGATAGCATCTTCACTAGATATAGCCAACAAAACACATTAAGACAATCGTCAACCTGCCTAGCAGTTTCTGAGAGTATTACATCTTCACTTGGAGTGGATTAAAATTACTCTCCTTCAGTTAACTAATGGCTTGTTCTTCCCATGTCCTAATTCCCGGGATCGCCGATCACATAGGTTGAGTTACTACCATAATATAACTCACATGGGTCTCATACCCATCTCCTTTGATGCACTGTCTATCACATTCCGTGATAATCCCTTTGTAAAGGGATCTGCTAGGTTTTTAGATGTTTGGATATAATCCAATGTTATAACTTCGGAGTTTCTCAACTTCCTGACAGATTTCAATCGTCTCTTTACATGTATAGACGATTTCATGTTATCCTTAGAACTATTCACCTTGACAATGACTATTTGATTGTCATAGTTCATAAGGATAGCTGGCACCAGTTTTTCAACCAATGGTAAATCCATTAATAGATCACGCAGCTATTCTGTTTCAACAGTGGCTGTATCTAGTGTCGTGAGCTCTGCTTCCATGGTTGACCTCGTCAATATGGTCTGTTTGCAAGACATCCATGAAACAACTGCACCCCCAAAGAGTGAACACATATCCACTCATGGCTTTGATCTCATCAATATCAGAGATCCAGTTTGAATCACTATAACCCTCCAGTACCGAAGGGTACCCAGTATAGTGAAGTCCAAAACTCATAGTACCTCTTAAATAGTGCATGACTCTCTCAAGCGCACGCCAATGATCATCTCCCAGATTAGAGGTAAATCAGCTCAATTTGCAGACAGCAAAAGAGATGTCAGGTCTAGTCGCACTAGATAGGTACATGAGTCATCCAATGATCTGGAAGTATTCCAATTGATTTCTAGCAATTCTCTTGTTCTTTCGAAGTAACAAACTAGGATCATAAGGTGATGGAGAAGGCTTACTGTCCATGTAGCCAAAGTGGCTTAAGACCTTTTCCACATAATGAGATTGCAATAGTGTAATCCCATTCTCATCCCTGATTAGCTTGATGTTCAGAATTACGTCAGCCACTCCCTGATCTTTCATATCAAAATTTTGAGACAAGAAAGTTTTGATCTCTTTTATCACATTAATATTTGTCCCAAATATCAGTATGTCATCAACATATAGGCACAAGATATCTCCCTCACCCCCACCATAGAGATAGTATACACATTTATCTGCCTCATTGACTGCAAAGTGTAGCGCCCCGATTTAACAAATCGAGACATTATTGAATTTCATAAGAAAAACAATAATACAAGAGGTTCATCATGCGACAACCGTACATACGACATTGTTCATGGTACGCAGACCATATTTATTACATCATTGTTTTAATAAAAACGGCAAAGTGAAATAATTAGAAAACGGCATGACGAACTTCTTCAGGATCTTTCTTCTCGACTGGGTTGCTACTCCAGACCGTCTTCAAAGTAAGCGTCCTCTGTGGGGTCCAACGGGTATGAGTACAAAAAGTACTCAACAAGCCACCGCAAATGCAAATAATAATGCAGGATAATAAACAAGGAAGAATAATGGCTAACATTGCAGAATAATGCAGTTGCAGTTATGGCATTTAGTGTAATCATATTTTAATCATGCGGAAAGTAAACATGAGCATCATCAACATCGACTAACTCGAGGGGTACAGTCAGCCCCACCTCGCTCAACAGTCCTTACATGTCAATCCATCATGCACATACATATTCAAAGTAAACTAACTGGGGGATGTCACGCAACCCGCCCTTGACCGTGGGCTCGGCTTTTCGAAAAGATTTAAGACTCTGATCAGAGATGTACTACTGTACCCACAAGGCACGCACTCATCCCAAACGAGATGACCCATTTCACGGGAACTCGTGCCAAAACCTCAATATGAGATGTTCCAAGCGATAACCACCCGCTCTAGGTTTCGCCGGCGCGCCGGGCCGCATCCCGGCTAACGTCGCACCCCCTTTTGCGCCACATTGGTACAAGTCACCCGCAGGTGCAACTTGACCCATCTCCAAATGGTGGCCTCGGTTTGGAACAACCCATACCTTAGTTAGGACTTACCCACTAGACTTGTGGTTAGTACGTAAGTGTATTGCAACGGATCCCTCAGACCGGTCCTTATAGTGCCCCGGGTGCTACCGACCAATGCCCTAGCTTGCACCCGGAACCCACCATGCATACACTCACAACCATGACTCATCACCAACAGAATTTCCAAGGATAAGAAGTAACGGGGATCATATAATAGAACCATTTTGCTACGACTCATTTTTATCCTATAGCGGCCGTGTCAATACATTGGACACTAGCTAATATCATTGATCATATGGTGACAAGGAGGTTAGGCGAGATAGCATGGCTTGGGTTGCACATCAAGGTCGGGGGATCCTAAATAAATATAATGTAAGGGTTCAGTTTGACTAATGCATATATAACCTATGTGTTTTAGCGATAGTCAATTCAAACATGGGTTCAATATGTTCAAAAGAATTGTTTGGTGACTTGCCTTGTTCAGCAAAGGGAGAGGGAGGGACTTCGGGGAAGTACTCCGGCTCCTCGGCGACGTCGTAGTCTTTTTAATATAAAGTAAAATAAAAAGAACACATTCAATCAAACAATATAACATTACATTATGAACACATAAGTTAAAGTTGGTTGGATTGTAAATAAAATAATTTCAATTGTTAAGGTCCTGTGGTTTATCTCCTAAAGAAATTTTAAATGAATTTAAAAAGTAGTACCTTTTTAGAGAGGGGTTCTAAAAGGGGTTATTCTCAATTTTAAGTCCTTTAATAAATTTAAAATTGAAGGTTCCATAGGAAACCTAGTGATTTATTCATATCAACAGGAAATAAATAAATATAAACTTTACTGGAATTTAAATAATTAAATTTTACATTTTTAACCTAAGGGTATTTAAACATTCATTTAAATAATCATGAAATGTCCAATGTAAACCTACTGTTTTTATTGCATAAACATGTAGAGAATAATTTTATGAATTTTCTGCAATTGGAATGGTAATTTTTAGAGTTCAAATGCATTAGATATGAATTTTACAAGTTTAAAAGTATTTCTGAAATTCATTTTCAATTTTTAAACTCCTCGGGTCCACGGTGAGCCAGGCCCACGGTGAACCCGCGCACTGTGCGCGTGCGCCGGGTCGATCCGGACCGTCGGATCCAGATCCGACGCGCGAGGGTGAGGCGGGGCGCTTAAGTTATAATGGACGGCCAGGATTAAGACGTGCGAAGGGGTACCACGTGGACGCACGAGATCGCACGCCGGGTTTAAATGAAAATCAACGCGTGAGATTAAAACGTAACGCTTTGACCAGATCCGACGGCGCGGATTAGATCGCGTACGTGGGCTCACGTGCGTCGTCCGATCGCGATCGCACGGTCGGGATCAGATCCGACACGGCACGGGTACTCGACCCGTGCCGGTCGTCTTCTCCGACGACGGCGAGCGGGCCAGCGGCCACGGCGAGCGACGGCGGTCCTAGCTAAGCCTAGAAATGGAAGGGGGACGCTACGACGGTCACGATGGTACCTTGGCGGTGGTCCGGGGACGACGGGACGTGGCCGGCGACGAGGGTAGACGGCGGAGTGGTTCAGGCTCCTCGTCGGCGATGGTGTTCCGGCGGGGTACGACATCGGCGGAGGGGTGGCCGAGGTCGGGGTCGTTCTTGCGGTCACGTTGGTGGCGGAGGCACTGGCGGAGGTGGTCTGAGGCGAGGGAGAACGGCAGCCGGAGACGAAATAGAGGGAGTGCTCTAACCGGCGAAGTGCGGGCGCTCTGCTTGGTCTGAGTGCGAATGGTTGTGTGAACCGAACGCGGTGGAGGGCAAGGACTTAAATAGAGGTACCGGCGGGGGCAGGGAGGGCGCAATTGACGGTGGCCGAGGTTAATGACGCTATGACACCGGTGAGCTCGGGTTGACGCGGTTCATCGAACCTGGACGCGAATCGGCCGAATTAATAGGGGGAAAATGGTCGGCGCGTTGAGGGGAATTCATTGCCGGCGAGTGATTAGGGTGAGGGGGCCGGCGGGGGCGGATCCGAGGGAGTAAAGGTGGCCGGCGTAGTTTGGGGGGGCGACGACGCGAGGTTGAAGGCGAAGCTGACAGGCGGGGGCCACTGGCCAGCGGGCGCGAGCGAGCGAACGGGAAGGCTGACGGGTGGGGCCGTGATGTCGGGTGCGCGCGCGAGGGGAAGGTTTCGGCGCCGACAGGTAGGGGTCCGAGCGAGGGTGCAGAGAGGAGGTCACTGACGGGCGGGACCCAGTTGTCAGGTGGCGCGCGCGAGGGGGAGTGGGCTGGGCCGGCCGGGAGAGAGGGAAGGGGGAATAGCCCATTACTGTTTTAAAGTTTTTCTGAATAAAAATAATTCGAGGAATTGGATTAAAATATTAGGGCTACTTCCAAGGTTGATAAAAATTCATAAAAATTCCCAAAATTATATTTTGGTCTTAGGAGCATATACAAAAAGTTTCACCTCTTAATTTGGCCATCTACTATATGTTGTAGTTCAAAAGGGTATAAAGGAGTATTAAAAGTATTTTCTGAAATAATAATTCCCAGAAATTGAATTTAATAATATTTTTATTGTTTTGAAAATTTGGGGTGTTACAAACCTATCCCCCTTACAAGAATCTCGTCCTCGAGATTGGAACGCTACTCGAATAACTCGGGGTATTGGGCTTTTAGTTCGTCTTCCTTTTCCCAAGTGGCTTCTTCGGCGGGATGGTTGTTCCATTGGACTTTGCAGAAGCGAACAACGCGACTTCTGGTTACTCTCTCCTTGGTTTCCAAGATCTTGATGGGTCTTTCTATGTAGGTCAAGTCTTCTTGGACATTAAGCTGCTGAAGGTCGGCTTGTTCGGTAGGTACACGGAGGCACTTCTTCAGCTGAGAGACATGAAACACATCATGAACTCCTGCCAAGGATGGAGGCAGTTCGAGTTGATATGCCACTTCTCCTTGTCGTCGGAGGATCTGGAAAGGTCCGACGTAGCGGGGTGCTAGTTTGCCTTTCATGTTGAACCTTGAGTGCCACGGAGGGGAGTGACTCGGAGATAGACATAATCGCCCTCCTCAAAGGCTAGGTCTCTTCGACGGTTGTCGGCATAGCTCTTTTGCCTGGATTGGGCTGCCTTCAATCTGTCTCTTATGATCTTAACCTTCTCTTCAGCTTCTCTTAATAAATCAGTCCCAAACAGTTGCGACTCTCCGGTTTGATCCCAGAGCAACGGCGTTCTGCACTTACGTCCATAGAGTGCTTCGAACGGGGACATTTGCAGGCTGGCTTGATAGCTGTTGTTGTAGGAGAACTCTGCATATGGTAAGTTCTTGTCCCACATTCCGCCAAAGTCTAGAGCGCAAGCTCTAAGCATATCCTCCAATATCTGGTTGACCCTTTCGGTTTGACCGTCGGTCTGTGGATGATAGGCGGTGCTAAAGTTCAGCCGGGTGCCTAGTTCCTCTTGAAGGTTCTTCCAAAACTTGGAGGTAAACTGACTCCCACGGTCAGATACAATCTTCTTAGGAACTCCGTGAAGGCACACGATCCGGGTCATATACAACTCAGCCAACTTGGCGACGGTGTAAGTTGTCTTGACCGGAACGAAGTGAGCTACCTTGGTGAGTCGGTCGACGATCACCCAGATAGAATCGTGACCAGCTTGGGTCCTGGGCAGTCCCGTGATGAAGTCCATTCCTATCTCTTCCCACTTCCATTCAGGGACCTTGAGAGGTTGAAGCAGTCCGGCAGGTCTCTGATGCTCTGCCTTGACTCGCCGGCATGTGTCGCACTTGGCCACATACTCAGCTATTTCCCTCTTCATGCTGACCCACCAATATTTTTCCTTTAGGTCTTGATACATCTTTGTACTCCCGGGATGGATGGAGTATAGAGTATCGTGGGCTTCTTGAAGGATGAGGGTCTTCAACTCAGGTAGGTTGGGTACGCATACTCGGTTTCCGAACCAGATGGTACCATGCTCGTCTTCGGAAAATCCGGGGGCTTTACCCTTCCTCATGTTTTGCTGGATCTCCAGGATGTCCGGGTCTTCCTTCTGCTTCTCTCGGATCTGGTCTATTAAGACAGGCCGAGACTCCAAGGCAGCGAGGTACGCTCGGGTGGTGATCCCTAGGTTTAGCCTTTCCATCTCCTTGTAAAGTAAAGGAGCTTGGTCTTGAATCACGATGGCATTGCAGTACCCTTTTCGACTAAGGGCGTCTGCCACCACATTCGCTTTGCCCGGATGATAATGGATGCCCAAGTCGTAATCCTTGATCAGTTCCAACCATCTCCTTTGCCTGAGGTTCAGATCTGGTTGGGTGAATATGTACTTGAGGCTCTTGTGGTCGGTGAAGACCTCACACCGATTTCCCACAAGGTAATGTCTCCATATCTTTAAGGCATGAACCACGGCTGCTAGTTCCAGGTCGTGGGTTGGGTAGTTCAGCTCATGCGGTCTCAATTGCCGGGAGGCGTAGGATATCACTTTCCCTTCTTGCATTAAGACGCATCCCAATCCTTGACGAGAGGCATCACAGTAGACGTGGAAGTCTTTCCGGATGTCTGGCAGAGTCAGAATGGGAGCTGATACTAGCTTCTTCTTGAGGGTCTGGAAGCTTTCTTCGCAGTCGGGGGTCCATTCAAACTTCACTTCCTTCTGCAGAAGTCTGGTCATGGGCTTGGCGATCTTGGAAAAATTCTCGATGAACCGGCGGTAGTATCCGGCCAATCCGAGGAAACTCCGGATCTCAGTCACGGTTGTGGACTGCAGCCAGTTGGTTACTGCTTCAACGGTGGTTGGGTCCACTGCTATTCCTCCAGCAGATATAACATGGCCGAGGAACTTCACCTCAGACGACCAAAATTCGCATTTGCTGTATTTGGCGTACAGTTGCTGCTCCCTCAGCTTTCCGAGGGTCAGACGGAGGTGAGTCTCGTGTTCTTCCTTGGTCTTGGAGTAAACGAGGATATCGTCGATGAATACCACGATGAACTTGTCCAAGAACTCCATGAATACATTGTTCATCATGTTCATGAAAAAGGCCGGGGCATTCGTGAGTCCGAACGACATCACGGTGTACTCGTAGAGTCCATAGCGGGAGGTGAAGGCAGTCTTGGGTATGTCTTCTTCCCTAATCCTCAACTGGTGATAACCTGACCTGAGGTCAATCTTGGAAAACACCGAGGATCCTTTCAGCTGATCGAACAGGTCGTCGATCCGAGGCAGTGGGTATTTGTTCTTGATGGTTACGTCGTTCAAGGCTCTATAGTCCACGCACATCCTCTTGGTCTTGTCCTTCTTCATGGCAAAGATAACCGGTGCACCCCAGGGTGAGGTACTCGGTCGGATATAACCTTTCTGCTCTAGGTCTTCGATGTTGCTCTTGACTTCAGCTAGTTCATTGGCGGCCATTCGGTACGGGCGCTTGGAGATTGGAGTGGTCCCGGGGACAAGTTCGATTCTGAATTCGATGTCCCGCTTGGGAGGCATTCCGGGTAGATCTTCAGGGAAGACATCCGCAAACTCCTTGACTATAGGCACCTCTTCAAGAGCTATCGAGCGAAGGGATGCTCCGAGTGGTTTGCGACTGGTCATCCGAAAGGTGACGGTTACGCCTTCAGGATTGGTCACCATGACGGACTTGTTGGCACAGTCGATCACTCCCTTGTGCTTCATCAACCAATCCATCCCTAGTATAAGGTCGAGTCCGGTGCATTGGATGAGGACAGGCTCGGCCCGAAACAGTACTCCTTGGATGTCAATTTGAACCTTAGGGCTGTATAAGCGGGCTGAGGTCCTATTGCCGGGGGTGGCAATCACCATGGGAATGGGTAGAGGGAGCACGTCCAGTTCATTTGTTTTCACAAAATCTTCCGAGACGAAGGAGTGTGTTGCTCCAGAGTCAAATAATATGACGGCTGGTACGGAATTCACAGTAAACGTACCGAGCACGACTTCAGGAGCCTCCTGAGCTTCCTCCGCGCTGATGTGGTTGACGCGGGCACGAACCGCTTGGTTGGGTGCCGCGCCCTGAGCTGGCTTGGGGTGAGGACACTGATGTGCATAGTGTCCTTCCTTGCGGCAGTTGAAGCAGACGACCGGCCTTCCTTGTCGATCCTTCAAGATCGGGGCCTTGGCGGCTGGTGTCGGCTGAGCGGCCGGAGCTGGTAGAGCGGGGCGAGGATGCCCGGCGTTGGATCCACCGGCGGCGTGAGGTGGCCTGTAGGCGGGCCGAGGATGGTAGGCAGGGCGCTGGTGGCGGAGGGACGAAGCGGGGCCTCTGAGAGTTCGCCTGCTGATGCTTGAAGGCGATCATCTTCCTCTTCTTGAGGTCCAGCTTGTTCTGCTCAGTCTCTTGGATGAGCTGCTTTGTTGACCAGCCGTTGGAAGTCGGCGAAGTCGGCGGCGACGAGCTGGATGGACAGCTCATCCTTAAGTCCCCTGAGGAACTTGGCTTGGCGGAGGGCGTCAGGTGCGCACTTCCTCCGGTGCGTAGCGGGCGAGGCGGTTGAACTCATGGAGGTACACCATGACGGTCCTGTTGCCTTGCTGCAGGTCGCGGAACTCCTGCTGTTTTACCGCGATGACACCGGCGGGGACGTGGGCGGCACGAAAGGCAATGGTGAACTCCGCCCAAGTCACCACGTGGTCCTCTGGCTGGGATTCACGGTAGTTGTCCCACCATTCCGCGGCAGGGACCCTGGAGCTGGTGAGTGGCGAAGGCCACCCGCTCCCGGTCGGTGCAGGGGAGGAGGTCGAGCTTCTTTCCGATGGTGCGAAGCCAATCTCCGGCCTCCATCGGGTTGGTGGTGCTCGAGAAGATGGGCGGACGCACGCGCAAAAACTCGGAGAGTTGCGGGGCGGGCGCGGGTGCTGGTGCACGAGGGGCGGGCTCCCCGTTCTGCAGACGGTCCAACTGAGCCTGTTGGTTCTGCATTTGGGTGAGGAGAGCGGTGATCAGTTGGTTCTGATTCGCCATCATCTCCGCCAAGGCGGGGTGGTTGGCGGAAGGCGATCCAGACTGACGTGGGCCCGTTGCACCCCAGTTGGGTACAACACCCTCAGGCGCATCACGGCTTCCTCCTGCTCCGTTGTTGGAGCCGGTGTTCTGGTGGTCGGCCATCTTCTGAATTCATAAGGTTATAAGGCAAAAAGTTGACAACACAATTAACAATAATAGTTCAAGCATATAAATTAAGTGGTAAAAATGTTCATTACAATCAAGTTCTTATTCTACCCACAACACACTCGTCGTGGGTAGCACCACATACAAAATAATGCTTTTTATTTTAAATAGCGACTCCTAACGCCTACTCGCCACCGGAGGCGGTCTCCGTGCTCTCGGAACCACGAGTGCGCGGCTCCAGAGAGATGGTGGGCTCGAGAAAATTCTCGATGATGGAGTCGGAGACGAGGCCGGGGCGTGGAGGAGGGGCGCTGGTGGAGGGCCTGGCGGGGGAGGGTCGTGGCGGGATCCTCTTGGGGCGAGGGAGGGGCTCACGGATGGGCTTCTTCTTCCTTGGAAGAAGAGGAACCATCTCCGCTATATCCTTCTGCAGCTGCATAATCTTGCGCTGCAACTCGCCATTCTGTTGGATCAAGTTCTTCGTCTCTTCACGAAGGAACTCAACCGCCTCATGGTGCTCGTCGGCGTCGAGCACCGCCTCGGTGTGGAGATCGTCCATGGCCTGTAGAAGACGCGACTGCCGGGCCATGACCGGATCACGCACGGAGTGAACTCCGAGGTAGATGCTACGGTGGGCTCCGGGAGTGCGCTTCGGCACGAGCCGGAAGGACGAGTTCTGAAGACGATCGTCGTAGATCATCCTCAGCTCCATGAGGGCCTGGAGGGCGACTCGTTGGCACGCGACGTCGAAGGTCGGGCCTCCAAGTGCGGTGGTGTAGGGCGGCAGGTGTTCCCCGGAGCCGTGGACGGTGAGGGAGACGTCGCAAGGCCCGGCGAACTCGTCGGGATACACTCCTTGAATTCGGGCTCGAAGTGGAACCCGAGGAAGGTGAGCATCATACGGAGCTCCCGGACGAAGCCCTCGTAGTGGCGGCAGTAGCTGTGGACTTGGTAGACCGGCATCTACAAAACAGCAAGTTGAATAAAAGTGAGGAGAGGAACAAAGTTTATGAAGTAGATTTTCGAGAAATAATTTCCTGTGGCTAATGGCTAGGCGGGTCTGTTTGGCTTCCTACAGTCGAGTCGGCTCTGATACCATCTTGTAGCGCCCCGATTTAACAAATCGAGACATTATTGAATTTCATAAGAAAAACAATAATACAAGAGGTTCATCATGCGACAACCGTACATACGACATTGTTCATGGTACGCAGACCATATTTATTACATCATTGTTTTAATAAAAACGGCAAAGTGAAATAATTAGAAAACGGCATGACGAACTTCTTCTTCAGGATCTTTCTTCTCGACTGGGTTGCTACTCCAGACCGTCTTCAAAGTAAGCGTCCTCTGTGGGGTCCAACAGGTATGAGTACAAAAAGTACTCAACAAGCCACCGCAAATGCAAATAATAATGCAGGGTAATAAACAAGGAAGAATAATGGCTAACATTGCGGAATAATGCAGTTGCAGTTATGGCATTTAGTGTAATCATATTTTAATCATGTGGAAAGTAAACATGAGCATCATCAACATCGACTAACTCGAGGGGTACAGTCAGCCCCACCTCGCTCAACAGTCCTTACATGTCAATCCATCATGCACATACACATTCAAAATAAACTAACTGGGGGATGTCACGCAACCCGCCCTTGACCGTGGGCTCGGCTTTTCGAAAAGATTTAAGACTCTGATCAGAGATGTACTACTGTACCCACAAGGCACGCACTCATCCCAAACGAGATGACCCATTTCACGGGAACTCGTGCCAAAACCTCAATATGAGATGTTCCAAGCGATAACCACCCGCTCTAGGTTTCGCCGGCGCGCCGGGCCGCATCCCGGCTAACGTCGCACCCCCTTTTGCGCCACATTGGTACAAGTCACCCGCAGGTGCAACTTGACCCATCTTCAAATGGTGGCCTCGGTTTGGAACAACCCATACCTTAGTTAGAACTTACCCACTAGACTTGTGGTTAGTACGTAAGTGTATTGCAACGGATCACTCAAACCGGTCCTTATAGTGCCCCGGGTGCTACTAACCAATGCCCTAGCTTGCACCCGGAACCCACCATGCATACACTCACAACCATGACTCATCACCAACAGAATTTCCAAGGATAAGAAGTAACGGGGATCATATAATAGAACCATTTTGCTACGACTCATTTTTATCCTATAGCGGCCGTGTCAATACATTGGACACTAGCTAATATCATTGATCATATGGTGACAAGGAGGTTAGGCGAGATAGCATGTCTTGGGTTGCACATCAAGGTCGGGGGATCCTAAATAAATATAATGTAAGGGTTCGTTTGACTAATGCATATATAACATATGTGTTTTAGCGATAGTCAATTCAAACATGGGTTCAATATGTTCAAAAGAATTGTTTGGTGACTTGCCTTGTTCAGCAAAGGGAGAGGGAGGGACTTCGGGGAAGTACTCCGGCTCCTCGGCGACGTCGTAGTCTTTTTAATATAAAGTAAAATAAAAAGAACACATTCAATCAAACAATATAACATTACATTATGAACACATAAGTTAAAGTTGGTTGGATTATAAATAAAATAATTTCAATTGTTAAGGTCCTGTGGTTTATCTCCTAAAGAAATTTTAAATGAATTTAAAAAGTAGTCCTTTTTAGAGAGGGGTTCTAAAAGGGGTTATTCTAAATTTTAAGTCCTTTAATAAATTTAAAATTGAAGGTTCCATAAGAAACCTAGTGATTTATTCATATCAACAGGAAATAAATAAATATAAACTTTACTGGAATTTAAATAATTAAATTTTACATTTTTAACCTAAGGGTATTTAAACATTCATTTAAATAATCATGAAATGTCCAATGTAAACCTACTGTTTTTATTGCATAAACATGTAGAGAATAATTTTATGAATTTTCAGAAATTGGAATGATAATTTTTAGAGTTCAAATGCATTAGATATGAATTTTACAAGTTTAACAGTATTTCTGAAATTCATTTTCAATTTTTAAACTCCTCGGGTCCACGGTGAGCCAGGCCCACGGTGAACCCGCGCACTGTGCGCGTGCGCCGGGTCGATCCGGACCGTCGGATCCAGATCCGACGCGCGAGGGTGAGGCGGGGCGCTTAAGTTATAATGGACGGCCAGGATTAAGACGTGCGAAGGGGTACCACGTGGACGCACGAGATCGCATGCCGGGTTAAATGAAAATCAACGCGTGAGATTAAAATGTAACGCTTTGACCAGATCCGACGGCGCGGATTAGATCGCGTACGTGGGCTCACGTGCGTCGTCCGATCGCGATCGCACGGTCGGGATCAGATCCGACACGGCACGGGTACTCGACCCGTGCCGGTCGTCTTCTCCGACGACGGCGAGCGGGCCAGCGGCCACGGCGAGCGACGACGGTCCTAGCTAAGCCTAGAAATGGAAGGGGGACGCTACGGCGGTCACGATGGTACCTTGGCGGTGGTCCGGGGACGACGGGACGTGGCCGGCGATGAGGGTAGACGGCGGAGTGGTTCGGGCTCCTCGTCGGCGATGGTGTTCCGGCGGGGTACGACGTCGGCGGAGGGGTGGCCGAGGTCGGGGTCGTTCTTGCGGTCACGTTGGTGGCGGAGGCACTGGCGGAGGTGGTCTGAGGCGAGGGAGAACGGCGGCTGGAGACGAAATAGAGGGAGTGCTCTAACCGGCGAAGTGCGGGCGCTCTGCTTGGTCTGAGTGCGAATGGTTGCGTGAACCGAACGCGGTGGAGGGCAAGGACTTAAATAGAGGTACCGGCGGGGGCAGGGAGGGCGCAATTGACGGTGGCCGAGGTTAATGACGCTATGACGCCGGTGAGCTCGGGTTGACGCGGTTCATCGAACCTGGACGCGAATCGGCCGAATTAATAGGGGGAAAACGGTCGGCGCGTTGAGGGGAATTCATTGCCGGCGAGTGATTAGGGTGAGGGGGCCGGCGGGGGCGGATCCGAGGGAGTAAAGGTGGCCGGCGTAGTTTGGGGGGGCGACGGCGCGAGGTTGAAGGCGAAGCTGACAGGCGGGGGCCACTGGCCAGCAGGCGCGAGCGAGCGAACGGGAAGGCTGACGGGTGGGGCCGTGATGTCGGGTGCGCGCGCGAGGGGAAGGTTTCGGCGCCGACAGGTGGGGTCCGGGCGAGGGTGCAGAGAGGAGGTCACTGACGGGCGGGACCCAGTTGTCAGGTGGCGCGCGCGAGGGGGAGTGGGCTGGGCCGGTCGGGAGAGAGGGAAGGGGGAAGAGCCCATTACTGTTTTAAAGTTTTTCTGAATAAAAATAATTCCAGGAATTGGATTAAAATATTAGGGCTACTTCCAAGGTTGATAAAAATTCATAAAAATTCCCAAAATTATATTTTGGTCTTAGGAGCATATACAAAAAGTTTCACCTCTTAATTTGGCCATCTACTATATGTTGTAGTTCAAAAGGGTATAAAGGAGTATTAAAAGTATTTTCTGAAATAATAATTCCCAGAAATTGAATTTAATAATATTTTTATTGTTTTGAAAATTTGGGGTGTTACACAAAGCCCACAGATGTTAAAGTTTTATCAAACTTCTCATGCCATTGCTTAGGAGCTTGTTTTAGACCATACAAAGATTTTAACAGCTTACACACCATGCCTTCTTGACCTTTTGCTACAAACCCATTAGGTTGTTCTATCACCTCCCAAGTCCTGTTAGTAATAATGTAATCCATCTTGCAATGGATAGCCTCTTTTTAGTAGTCTGCATCAGGAGATGCATATGCTTCTGACATAGACGTGGGAGTGTCATCCACAAGGTACATAGTGAAATCATCACCAAAGGATTTATTTATCCTTTGTCTCTTGCTCCTCCTAGGAGCTTCACTGTCATCCTCCTTAGGGACAATTTCATGTGTCTGTTCAGAAAATTCAGGTGGTGTGATTGAATTGGGAATTGTCTCAGGGGTTTGACTAGAAGTGCTATGAGTATATTTTATTGGAAATATGATATAAAAATGTTGCATCTCGAGACTCCATAATTGTACCAACATGCATGTCTGGTACCTCAGATTTTACTACTAAAAATCTATAGGCAATACTGCGATGAGCATATCCTAGAAAGACACAATCCACAGTTTTAGGTCCAAGCTTGCACTTTTTAGCTATTGGTACATTGACTTTCATCAAGCAACTCAATGTGCGCAAGTAAGAAAGTGATGGTTTTCTTCCAACCCACATCTCGTATGGGGTTTTGTCCTTATTCTTGTTAGGAACTCTATTTAATACATGACAAGAGGTCAGTAAAGCCTCTCCCCACCATGCCTCAGATAATCATGCAGTGTCTAACATGGCGTTAACCAAGTTAGTCAAGGTGTGATTCTTCCTTTTGGTAATCCCGTTTTTTCGGGTAAATAGGGAGGTGTTCTATCATGTATAATTTCATGTTCCCCACAGAATAAGTCAAACTCATTTGAAAAATACTTCTCCACCACGATCCTGCCCAAAGCAAACTAAACGCTTCGGAGCATGGCCTCGTTGATATATTTTACTTCAAAATTGGTTAAAATTAAAGAAGTTTGACTACCAAAAAACGAATATTCGCTGAGTGCCAAAGACTTTACCGAGTGTATTATTTCGGGCACTCGGTAAAGATGGGTTTGCGAGTGTTTTTCGAAAAACATTTGGCAAATTATAAACACTCGGCAAAAAATAGTAGTAATGGACATCCTGACGGTGTGTTTGCACAGGCAATTTTTTTTCCAAGGTTTGCCGAGTGCTTTTTAACAAACACTCGGCAAAGACATTGGGTTTGCCGAATGTTTTTTTCGAAAAACACTCGGCAAACCCATTATTTTTTTGTGTGTGAACCTTGTTTCGATCGTATGTGATATTTTCTATTTGGTTTTATCTTGAAATTTTTTCTGCACTCAAAATACAACATATATTATCCCTTGTAAAAATTTCATATTTTTCAGTTCAGTTTGCTATTTTTAATTTATTAAGTATGTCTCTAGGATTTAAATTGAAATATGTGAAATTTGAACTACATGTGCCTAAAATAATGAACTAAAAATTATAGAAAAATCATATTAATATTTCTTAGTATATTTTGAGTTCTTATGCACTAAATTGAAATAAATTGTGAAAAAACTAGGTGGATAGGTTGTGACACTCTATGGACAACGTAGACCTTAATAGTTTTTTAATTCTAAAAAATTCAAATAAAGTATGAAAAACATGAGACTTATCATGGTGTTATGATATGATACATATATACTGTGATAAAAAATTAAAAATATTTAGAGAAAGTTGTCATATAGGATGCTAAGAAACTCAAGATTATTCAAAAGGGAGATAGATTTTAGTGAAAGAATAGGTTAGGTTTGAAATCAATTTAACGATTAGATTTTTGTTTGTACTTAAATTTTTTTATACAATTAAAATATAACATAACTCATGTAGTGCAAAAAATTAGTATTTTTAAGTCAGTTTACTATTTTTATTTTATTAAGTGCATTTGTGGGATTTAAATAAAAATATGTCAAATTTGAATCTTGTAAGTGTATGAAATAATAAACAAAAAATTAGTCATGTTGTAAAGTCTATTTTTAGTTCTTATTCACTGAATTGAAAGAAATTTTGAATAATATTGGTTGTGACACTTGATCAACAATGTGGGGCTTTATAGTTTTTTAATTCTAAAAAATCAAATAAAGTCTGAAAAATATTATACTTATGATAGTGTTATGATATGATATGCCGATGTTGTTGATAAAAAATTAAAAATGTTTTGATAAAGTTGTCATGTATAATGTTTAGAAATAGGAGATTTTGAGAGGGGGAATTAGAGTTTAGAGAAGAAATAAGATAGGTTTGAAAGCAAAATATTTATTAATTATTTGTTTAAATTGAATTTTATTTTTCAATCAAAATACAACGTATCTAATCCCATGAAAAGTTTGTGTATTTTTCTAGTTTAGTTAGATATTTTTAATTCATTAATTGTATTTCTTGGATTTAAATTGAAATATATCAAATTTAAACTACAAGAGCATGAAATAATAAAATAAATTATCGAAAAAAATCATATTCATGCTTTTAGTCTATTTTTATGTATTACCCACAACTATTTCATAAAATTTGTTAAAGAGAAGAATGAAAAACAAATTAAATAAAATTTAAAAAAAATAAAAAAATGTTTGCTGAGTGTAACACTCGGCAAACAATTTGAATTTGCCGAGTGTAATACTCAGCAAAAAAAGCTTCCCGCACAATTTTCCTGCAAAATTTCAAACTCGACGCACTTTTTTTTTTTCAAAATTTTTGCATTTTCTTCAAATACCCCCTCCCCCTCCTCCCTCCTCCCTCCTCCCTTCTCCCTCCATCCTCCATCCTCCTCCCTTCTCTCTGCCTCCGGTGGCATTCTGCCGCGTCCCGCACCGGTGTGCCTCGCTGTCCCGCGCTGCCGCGGTGCTGGCCGGTGCCACTGTCCCGTCCAACCACACCACCGCCGCCACGCCTCGTCCTCCCGCGCCGCCGTCCTGCCACGCCTCGCCGTCCCACATCGTTGTGCGCCGGCATGCTTCGCCACGTCACCATCCTGCCCGGCCCTGTTCCGCCTAGCTGCCCCGCTGTGCTACACCCCCGGTGCCCTGCCTCACGTCGTGTCATGCTATGCCCACCAACCATTCGACGGAATGGCGTGACAGAGACATCCTGTTTTTTACTTTGCCGAGTGCCATATTTTGACACTCGGCAAACCCATCGTCACGTACGTTCACCCACCGTGATGTTACTTTTGTTTACCGAGTGTTGTTTATGGCACTCGGCGAAGTGTTCATCGAGTGCCCGATAAAATACACTCGGCGAACCCGTATACGCCGAGGGCCACACCACATGCTTAAAAAGACCTTAAAATGCTTTACTTACCTAATTTCCTGAAAAATGGGATTAACAGGTACAAAATTGCTTGATATCACAAACAATAATCACACAAAGAGGAAATACGTGGGATATGATATAGCATCATATTAGCGTCTCTGCACTATATATATAGGAGCTAATTAGTAGCTGAGACATTTATTTTTTTTATATCGCAAACGCAAAACATATGTTACTAGAATTGTTATATATGCTCTGGTTAATGGTATTAAAGATAATTATTATTGTTAATATTGGTGAGTTGACTCCTCATATTTGACTTTTGGCTTCGGCCTTAGTCCCTAGTCATAGATCATTTGTGACGGGTCTTAAAGGACGACGAACAATCTGTAAGGATTAATATAAATAGGATGATCACTATATCAAATTTTAGGGAATAAAATTTAAGATATCTCTTAAAAATGCTCTAAAGTCCTTATCCCTATCCCTAGCCACTGAAGTCGAGCTAGCCTAAGAAACTCTAGCCCTCGAACAATCCGAGCGTCGACATGGCCCGTCGCCTCTAGTCATGGGTCCACTTGGCACCGAAACTCGCCACAACCACCTTTGGATTCATTAGGCCAAGAAGATCATATCACCGACCAGCACCACCGATCACCAAAACTATATATATATGCTGCCGTTGTCAACCTGATCGAACACCTCATCGCTTCGACCTCGCCATATCAGTCATCTCCAATCATTGTTAGTCATCATCGATCCCTCCGATGATATCCCTAAGACCTAGCCATGCATCCCTCTCTTCTGGTGTCATCACCACTCGCAATAGTGCCAACATTCATTGGCGACCATTGGACCCTGAGCCGCTATCGTCGGTCACCGACGTGGCCATCCACATGGTCAACGACCAAGCCGACAAATGCTCGGTTAGCACCTCAATTTCTAGAAAATTGGTTAAATTTTAAAATTCATAATTAATTAATAAGAATTCTAAATTGGGTCATTCAAATTGCATAATTGTCTATAAATTAAGAGTATTTTAATAAAAATATTTCCACACGATGTTTGTTTGATTTTATGTATTGTTTTTCTTATTTTCCTAGTTTTTGATGTTCTTCGTAGATAATAAGGGATTTAGGATAGTGATTTGTTTAGAGTGTTGTTAGAGTTTATTTTTTTCATCAAAATCTTAAATTTTAAATTTAAGAACTTATATAAGAGTTCTCTTGAAGATGCTAGAGCTTGCTATTTATGAGGCGAGGCAAAGGAGATCAGCTTGGATAGGATGGCGAGTGATGCTGAACGAAGGGAAATAAAAGCAGTTGCTTCTTAGTATAGTATAACTAGCTAAGTGGTGATTTTCTTTGAACCACTTTATATAAATTTGAGTGGGAAAATTTTATGGTACCACTAAAGTAGCTAATTAATAGTTACTCTAGCGGAATAATCGTGCATGAAGATTCCCGTCCTTAATCGGTGTGATTTTCATTCTCAACGATATTCAATGATCTACATTTACGTGCATGCATACAAGATAAATTGATCTTACCAATGAAAAAAAATCTCACGTGTGAATATATGATTGCATGAAAAAAATTTAACATACATTCTCAACGATGTATTGACTCTTAATCAATAAAACAATCTCAGGTGGATTTGATTGAATGAAGGCACTGGGCCCACATGCAGTTACATGCATGCAAATCGCAAATTTGCAATCAATTATGTGATTTATGTTCCTTAATTAGCGCAAAAAAGAACGATTGGATGCGTAATTAAGTACAAGCAGGACGTACATGCACGATCAACATTATATGTGAGTAATGTTCCCTTAAATCACGCCGCCATGCAATCACCTGCTACAGCATGTTTTACCGCACATTATAATTTATTTATTTATTTTAGTCCTACTTAATCAAGGGTTCAGATTGATTTAAACTAGCTATTACCCTTTGAAGAGATAATGGAGCACTGTAATGACTCCTTTTAGTAACCCGTGATATTTATTGTTTTAATAATACACAGATGGGCACAAAGACAGAGAGCGTAGGAGGCAAAGTCGCACCTGACAAAGATAGGGACTATCGTAGTCATAGAAGAATCATAGAAGAAGCAAGTACATATAAAGATCATCATAGAGGAAGGGACGGTGACAAGGGGAGGAGCAAGAGCAGGAGTAAGAGCATAGTGGAAAGAATCGGACCGGTGATCGAACAGGTCAAGTTGTCGGTTGACCGGTCGGACCATCTGTTTTTTATTTATTAATATGATATTTATTTTGTATTATTTTAATATAAAAAATACAAGATAATAAAAATTATGGACATTTAATCCCTCTCAAATAATTTTTTCCTAGTTTTTCCTGTTTCGTACGGTTTTTCGGCTTTTTTTTCCTGTTTTTACTGTTTTTTCCTGTTTGTCCCGGTTCAATTGCTTAAACAGTCTTTTAACAGAACCGAACCGGTTTACTGTCCGGTTCCGATTTTTTCCGGTTTAAATGCTAGTCCCGCACGGCTTTTTCCACTATGAGTAAGAGTAGAAGCAGAAGTAGGAGCGAGAGCAGGAACAAAAGTATGAGTCAAAGCCGCTGATGTCATAGGCGCTTCAGTACTTATAGACTATTACTTGGTTATTGTTTTTTTTCTCAAGTGGCTAATTGGATATCTTCTTTAGTGCATAACTTGCTCAGCGTAGTACTAGCCCTCGCAAAATACTAATACCAAGTAGGAGCCCCGGTGACAATGGAAGTCCTAAATAAATAGACAAATGGAAAAAGGTTCACCTCCTTCATGCAATTTTCACCATCACCACAACATGCTGGCTCTCCTAGCCCAGACAGTGATGGGAAGGTAGGGTCGAGATTCTACAACTTGTTATATGGTACATCAGACACACTGGCAAAAAAGATCAACTGGTGTTAGACATAAGCATCATATGCCTTGAACATGAGTATAATGCTATTTTTGTGCCGTAAGTACCTTATATTTTGTATTCCATCATATGAAATTATGAATTTACTCGTAGGAACGAGGATTGCCTTATATTACTGTATAAAACTAACTTAGTAAACACTATTCTACGTGATGCATTACAATTTTCATTGGAATGTGATCGAATTCAACACATTTATTGATTTTTAATTTTTATTGTGACGGACACCCTACTAGTTGATATGCAAACAGATGAAGTAAATAAAATTAGAGTACTGTGATTTTTCCATTAATTAACTACCCAAGATATTCATGTATACATGATATCACGTCTCAAATTAGTTTTTCGATCTTAGCGTGTCACAAAGAAGTTAGACCATGCTGAAATTAGCTAGTCATTAACAATTAGTAAATGCCATCAATTTCCAACCCGTGTTGGTTCACATCTGCGATCCTATAAATGCACGGCCTCCCGGTCGCCAGGCCGAGCAAACCATAACAAATCAATCAGTCAATCACGAGGTTAATTGCTTACTTTCAGCCATGGCTTCTTCTTGCGGCAATATGACAGCAGCAACGGCGGTGTTCGTCTTCCTCCTTGCCCTCCTCTTCCTCTCGCCTCCCTGCAGTAAGTTTGGGAACTAAAGCCGCAGTAAAAGAACTATTTTTTGACTGAGGCCAGCTTCGTTTGGTACGCCCATGCCTTCGCCTCTACTTGATTGTGATCTCTCTCCTTTCTCTATTTTATTTTTATAAGTGAGATCAGTATATATAGGAAACGAGAGCCGCTTCCTGAAGTAGCGAGGATGGAAGGATATTTTAGGAATATTTAAAAATTAGAAATCATATAGAGAAATTGTTGTAGAGATATTGGACACCTCAAATACCTAAAATTAAGGATTGAGAGTTATATTAGGCATTTCTTACAGAAGATCTACTTAATGGAAAAAGAGGTAAAATATGATGTGATTTGAGGTCGATTTCCCTTCAGATTCTTGGGGATAAGATAGCATCCAAGCATATCAATTCAATTCTTGGGGATACATCCAATTATCGACTATTTAGTCCATGCAAAGGTTACCTCCGTTTTTCTACCTGTCTTAATGTCATCACTCCTCATGATGTCTTGCGGTAATTACAGAACATATACTCTTTGAGAAATTTTACAGTATTTGAGGAGGTATGTGTGAAGATATCATCCTGATACATATCTACTTTTTTTGGACTGAACAGATGCTGCTGGCATTCCCTGTCCAACCGTGCCCGCCCCGAACCCGGTGTGCTTAGGCCGTCAACGCTGTGCTGATTATTGGGAAGAAAATTTGGTGCGGGCGGGCCGCACAGACAGCAGGATGTGGACCTCCTGCCGATGCATGCCACGCCGCCCACACGTATGCTTTTTTAATCTGATGGCTTAGGTTATGTTTGACTCAGCTGTGCTACTTAAATGAGTTTGGCTCGCGCGTGCGTTTCAAAGGAGTTTGGCTAATCACCATGAATAAACATCAGGTGAGCAAAAAAACACCAATTCATTTTAACAGGAATTCTTGGTCGGCTAAGGACCCTGATATATATGCTGACACTTAAAAGACAAAATAAACATGCAAACACAGCAATAGTGCAATACACACATGCTTTGAATAAATAAAAGGAAGTTACCCTGTCTCAAACTCCAAAAAACAGTTATTACAGAATCAACAACTACACTTTAGGCTACTTAATTTATTGTACTTTTTTCTTGACTTAGCTGTTGAAGTTAACTTAATTAACAACCAACCAAAACAGGAATTGATTACAAAATCAAATTACAGTTTCAAAAGTTAATATAGCTATTTTTGTTCAGTCGTAATAGCACAAAATATCGGAAATTATATTATGACAGTTCATCAAACAACCCAATTTGAGTTTTATCATATCAAATCCCAAACCAGCACAATAATTTGAGATTTTGTAAACTACTATGCAGATTTTGTAAACTACGGCAGCACGCCTATCCTCCTCGCTGTGCCTCCCATCCTCCTCATCGGCAGCGGCAATAGCGGCAGCCCCTCCGACGACCCCTTTCAATGGCGGAGGGGCACCTCCGGCGGTGGTGGCGGCCTCTTCGGCGACAGCTAGGGCTACTTCTCCCGCGAAAAGAAATATTGCAACAGCGAGCCAAAATAAGCCACACCCCTGAGCCAAACTCATTTGAGAAACACGGCTACACGGCTGGGCTGAACCAAACACAACGTGAGCCGTTGGATTAAAACGGCAGACGCGTGGCATGCATCGGCGGTGGGTCCACAGCCGGCCGCCTGTGCGGTTCGCCCGCACCAAATTTTCTTCCGATTATTGCTACTCTCTAGGCTATAAGTACGGAGGAATCTGCGAGTTTCACCGTTCATATTTGGGACCCTGTGTGTGCGCCGATTGCCCAAAAGCCCGTCCTCTACTGCAGAGTCACTTCCGATAGATGTAGAGCGAACAACCCTGCCTTGCTTGAACGATGGATCTCACTGTTCATGTATGTGTTGCAGTCTGTACCATGGGAATAAATCGACGATGGTCTTATGAGGTCAATCATTTTAAACTTTAACCAATTTTATATAAAATTACACAAATAAATATAATATCAAATTCGTTTAATTAAATCTACTATAAAATATGTCTCAATATGACATTTACTAGATATTTTAAATGTTGATATATTTTTTCTTTAAACTTGACCAAAACTAGAGATTTTTGCCTTGAAAAAAGTTAAACAGATTATAAATTACATGAAACGGAAAGATAATAACGTGCCACCTAGAGTAAATTTGTCCCTTTCTGCCCAAGTGTTTTTTCTGTTTGCAAATTTACAATACTCAAGTTATTATAAACTTATTTGTATAACAGGGCAGTAAATTCACACCACATGCCTTAAAAATTAAAGTCATTCAAAAATGGTTCAGTTACCTAATTTCCCAAAAAAAGTGGGATTAGCTTCTACAAAATTGCTTTGTATCACAAATAATCCCACAAAGAGGAAAACATAAAAAACAAGTTATGGTGTTATGTTATTTTATGAATTTCATATTAGTGTCTCTCCCCTCTCTCTAAAGACGAGCAGACATTATCAACCATCAAGCATAACACAGTTGAACCAAAGTGAAACGGCATTTATTGTCCAACTTAAAGATTCAGAGCTTGCAGCATTAAGAAGTAAAATGGAATAACATCAAAAAAGTTGCTCAAAGTTTAATATCATGAAAATATAGCAAGTGAGGCTATTTCATTAAATACCTAATCTTAGTCTATAAGCAACAATTCTTTGCATAACAAGTTCAGAACTTTGCATTATTACAACATAATCTCACATCCATGACAACTCATCTATGATGAGTAGTTACAATTCATCTAAGATGACAACTTCTCTAACGATCCATTGAACGATTGGTTTGAAATGAGGCCACTCATGATGACTCATCATAGATATGACATCATCTATGATGCATGGAGATTATATCCTGTCATGGGCAGGGGTGGAGAGAAGGGGGCAGAAGGGGCCTAGGCCCCCAATGGTTTCATTGTCCCCTGGGCCGGGTTGCATGCGGTGCAGAGTGCCCACATGGACAGAGTGAGTGTCCCTCACACTATGGAGAAGTACACTGGTGAGAGAGTTTGCCTCGTGGAGATTTCTAGGAAATAGCCCAACTTAGAACCTTTTTTCCGTTAACATTATGCCCTAGAGTTAGCATGGAGATGTATGAGAGATACTATGTTTATGTAATATCATGCTATTTCTTGAAATAGACTTGCCATTATGGATCAAAAGTGTGTGACTTATTCGTGAGACTCATAATGTTGCTATTTCAAAATGATCCTTGATTAGATGTAAGTAATATATGAAACATATATGACTAAGATCAACATATGTATGGATTGATGATCATGTCTCCTGGATCATGTATATGGAGATACCAAATTAATAACATTGATGTATGTTAGATAGCATATGTTGGATAGATCCACTATGAGGCACCGTTGAGATTTGATGTATTATCCATATGTTTTAGTAGTGTTTATGTAAAATCCTTAGACCTGAGGTCACTATGGTTCCCAACATGGATATTGGATAATAACTTACTTTGGGAATACTAAACGTTATTCCATAACAAGGTAGTGTCAAGGATGTGACCCCTGAGTACCCTACAATTAGGCTTATCAATTCAGACTGAGAGCGGGCTAAGTCTAGCATTGTCACCTGGTATGGCTAATGGAGGGGGGTTCGACTCCCATAAGGAAGGTTGAGTCCTTATCAAGTGATTGGGCTCTGGATATGATATGAGGAGATATATTTATACCAAAATTCATGTAATTAGAGAATTAGTATGTGAGTTTGGTAGGTACTCTTAAATCGACTATGGTAGAATCCTAGGTTGTTGGGGTCCCCTCCTAAGTATATAAAGGAGGTGAGGCACTCCCCCAAAGAACAAACTTCTAGCATCCAATCTCAAGATAGTCATCTTGCTTTCGACGCCTTAAGATTCCACAACTTAATTGAGTCATATTGTAAGATCATCCACTATATTATACATAAAAACAATAGGTGTAGGGTTATTATCCTACGAAAGTCCCAAACCAATATAAACCTTGACTCTTATGTTCTAGAGTCGACCATCAGGTTCGAAAGCAATGTGCTTACCTTACACACATCTAATCATCAACTCGGGTACACCCATGGGTGGACTACTTGGTGATTCACTGATAGTTAGCATGCCAGGTGGGGGATCATGCTACTTTTATCGGGATCTGATGGCATCACCACAGCAGCTCTTGGCCAAGCATGGGATGACTTTCATCCTCGGCGGCACCCTATTCATCACCGACTCAACTAGAAGGCTAGTTCCTTTCGAATCAGTGCTAGCACCAGACCAATCGTCGTGTGGGCCCCTCGACCCCTTCTAGTTTCAAAAGGTGGATAGAGCCTCCCTTAGACTTGGGGGGTGTTTGGTTCCACCTTGCTAAACTTTAGGGACTAAAGTTTAGTCCCTAAATTGCCAAACATGGTGACTAAAAAGGACTAAACTTTAGTCCCTAAAGTTTAGCCATTTAGTCCTCATGAGGTTGCTAAAAGGGACTAAAATAGACTATTGACATGGTTTGCCCCTCATTAATGCTTCTCGGGGTGGGAAAAAGACTATCTTCGGGCATTTATTAAAGGTAGTTTAGTCATTTTTCACCCACTTTAATAACCTTTAGTCCCTATAACTAAACATGTTGGAACTAAAATTTAGTCAAGTGAATAAGGAGAGACTAAAATTTAGTTTAGTTCCTAAAGAAACAAAACATGACCTTGTGCTCGATTAGCTCCTCGAGCATGAGCAGGTGGCCGCCTAGCTCATTTGGCACTTCTTGAAGCGCTTCGAGGATCTGCATCCCCGAGGCTCACATCATCGGGAAGATTTCCCTAAACATGCTAGAGGGAAACTTGCTTGCCGGCTCACCTAGGCACGCTCTGAGTTCACTATAATGACCATGTCGTGGTCCTCAGAACTAGCTTCTCTCGTCACATTGAGTCAACAAGACATTAGTGCAAGAGTCCCAGGAAGAACAATTGGGGGCCTCGGAAGAACGACCAGTGATTCAAGCACTCAAAGAAGGATCGACAAATCCACGTCTCACCCCTCATCTTCTTCCCGAAATGCCAAACCCTAGCACACCCGACCTCACTACCACACTTCACCCCCTTCTCGCTTCACCCTGTCCTCCCTACTCCGATGCTTCCTCCACCCAGCAAATCCCATGATAGAGTGATCGCTACCCCTGGTCCGAGGAGGGGAGGCGTGGATAAGGTCACTACAGGAATGTGCATGTTTGCCGAGTGCCTAGGGCACTCGGCGAAGCCTCTTTTGCACTCGGTAAAGGCTTCACCGAGTGCCACACTCGGCGAACCCCACTCGGTACACGCCTTATCGGTGATGAGGGTGTTCGCCGAGTGCTTTTTATCGGGCACTCGGTGAAGTCTTTACCGAGTGCAATGTGGCACTTCGCCGAGTGTCACAGTGGCACTCGGCAAACACACTCGTCTGACGGCCAGGGTAGCCGTTAATGGGCGTTTGCCGAGTGCCCCACATGGCACTTGACGAAGGGGGTTTGCCGAGTGCCACGTGGGCACTCGGCGAAGGTGGTCGGGGCACGGGGGGTTCGCCGAGTGCCCCACGTGGCACTCGGCGAAGGGGGTTTGCCGAGTGCCACGTGGGCACTTGGCGAAGGGGGTCGGGGTACGTGGGCACTCGGGTGGCACGGGATTTGCCGAGTAGCATGTTTCTGTGCTATTTAGGTGGCCATGACGACAATGAGAAGGGTTCCATGGAGGTGTACAAGGATGAAGCGTATTAATATGATGAGGAGTACTACGATGATTTAGGGGAGGAGGAGGTGGTTAGGGAGGAGTACTATGATGAATCATGTCTAGGTGTTTCTAGAATTAATCTAGCAACCTTGGAAAGCACTCCTTCCTCCCTCTTCTTCTAATCGTGTTTAGGGGTGGCAACGGGGCGGAGCGGGTCCGGGTTGGTGAATACCATACCCAAACCCAGACCCGGTAGGACCCGGCCCCGTTAGCCCCGTGGGTGAAATTTTTCACCCGAACCCGGACCCGTCGGGTCCCCGCGGACCCGTTTTGAAATTTAAAAGTATACAAATGACATAATTTATAAATCACAAATATAACAAAATTCAAACTAAATATCAACATAAATCACCTTGTTTATATTTTCTAACATTCCAACAAACAAAATTCATCAATATTAAAGTTAGGTTTTTTATCATCTTACATTAAACCAATATATATATATATATATGAGCTTTTTTATTTATTGGGTCGGGGACCCATGGGTCAAATAATCAACCCGAACCCGAACCTGACTTTATGCGGGGCCTTGATCCGATGAACCCACGGGTAAAAAATTGAACCCGTCTCTGGCCCCGTAGGGACGGGTCCCCGGCAGGTCCCGGCCCCAACGGGGATATTGCCACCCCTAATCGTGTTCCCACCTCGCAGGTAACACGAGACTGATGACCTCTCCCACTATTCGACCACTATGGCAAGGTCATTGACGTCTTCATCCCTAGGGATCAGAGGTGAGGAGCCACACAGTCTTGAGGCTTCAGTTTCGTGTGTTGGTTTTGTTCGTTGTCAGCTGGATGTATCCTCAAATTTTGTTGCCATTGTAAGGATTAGGAACTTGAGGGGATTCACGTTTGTGCGGTATATATAGTAATGCAGATGAGGCATGAAAGGCTATAGATTGGCTTGATTCAGCTTCCCATGTATGGCCCCAATGAGGAGCCAATGTGAGTGCAACTCCTCTTTTGATCCAATACGATGCCATTATCTTACTATACATGTGCATCTGAGGGTGGTTATTTTCTCAACATGGCAACCACTTAGGCCCTGTTTGGTTCCTTTAGTCCAAAGACTAAAGTTTAGTCTATGGACTAAAGTTTAGTCCATCATATGTTTGGTTTCATGGATTAAATCTCATAAATAGATTGAACAAAGACTATTTTACCCTTGCAATAAGAGGCATGAGTTTTCCCAACACACTTTAATGAGGGGTAGAAGTGTAACAAAGCTCACTTTAGTTCAGTTTAGTCCATCTCATATGGACTAGAGGACTAAAGCCTTTAGTCCAAATTTTAGTCCACTTGTTTAGGTGTTTTGGGACTAAAAGTGCATAAAAATAGTGGACTAAACTTTAGTCCATGGGAACCAATCATGGCCTTATTTGTCCTGTTTGTATGGTGCATTGTTATTGGCTCTTGATTCAATGTGGGAAGCAGCAATATCCGATCATTGGATGAGTTGATAGGGAACATTGATGGGATTGATGGTGCTTATTATGACTGAACATTTTGTTCAATTGAATTTCTCACATAAAAAGTAGTTGGATATAAACAATGTAGGTATGAAATGTAACTGATTTCAATTTCTATGTACTTTCGATTTTTGTAGCCTGAAAGGAAGGGTCATAGAAGAGGTTGATAAATCATAGGAAAGGTGAAGAAGTCATAGCCCGAGGCCAAGGTGAAATGCTTACTGTCTTTTACATTACGTTGGATTTGAAAAACATGGTTTAAAAATAGCATTTTCCATGCATTTCATTGTTGGCTTCAATGGAGTAGACGTGTTACTGCTTTTCATTTTGGAATATATATGGACATCTCCACTATTTTTTCATAGAATTTTCATTTGCAATAGTGTTGTTACATTTATTACTACAAAGCAAGTTCTTAGTATAGTATAACTAGCTAAGTAGTGATTTTCTTTGAACCACTTTATATACATTTTAGTAATCCGTGATATTTATTGTTTTAATAATACATTGAGATGACCATAGAGATGGAGAGTGTAGGAGGCAAAGTCGCACCAGAAGCAGATAAAGGTATGGCTTTGACAAGGATAGGGACTATCGTCGTCGTAGAAGAATCATAGAAGAAGTAAGTACATACATAGATCATCATAGAGAAAAGGATGGTGACAAGCAGAGGAGCAAGAGCAGGTGTAAGAGTAGAAGCAGAAGCAGGAGCAAGAGCAAGAACAAAAGTAGGAGCAGGAGTCAAAGCCGCTCATATCATAGGCGCTTCAGTACTTCTTGATAGACTATTATTTGGTTATTGTTTTTTTTCTCAAGTGGCTAATTGGATATCTTCTCTTAGCGCATAACTTGCTCAGCATAGTACTAGCCCTCGCAAAATACTAACACCAAGCAAGAGCCCTGGTGACAATGGAAGTCCTGAAAAATAGACAAATGGAAAAGGTTCACCTCCTTCATTACAATGTTTCACCATCACCACAACATGCTAGCTCTCGTAGCCTAGATAGTGATGGGAAAGTAGGGTTGAGATTCTACAGCTTGTTATATGGTAATGTTGCTATGAATGTGTTATGTACCCGTATAACTTATGGAAACTAAATAGTCATGCCATAACACGGATTCAAATTCAAATATCCCAAAAATGGTCAATGGCTGCTATATAGTATTTGTATATTTTATATGAATTTAATAATATTGTAATACTATCACAATCGATTCTATTCATGAGAAGAACTTCCTTTCTCACAAGAGTGTGTTAGAAGCTATTGTGATCAACATATTTGTCATTCTTGGTATGCTTATAACTCACATTTTGCTTCTATCCAACAAAGAATCTATTCACATTTTGTCTACGTATAACTATATTTTGCCAACAAAATATATGGTGATGTTACTTGATGAGGTATCAGATTGAAATATTTAGGTTTGTAAAGGAAGCATAATTGAAAACATATTATTTGCATCTTGTCAGTTTTTCAGTTTCATCCCTCATAATAATTCTTCATAGTTCATAGTGATGATACACTACAAACTTCACAAATCAATAATCTAGATATCAAACAGCTCCATCTGTTATGTTTGAAGCTTATGTGTGCATAGTAATTCGAAGTTAGCATAAGCATGCAATTGTGTTCACAAAAATAAGAAGCAAATTATGATTTTCTTATCGAGGAAGAACATGTGACTAGAAATTTCAATCAACAAGGGATGCATGCCCATGCAAGCCGGTAGCGAGGACGACACCGTGCTGCTTCTCATGACGATGAGGAGATTCTAGAAGGAGGCACGCGCTGGGCCGTCTCCACATGGGCTCTGATCCATCTTGAATGCTGGACCAGGAGATGTCCACGAGGCTGCTCCACCTTGCCTGCAAGCACGATGTGGTGCTTTAGAAGTAATCTTATTGTTAGTATTTTATTTAGTGCAAATTTAGTTAGTGTTTAGTGGGGTGATTAGTGGAGTTAATTAGTGGTGTGTGGACGTGATTGTGGTTGCATGTGCATGTGCGTGGCGTGCGCGAGTGAGAGAAGTGAGGGCTGTTGGCTGCTATTTAAAGGGTGTGGCGCAAGTGCAGTGTGTGCACTGTGCGTGTGATTAGTGCAGTGAGTGGTGAGTGCAAGTATTTGTGTTCAAGTGAATTAAGTGAAAAAAGAGCACTGGTGTGCAGTGTTCTTGTGTGTTCCGGTTGTGTTGAAAAATACATTGTGTATGTTTGAGTGCTAGTGAGAGAGTTGGGCCAACAATTGGTATTAGAGCCAAGTGTGTGTGTTGCAGTGATATCTCTCGATGGTTCTGTGTACACGCCGCCAGCCCATCGTAGCAGCAGTAGTGGTGGCAATGGAGTCGACGGTGGCCATGAGTCGATCGTGCAACAAGTGAAGGAAATGGGGGTGACTCTCTATTACCTTGTGCTTGCGGAGAACAACTATGGGGTGTGGGCGGTGAAGATGAAAATCTTCATGCGTGCACAAGGTGTGTGGGCAGCAGTGGAGGGCAATGAAGCGGTCGACGATAAGAAGGACCAAATGGCTCTCCTCGCCATCATCCAAGCGGTGCCGAAGGCTATGGTGCTAGTCATCGCCGAAAAGGAGACGACAAAGGAGGGTTGGAACACACTCAAGGAGATACACATTGGAGAAGAGCGAGTTCAGAACACGAACGTACAAACTCTCAAGAGGGAGCTTGAGAGGATGTACATGGAGGACGCAGAGACGATTGGTGAGTATGCAATGAAGCTAACCATAATTGTTAACAAAATTTGTGCATTTGGTACCAAGGTGGAGGATACCACCGTGGTGGAGAAGCTTTTGCATACCGTCCCCGACAAATTTTAGCACATCGTCAGCACCATCGAGCAATGGGGCGATGTGATGAAGATGATAATGGCAGAGGCCATTGGACGCTTGAAGGCATATGAAGCATCCATGGCAGGGCGTCGATGTGACAAGGTGGGATATCAACAACTGCTTTATGCGCACAATGAGCCACGACTCACGCATGCCGAGTGGGAGGCCATCGTTGCTGAAGAGAAGCGCAATGGCGAGGGCTCCGGCAGCAACGACGACAAGAAGAAGTACCGCAGAAAATTCGACAAGTCAAAAGTGTATTGCTATAATTGTCAAGAGTTTGGGCATTTCGCTGATAAGTGTCCTGAGCCGAAGAAGGAAAGGGCTCTTCATGTCATAGCGGACACTGATGATGAACCGACATTACTATGATAATCAATGGGAAGATGTTCAAATAAAGACAACAATATTAGGGGGTTATTATTAGAATTGATCTTGTTATTAGTATTTTATTTAGTGTAAATTTAGTTAGTGTTTAGTGGGGTGGTTAGTGGGGTGATTAGTGGAGTGATTAGTGGTGTGTGGACATGATTGTGGTTGCATGTGCGTGCGTGTGTGTGCGTGGCGTGCATGGAGTGCGTGTGTGTGCAAGGCGTGCATGGAGTGCGTGCGTCCGAGTGAGAGAAGTGATGGCTGTTGGCTGCTATTTAAAGGGTGTGGCGCAAGTGCAGTGTGTGCGCTATGTGTGTGATTAGTGCAGTGAGTGGTGAGTGCAAGTGTTTGTGTTCAAGTGAATTAAGTGAAAAGACAGCGAATGTGAAGTGTTCTTGTGTGTTCCGATTGTGCTAAAAAATATTGTTTGTGTTTGAGTGCTAGTGAAAGAGCTTAGCTAACACAGTGCGCTAGCTAGGCTCCTCCTCAATGGAGGGCACGGGATCATGGCGTCGCCGGTGGACGTCAAGGATCGGACTAGCTAGTATGGACGCCGCTCCATGTCGCCGTCGAGGCACACTCGGTCCGGTGTATCGAGCTGCTGCTCTCAAAGAACGCGCGCGCGTGCGCCGTCGTGCACCGACGACCTTAGACAGGTCAATGCCAAGAGGCCCCTCCTCGCGCTCGACATCGCTCTAATGAACATTAATTAATGGTTTTGTTTAGTGTACGACTGGAAAGATAGTTACTGGGACATTGTCTTGAAAAAGCACTAAACATTTTGGTAATATGAGTCACTAAATTTGTTGGCGCCATATATTATTTTATCCATACAGATACAGGGTTCATGTTGCTACTACACGTAAAAGGAAAGCTAGCCAAGCTGAATGTGATTTTATTCGGATGTTTTGTCATATCTTTTTCATGTTTTATGACATTTATTTTATTTTGTGTAGGAGTCAATGGTACATCAGACATAGAGTCTAATGGCAAAAAAGATCAACTAGTCTTAGACATATGCGTTATGTGTCTTCAACATGAGTATAATGTTGTTTTTATGCCGTAAGTATCTCACTACAAGAAAACAGTAAATTTTCGTCGGCAATTTTAACTTTCGTCGGTTTTTGGAAAAGCCGACGGAAGTTAATTCACTTCCGTCGGCCTACAAGACCCGACGGAAGTTAATTTCACTTCCGTCGGCCTACAAGAGCCGACGGAAGTTAAAAGGCTTCCACCCCCGCTCGGGATAAAAGCAGTAACTTCCGTCGGCCAATATTAAAGCCGACGAAAATTAAAATTAACTTTCGTCGGCTTTAGATGTGGCCGACGGAAGTTACGTTTCCAGCAGCGCGCCTTCTTTTTCCCAGCCCGCGCCCCTTTTTTCCCAGTCTGCGCCTTCTTTTAACCCTAGGTTTTTCCGCTTCCCGTCACCACTTCTCCTCTTCCTCGCCGCCACCTCTGCGCTACCCAGTCGCCGCCGTCTCCGCGCCTTCTCACCTCCTCCGCGCGCCTCCCCGGCTTCCCGCCGCCTCCACGCGCCATGGATCCCCACGCGGCAGGCGAAGGAGAAGGAGGAGAGGGCAGCCGCCGCCTCCACGGCTTCCCGCCGCCTCCGCGCGCCATGGAGCCCCACGCGGCAGGCGGAGGAGAAGACGGTCGCTGACTCCGCGCGCCTCCTCGTCTTCCCGCCGCCTCCGCGCCTTCCCATTGCCTCCGCGCGCCATGGAGCCCCACGCGGCAGGCGGAGAAGAAGGAGGAGAGGGCGGCCGCCGCCTCCGCGCGCCTCCCCGGCTTCTCGCTGCCTCCACCGCCTCCGTGCCTTCCCGCCGCCTCTGCACGCCATGGAGCCCCACGCGGTAGGCAGAGGAGGAGGAGAGGGCGGCCGCCGCCTCCACGCGCCTCCCCGGCTTCCCGTCGCCTCCTCCACCTCCGCACCTTCCCGCCGCCTCCGCGCGCCATGGAGCCCCACGCGGTAGGCAAAGGAGAAGGAGGAGAGGGCGACTGCCGCCTCCGCGCGCCTCCCCGGCTTCCCTCCGCCTCCGCCGCCTCCGCGCCTTCCTGTCGCCTCCGCGCGCCATGGAGCCCCACGCGGCAGGCGGAGGAGAAGGAGGAGAGGCGGTCGCCGCCTCCGCGCCACCTCAGTGCGCCTCCCCGACCGCTGCCTCCATGTCGCTGTCGCCTTGCCCCGCCCAAGCTCGGAGGAGCTAAGGTGCGGCCCTCCCACGGGGAGGGTTTAGGGTTAGGGTTTTACCGTGGGGACCCCGTGGCGCTGTTCAGGGCTGCTTCTCCTTCAGGTCGAGGGGGTGGGGGAGGGGACCCGCTGCCTCGCCCCTACCCTCGCCGCCGCGCGGCCCACCCGCCTCAGCCTCCACTCCACTCTGGATCACACGGCGGAGACGTCAAGCGCGAGGAGAAGGTGAGATAGTATTCGCCCTTCATTGTTGTTTGTTACTGTTTCGCAATCTCCTTCTACATTGCCCTTGCTGCGTGAAGCCAAGAATTATCTATGCAATTGACCCAAGAATTCTTCAGAGAGAACACTCTACATCTGTTAATTATCTGTCTTCCAAAGTTGAACTTAGAGGTTGGTAACTTGACTTTGTTTTTGGTGGACTATGAGAATACATATGCTTTGCTTATTGATGTTGTTGTCTAATTTATTTGATGTATACATCTCTACTTTGTTTTATTGCAGACCGACCAGGAAAGATGCAACTCAAGTTGTTGCAAACTTGCAAAGACAGCAAGTCTCCTCGAAAATAGTTGCGTCTGAGTATTTCTCACTGCTACGTATCCTAACAGTTTCTCTGATGAACACACTGGAGGTCCAAATGTCATCCATTTTATCATGCTCACTGGACTTTATGAATTGCATGTAGCTATTTAGCAAAATGATGTAATAGATGTTAGCTATTTTATCAGATTTTAGTTCATGTGTGTTCACTGGACTATTTTTTTAAAGGAAAAAGTAACTTCCATCGTCCACACATTAGCCGACGGAAGTTACTTTTTTTTTCGTTTTTTCTGTTTTCCGTTAACTTCCGTCGGTCGTACATTAGCCGACGGAAGTTAAGTGTGTTTTTGCTGACGTGGCAAAATATCCCGATAACTTCCATCGGCCATGTGAAGCCGACGAAAGTTAGCTAACTTCCGTCTACCCGCTTTCGTCAGCCAAAAGCTGACGGAAGTTAGCTTTTTGCCGATAGAAGTTAGCTTCTTCTGTCGGGAAAGGGCTAACTTTCGTCGGCTTTGACCGACGGAAGTTTCCTGGATTGTTGTAGTGTCTTATATTTTGTATTCCATCGTATGAAATTATGAATTTACGCTATATTACATTATTGTATAAAACTAACTTAGTAAACACTATTCTATGTGATGATGCATTTCGTTGGAATCTGATCAAATTCAACACATTTATTGATTTTTAATTTTTATCATAGCGTTAGCACGAACATACTATTAGGTGATATGCAAATAGATGAAGTAATCAAAATTAGAATATTGTAATTTTTCCATTAATTAACTACCCAAGATTACATATCACGTCTCAAATTAGCTTTTCTTAGTGGTGTCTCAAAGAAGTTAGACCATCCTGAAATTAGCCAGTAATTAACAATTAGTAAATGCCATCAATTTCCAACCTGTTTTGGTTCACCTCTGCGATCCTATAAATGTACGGCCTCCCGGCCGGCCGAGCAAACCAATCAATCAATCAGTCAATCACGAGGTTAATTGCTTACTTTCAGCCATGGCTTCTTCTTGCGGCAATGTGACAGCAGCAATGGCGGCGTTCGTCTTCCTCCTTGCCCTCCTCTTCCTCTCGTCTCCGTAAGTTTGCAATCTAAAGCAGCACTAAAAGAACTATTTTTTTTACTGAGTTCATCTTCGTCGTTTGGTACGCCCGGCATGCCTTCGTCGGATCGGAGTAACAATGGCGAAATCTTTTCCTCCTTTTTCTTACGTACGTTTGTGTGTGCGTGTGTATGTATTGGATTATAGCAGGCGCAGAGCACGGGAAGAAATGCGGCGCAATGCGTAGCACGCGGCTGCTCTGCGGCGGTGACTCCGGCGCTGACGACTGCCTCCATTGGTGCGTCAAGGAGGGCTACGCCACCGGGAAGTGCTTCGACGTCAGCAGCAGCTCCTGCACGTGCGTGACGCTGTGCTCGGGTGCTCATCAGAAGCAAGGCGACCTGCCGCTGCCGGCGCCGGAGCCGACCGGCCGGCAGGCGTGAAGGCAGCGGCAGCTAGATTAGCAACACCGTGAACGAGCAGTCGTGGGTTGGATTGGAGAGGGCACACACATGTTGAATAAAACCATGTACTCCGTAGATGTAGGAGTTAGTGATCTTGCTATTGAGAGGTGGCTACGTCTCCTGCAGCTGCGCCCTGAGTACTCTCCTCATGTCCGTGTTGCTATAAAGCTTCTTGCCCTGATTCTGATTCTGAGCGACGTATACGAGCGTGAGCATGTTGACGATGCATGTCATAGTCGACGATGGAGAATGTTATGCACTTATGCTCATACGAGTCGACGTGGCCAGCGAGCACCATGTCGACCTTGGCCGCTTGGCGTCGACGAGCCACCGCTCGAACTGCACCCGCATCGTCGTGTCTCTCCCCCTCCATGGCTCCATGTAGTGGTAGTTGTTGCTGTTGTACCATGACGAGTGCATGAGCACGATTAGCCACGGCGTGACCTTCCTGTCGACGCCGCGCTTGGTGAGCTAGCTCATCCCGCAGCCACACCTTCCACTTCGGCATGTACTTGCGCCGACGATGCGATCTTGACAGATCGGAGTACCAGAATGGTGGCGGCGGCCGGCGCCGCCGTCAGCAGGGACCTAACGGCGTCGGGTGATCAACTACGGAGAACTTAGGATTGGGGCTGCATAGTGCATACAGAGAGAAGGATAAGGTTGTTATCTTACATTTAATTTCTAGATAAAAATAAGGAAACAGAAAATAGCAAAATGACAAACTATGGAACATCCACTGTGACATTATAACATTTGCCACCGTCTGATCAAACCAACCAATCAATTACAAGGGTCGATTACTTTTAGCCCCATTTGGATGCTAATTATTGTAAGTATTAATTGGAATCCATTTTAGATTCTATAAAATATTGAATTGTGCAGAATTTAATTGAAATACAATATGTTTGTTTAGGTATTCCATAGAATTAAAATCTGAAAATGAATTCCAAAAATTGTTTGGATGATCAAATCATGGGATCGATTTCATTATTATAGAAAAATATTAGCTACAAGTAAAGCTTCATAACATATTCACATAATCAAAAGCTTTTTCACGTAACATCAAGATCATCAATTTTATTTATGTTGGAACAAAACTCCTTACAGCACTAGAGCAATGATATAACATAACACGACAAGTTACCGAAAATAAGTCCACAGGCTAAGTACATCCACGAGGCATTCATAGCCTACATTTAGGGGTGGCAGTTTGGCTCGGGGCTCGCGAGCCAGCTCGAGCTCGGCCGAGCCGAGCCTGGCTCGGCTCGCTGTGCCACCGAGCCGAACTCGAGCCAAGCCTCCTGGCTCGGCCAACATTCGAGCCGAGCCGAGCCGGCTCGTGAGCCGGCTCGTTGGCTCGGTCACGGCATATGGAGCGAATCTATTCCTCTATCTAGTGCATAAAATCATGGATTCATGTGAAGTAAATAACATCAAATTGTGTATTTTCATAATTGTGTGAGCACTAAGCTCTAAACACCGAACAATAGACACATCTCCTCTCCCATCTTGACAATTGGCACCATCGATGCCCTCGACGGCCAGCGGTCCTTGGCTGGCCCACAACCCCCACCGACCACCGCTACCTACACGGCTACACCCGGTGCCACCACCTGATTTTCTGAGAGGAATGAGTCCCCAACAATGCCATTTTTTAAGTTAAGTGAGCACAACACATTGAAAAAGATTAAAAAAGACAAGTGGACGGTGGCACTAACGAGCCGAGCCAGAATTTTGGCTCGCTAAACCATCCGAGCCGAGCCTGGCTCGGCTCGCTAAAGAGGTGGCTCGGCCGAGCCGAGCCGAGCTCGGCTCGTTTCCAGCCCTACCTACATTGAACCGTGGCTCATCTTTAGATGCTGATAATACTTAACTTGGAGCTCAGCTGGTCTCCCCCTTCAAGTTGATTAGATCATTCCACCTGTCAAATGCAGATTATAGATAATAAATTATTATGTGATGTACGTAATATGCTCCTAAATAAAGGTGCTCTTTGCACACAGAAGATCGAGCTAGATACAGTGCACATAAAGGGTTTTTTGGAATGCAGGAATCCAAAAATATAGAAATAGGAAAAATGTAGGAATAGGATATAAGAATGAATGTAGAAAACAGAGAATTTGAAAACACATGAAAAATTAGAGATATATTGTTTGGAACATAGGAATTAACTAAGCACAAGATTTTTTCTAAACATTCATATTAAATATACTTATATTATCTCATTTGAAGTTTTATGCATTGATTTGCTTTGGACTTAGCAAAGGAAAGAAAAAAAGAGGTTGGAGTGAATGTTTGAATTCCTATATTTTTCCTATGAATTCTAAGAAAAAGAAAATTTTCTTTCATTTTTCCTATACACCAATCCTCCATTCCAAATGAGTGAATAGTATCAATTCCTATAGGAATTTGAATCCTACTGTCATGTGGGGCATCCAGTATGCGCGGCGTGGCCGAGCATTGCAGGGTTAGTAATTCTGGAATTGAATTGTTGAGTCAGAGTCAGTAGAACAAATGATGTTAAGAATCTGTTAGGAAATCTGTTTCTGTTAGAGTCTGTTGGGGGAGCCCTAGTAGTATATAAACCAGGGACAATACCCGGGTGGATCGAGGTGGGCTATTCCTAGAGACTTGTATCCACCGCAGGTTCCCGCCTCGTCTTCGCGTCGCCGCCAACGGCGCCGCCGCGTCGTCGAGGGCCAGGGCCCTGGCCGGCTACTACATCCTCCTACAATCTAAGGAGCAGGGACCTTACCTGCCCGCCCGTATCACCATCCGGTGACAACCTGGTATCCAGAGGCCCGGGTTCCGCTTCCACCGCCATGAGCATGCAATCTGATCTGAATTCTGTCAATCCAATTGAGGCCACGCTGCAGGCCATCATGAGGCGTCTGGACAATCTTGATGAGAAACTACAACCTCTGCAACCACTTCGGGAGAAAGTTGCAATGCTGGAAGAATCGGTCCGCACCCATGATCAACAACAACAGGAGCTACGTGCGGCCGTCGTTAGGCTGGAAATGGCACAAATTATGGCCGCAACAGGAAGGCAACCAGCTCCGGCAGCCCCTTGCCGACGATCGGACGACGACAATATTGATCATGGCAGCGCAGACTTCGTTCCAACAACCCACAAATTGGAATTCCCAAAGTTTGATGGTACCAGCGATCCCCTACCGTGGCTAAATCGTTGCGAGCGCTATTTCCATGTACGACGAACACCAGAGCATCAACGTGTCTCGTTCGCGCCTTCTACCTCTTAGATGACGCCCAACTCTGGTTTCATCGCATGGAATTAAACAGGGGCCGGCCGACGTGGAGATAGTTTGTAAAATTGATCAACGCCCGTTTTGGCCCACCGCTAACCGACAGCCCTTTGGGTGAACTGGCCATGCTACGACGCACGGGGTCTGTTGCTGAGTACAGCGCACGGTTCATGGCATTATCTTGTCGTGACCCAACGCTTACGGAGCCACAACAGATACAGCTATTCATCACAAGGTTAGGCAATCCCTTAAGGACCGATGTAGCACTTCAGCAACCGGAATCTTTGGATGACGCAGTAATCTTTGCACGGGCTTATGAGCAGCGTAACACGTCGAGGGAAATTGCGACTGCTTCAGCAAATCGCCCCCTGGGCGCACTTTCTTTCGGCCAGGAGCACCGGTGACAGCAGCATCAGGAGCTGCAACTACCACAGCGTCATCAGCTCCAGCATCGTCTACTGGTTCGGTGAACATCAGATCAGCAACTAATGCGGCCTGTTTGTCATCCCAAGAAATTGCACAACGCCGCAAAGAGGGATTATGCTTTCACTGCGATGAGTTGTTCACCCCCAGCCACAAATTACAGTGCAAACAATTGTTTGTTATTGAGGCAGTGTTCGAAGAACATGAAGAAGCAATTGGTGCAGGGGATGACGAACCAACTATATCAATACACGCCCTCACAAGAATCCAGCCAAAGCACGGACACACTATGCAACTCATGGTAGATATCAATGGCTCACAACTGCTAGCACTTTTGGATTCAGGTTCTACGCATAATTTTATAGACACAGAAGCGACTTTGAGGGCAGGAATCAAGCTAGCAGAACAGGAGGGGCTGCGGGTAGCAGTGGCAAATGGGGAGCGCCTCACAAGCCCAGGTTGTTGCAAGGCCATGAACATGTCCATACAAGGAGAACACTTTCAGATTGATTGTTATGGCCTACCACTTGGCTCATACGACATGGTACTTGGGGTACAGTGGCTGGAATCCCTAGGACCAATTCTATGGGACTTTACTCAAAGAACAGTGGCGTTTGTCAAGAAGGGACGCCAGATTTCTTGGTCAGCACCAGGGGCTAAACCAGCACCGATGGCTTCACTATTTGCCATCACAGGTGACATAATGGACGACCTCCTTACAGAATTTGCGTCCTTATTCTCACAACCAGCTGGCCTACCGCTGACACGGGCTAGATCGCATCGGATACAGTTATTACCGGGAAAAAACTCCTATCGCAGTAAGGCCATATCGCTATGCCCATGTCCAGAAAACAGAGCTAGAAAAACAATGTGATGAAATGCTGCGGACTGGAGTCATCCGTCCCAGTACATCGGCATTCTCAGCACTAGTCTTGCTAGTCAAGAAGTCAGATGGTTCGTGGCGTTTTTGTGTCGATTATAGGGCACTAAATGCACAAACAGTAAAAGACAAATTCCCTATTCCAGTAGTTGAGGAGCTGCTTGATGAACTAAGGGGCACCTCATTCTTCACAAAGCTAGACTTACGGTCTGGATACCATCATATATGAATGGATACAATAGACATTGAAAAGACAGCTTTTCGCACACACCAAGGTCTGTTCGAATTTTTGGTAATGCCATTTGGGCTAACAAATGCCTCAGCAACGTTCCAAGCAATGATGAATGATGTGTTGAAGCCTTTTCTTAGGAAGTTTGTGCTAGTTTTCTTCGATGATATACTGATTTACAGCCCGTCGTGGTCGGAACATCTACAGCATGTACGTACAGTCCTTCAGACATTAAAGGAGCACGACCTGTTTATCAAGAAATCTAAGTGCGCGTTTGGTCAACGGGAAGTGGCGTACTTGGGTCATGTAATCTTTGAGGCAGGAGTGGCTATGGACAAACAAAAGATAAAGGCAGTGTTAGATTGGCCAGTACCACGATCGGTACATGCAGTGCGTGCGTTTCTGGGGTTAGCAGGATACTATCGCCGTTTTATTCAAAATTATGGCTCCATTGCTACACCTCTCACCAAGCTTCTCAGGAAAGGTGGATTCAATTGGGATTTAGAGGCAGCCGAGGCTTTCTGTCGGCTACAGACAGCACTAACAACCACACCATTACTACAATTGCCAGCCTTCGATCAAGAATTCATTGTCGAATGTGATGCCTCAGAATCAGGGTTCGGCGTCGTTCTACACCAGGGCGCCGGTCCTGTGGCATACTTCAGTAAGCAAATTGCGCCAAGACATGCGAGGCTTGCAGCATATGAGCGTGAGCTAATTGGGCTGGTACTCGTTGTACGGCACTGGAGGCACTATTTGTGGGGACATCATTTTTTGATCCGTACTGATCACTACAGTCTCAAATTTCTGCTAGATCAAAGGCTGTCAACAATCCAACAGCACCAGTGGTCAAGCAAATTGCTTGGTTATGATTTTCGCGTGGAATACAAACCAGGGGTCACTAATGTCGTGGCTGATGCACTTTCACGACAAGATATGGACATTGTAGGGGAGGTCATGCTGCTATCTGCGCCAACATTCCTATTTTTTGATGAGCTACGCAGGGAAATTGATGGCGATGAAGAACTACGCATACTGAGGGATGAGGCAGCAGCAGGCATTAAGGGGGAATCTTGGGGTGTCACGGACGGATTAATTACGGTGAAGGGCAAGGTATTTGTCCCTCTGTCATCCGCGTTGATACAGGAGGTACTCAGCATTTCTCACGACATGGGCCATGAAGGTGTCGAAAAAACGCTGAACAGGATACGCCAAGACTTTCATATACCAAATGTTCACAAAGTGGTACGGGACTATGTTCGCGCATGCCCTGTATGTCAAAGAAACAAGGTGGAACAGCTACAACCGGGTGGTCTACTACAACCACTAGAGGTACCATCAACTGTATGGGCTGACATTGCAATGGATTTTGTCGAAGGATTTCCGCGTATTAATGGCAAGTCCGTCATACTAACAGTAGTGGACATATTCTCAAAGTTCGCTCATTTCATTCCCCTAAGTCACCCATATACAGGAACATCAGTGGCAAGGGCATTTTTCACAAACATAGTAAGGCTGCATCGCATACCAAGCGCTATTGTTAGTGATCGGGATGCAGTTTTTACAAGCAAGTTTTGGCAAGAGCTTTTTTCGCTATCAGGCGTCAAGCTCCAATTATCATCAGCTTTTCATCCACAGTCAGATGGCCAATCCGAAGCAACTAATAAGGTGATCTCTATGTATCTGAGGTGCCTAACAGGTGACCGTCCAAAGAGTTGGCTTCAGTGGTTGCCCTAGGCAAAATTCTGCTATAATATAGCCTACCACTCCTCCCTGCATACGTCACCGTTCAGGGTGGTATATGGAAGGGAACCACCGTCCATTCGTCGGTATACAGGCGATGCCAGGCTACCGGCAGTGGGTCAGCAACTACAGGAGCAAGATGAGTTTTTGGTTCAGGTCCGAGAAAGATTAGAACAGGCCCAGCTGCATTATAAATCGCGGTATGATCGGAAACATAGGGAATTGCAATTCTCTGTGGGGATTGGGTCTGGCTACGTCTGATACATCGGCCTTTGAATTCTCTCAATGTGAAGGGACGCTCTAAACTGGGGCCGAAATTCTTTGGGCCATTTCAAATATTGGAGCGCATTGGTGAGGTGGCGTATCGGCTGGACTTGCCAAAACGAGCAAAAATTCATGATGTATTTCATGTGGGACTGCTGAAACAGTACCATGGGGATCTGCCAGCATCGCTAGGGGTGTTGCCCCCAATTCACAATGGCAGGGCTTGTGTGGAGCCACAGTGCGTGACCAAGGGGAGGATAGCCAGGGGAAAGAAGGAAGTATTGGTACAATGGAAGGGTCTATCAGCAGCTGATGCCACATGGGTAGAGTTGGAAGAGTTTCGCCAGGTTTATCCATCCTTTCAGCTCGAGGACGAGCTGAATTTCGAGGGGAGAGATGTCATGTGGGGCATCCAGTATGCGCAGCGTGGCCGAGCATTGCAGGGTTAGTAATTCTGGAATTGAATTGTTGAGTCAGAGTCAGTAGAACAAATGCTGTTAAGAATCTATTAGGAAATCTGTTTCTGTTAGAGTCTGTTGGGGGAGCCCTGGTAGTATATAAACTAGGGACAATCCCCGGGCGGAGGTGGGCTATTCCTAGAGACTTGTATCCACCACAGGTTCCCGCCTCGTCTTCGCGTCGCCGCCAACGGCGCCGCCGCGTCGTCGAGGGCCAGGGCCCCGGCCGACTACTACATCCTCTTACAATCTAAGGAGCAGGGACCTTACCCGCCCGCCCGTATCACCATCCGGTAACACCTACATTATTCCTCTAAAATTCTTTTAAACCAAAAGAGCCCGAAATCAGTGGTAAATAAATTCAAATCAATAGATATCGCCACGCACGTAGAATATAGATAAGCTTGTAACATCCCAATCACTGAGTGTGTAGGCTTCATGCATTGTTTTGCGGAGTATCCCATATAATTATTTGTATGTACTAACGATGCAAGGTGATGATAGCCTCCAAGCACTGCATTGATGGTACACATGGTGAGAATTAGCAAAATGATAAACTAAAACATGTCAGAAACACCTAGAAAATACCAGCAAATCTGGTTGGGCTATAACTCTCCGCTGAGAAAGTACGGAAACCCCTAATCACCTGCACGGGTGAAGCCATGAGGTTGGCATTCTGGAAGATCTCGAGGAACGGAAGGTGGTCCTCGCCGCGGCGCCCCCCACCAATGGTCGCATCGAGCTCCTCCCACAGTTACTAGCTTTGTTTTGGAGAGTTTTTGGCTAGTTAGATATTTCTATCCAAAAGCTCTCCAAACCCCTCAACCGGTATTTTAGGTAGCTCGGATTTTTACAATGTGTAGAAATAGATAGTCCATTCAAGCCTAGTAATTTAGAAACTGGTCAACCCTAGCTTCTTCAAATTCAACAGATTTTTATTTATATACCATACCACTAAATAAAATCCACCCACCCAACAGACAGCTACTCTAACTAGCTAAATACTCAGACTAATTGATTCTGAGAATCTGCAGCTCCCCAAAAAGGGCCATAGAATTAAATTCCAATTCTTCAATTCTAAGCTTAATCCCTACACTACAAGAAAACAACAAACTTTGGTCGGCTTAAGCAAAATTCGATGGAAGAAGTTAACTTTTGTCGGCAAAACATTAGTTTTCATTGGTTTTTAGCTGACAAAAACCTGTCAACAAAAGTTGTCTATCTTCCGTCGGCCACCATTGAAAGATAAGTAACTTCCGTCGGCTAGACGTGGTCAGCAGAAATTATATATTTGACAGAAAGTTCGACGGAAAAATAGCTAACTTTCGTGAGCTATAGTCAGCCAACAGAAATTATTTGCTGACAACTTCTGTATGCTGACTTTGACTAACAAAAGTTATTTGCTGACAACTTCCGTCGGCTAAATTTGCTCGACGAATGTTTTGTTTTTTTTCTTTTTATGTCCCTTCACACATGGTCGAACAAGAGGCCAAGAGGGGGGGAAACATTCAAATGTCATCAGGGCTCAAGAGCTGCTTAGGAAATTGAAAGAAAAATCAGGGGAAAATCCTTATATATTTCAAACACATGATATGTAGTACCAATAATTAAGAAATTTGATTCTTTCCAAATTTAAATCTGTACTCACGTGAAAGTACCAGGGCTAACCTTTTTTAGTGTGAAGCTGACTTCCAGAGTTTATTATCCGCAAAAAAGCAAAAAAACATAGTGGTTGATCAGTAGGTAAGGAAGATAAATCACCATAGCTGCATGTCATATTGCCATGGAAGGTAAAGAGAAAAAAATATGAGCTTACAGAAGCCTGGCCTGGAAAACCAGAGTGAGATTAATTAGGCTCATTAGATTCGTCTCGTAAATAATCCACCGATTATAAAATGGGTTTTATTAATAGTCTACATTTAATAATCCAAACATCCAAACATTCGGCTATTAGTCCAAGCAATAAAATGCAGTACTTGCAATACAGCACATTAACCGAATCAAGATAACATCAATATCATGTGGCATAATCTTGACAAACAATTACATGGGCACTTCCATGACTCCGATCCTTACGACCACTTCCAGATATGATGATGTCAACACTACCAGACAAAATTTGCATGTAGAATGAGATACAGAGAGAAATCCTCAAATCCGAAGATCAACTTGCCCAAGATTAATTGAAATTTGGCCAGTTTAGGAATACCCAACGAGGAAGAAGGATTCACAAGAGGAGAGTATAATAGGAATTTACATTAAAAATTAGCATACTGCGAGCAGAGGAGAGGCGAGCGTAGGATTTGTGCTAAGGGTATTCAAAATTTTCAGATAGCAAAAAAATTGTGTAACGAAAGATAAAAACAACAATATGACTGCATGTACTTTAATTTGGTGTGTAGACCCGTTTACCCGTGTGAAAAATAGCTATCAACATTCATCAATTCAATCAACAAGATTTCAACAAACAAATTTCCACGAGAATGAAACAGATTCCACCACAGATTTCAACATATTTCTTTTGTTTATGAAGAAACGAATCTAGAATCCTTGATCTATGGATCTAGGCTCAGGACACGGGGGCAGAGGAGCGGCGCTGGGAACCCGGCGACCGATGGGGGAAGGAACAGGGGCCTAGCACAGGGAGCCAATGACCGACAGGGGATGCACGAGGGCCTAGCGCACGCAGCCCTGGTGGCTGATAGCATTTGACGATGATTCGTGGAGGTACTTGAGGATACAAGTGAAGTTTATAAGACTAATAGATTATAACATTAATTATATTATTATATATAGTTTTAACTTATATGATACTATAATAAATGATGTAAAAATATATTAAAAAAAGTTAAAAAAATTGTCTCATGTAATACTAAGTTAAAGAGAAATCAAATACAGTATACAAAACTCCCTCCGTACTACAATGACCTTACTTTTAAAATAAATTTATTAAATTAGAGATAAGATAGAAATCAAGTACATTAGACAATATTTTCTTTGCCTTATCATGACCTTATTTTTAAAAATAAAATTATTAAATTAGTGGTAAAAGTAAGAGAATTTAATTATTTGCTTCTTTGTGTTTCATTATTACAAATAAAAAAGTGGTGAGTGAGACCTAGCGCTAGCCAACTGCACCAACAAACCACCTTATTTGGTATCGATTTTATTTTTTAATATATATACATTTTATATTAGTATATATTATATATAATTTTTATTATAAAAATAATGAGTATTCAATTACATACCCATGAATACACGTGTGCCCGCCCCAAACTGCGAGCTCACGGCCAAACAAGTACTGAACTAAAAAGTTTCAAATGATTACCCAATGTTGATGAATTTATTTCTGTGTCCTCATCATATTCTTCCCTTATTTCAACAAGACGCTCCTGTCAGTATAAACAAAATTAAGTATCCAATTTTAACAGGTTTTGCCAGTATAGGTGACAGATGTGACATTCATCTTTCAACCTAAAACAAGGCTAAGTTGATAGATAGGTTAGCTTGCACAATATGATATTAGTGCTGCTATACTGCAACGGAGAAAACCATAGATGCCGATGATGTAATATTAGAAAACAATATAATATTTCAGTTTTTTCTGTTACAGCTACAGCTGTCCTAAAAAAATTGAAATCGCAGGTTCATAGTGACGTTTACTTATTTGAAATAGCTTTTATATTTTTGATATCATGATCCATATATCCTACGACTCAAAAGTATCATTATAAAAGTGTACATTTTTAGAGTATTGAAATAGAAATTTTTTCCATCGCTTCACTTGAACTTCCGGTTCATCTACCCCAGGTGTTCAAGAATTCCGTCGAGCATCTATCGCGCATAGTGCTTGTAACGCCTCATTTTAATTAGCGGCTACCGAAAAAATGGAAGGAGACATGCGGGAGAGGAAGCAGTACACGGGCTGGTCGTCAGGGTGGGTGAGAACAAGAAGGATGTTTTGGCTCATCCTTTCGCCGTGCCGAGAGGAGAGGAAGGAGGGATTGGGAGGCTGCCTGCTGCCAGCAACATCCAGATCCACGCCATGGACTTCTCCGGTGGCCGCACACCACTTCCTCCGTGCGCGTGCGCAGTGGCCGGCAGTTGCGGACCTAGGAATTTTATAATGGTGGTACGAAATTAAACGTAATACAAAACACATATATAATATAGCGGAAATTAGACAATCACAATTACAAAAGTAATATAGCAGAAAATACTTAATCTAGATAGTCAAACACAATTACAATAGTAATACAAATATGTAAAAAATATTATCAAATCCTACGTACTTGTTACAGCTTAACTCGATGTGATTTGTCTATTAATTTCCATATGTTGTTCTCGTTCTACCGACAATACAAGATTGATCTTATTTTCTATCTACTACAAATATATCATAATTTCCGAATTTTAGTATACACTATACAAAATACAACATCAATTATTTACATAAACAATCAATTAATCAAACATAAACATAAACAATCTGTTAATCTTAAATTCTCAACATGCTATACCTCAGTGCCTCACTGTGTTGGCCGTTGTCTTGGCTGTCGAAGCTCGGAACACTGAACTACTGAAGCAAAAGTAGAACTGCCTAAACAGATAAACCAGAAGGCAAGCTGGCAAGGGGCGCTACTGCGCTAGGGGCTACTGGGCTAGGGCCGTAGGGTGACGTTCTATGACTCGGCGGGCGCCAGCCGCCGGGCGGAGGGACAGCCACGGCGGCCGCTGGCCAGCGCCAGCAGACAGCGGCGGGCGCTAGGCGGCACTGCGGCAGGCGGCAAGGCGCCAGGCAGCGAGCGATGGGCACTGGCGCACTACACGGAGCACACTGGGCAGGGCAAGGGTGTGCCGCCGGTGCCGGTAGGCGGCAGCCGGCGTGGCGTGCAGGCATGGGCGATGGGCATGCGCGCCGTGGCCGTGCACGGCGGCTGGACTCCGCCAGGGTTAGGGGAACAACTGAACAGGGAATTTTTGCTAGTCAGTTCCAGCTAGGTTAAAAAATCTAAATTGGTCCGATGAATTGGACTAATGAATTGGACTGTTGAATGAATTAGGCCCAATAAAAAATTTAAAACATATATGTAGCTATTTTTTCTGAAAATTTTTGGGGGTACATCTGTACCCCCACGCTCCAGCGTAGGTCCGCCCCTGGTGGCTGACCGACAAGGTAGGAGGAGGCGTGGGGGTTGGGCGGTACCAGAGAAGTTTCGATGGAGGTAGGAGATGAAGTAGGGACGGCGTGGCTCTGGAGGCGGACGGAGCCGTCGGGGTCGGTGGAGAGACGCGACGGTGGCGGTTGGGAGGCGCAGAGCAGGGACTTGGGCAGCATGGCCCGACGGGGCTCCGTGCTTAGTTCGGCTGGGCTGACACGGCACGGCCATCTTGGTGGGTCGGGCCGGACCAACACACAACAGCAAAAACCAGGCTCTAGCATGGCCCACAGGCACAACGGGTCTAGATGGGCCATGCCGGCCCAAGCATGGCCCATCATACCACTATCTCTAATTGGTGTTATTTGTTCTGTACTCTAGATAATTAGAGAAAAAATTACTTATTTTTATAGTAAAAAAGTTACATACGAACATATATTAATTTTCACCGAAGATTTTTTGCATTTTTCTAAGTTCGTTTGCTATTTTTAATTTGTTAAATTTTTTCTAAGAATTATATTGAAACGAGTAAAAATTTAATTGCAAGTGTTTGAAATAATGAACCAAAAATTATTAAAAAAACTATATTCATGTTTATGAATCCAATTTTAGTTATTATCGACTAAATTGAAATCTATTTTCGAAAAACTAAGTTGCAACATGCGATGGACAACGCGAAGCTTAATAGTTTTTAATTCTAATAAATCAAATGAAGTCTAAAAATATGAGACATGTCATAATGTTATGATATGTTGTTATATAGATGCCATGATAAAAATTAAAAAAAATGAGAAAGTTATCACATATAATGTTAATAAAGCTCGAGATTCTCTAATAACAATTATGATTTAAACAAGGAATGTGTTGGGTTTAAAAGTAAATTGATGGATAAATCTTCTTTTGATATTGAAACTTTTACTATGATCAAAATGCAACATATGTTTATCTCATGTAAAATTTTTGTAATTTTCTAGGTCAGTTTACTATTTTTAATTTATTAAGTGTGTTTCTAGGATTTATATTGAATTACATCAAATTTGAATTGCAAGTGTATGAAATAATAAACCAAACTTTTTAGAAAAATCATATTCATATTTTTAGTCTATTTTTAGTCCGTACCCACTGAATGGATTTTTTTTTGAAAAATCTAGGTTACGATGCTAGAGCTTATTGAATTTTAATTCTAAAAAATCAAATAAAGTGTAAAAAATACAAGATTTTTTATAGTGGTATTATATGATATCTAGATGGTATGATAAAATTTAAAAATATTTCGAGAAAATTATCAACGTATGATGTTAAGAAAGATAGAAATTCTCTAGGGACGGATTATAATTTAAAGAATGAATATGTTATGTTTGAAAGAAAACTTTGGTAAAATTATCCTTTGAACATGAATTTTTTCTAGAACCAAAATATAGCGTATCTTATCACATGAAAAAATTGGCATTTTTCTAATGCAATTAGCTATTTTAGTTAATTAATTATATTTGTTAGATTTAAATTGAAACAAGTCAAATTTGAATTGCAAGTGAATTAAATAAAAAATTCGTGATATTAATAAAAATAAAAAATAGATTGTGGTACGAGTAATCATAGAAAATATCTAAATTTCGTCAAGGTGACACTCTACCGCTGAGTTATATCCCTTCTCCATGCCCTCGAGAAAGAGAATTAACGAATCCTAAGGCAAACGGGCGAGAAACTCAAGGCCATTCATCTTTTATCTTTTTATTTTCTTTCTTTCTTTCTTTTAAATTCACATTTCTTTTTAAAATTACAGTAAAAATGACATGTTTTTATCCTTAAAATATTCATTTCTAAATATAATTTCTTTTCTTTTCTTTTAATTTTTTCTCTCTTATTTTTTCTTTCTTTTCCTTTTCTTTTTTCTCATTCTTCCCCTTCTTCCATCCCACTTCCTTCTTTCTTCTCCACACTTATTCCGTCCCACTTCCTTCTTTCTTCTCCACACAGGCAGTCAAGGGAGCGGCGGGACGACACAGGCGCACAACTAGGGGTGAAAATGGATCCGATTCGGATGGATAGTATTCATACCATATCCTATACCATTTTTAACTAATTCGGAGTGGGTGCGGATAGCATGCAGATACAGATATGGAACATATTATTTCGAATATCGGATTTGGTGTAGATTCGGTGCAGACTAGGGTCGAAAATGAATTGAAATTATCGGATTACAAGTTTAAAAACAAAAAGCATTGACATCCTATCAATGTTTTTATAGAATATAAGAACATATGATCAATGATTATCAGCAAAAACCCATATGTAGTTCAGTAATTGCAGCCACCAACCAATGCACAGTCTGTTTAGTCATTCACAATCCTCACTAACTCACTGTCATTAGCAACAAGCAGCCAAGTACATAGCATCATAGAAGTAAATGGCAGCAGCAGGTAGCACAACATTTTAATTAGTATTACACAACAACAATATAATTAGCTTATTGCTGCCATTGTAAAATAAATTTATAAATCTAAACATCCATGTAAATTGCCTCATAGATACAATTATGCAATTCAGCCATTCAGCTAGGCCCTACATTCAGAGCAGTAGCAATTGACAAAACAAAACAAAACATATGTACTTTGAATAAGAACAGGCAACTAGATTAATAAACTAAAACAATCACAATATAATTTGTGTGCAACTTACAGTTTATAGAGCAAGTACATTTCTATCATCTCCCCTCTATAAGGGTGTCTTGGGTCCATTTGCTTTATAATGTTGACGAGCATTTGCACCATTAGACATATCCCATTGTATCTGTCACCACCTAAAAAATCACAATTTTACAGCAAATTCCTAGAAAAGCATCTACGATTCCAACAGAACACATGGATAATCCATGAACCAGTCAAAACAATTGGAGCTGATACTCCGAGGAGGAGAGGGAGTGAGAGGAAGGGAGGGGATCCGTTGGTACTTCTTGTAGTCGTCCCGCTCGAGGAGGAGGTAGCGTTGTGGGAGGAGGTAGCATTGTACGATGAGAGCCTCGTGGTGGCCGCGCTCCCTCTTGTACTCGATGAAGTTGGTCTTCTTGAGAACTTCTTCTCATGGAACATAGCTTCCTCATCCTTCATGCAGCATGGCAGACCGACAATTCAGTAACAACCGATGGAGATGAGGCTTGCTGCTTGCATGCATCCGGCAGTAGCACAAAGTTCTACCTGAGCGGAGAAAGGTATGGCGAACCTTCGCACGCTCGGGGGCGGTGGGCAGTGAGCAGCAGAACACCAAGATGGCAGGAGTCGGGAGCGTGAAGCCGAGCAGTGCTAGGGTTGGAGTTTGTGTGGGCCTCTTGGGTCGTCCTAGTTTTTCTTATGGTTGCTCTTAGGTAGCCACCATGGCCCGGAGATCCCCAACAACCTGATGCATATCCTGAATTTTCTTTGCCCGCGGTTACCGAAAAATCAGATTATCCGCCATCGATCGGATAATCCGAACAATATTTCGGATAATGCGTATTCGCCAGATTTTTGTTATACCATATTCAAATCAGAATCTGCACCATATTATTCGGATCCAGATCCGAATCCATCGAATTTAAAAAAACTATACCATATCCTCACTTTACTCGGATTCATATCGAATCGGGTCGAATATTATCCGATCCATTTTTAACCCTACGCACAGTGGCCAGGCCAGCGAGAGTCTAGGCCACGGTCCGTGCCATTTCCGTGCTGCTGGGCCAGCCCAAACACGACCCGTTATCAAGGTTGGGCCGGGCCGGTCCACGTGCCGACCAATTTAGCATAGGCACGGTCTATAGATGAGCAAGGTGGGCACAACCAATGTACGGATCGGGCCGAGTCGTGCCATGATCCGTACCAGATTGCCGTGTCATGAGCCAGCCTAGAAAAGCTTGGCCCAAGTTCCATCTCTACAGAGACGAGTGGGGAGGCGCAGAGGTAGGAGCCGACAGAGGTGGGCGGCTAGAAAAACTAGGGCGACGGATTAATTCGGGGGAAAAATGCAGTGTTTCTATAGTGCTAGGATCCAAATAGGCCTAGAGTTTCAGCCATGACTCTTCTAGCTGCAAGATCAAAGCAACAATGGCGTCCGTTCGTCTTCCTTATTCCTCATGTCCCTCCTCTTCCTTTCGCCTCCCTGCAGTAATTCCGATCCAACAAAACTAATTTATAATATCTAGGGTTATATTGCTAATAGACGAGAAAGGGTACATGATTATATTTTTAGTTGAAAAAAATCATTAAAAAATAAAATAAATAAAATGAAAATAATTAATATTGTCTTAGTTATAGTTTTAGATGTTATTTAATCAAAGTCACCGTTTTGGGCATCATAAATTAGCAAAAGAAAAACACTACTGTAGTAAAAACGAGCAAGAATTGCTATGTCAATCACCATCTTTAGACATATCTTCTGAATTTAAATCATATTCAAAACTCCACTATCTTCCTACAAATTAGTGAATTAGGGGGAAGGCTCTTTGTGCAGAAAAATAACACAGCAGTAAAAGTTTCAAACTTGCATTTAAACTACGAAATTGCTACTCCTTAAAAGAACAAATTTACGGGGATGGTTAATTCTACACTTTTTTCACTAGCATGTGGAGTCATAAATATATTGTTTCACACGTATCCTGCAAAATTTCTCACATATCTGTCCGGTCTGGCCAGACCAGACCTTCCTACCCATTGCTTGGCGCCACCACCGTTGTCTAATTTTAAAGTATTTTCTTGCTCCTTGTTATTTTGCAATTAGATTTAATTATGTATATATATATTTAAATATTGCTATTATATTTAATTTATACCGTAGATATACACAGGCATCCATGTAGTATTTATACTAAAGAGAGATCAAGATAATGTAGCGAAGGTTGGTTATCTAATTGGCTAGTCAAACATAACATGGTTATTACGAGGGATTTAGTTATCTTCTGTTGATCTTTTGATCGTTGATTTAGCTTCTATCAACCAACATTGTTCAACTAGGACCAAATCATATTGTTAGTTTTTTGTCGACTGTTGATCACAGATAGAGGGATCCTACCCTAACAAAAAGAAATTAATTCAGCATGATTTAGAGCTCTTTGTGTTGCCGGTGGCCTGATGAGCATTCTAGCACAATGGGCATGCACTATATAATCAGTGCAGTAAAATTCACGAGCATTAGGAATTACTGCTCGTTCACTCAGTGTAGATTTCGACCATCAAATCCTATAATCAACGACCAGCCATTTGGCACTCTTTAATTGACAATAGAAACATATCACTCTACTATAAAAAAGGAAAATGCTTTTCATCATTGGACAAATCTTGGCCGTTCATCTGGATCTGGAACGTTCATATTTCATGAGTACTGATTTATTCATTGGGAACATCTAGAGCGTTCATGTATCATTCGTTACTCATTTGGAGCATCTGGACCGTCCAACCCTCTGTCGGATCCCACAGGCAGGCTCCGTAATATCCACATGTCCCACAATCTCTGCTCGCCATGAGTCCCCCCGTCCGTCCTGCAATCTCTGCCCGCCCTCATTATGCCATCCCCTCATCCCGTCTCCTCTAACCCCTGCCCACCTCCCCCACGCCTACACCCTCTCCCCTGAACGCCACCGTCGCTCCGCCCGTGCGACACTGATCCCCTCGCCCCCCTCCTCCTCCGCTCGTGCAACACGATCCCGCGCACCACTGTCCCTCCTGCAGAGTTTGTTGCTGCGCTCACGGATCCACATCATCACCCGGCCCCCTCGCTGTGGTCTTCCTCTGCCCGCTCACCACCACCCCGCCTGCTTCGTCTTGAATACATGAGGGTACATATTTTGGTGACTGGTCATCTAATTTTGTTGCACCTTTTATGATAGATTAATCCCTTTAGATGCCATTGTTTTATGTTAAAAATGTTTAGATTTAACTATTGATATTGCTAAATCTTTCTATGAAAAATGATATGAATGCCAACTACATATCCCTTTAGATGTCGTTGTTTTGCATTAAAAATGTTCAGATTTATCTATTGATATTGCTAACTCTTTCTCTGAAAAATTAAATGAATGTCACTGCATATCCCTTTAGATGCCGTTGTTTTGCGTTAAAATTGTTCTGATTTATCTATTGATATTGCTATCTCTTTCTCTGGAAAATTATATGAATGCCAACTGCATATCCCTTTAGATGCCATTGTTTTGCATTAAAAATATTCAGATTTATCTATTGATATTGCTAACTCTTTCTTTGAAAAATTATATGAATGCCAACTGTTAATATCCCCCGAAGCCCCCGTTAGTCTTGAAGCGTTCTCCGCAGCCAAAGTCCCCTCTCCGTAGCCCCCGGTAGCCCCCTGAATCCCTGAAGCCCCACATAACACCATTGTGCCCCCCGTGCGTCCTCGCAGCCCCCCGAAGCCCCACCGCTTCTGCCACACTTGCAACACCATTGCGCCCTCTGTGCGCCTCATAGCCCCCTGAAGCCCCATTATAGAGGCACCCACAGCCCCCTACCTTACTGAGCCCCTCCCACGCATCCCGCGCAGCACCCGTGCGGCCTATACGTCCCCGCATGTCATGGGGACCTAGAAGCCTTGCTTCTTCCGCAGCACGCATACCTCGTTGAGTCCCCACCCGCATCCCCCGCATCCCCTCTAACCCCATGCATCCCGGAGACACCACAAAGCCCCGCTGCTTCCTCAACCCCCGTGCCTCCCTGAGCCCCCTCTCGCATCCCCCGCAGCACCCTAAAGCCCTGCCGCTTCCACTCTAGATGCTATTATTGGTCAACATGGTTGTGGGGTCTATTATACTGACTTTTCGTATAGTTCTTATATCAACTTCTGTTAATATGGTTTGAACATATTTGCTCCACTCTCATAATGGGAACAAGCAAAGATGGTCGTCTTGCGCTGAGAGATATTTCAAACATATTCAGCGAAGGTAACTACATGTCACTTTATGTTTCTTAAATAGGGACTTTTGTAAAAAAAATTTGTTGTACGTTTTAAATTATATGGAGTCCAATTTTCTAAAAATATGTATACATGCAGAAACACAACTCTTGCCAAACGAAAACGAGGTGTGTAAGAGGGAAGAGGTACAAAATACAATGAGAATATCATGCAAGAAGAAATGCTGGGGAAACCAATGCGCAAGGAGATGAGAGGAATAAAAGGCGGTGCAGGTACACATCACGACATGTTTCTATATCATCACCAGCTATTTCAGGTATCAGTATGTGCCAATGGTAAATTTCTATATACAGAAACATAATAAACTATATGGATTTGGATAACATGGTTACCTTTCTATATATGTTACAGGAGATTTACCCTCGTACAACCAACCTAAAAGTGTAGGATCTCAGTTCGTAGAACACCAACAAACACCATATGATACAAATTATTCAACTGTTTTGCAACCTTCGAGAATATTAGATGACAACAACGTGTTTTCTTAGACATGTACCTCTATAAATATACATTTCTTATATGATTTTTTTATTACATTTAACATGTAGATAGGATCATGTTTCAGGAATTTTGCAATCACCCAGTACAAAAGACAAGGAAAATAATGATGAAAATGAACCTGTTGACTGGTTACTTAGAAATGACAAATATGTGAGACTATTTGGAACCTCCTGTCCTACACATACAATGCATTCACAAGGTGCCATCCTATCTTTTTCATGGCAGCGAATTTATTAACATACACTTGTCTTTGATGTTTTCAAAGTTATGCCTTTGTCTATCTGTCTAAAAATATGTATATGTACAGGAGCACAACTCTCATCGAACCAGGACGAGGTGCATAAGAGGGAAGAGAGGAACAGAAGACAACGAGAATATCATGCAAGAAAAAATACTGAGGAAACCAACACACAATGTGATGATAGGAATAAAAGGTGGTGCGGATACACATCACGACAAGCTTTTGAGTCATCACCAGCCATCGTTGCGTGGGAACGACAAGCCTACAGGGGGTACCCGTAGTGTGATTTGTTGTCGGTAGAGGGGAGGAGTCGCGGTTATGGATTCGATGGTTACCCTAACCAAATGGGGCAGGATGCGGAGTGAGACAAGGGAACAAACACGAGATAGTTTTTAGACAGGTTCGGGCCTCCCGGAGGATAATAACCCTACTCTTGTGTGTGTATGGATGAATGGTCTATATGAATCAACCCTCAGCGCTGGTCTCAGCGCTGTGCTATGTGGCGTAGCGCAATGCTTGTTGTATGAGCTAGCTAGTGGTGCTGCTCTTTTGTGTTGTGAGCGTGTCCCATTAGGGCCTCCCCTAATCCTTTTATATGAGAAGAATTGGGGAGTTACAAGAATAATCATAACATTGATAGCCAGTAGAAACAACCTCATAACTACCAACATAACTACCTCTAAATGGCTCTAATGGCTTTCATAGAGACGACAATATTGAGGGTAACCGTCAGTGTTGATTGGAGATAACCGTTGGGCGGATGGCCCTAGTCTGACCATTGGCATCTCACCACTCGGGCACAATCGCTCTCAAGGGGGAAGCCTAACGGTCAGGAAGTCCTTCATGGGCTAGCCTGGCCAACAGTCAGTGACCCAAGTAAAACCACTAAGTGGGGTATCGTGGATCATATCCTTGACAGCAGCCCCGAGCTCTTTTCGGCGTGCGCCGTGCTTGAAGTACCCTTGAAGTAGCCAAGATTTTGATCGGTGCACCGCCTAGGTGTACCTACCGAGTGTAGCCCCTAAGGCTGAAGTTCCTTCGGAGAATGAGCTTCAATCTCAAATCATCTTCTTTGGGGGAGTTACCGTTAGAGTAGTTGATTTCGAAATCGTATGGCCTCCCTACGGGCGGAAGTTACCGCACGGGGAGACGACAGTTGGCGATTTTGCTCCACTTGCTTTTTGCTTGCTTCGTCTTCTAGAGCATGGATCAGGACCTCCTAAGTGATCCCTAGGAACCGTTCCGACACGATTGATGGTGAAAAGGTGTTTCTCCAAACCACTCACTTTGACAGTCGTGACGCTTTGGGACGGGGAACCATCGGGAGGAAAGTTATAAGTATCTTTCCTCAGCATGCTTGGAAGTAGTACTCCATATTTTGCTTCATCTTCTAATCTCCTGGCACCTCACAAAAGTTTTTAGCACTACAACTGCGCGGTTTGCTTTCACAAAGCCCGACGGCTGCTCAGTTTGAAACCTTTGTCAAGGGCGTCCAGGATCCCAATGGCGGCGGGCACACATTGGAAGCCGGTGGATCGCCTGGAAGAGTTTTGCATCTCCTCCATGGGAGAATAGGCGGTGCAGGCGCTGGAGGATCGGGGCGATATCTCGCCGAAGGCTATCTCGTCGTGGCGAGTGGCTAGTGGTGAGACATTTTCGTCCCCAGACACCCACGAGATTGTGGTATTTGACTCCTTTCTTCATGGCTTCGGGTTGCCGGCGCATCCTTTCCTTTGTGGTGTTCTTCATCATTATGAAATTTCTCTCTGCAATCTAAATCCCAACTCTATTCTTCACCTTCAATGTTTTTCGAGTTGTGTGAATCTTTCCTAGGGATCGATCCCCATTTAAATCTTTTCCGCCACTTCTTCTATTTGTGATGGAAAGGTGGCAGAGTACATCTTTGTCCCTCTTCCTTCTTCAAACAAGGGGTGGCACTCTAGTTGGTTTTATGTGGCCAAACATGAGCCATCCTTTCTCCGGAGATTGATCAGGTGCCACTGGTGTATGCCACCTGGACCGACTGATGCCCGATCGAGGAGCAGGGGCAAGTCGATGAGTTGGTGATCTCGATCCATCATCTTTGAGAGAGGAATCTCTCAGGCTTCCAGGTTGTGCTCAGCTTCTTGCTTCGTCAGGTAGCGCCACTGAAGCAGTGGCTCCACCCTGGGTATGAGTTCTCAGGACTCGATGATCCGACCAGGGAGTCGACTGAGGGAATGCCGTTGGAGGAGGCAGAGGCGTGGGCGCGAAGCATTTTCAAAAGCAAGGTTGAAGCCCAAAGCACCACCCGCTGCCGCCCCTTCCACCTCAATTATCCCCGATCGGAGGTAATATTGTTTCCTCCGGTTTCTTCATTGCTAGAAGTTGTGATCGATCTCTAGGTCTTCAATGTGATCTTGTGTAGGGTCAGGCCACCTTCATCTCTCTGGCTCCACTGCCAGAGAACCCCTGCCCTATTGGGAAGAAATATGATGGGCCGGATGGCAGCATACCCGGTAGGAAGAGGAAGAGCAAGGAGGCTTGCTCCCCCTCGGTGAAGAAGGCGAAGAGGAGGGTGGCGACTCCATCGAGCCAACCTACGACTCGGAGTGCTGCCTAGTAGGAGGCAAGGCGAAGGCAGGCTGAGGGGCCTCCAAAGATCCCTTCATCTCCAGGCGTCGACTCAGACACCTCTGAGAGAGGGCCTAGGGTGGCTGAGGCCATGACGTCATCGTCCTCGGCATCCACTCCACCTCCATCACCACGTCGCTTGGCTCTGCGGACCATTTCACTTCCTGTGCGAGACCTAGCTTGTGGAAGAGGAAGGCGGTGTTCTGGTGATCGGAGTGATGAGGACATTTTGTCGATGTAGTCGATCCTCCCGAACATCTCTTTGTGATCACCATCATATCTTTTTCTTGATAGGGTCGGAGGATCACCTTTGCTTGGCCCAAGCCCGATAGAGGTGACCGGTGCCGTTGAGCCGACCACCACCATTGTGGTCTATATGGCAACGCCGGGGTCACCTGAGGGCAAGCCAAGCGCGGCGGGGTCACAACCTTCTTCGCCGAGAAGGTCCGAGGGCCCACCGACGACAGTTGGGTCGGTGGCCATAGCTGGGCGCTTGAAGTCGATCGAGAATCACAACCAAAAGACGATGGTGAGTTTTCTTGCAAAAAAGGTCTACATACCTTGGTGCACAGATTAACTTGGGTACTCGTGCAGGACGTAGCTCTCGAAATATGAGAGCGACTAGACGCCAAGGAAACCGAGCTATCCTAGAAAAACGATGAGTTGTGGTGGCTGGAGGCGGAGAATGATGGTCTCAGTGGGGAACTTCACGTCCTTCGTGAGCAGTTCGGCCTACAGGCCCTTGGTACGTATCAATTTTTTCAATACTCTTATCTGTGGATCGGGAACATAATTCTTTTTTGTTCTCGCGGAGCTGTCGGCATCAAGTGAGCATTTGGAGACGGTTGTCGGCTAGGCGCGGCGTTCGACGGACGCTACGGTGGCTGAGAGGGACATTGTCTCTGCCGAGTTGGAGAAGACGAAGAAGCTATTGATAGCAAAAAAAATGGCATTAATGGTTAAGATTGTCAAAATATCAATTTTGGTAATTTGGGCCGAAAATATACATGTCCCGGGTTGGGCCGAAGCCCTGCAGGAGCGGAGTACGAGCGTGGCGAAGCCTGTCATGACGAAGTCTATTGGTGAAGTGTATTGGCGTGCAGGACTTGGCCAAACCAACAACAGTGTGATGGTCCGGCACTAGCGGTCGAGGCAGTAGTCTCGTCGAAGGGTGTTCTAGCAACCTCCGAAACCAATCTCTTAGCTCCGGGGACCTTCGGAGAAGCAGCTTCGAATGCAAAAACCTGCAACAGAGTAGATTCGAAGTACCAATTCGGCCTGGGGACCAAATCCTGCTAAGCGTTGCACTAGGGGCGAAGGTAGCAATTTGTTACGCATATTAGTGGATACTTCACAGGCGAAGTAAAAAGGTGAGATCAATCTATTACGTAAATTAACGGATACTTCACAAGCAAAGTAACAAGGATTACCACTATTTCGAAGTGGCCGTCGGAGGGCTTCCAGGCAAACCCACGAAGATTGCAGAAAGTAAAGGTAAAATAAAGGTACGGTTCAAAGCTAGGGCATTATGGTTGATTGTGTTGAGGGGGCTTCTGAATCGGCCTCACCCCTATATTTATAGGGGCCAGACTTCTAATCTCTAAGCCTAATCTGATAAGATTTGGCTTAATCACACGTGAAAAGACTTAGTCAAAATCGGACTCAATCTCTAACTCTGCCCGAAGTGGGCCTTCGGCCAGGCCCACCCAAGCATGTTCCTCAGGCCGAAGCCTCGGCAGAGTAGGCCTCCGAAGGCCTTCGGGCCGAAGGCTGTGGGGCTGGCTGGAAGCTTCCGAAGCCCGTGGCCTGGTGGATCTTCGGCCCTGCAGGGCTTCGGCCCAACCCGGGACATGTGTATTTTCGGCCCAAATTACCAAATTTGATATTTTGACAATCTTAACCATTAATGCCATTTTTTGCTATCAACACATGCCCCTAGCCTTTTAGTGAACTAAGTGAACTAAAAGCATAACGAGCTAAAGACGATACCTTCCATACTAGCCTTTCGACATCTTTCAAGTTGTTTGCCACACACTTGGGAAATACCTCTTCAAGTATGGGAAAATTACTCACATGCCATTATAATTTTCAGAAATTTCCTATATGCCACTGTCAGTGACTGTGGCGGCCCCCATCTATCAGTGACACATCGATGGCATATTGGCAAACCGCAAAAATTGTAATGGCATGGAAAAAATTAACCCTTCAAGTATCTACCATTCAAGGCTCTTTGAAACCGCTCTCCTTGCAGAGACTCTAACACATAGGCACAGCTAGGAGCGATTTTGGCTATTTTGAAAGGACCTTCCCAACTAGGTGACCATTTACCGAATTTGGGACTCTTAGTGCCTAAGGGTAAAATTGTCTTCCAAACCAAGTCACCTACTTGAAACATTTTTGGTTTAACCTTCTTATTGTAGGCTTTAGCTACTCTCCTTTTATCTATTTCTATAGCTTCTAAAGCTCTCAACCTCTTATCGGTCACTTCTTCTAGACTGTCCTTCAAAAGAGTCTCATATTCGTCGACCGATAAGCCATTTTGCCTTAGAACTCTTAAAGAGCCAAGATCTACTTCTACGGGTAGAACGACTTCTTGTCCATATACCAACTCATATGGACTGACTTTGGTAGCACCGTGCTTTGCAATTCTACAATCCCATAGCGCCTCGGAAAGCACTTCATGCCACCTTTTAGGGAACTCTTCAATTTTCTTCTTAATGAGCTTAATCACATTCTTATTACTAGACTCGGCCTAACCATTGGCGTGAGCATAGTATGGTGAAGAGTTTATCAACTTAATACCATAATACTTAGCAAAGTCTCTCACTTCTTTAGAAATGGATGAACTACCTTGATCTGTAGTGAGAGTTTGAGGAATGCCGAATCTATGTATGATATGCTTCAAGATAAAGTCAAGTACCTCATTGTGAGTCATGTTCTTGAAAGGCACGACCTCGGTCCACTTAGTGAAGTAGTTTGTCGCCATCAACACGAATCGATGCCCTTTTGAAGAAGGAGGGTGAATTTGACCAATGAAGTCTAAACCCTAACCTCGGAATGGCCATGGTTTGACAATAGGGTTAAGTAATGAAGCAGGAGCTAACTGAATATTGCCAAACTTCTGACATGCCTCACATCCTCTATAATACTTGAAACAATCCTCAGTCATAGTCGACCAGTAGAAACCCACTCTTTTGAGCATCCAACTCATTTTCTGGGCCGACTGATGAGTGCCACAAAGTCCTTCATGGAATTCTCCCGTAGCCACATAGGATCGTTCATGGTCTAGACACTTTAACAGTACTCCATCAATAGTTCGGCGATACAGTGTATCGTCTAGTAACACAAATTTAAACGCTTATCGCCGAACTTTCTGATCAACCCTTTGACTAGGGTCTCTCAGATACTGGACGATTGGAATTCTCCAATCACCCTTATGGGCTTCTGAGGGTTTTGCTAACTCACTCCCTGGAATAACGTCTAAGCTACTGACTTCGAAGTGCCCCCGAGCCCTTTTTGCTTCTGCTAAAGCCTGGCTGAATTGGCTGCACGAAGTAGGTCGGGTCGAAGCCTCTTGCCGGAGGGTTTGGGTTTCCGAAAACCCTCACTGTCTAGGAGACTTCGGCGTATGGGCTCCGACACGCCAAACCCCTCGGAGGACGGGGCACTCCGGCCTTGGGGCTCCGGTGCACAGTAGTCTTTGGCGACCGAAGGGGTCCAACCCAGGGGCTCCGGTAGCCCTCGTGCCCGTTCGAAGCTACTGGCTTCGGCAATGAGACCAAGCATCAGCTTTTCCTGTACAAAAAATTTTCCCTTCCTGACTTGGTAGCCAGATGCTTGCTGAGCAGAATCATTTGCAATGGAATTGGCCTCTCTTGGCATGTGAGAAATTTTTAAGTCGTCAAAAGTAGCAACTATGTCTAGGCATCTATCCAAGTAGCTATTCAGCAAGCCATTAAAATATTGAGCACTCTTAGCCACTTGTTGCACTACTAACAGGGAGTCACCGTGCGCATGAACATGCTTAACACCCATGGATTCCAACAATTAAAGTCCTAGCAATAAAGCTTCATACTCAACTTGGTTATTAGTAGAGGGAAACTCTAAATGAGCCGAGGTTTCAAAATACATTCCACTAGGTGATATGAGAACTACTCCAATACCTCAGCCATTTTGCAAGCTGAACCATCAAAATAAAGTCTCCATGGTACTACCTCAATTAAAGCAACGTTGTTACTCCAACTGACATCTATGTGATGATCAACTATAAAGTTAACGACAATTTGGCCTTTCATAGCTCTTAGAGGTTCATAGGCCAAATCATACTCAATCAAAGCGTAACCCACTTTCTGATTCTTCCACTTAGAATCGGCTTTTGTAGCATGTGTTTTATAACATCGGTTTGGCAAACGACAACACATGTAGTAGGGAGGAGATAGTGGTGCAATTTGGTACATGCGTAGTAAAGCGATAAACATAGACGTTCCACAAACGCGTACCTGGTTTCGGCGTCCAACAGGCGGCGCCTCAAAAACGTGATGATGTACTCTTTTCCTCCTACCTCCTGGGTTAGCACGGCCCTGATCACACTATCTTCGGCAGCGATGTACAGCCGAAATGGGATCCTAGCTTTGGGTGCTCTCACCACGGGTGGTGATGATAAGCACTCTTTGATCTTTTCAAAGGCGCGTTGCTGACTTGCCCCCCAAGTGAACTCAGATTCATTCTTTAGTCGGAGTATGGGAACAAAGGCATCAATCCTGCCAGACAAGTTAGATATAAAGCGACGCAAATAATTTATCTTGCCTATCAACTTCTGCACATCTTTCTTACATGTCGGCGCTGCAAAGTTTCTAATTTTTTCAAGCCTCTTAGGATCAATCTCTATGCTTCTTTCATGAATCATGAAGCCTAAGAACTTGCCCACCGACACGCCAAAAGCGCATTTGAGCGGGTTCATTTTTAAGCCATACTATCGCATTCTATCAAAGGCAACTTTCAAATCGGCTAGATGGTTCTCCATAGCATCCGATTTGACTACAACATCATCAATTTAAACTGCTAACATAACCCCTAGCAAGTCATGAAAGATCAAGTTCATAACACGTTGATATGTAGCGTCAGCATTCTTTAAACCAAAAGTCATAACGAACCACTCGAATAAACCGATGAAACTAGGGCATCAAAAGACTGTCTTGTAGACGTCCTCTTCGGCCATAAAGATCTGATTATAACTAGCATTGCCATCAAGAAAACTTAGTACCTTGTGTCCTGAAGCATCGTTGATTAGCATATCGGCTATCGGCATCGGATATTCGTCCTTCGGAGTGGCCTTGTTCAAATCCCTAAAATTAATACAAACTCGTATTTTGCCGCTCTCTTTCTTCTCTACGGGCACAATGTTAGCGACCCATTCAGCGTACCTGCATGGCCTAATAAATTCAGCTTTGAGCAGTCACTCCACTTCTTCTTTAACCCGGTCATAGACGGCCGAATTAAAGCAACGAGGGGGCTGTTTATAAGGCCTAAATCCGGATTTGATAGGTAGCCGATGCTCCACGAGCTCGCAGCTTAATCACGGCATCTCAATATACTCCCATGCGAAACAATCGACATATGACCAAAGCAACTTTATTACTTCGTCCTTTTCATCAGGCTGCAAATGTTGGTTTACAAAAGTCGGCCTCTAGATGCTACCATCGCCTATGTCAACTTCTTCTAAGGGATCGACTGACGCAAAACCTTGTCCTAATTTCTCTACTTCGCTAAAGTCCTCGATGGCTTTGGCAATACCGCCTTTAGTAGACCGATACTGCTCTACACGAGATTTTAGCCAATCTAGATTACTCTTTCTAGACATGACTACTAATATAAAAACAGCCATGCTACACCAGAGGGCTTTACAGACACTAGTACAAAACGTCCTCCGGACACGCTAATGAAATCATAATCCGAAAGATCTCTACCTGATAGACATTCTACCTTGTTGTGAACGACATCAACGGACACATCGGCCAATGCCACTTGGGCCAAAGTGTCTGCGGGTATGACCTCCAGTTCATCGCCGTCCCACTGAATCAGGCACTGGTGCAAAGTAGAAGGAATGCAACAATTTGTGTGAATCCAGTCGTGCCCAAGTAGCACACTATAGTTACCTTGCACATCGACGATGAAGAATGTCATTGGCAATGTCTTGTTCCCTACTGTGAACTCCATGGAGAGCACACCTTTGGCCTCGGAACTCTCGCCGTTGAAACCGTTGAGCATCAAGTTGGTATTCTTCAGGTCATCCTCATCCCTGCCAAGTTTCTTAAATAGCGAGTAAGGCATTAGGCTAACAGTGGCGCCACCGTCAACAAACATTCGGGAAATCGGCTTTCCGTCAATGTGACCCCTGACGTAAAGAAGCTTTAGATGGTGAGCCGAGTCCTCGGGTTTCTCAAAGATAGCATTGCGCTGGCCGAGGTTCAGCTGAGCGACCTCGGCCTCGTTCTGCGATAGGGTGAACTCGGCATGCAGCGTGATGAAGTTGATGTCCATTAACTGGGGTGTGGGCCCTTTGGAGACGGGCGAGTAGTCATCTTCGAGCATGTCGTCGTCATCATCGCTCGGACTAGGAGCTGGATTGGTCATCTCAATCGGCTTAACCTTCCATACCTGTCTCGTAGCTGGTCGAGGGCAGATTTCTTCAAAGATAGTGTCTCGCTCGTCCTTGGCTTTCTTCTCTCGCATCTCCTGTGCCCGTAGAAGATGTAGAAGCCTCTTCTGTGATTTGGACATACCTAGAGATGCCCAAGATGGTTGTGGCTTGGTACCCGGAGCCACTCCTGGTTTCTGTTAACTTTGGCCAAAGTGTTGTTGTCCAGCTCAGCCTCGCACATTCTAAGCTCAGAGGGACCTTCGCTGCGGACCCCAGCATTCGGACCGGCCTTGTCCGGCCGATCGGACCAGGCTCCGGCATAGGTTTTGGTCGGAGCAGGAGACATACCTATGCTAGGCTTCGGCGAAGGGGCCTTGGGATTAGGACTTCCTGAGACCCTACTTTGACTGTGATAGCTTCGGACTCCCTATCCTTTGCCTCTTCGCGTCCTTCGACTCCGTTCTGCACGAATCGACTCAAAGGTACCACGGACAACGTGTGGACGATGTCCCCTCCACTGTGTCTGCTTGTCCCTGCCCGTCATAATACTCCGAAGGAAAACAAGGAATAGTGTTATATTTCAGAGGGTACTCCAGTTGTGACATGTACGAAGCCCACGGAGTCTCTGCCCAGTTGTATGGTGGAGGCATCGGTGGATCTAGTGGCTTCGCTCACTGTGAGCCGAACCTGTCACCCAAAGGAGGGTTCGGCAAGGCCGACGGTGTCTCGGACCATATCAACGAAGGGTCCTGCCAAACCAGGGGTACGTTCAACCAGTACGGGCCGAAGCCTCCTATCGAAGGGCTCATCCAGAGTGGTGCAGGGTTCGGCCATTGAGGGCTAAACTTTCTTTGCGCGGGGCTTGGCCACTAGGTCCCGAAGCCACTGTACTGGGGGTTCGGCCATTGAGGTCCAAAGCCGCCATAGGGAGTGTTAGGCCACTATGGCCCGAAGTTATCGTGCGGAGGGCTCGGCCACTGCGGTTCGAAGCCACCATGCGGAGGGCTCAGCCACTGTGGTTTGAATCCACCCTCCGAATGCCTTGGGCCCTTCGGCTGGCTTAGTTTTCTGGCTCGAGGCCTGTTTCCTTGGCTTTTCTTTGGTGCTTGTTTAACAACATCTTATATGTCACCTTCGGCTTCTTGCGAGCCCTAACCGAAGAGGATGTGCTAACATTTTGCTTCCACACTCCCACTTCAGGGTTTTTAGGTATGAGTGTGCGTGCGCACGGTTCTCCAACAATTACTGCCTTCCCTTTAATTGACTCAGCTTGTTTTGGTCGAATCAACATCTTCTTCCTGTCGAGGTCGACGATGTTGACGGGGAATGGATCTTTGTATAGCTTCATCTTTGGATTGTGGTTTATTTTCAATCGTCCTCCTTTCTTGCCGATTGAACCTGTCGTCGAAAAACATTGCAGTCATTAGTATTATGCGAATGTGAATCATGCCACTTACAGTATGGATGTTTCTTCAAATCGTCGACAGATGGAATGACTTGACCTTTGGGCAATCTGAGAAGCTGGTTCTTCAAGAGAAAATCAAATATCTTATCACACTTAGTTATATCGAATGAGTACTTGACCTCACTAGGCCGATTCTTGGTGGGAGACGACTGTAACTCGGAGAAAGTGATAGGGTTACTCTTGGCGTTCCAAACCCATTCGATTGCGTACATGTCGGCCGAATCCTCTTCTTCTGATTCCTCCTCGTCGGAGTGTTCCATGACGTGGATTTTAACCCTAGGCTTGTTAAACGTCTTAATAAACTTTTTATCTTTATCTCGGCCTTCCTGGACCAGAGCCTGCTGCAAGACTTGGCTAACCTCTAAAAAGTTCTGGTTGTCTAGTCTCTCTTTAATCTCAAAACACAACCCACTAAAAGCTAGATCCGCCAAATCCCTTTCTGAAATATTAAGGCTGAAACATCGGTTTCTAGTATCCCTAAAATGCTTGATATACTCAAAGACACTCTCGTTAGATTTCTGCCTAACCGATGTCAAGTGTGAAAGCCTAAGTGTGAAACATCCCGGCCCATTTTAGGTCCTGGCCCGAAGGGCCCGGGCCGGGCCGGCCCAGCCTGGCCCATCTCCCAGCTCTAGTATGAACTAGGACGGTGTAATGTATAACAAGACCAATGTCTTAAGCTTCTAATGGTCCAGTTCTGGCTTAGGCTTGACTTGGTCGGTTAGCATAACATTTGACATGCAAATAACCCCTGGCAGAAATGAAAAATATAAAGAAAAAGTCTGAAAATTTTAAAAAGATGACAAGTTTGCTGAAGCACTTTGTTTTGGACAATGCTTATCTTGGTAGATATCAGTTAGCTTTTGCATCTCATGTTTTACCTTGCTTGTCAACTAGAAAATGTGGTGATGCTTTTGTTTGAAAAAATCGAAAAATGCGTGCTAATGACTTTCTTAAGATATCATCTATTGCACTGATCATGTCATGTATCTTAGACAATATATCTTTTGCTATACCTGTTAGACGTTGTAATAACAGTCAATCATATATAAGAAGCATGCTTTTCACACTCCACCTGCACCCCATCTGCATCCATGGCATATTTTGAGGGGGAGCTGCATTTTAGGGGGAGTTTGTGTCTATGTCTCTTTAGAGTGCATTTAGTCTCACTTGATGAGTCCAATTGTCAACAAGGGGGAGAAATTTTGGAGTTTAGAGAACACTTTTTAGCTTTCTCTGGGATTTATTTCAGGGGGAGTTACTTGTTGGTAATTCTGAGATTTGCACTTGTTTTTGAGTCTTTATTTTTTGGTTTACCATAATGACCATTTTTTCTTGCTTCTGTTTGGCTTTTGGTCATTAGGGTTAAACTTCTATTTTCTTTCTTCTATTTTCTTTTGTCTTTGTTTTATGTTTCCACATGTTTTGCAGGTTCTGGAGATGAGCTGAAAAGAGTGTTGACAATGCACTCATCAAGGAGGAGATTGAGAAACCATGTTGAAGAATATGGTTTTGATATTCCAGATGTGATGAGTGATTGTCAACGAAAGTCAAAGGAAGGGAGATATGAAGACCTGCCGAGTCTGAGGCGCATGTGACTCAGGTACACGGGCAGTGAGCGACAGCCGGGTAGAGGAGCCGCGGGGTCGGGCTGGCCCAATCCGGGTACATGGCTAGGAGCGGCAGATGATCCACCGGTCTGTTGACTGGGTTTGACTCAGGTACATGGGCAGCGAGCGAGATCTGGGCTGAGGAAGCTGCGGGGTCGGGTCGGCCCAATCCGGGTACCCAGTGCGAAGACGGTGGACGCTTTGTCAGTTTCGACGCAAAACTGACAACCTATGATTAATTCGTTTTTAGGGTATTAATATTTAGTTTTAAGTTTAGAATATTTTTAGTTGAGTCGGGTGATTTTTCTAAGAATATTTTAGTAATTTTCGGAATTTATTTTAGAGTCAGTTTATTTTACCCGAGAGTAAATTAGTCTTTTTATGTATTAGGATTTGCCTATAAATAGGACTCTATCCCCCTTGGGGATAGATGACTGTTTTTTCATATAGATCAATCTGCAGTCCATCACAAGTTTTTCATCTACTGTCTTTCTTCTTGGTTCAATCTGCATCGCCTCCGCGTTTTTTTTTACATCGCCGGGCTTCTGGTTGGCGCTGCCTGCGGTTCTCCACGGCGGCGGACCCCACGCGAAAGCCTCGCGGGGGCGGCAGACTTTTTGCCTGTTTCTCTTCCCTGAGTTCCACGGCGCGGCGGTTTTTCTGCAGTTTAAAACAGCAGCGTGCGCTGCTTGTCTTCCTTCTCCTGTGATTGATGTGCTAGGTCTTGGGAAGTCAATTGGTGCGTACACCTGATTATCAGCACGGACAGATCGAAAGATACGTCTGCAGATGATATATGGTGGAATGGAAATATGAATGCTTTCTCGCAGTCTGCAGGTCGCCATCGACTTTGGAATCTAGCCGAGAGCAAACAGCTGAAACACGCTTTCCTTGGGAAACAGATGCATGCAGGTAATTTTCGTTGATCTGCTATTTTTCAGCTGATTAGTTAAATTAATATTTATCTACTCTTAATCAGCCTGCAAATCTGATTATTAATTTAGTGGATAATTTTTATCTGCTAAAATATTATTAGTGCTCTCATATTATTTATTTAAATATTGTTAATCTGCTAATATAAAAGAAAAGAAAAATTTATTAGTCGTGATAATTTTTTTTTCTCTCGCGTGAAATATTTTTAGATTATCTCTGAATTAATTTCCGAGTGATCCAAATTTTATTCAGTTAATTAGTATTTTATTTTTAGACTGCAATCTGAATAATTTATTAGAATATTTAGTGTTTTGTATTACGTCATTAAATATTTCTAGTACCCATTTTATCTACTGCAGTGATTCTTTTTAGTTTAGCTCTAATATCATTTTAATTAGGACACCGGTCATTTTTAGGCTAGACAACTATAGTACTAGTAATTTATTTACTAATATTGTTTGTCCGGTTAAGTTGGTTGGGTGTTAGGTTTTTTCGTTATAGTTTAGCAATAATTTTTTAGGCGCCCATTCACCCCCCTCTGGTCGCTACTTTCGATCCTACAAAGGCCTCATCGGTCAAGGGCCCGACGCCCTGTCCCGGAGGCGTCGACGAGCCCCGAGGCAGGAGGCCTGGAGACCTCCGGAAGCTCCGAAGGTGACGAGAGGAGCCCCCGAGCAGAGACCCGTCGGGAGGCCGGAGCCAAGCCTCCGGAGGATGCGAAGGTTCCAGGGCGCGACAGAGGACCAGGGGCCGGCCCGATTAAGGTGGTCCGGGGACAGGATCGCGATCGCCGGTGCAGTGTCAGGCGATCGCTGCAGCGCCCTGCACGGTTGATACGCTGTCAGAGCTACACTTTGTGTCTGTACTATGTGGCTGCTACCCTTGTCTGGATTATAGGCCTGTGTCAGGCAGTGTAACGGTTAAGGGATTTTGGAAGTATTGGACCTCTGCTAGCTGGGTTCCTCTATAAATACTCCTGTCCCCCTGTTGTGAAGGACACGGGATTCAAGAATACAACTCGAGCTTAACACTCCATTACTCTCATTCCAAAACCTGTTGGTTCAGTCCACTGTCCCAACACCTTCCATCTATACACGAGTTGAGGTGTCAGGTAAAAAGTCCTTACAGGTACTCGTTGAGGTTGGTTCATCAGCTGAAATAATAGAACACCCTTTATAATTTGATAATGATGCACTTCACCATGATAGGACTAATAACTATACTATTGTGCATGAGGATGTGAAATCTACTTTGTTACTTTCAACTTCTGATGAAATTGTTAAAGATGATATCGATACGACAATTAATGAGAGCAAACAACTTGATATTATATCTGAAATTCAGCATGAAATCAAATTAAAAGATTCTTCTATCCTTGCACATAAAACTGATCAAACTGAAATTCATAGTCAAGATGTGTGCTATGTTGTGATTTGTGAAACTTCTTATTATTCTCTTACTAATATAGTTTATACTTTTCCCCCAGTTATCACTAAGTATTTATCTCATATTGAGCTACATAAGTGTAATTTTGATATGTCTCCCGAGTTTTTATCTTATGTTGAGTTACATAAATATAAACTTGTCTTGCCTCCCAAGATGAGTATGAGTCAAGGATGACTCTATTTCAAGAGGGGAAGAATGATGAGAACATCACCAGTTGGGATAGGATGATGATTGTGAGGAAGCAAGTTAAGGTGCATGCTTTCTATGTTAGATTTAATTTTTATATATTTTAACCTCAGATGCTACACCATGAGATGCGTTCATTTTTCAATTTCAAAAATACTTTCTTGGATCAATAGAAGAGATGCATGTATATGGAACTCTTGTATTATTATAGAAGTTAATAGGGGACCAATAGACGTTGAGTCGAGGATGACTCTAAATCAAAAATGAGAGGATGATGAGGACATTCCTACCAATGATACAACCATACTTGAATATCAAGATCCAATTATTTGAGTTCGAGCACGACGATTAAATCTCCAGGTCAACTCGTTTCTAAGTATCTTAGTATATTATCTTGGGAATAAATTACTACCTAATATTATCATTATTGTTAGAAACCATGGAAATGATGAAAATCAATTGGAGATAAACAAAGAGTTGTAGAAGAACCACAAAGGACATCCAAGCCAATTTGAGAGTCCAATCCAACTACAATTCGTGTCCAACTCGGATTCCAGGAGTAGCATGCACTAAAATCATCGCCCAGGCCACATACGGACTCCGTTTTTGATGTTCCACCCAGACACAGAAAAATAACTTCAGAACCTTTCCAATGCCACTAGTTTCATCTCAAAATTCATTCTAGATCAACGGGAATTATCAAAACAAGATAGAGTCTAGAATCTGTTAGCATGCTGTTTTATGCGTTATTGGGTCTTTGGGCCGTGTATCTAGTTGAGCCCATTAGGGGTGCGTCCCAAACTAATATATAATGTGTTTATACATTCATCTAGGGTTTTTGGGTTTAGTTTACATGTTGCTTTGATAGCTGCCACTTCCCCGGATTTGTAAGTGAACCCCAATTCGCAGATTCCAATGGAATTTTCAGTTCGGTTGTGTTTTCTGCGTTCTTGCTTGTATTCTTCGATTCACGGGCAAAGATTAGCCTTCTTTGTGAGGTCAATCAGGCTGTGCTTGGTTGATAACCAACGGAACATTGGTGTAGTGATTGTAAGGGTTGATCTTGTGGATTAGAAGTCAGATCGTCAACGTCGAGTTCTCTATAAATCATTGTTTATCCCTCACCTGACGGAAGATTGGGCACCCCCTCCTCCATCAATGTGTACTCCCATATTTAATTTGTTAATTCAATATTATTTCGTGGTTATTAATTTATAGCACCGTACAAAATATTTTGTTGTTGAGTCCTGTCATTTTGTAACTATATATCAATGATTATTTTTTGCAGATTCTAATGGATTACTCTTTCATGCAACGTCGCAAACTATTCATATTTAGAATGAATGCTATAAAGATCATTATAATGGATCCATTGCTTGTACCTGTTGACACCAAAATGTGCCCCCGCACTTGGGTCAGTTCGACGATCCAAAAGCGTGCGGATACTTAGGGACAAGCCTAAGCGTGACGCGGCACCGACGTCGCGTTCCGACTACACTTAGTCGTGATAAGGGGGGTGGAGTCGCCAGGCAATTAGATGACACAAAATAATCCAATTAGCCGAAAGAAATATATTAAACAGAATAAAACCAGCAAACCGGTTAGAGCCTGTCTGCTTCGAAGTCTGGTGCGAAGGGGTCGCCGAAGTATACCTTCAACGTCTGGTGTGAAGTATCCCGCCGAAGGATGCCTTCGGCGTTTGGACTGATCTGGCCGAAGATGAACCCCGAACGGATCTAGACGCAACGATCACCTCTGAATAGCGGGGTTCGGCGTGAGGTCTCCGATACGGCAAATTACAGAATAATGACGCGAGGGCCACACGCGGGCGTAACTTTGTCCAGAGCGGAGTACGATCGTGGCGAAGCATATTGTGACGAAGTGTAATGGAGAAGCCCGTCGTCGAAGCCTGTAGTCTCACCGAAGGGTGTCCTAACGACCTCTGAAACCGATCTCTCAGCTCCGGACACCTCCGACGAATTAGCTCCGAACGTGGGGACCTGCAACAAAGAGGGTTCGAAGTACCAATTTGGCCTGAGGACCGAATTCTGCTAAGTGTTGCACTAGTAGTGAAGGGAGCAATCTATTACACAGATTAGTGGATACTTCACAGGCGGAGTAACAAGGCGATAGCAATCTATTACGTAGATTAATGGATACTTCACAAGCGAAGTAACAAGGGTTACCACTGTTCCGAAGTGGCTGGCGGAAGGCTTCCAGGCAAACCCACGAAGAGGTACAGGAAAAATCAAGGTAAAGTAAATGCGATCAAAGCTAGGGCTTTGTGTTTGATTTGTGGTTGGGGGCTCTCTAAGCTGGCCTCGCCTCTCTATTTATAGGGGCCAAACTTTAGATCTAATCTGTTATAATTCAGCTTGTATAGAGATAAAAACTTAGCCGGAATTGGATCCAACTCTATCTCTGTCGAAATGGGCTTTGGCCAGGCCCGTCGAGGCCTGCTCCTCGGGTCGAAGCTTCGGTGGCGTGGGCCTCTGAAGGCTTCCTGGCCGAAGGCCGTGGGCTGGCCAGAGGCTTTCGGAGCCCACGGCCCAATGGACCTTCGACCCTATAGGGCTTCGTCCTGACCTCAGACATGTGTATTTTTGGCCCAAATTACCAAAATTGATATTTTGACAATCTCGGCCATTAATGCCATTTTTTGCTATCAACACATGCCCCTGCCTTTTAGTGAACTGAGTGAACTAAAAGAACAACGAGCTGAAGACGATACCGTCCATATTGGCTTTTCGACACCCTTTATGATATTTGCCACACACTTGGGAAATACCTTTTCAAGTACCTACCATTCAAAGCTCTTCGAAACTGCTCTCCCTGCAGAGATTCCAACACGTATGCATTGCCGGGAGCGATTTCGGCTATCTTAAAAGGACCTTCCCAACAAGGTGACCATTTACCAAATTTGGGACTCTTTGTGCATAAGGGTAAAATCATCTTCCACACCAAATCTCCTACTTGAAACGATTTCGGTTTAACCTTTCTATTGTAGGCTTTAGCTACTCTCTTCTTGTCTACTTCTATGGCTTCTAAAGCCCTTAATCTCTTATCGGTCACTTCCTCTAGATTATCCTTCAGAAGAGTTTCATACTCGTTGACCGATAAGCCATATTGCTTTAACACTCTTAAAGAGCCAAGATCTACCTGTACAGGCAGAATGGCTTCTTGTCCATATACCAATTCATATGGACTGACTTTGGTAGCACCGTGCTTTGCAATTCTACAAGCCCATAGCGCCTCGGAAAGCACTTCATGCCACCTTTTAGGAAACTCTTCAATTTTCTTCTTAATGAGCTTAATCACGGTTTTATTACTAGACTCGACCTGACCATTGGCCCGAGCAAAGTAAGGTGAAGAGTTTATCAACTTAATACCATAATATTCGGCGAAGTCCCTCACTTCTCCAGAAACAAATGAACTACCTTGATCTGTAGTAAGAGTTTGAGGAATGCCAAACCTATGTATGATGTGCTTCAAGATAAAATCTCGTACCTCATTATGAGTCATGTTCTTGAGAGGCACGGCCTTGGTTCACTTAGTGAAGTAATTCGTCACCATCAACACGAACCGATGCCCTTTTGAGGAAGGAGGGTGAATCTGGCCGATGAAGTCTAAACCCCAACCTCGAAATGGCCATGGCTTGATAATAGGATTGAGCAATGAGGCAGGAGCCAACTGAATATTGCCAAACTTCTAACATGCTTCACATCCTCTATAGTACTTAAAATAATCTTCAGTCATAGTCAGCCAATAAAAACCTTCTCTTTTGAGCATCCAACTCATTTTCTGGGCCGACTGATGAGTGCCGCAAAGTCCTTCATGGACTTCTCCCGTAGCCACCTGGGATTGTTCATGGTCTAAACACTTCAATAGTACTCCATCGATGGTTCGGCGGTACAATGTGTCATCTATCAACATGGATTTGAATGCTTGTCTTCGAACCTTCTAATCAATCCTTTGGCTAGGATCTCTCAAATATTGGACGATTGGGATTCTCCAATCACCCTTATAGGTTTCAGAGGGTCTCGCTGGCTCAACTTCTGAAAAAATTTCTAAATTACTGACTTCGGGGTGCCCCCCGAGACGATCCTGCTTCTGTCGAAGCCTGGTCGGGCTGCCATTCGGAGTGTGCTGGTCCGAAGCCCTCCGGAGGGTTCGGACTCTGGGGAGCCTTCTCCGTGCGGGAGGCTTCGGCCTACGGCCTCCGGCGTGCCAGGTCCCTTGGTTAACAGAGTACTCTGGTCCAGGGACCTCGGCACGCAGTGACCTTCGGTGGCGGGAGGGGTTCGACCCGGAGGGTGCGCCTGCCCACCGTCACTAGCTTCGGCAGTGAGACCAAGCATCGTCTTCTCCAATACAGAAAATTTTCCTCTCCTAACTTGGTAACCAAATGCTTGCTGAGCCAAATCATTTGCGACTGAATTGGCTTCTCTTGACACGTGAGAGATTTTAAGTCATCAAAAGTAGCAACTATATCTAGACATTTATCCAAGTAACTATTCAGCAAGCCGTTAAAGCATTGAGCACTTTTATATACTTGTTGCACTACTAACAAAGAGTCACCATATGCATGGACATGTCTAGCACCTACAGATTCTAGTAATTCAAAACCTATCAATAAAGTTTCATAGTCAGCTTGGTTATTAGTGGAAGGAAATCCCAGATGGGCCGAAGTTTCAAAGTGCATTCCATTAGGTGATATGAGAACCACTCCAATACCTTGGACACTCTTGCAAGCCGAACCATCAAAATAGAGTTTCCATGGTACTACCTCAACTAGAGCAACATTGTTACTCCAGCTAACATCTATGTGGTGATCAACTATAAAGTTGGCTACGATCTGGCCTTTCATAGCTCTCAGGGGTTCGTAAGCCAAATCATATTCGATCAACGCGTAAGCCCATTTTTCGATTCTTCCACTTAGAATCGGCTTCTGTAACATGTGCTTTATAACATCGGTTTGGCAAACGACAACACATGTAGTGGGGAGAAGATAATGGCGTAATTTGGTGCACGCGTAGTAAAGTGATAAACACAATCGTTCTACAAACGCGTACCTGGTTTCGGTGTCCAGCAGGTGGTGGCTCAAGAATGTGATGATGTACTCTTTTCCTTCTACCTCCTGGGTTAGCACGGCCCCAATCACGCTATCTTCAGCAGCGATGTATAGCTGAAACGGAATCCCGGCTTTGGGTGCTCTCACCACAGGCAGTGATGACAAGCACTCCTTGATTTTCTCGAAAGCACTTTGCTGGCTTGCCCCCCAAGTGAACTCGGCTTCGTTTTTGAGCCGGAGTATGGGGACAAAGGCATCAATCTTTCCGGACAAGTTGGATATAAAGTGACACAAATAGTTCATCTTGCCTAGCAACTTCTGCACATCCCTATTGCACGTCGGCGCTGCAATGTTTCTAATCTTCTCAAGCCTCTTAGGATCAATTTCTATGCCTCTCTCGTGAATCATGAAACATAAGAACTTACCCGCCTACACACCAAAAGCACACTTGAGTGGGTTCATTTTCAAACCATACTATCACATTCTATCAAAAGCAACCTTCAAATCGGCTAAATGGTTCCCCATAGTGTCTGATTTGACTACAACATCATCGATGTAAACTTCTAACATAACCCCTAGCAGGTCATGAAAAATTAAGTTCATAGCGCGCTGATACGTGGCGCCAACATTCTTCAAACCAAAAGTCATGATGACCCACTCGAACAAACCGACAAAACCAGGGCATCGAAAGGCAGTCTTGTAGACGTCCTCTTTGGCCATAAAGATTTTATTATAACCAGCATTGCCATCAAGAAAACTTAGTACCTTGTGTCCTGAAGCATCGTTGATTAGCATGTCAGCTATCGGCATTGGATACTCATCCTTTGGAGTGGCCCTGTTCAGATCCCTGAAATCAATACATACCCGTATCTTGCCACTCCCTTTCTTTTCTACAGGCACAATGTTAGCAACCCATTCCGCGTACCTACACGGCCTAATAAACCCAGCCTTGAGTAGTCTCTCTACTTCTTCTTTAACTTGGTCATAGACGGCCAAGTTAAAGCGAAGAAGGAGGCTGCTTATAAGGCCTAAATCTGGACTTGATAGGCAGCCAATGCTCCACGAGCTCGCGTATTAGTCCTGGCATCTCGCTATACTCCCATGCGAAACAATCGACATATGACCGAAGTAACTTTATTACTTCAGCCTTTTCATCACGCTGTAAACGTTGGTTTACAAAAGTCGGCCTCGGGATGCTACCATTACCTATATCAACTTCCTCCAAGGGATCGGCCAACGCAAAACCTTGTCCTAATTTCTCTACTTCGCTAAAGTCTCCGATGGCCTCGGCAATACCATCTTTGCTAGACCGATATTGCTCCACACGAGACTTTAGCCAATCTAGATTACTCTTGCTAGACATGACTATTAATACAAAAACAGTCGTGCTACTCCAGCCGGCTTCACAGACACTGGTACAAAACGTCCTCCGGATATGCTAACAAAATCATAATCTGAAAAATCTCTACCTAACAAACACTCTACTTTGTTATGGACGGCATCAACCAATACATCGGCCAATGCTACTTGGGCCAAAGTATCAGCGGGAATGACCTCTACCTCATCGCCGTCCCACTGTATCAAGCACTGGTGTAGGGTAGAAGGAATACAGCAGTTGGCATGAATCCAGTCGCGCCCGAGTAGTATGCTGTAGTTACCTTGTACGTCAACGACGAAAAATGCTGTCGGCAATGTATTGTTGCCCACCGTCAACGCCATGGAGAGTACGCCCTTGGCCTCGGAGCTTTCGCCGTTGAAGCCGTTGAGCATCAAGTTGGTCTTCTTCAGGTCATCCTCGTCCCTGCCAAGTTTCTTCAACAACGAGTAAGGCATTACTTTAACGGTGGCGCCGCCATCGATGAGCATTCGGGAAATCGGCTTTCCATCGATGTGACCCCTAACGTAGAGAGGCTTCAGATGGCAAGCCGAGTCCTCGGGCTTCTCGAAGATGGCATTGCGCTGGAAGAGGTTCAATTGAGCGACCTCAGCCTCGTCTTGCGGCAGGGTGAACTCGGCGGGCAGTGTGATGATGTTGATGTCCATCGCCTGGGGCACGGGCCCCTCGGAGACGGGTGAGTAATCATCATCGAGCATGTCGTCATCGTCGCTCAGACTAGGAGCCAGGTTGGTTATCTCAACCGGCTTCTCCCTCCATACCTGTTTTGTAGCCGGTCGAGGGCAGATTTCTTCGAAGATAGCGTCGCGCTCGTCCTCAGCTTCCTTCTCGCGCATCTCCTGTGCCCGTAGTCATTGTAGGCGTCTCTTCTGTGATTTGGACATGCCTGGAGATGCCCAAGATGTCTGCGGCTTGGTGCCGGGTGCCACTGTTCAGCTTCTATTAACTCTGGCCGAAGTGGTACTGCGCCCTTTGGCCTTGTGCACCCTGTGTTCGGAGGGGCCTTCGCTGTGAACCCTGGTAGTCATATCGGCCTTGCCCGACCGATCGAACCTAGCTTCGGCGCGGGTTCTGACCAAAGTATGGGACTCACCTCTATCAGACTCCGGTGATGAATCCTTCGGGATTGGGACCTCCTGAGACCCCACCCTGATCGTGATAGCTTCGGATTCCCTGACTTCGGCCTCCACGTGCCCGCACACTTCGGCTTCACTCTGCATGGTTCGACTCGGAGGCACCACGGACAGTCTGTGGACGATGCCCCCCTCCGCTGCATCTATTTGTCCCTGCCATCCATAATACTCCGAAGGAAAACAAGGCATAGTGTTAGGTTGCGAAGGGTACCCTGACTCGGATACGTACGAAGACCACGGGGTTCTCGCCCAGTTGTACGGCGGAGGCATCGGTGGCTCTAGTGGCCTCGCCCACTGTGAGCCGAACCCATTGCCCGGAGGGGGGTTCGACATAGTCGACGACGTCTCAGACCATACCAGTGAAGGGTCCTACCAGGCTGGAGGTATGTTCGGCCAGTGCGAACCGAAGCCCCCCATCGGAGAGTTCATCCAAAATGGTGCAGGGTTCAGCCACTGGGGGACGAAGTTGTTGTATAGGGGTTTCGACCACTGAGACTCGAAGTCACCGCACGGGGGGTTCGGCCATTGAGGCTCGAAGCTACCGAACGGGATGTCGGGCCACTGTGGCCCGAAGCCATTGTGCGGAGGGCTTGGATGCTTCGGTCCGAAGTCGCCCTCTGCAAATCTTGGACCCTTCGGCTGTCCCAGCTTCTTAGTGCGTGGACTTGCTTCCCTGGCCCTTCTTCGATGCTTGTCCAATAGCATGTTGTATGTTACCTTCGGCTTCTTGTGAGCCTTAGCCGAAGGGGTGTTAATGTTTTGTTTCCACACTCCTACCTCGGGGTTCTTTGGTACGAGCGTGCGAGTGCATGGTTCTCCAACAATTACATCTTTCCCCTTAACTGACTCGGTCTGTTCTGGCCGAATCAACACCTTCTTCTCGCCGAGGTCGACGGCGTTGATGGGAAAATGATCTTTATCTAGCTTCATCTTTGGATTATGGTCTATCTTCAATCGTCCTTCCTCTATGGCCGATTGGATCTACCGTCAAAAAAACATTGCAGTTGTTAGTATTATGTGAGTGTGAATCTTGCCACTTACAATACGGATGCTTCTTTAACTCGTCGGTAGATGGAATGACTTGACCTTTAGGCAACCTGAGAAGCTGGCTTTTTAAGAGAAAATCAAATATTTTTATCACACTTGGTTATATCGAATGAGTACTTGACCTCGCTAGGTCGATTCTTTGTGGGAGATGGCCATAACTCGGAGCAGGTGACATGTTTATTCTTGGCGTTCCAAACCCATTCGGCCACGTACATGTCGGCCGAATCCTCCTCTTCTGATTCCTCCTCGTCAGAGCGTTCCATGACATGGATTTCAGCCCTAGGCTTGTTAAACGTCTTAATAAACTTTTTATCTTTGGTTCGGCCTTCCTGGACCAGAGCCTGCTGTAAAACTTTGCTAACTTCTAAAAAGTTTTGGTTATCTAACCTCTCTTTAATCTCGGAACGCAACCCATTAAAAGCTAGTTCTGCCAAGTCCCTTTCTGAAATATTAAGGCTGAAACATCGATTCCTAGTATCCCTAAAATGCTTGATGTATTCAGGGGCGCTCTCGTTAGATTTCTGCCTCACCGATGTCAAGTGTGAAAGCCTAAGTTCTGTCTCACCCGTGTAAAAGTAATCATGGAATTTCCACTCTAAATCATCCCACGTCTGAATGGAGTTCAGCGGGAGCGCCGAAAACCAAGTGAAAGCGGTGCCGGATAGCGAGAGAGAAAATATCCTAACTTTTAGGGCATCTATCCCGCTAACCTCTCCACATTGTGCCAAAAATTGACTAACGTGCTCTAGTGTAGTTTTGCTACCCTCGCCATCGAACTTAGTGAATTCAGGGATTCTATAGCTACGGGGGTAGGGTATTGTATCAAGATGGTCGGGGTATGGCTTACGGTAAACCCTAACCTGTCCCTTGGGCATGAAGCCGACACACTCCCTAAATAGTGCGCAGACCCGCTCCTCTATGTCATCTTGGCACGTTGCCTGCGCGCGCCTCTCATGCGGGGCACGACACGTGGTGGGATATCAGCGTGTCAGCCATGGGCCTCTTCCCTGCGTGCTATTTGCATGATGTGCTCGTGTCCGGGTGCCTGCGCATGCGGTGCGGGTAGCGCGGGTACCGGTGCATGTGGTGGTGCATGGTATGCAGTGCTAGTTTGATCGTAACTGTAATGATTAGTCTCGGCCATAAGTGTTGAGGCCATAGATATGGTTGTGCCAGTGCTGTCATTAGTTATACCGTACACGTGGTTTACCGAAGGTGCACTAGCAATAGGAACCGGGGGTACGGCCTCAGTAAAGCCGAACCTCCTAAGAGTTGCCTCTACTTGGGTGCAGACTGCCGAATCTAAACGGTTGGCTAGCGAAGCGCTAACGGCTTGATCTACTGATGCGGCTATTTTTTGCTCAATCTCTAAAGAAGATAAACGAGGCGATATAGGTGTTACCTGGACCTGAGCGAGGTCGGGGGTGATGATGCACGCTTGATGAAGCCTGCGCGTGTCTTAACGTAGCCCCCAAGCATCATGTCTTCGAGTGCCTTTAACTTTGCCTCGATCTCTGTTCGGTCTTCTACGGGGATATCTTCAAGTGTAGGTGTCAAGATGTTGCGGTTGTCGATATTCGTGCCTCCTATTGCGTCCATCGGCGGTGTAGACGTAGTAGTCGATGTAGAGGTACTTGTGGCCGATGTAGACGTAATTGTCATGTTGGCGTAGCTCTCCCCAACGGAGTCGCCAAAAAGTGTGTTGACACGAAAACGTGCCCCCGCACTTGGGTCAGTTCGACGATCCAAAAGCGTGTGGATACTTAGGGACAAGCCTAAGCGTGTCATAGCACCGACGTCGCGTTCCGACTACACTTAGTCGTGATAAGGGGGCTGGAGTCGCCAGGCAATCAGATCACACAAAATAATCCAATTAGCCGAAAGAAATATATTAAACAGAATAAAACCAGCAAACCGGTCGGAGCCTGTCTGCTTCGAAGTCTGGTGCGAAGGGGTCGCCGAAGTATACCTTCGGCATCTAGTGCGAAGTATCCCACCGAAGGATGCCTTCGGCATTCAGACTGATCCGGCCGAAGATGAACCCCGAACGGATCTGGACACGATGATCACCTCCGAACAGCGGGGTTCAGCGTGAGGTCTCCGATATGGCAAATTATAGAATAATGATGCGAGGGCCGCACGCGGGCGTAGTTTCGTCCAGAGCGGAGTATGATCGTGGCGAAGCCTATTGTGACGAAGTGTGCTGGCGAAGCCTACTGTCGAAGCCTGTAGTCTCACCGAACGGTGTCCTGACGACCTCCGAAACTGATCTCTCAGCTCCTGACACCTCCGACAAAGTAGCTCTGAACGTGGGGACCTGCAACAAAGAGGGTTCGAAGTACCAATTCGGCCTGAGTACCGAATTCTGCTAAGTGTTCACTAGTAGAGAAGGTAGCAATCTATTACACAGATTAGCGGATACTTCATAGGCGAAGTAGCAAGGCGATAGCAATCTATGACGTAGATTAACGGATACTTCACAAGCGAAGTAACAAGGGTTACCACTGTTCCGAAGTGGCCGGCGGAGGGCTCCCAAGCAAACCCACGAAGAGGTATAGGAAAAATAAAGGTAAAGTAAATGCGATCAAAGCTACGGCTTTGTGTTTGATTTGTGTTGTGGGGCTCTCTAAGCTAGCCTCGCCTCTCTATTTATAGGGGCCAAACTTCAGATCTAATATGCTATAATTCAGCTTGGATAGAGATAAAAACTTAGCCGGAATTGCATCCAACTCTATCTCTGCCGAAGTGGGCTTTGGCCAGGCCCGTTGAGGCCTGCTCCTCAGGCCGAAGCTTCGGTGGTGTGGGCCTTCGAAGGCTTCCTGGCCGAAGGCCGTGGGCTGGCCAGAGGCTTTCGGATCCCACAGCCCAATGGACCTTCGGCCCTATAGGGTTTTAGCTTGACCCCGGACATGTGTATTTTTGGCCCAAATTACCAAAATTCATATTTTGATAATCTCGGCCATTAATGCCATTTTTTGCTATCATCAGTACCTACAGGGGTTAAGGTTTTTCATCCAACCGTACGCTATACCTACACACTGCTAAATATTGCTAATAATATGGAACTCGCCATGAATTTAGTCAATCCTAAATGGAACGATGATGTATATAAATGGCATCACGTATTACCACCATGGGTCCCGAAAAATTTTGACCGGTAATTGCCTCTAAATTATAAACATCTAATTAATTTACTACTTATGTTCAAATAACATGTAACATTAACTTGTCTTTTGCACTAATTTAACAGGTTATCTGGTTATCAATTATATGCGCTCATGGGATGGTATAAGATTATAATTAATTAGCACAATGAGTACCCAAATTTTTATATTTTCCTCATGATATTCTATATTATTGTTTTTCTAATAATTATATGTGAAATGCATTTACATGATAAGAATGTCCTGAGAACAAAGTTTCTTATAAAAATACTGAAGTATAATGAGAATAAATGCAAAGAGAACATTCATGAAGTAATTCAAGAAATTATTAAGCGTGTTGACATATTTCAATTTGTATAGCACTTGAGTGCTTTTGAAGGGATTTACGTATTTGTTTCGTATTTAACCGAATAATAATAATATAATTCTTTTTATTGTTTTTTATACTCTGTAAATTCATGTTATATCCCTGTGTATTTTTGGTTGGCCGAACCTGAGTTCTAGAGTTGCCAGTCCCGCACCCTCCATCGCAGGCTCTGCACCCCTCCGTCATCGGTCTCACGGGGCTCCGCCGCCGACCCCGAGCGCCTCCGCCCAGGCCTCGCATGGCTACGCCGTCGGCTCCGAGCTCCCACGCCCAACCTCGCATGACTCTAACACTGACCCCGAGGCCTCGCACGGCTCCGCCGTTGGCCCCGAGGCCCTACACCCCTCCGCGCCCAGCTTCGCGCGGCTCCGCCTCCGGCACCCAACCCGTCTGCCACTGGTAAATAATCAAAAGTCTATAATTTAATTGTCTAACAAATATTTGTTTTTTCATTTCTTCCGTTGCGTAGCACGGGCACACTACTATACTATATAAATTACTGTCATATCCCTGTGTATTTTTTCTTGGCTGAACTTGAGCTCTGGACACCTTCCGTCGTGGGCCCCGCACCCCTCCGTCATCAGCCTCACAGGGCTCCGTCGTCAACCCCTTGCGCATTCGCCTAGGCCTCGCATGGCTACGCCGTCGGCTCTGAGATCCCACGTCCGACCTCGCACGACTCCGACGCCAGCCCTGAGGCCTCGCACGGCTCCGCCACTAGCCTCGAGGCCCTTCACCCCTCTGCGCCTAGCCTCGCGTGGCTCTGCCTCCGGCACCAAGCTCCCAGCCCCTCCGTCACGGGCAAATAATCAAAAGTCCCTAATTTAACTATTTAACAAATATTTATTTTTTCATTTCTTCCGTTGCGTAGCACGGGCACACTACTATACTCTGTAAATTCTTGTTATATCCCTGTATATTTTTTCTTGGCCAAACCTGAGCTCTGGAGCCGCCGGTCCCACACCCTCCATCATGGGCCCCAAACTCCTCCGTCATCGGCCTCACGGGCCTTCGCCGCCGACCCCGAGTGCCTCCGCCCACGCCTCGCATGGCTACGCCGTCGGCTCTGAGCTCCCGCGCTCGACCTCACACGACTGTGACACCAGCCCTAGGCCTCGCACGGCTCCGCCGCTGGCCTCGAGGCCCTACACCTCTCCGCGCCCGGCCTTGCGCGGCTCCACCTCCGATACCCATCCCCCAGTCCATTCGCCACTGGCAAATAATCAAAAGTCCCTAATTTAACTGTCTAAGAAATATTTGTTTTTTCATTTCTTCTGTTATGTAGCACTTGGGCACACTACTAGTATGTAATTAATTGGTATATCCCTGTGCAGGCTGAAGATACATGGTTGAAATCAAAACATCCAATACCATCAATTTCAAATCCGTAGGTGATGCCATTCCATCTTTGGCCTCTCCAATCTTACAAATAGTCACCTCGGCCAATGCAACCATCCAACCAGTTAGACAATTAGTCCAGCGAGAAGAGAGATACCAGAGTTAGTTCTTGTTTCAACATGGCTTCTTATTTGTGCAAGATCACAGCAGCCATGGCGGCGTGCATCTTCCTCCTGGCCCTCGTCTTGCCTCCCTGCAGTAAGTGTGTGCAAAATCAGCAGCAAAAACCAGATTCTGATCAAGTTATATCTGTATGGAATAAGAAAATCCGTGGTACAAAATCCATTACACCTTTTAGAAAAAAAAGATCCCATGTACCATTTCATCCTCCATACAACTTACTAATTAATTTGTTGTAAATAAGAATAGCATTGCAGCATTTCAGTAGCAATCTTGGTGTCTTGATTTTGCTGGTTGATTGAGTGATGTGCAGGTGGGCAACGCAGCGGGTGCACTAAGCTTGACCGCAGCAAGACCTTCAAGGGCGACTGCCACAGCGACGGCGACTGTGCCGACGCCTGCAGGAGTGAAGGCTACACCGACGGCTACTGCTTCACCGACGTCGTCGTCTCCCCTGATCGCCCCTTCTGCATGTGCGTCGCCCAATGCCCGCCGCCCGCCGGCAACGACGATGAGGAAGACGAGTAGTTGATTCGATGTGTGCGCCGTCAATGCGTGCTTCGTTTTGACTTGATCAGCAAGCTGCTTCTTCGAATCGAGTGTCCTTCTGATCAACAAGATAAAATGGTTCCATTCGAGAAAAGGAAGATCAAATTCATTGCTTTACTTGTCTGAGTTTTGAGTTTTGATTCGTCGTCGTCGTCGGAGAGAGAGAGAGAGAGAGAGAGAGAGAGAGAGAGAGAGAGAGAGAGAGAGAGAGAGAGAGAGAGAGAGAGAGAGAGAGAGAGAGAGAGAGAGAGGAGTCCGTGGCTTGTTACAGCCGCCTCCGACGAGGTGTCCTGTGGGGGCGCGGAGGAAGATGGCGACGAGCTCGTCGCAGTTGCTGTGGCAGCAGCGGCGCGTGGCGGCTGAACGTGTGGACCCACTCGACCTTGCCGGCCATAGGAATCACGGTTCCTCATTCAACAATTTGTGCGAAAGTAGATTTTTTTTGTGATTTACTATAGTTATAGGCTTAAATGAGCCTATTTATCATCACACAAGTAAAAAAATAATCAACACATTAACACAAAATTTTCATTTTTTGTAGTAAATTCTCAAATCTCACGAAAATAAGTGTGCCTATCAAAATAGGGGCATCTGTGCAAAGGTTCGGATCATCTGTGAAATTGAGAAAATAAAATAGAATCTCTTACCCAAACCGGTTTGTTTCCTCGCCGCATCCCTATGATCCTAAGCATTGGATCAAGATAACTAATGTCACCTTCTCTCGTGAACGTCACCGTCTGATTAAATGGTGTTTAGATTGGAGGCTAAATTTTAGTCCCGTCACATCTAATATTTAGATACTATTTTGAAATATTAAATGTACATTATTTACAAAATCCATTCATAATTAGTGGATTATTTTCTTGGTGAATCTAACGAGCCTAATTACGCTATGATTTGATAATTGATGCTACAGTAAATATTTATTAATCATGGATTAATTAAGCTTAATAAATTCGTCTCGCGAATTATCCTCCGATTATGTAATTATTTTTATAATTAGTTCAAATTTAGTCCTTCAAATTGATGTACAAACATCCGACGTGACACGGGTTAAAATTTAACCCCTTAATCTAAACACCTCCTAAATATATGGTCGGGCGTTTGTTTCTAGCCGTAACAAGGGTTGCCATTCACAATTTGCCACCGTTTGATTAAGTTGAGATAATCATATTCTTTATCACGTCTTAGCAAACAAAAAAAATCGTGTCAAGTTTAAGTCATTGGTGTGGACCAAAAGAAATCTTGCTACAACTGTGGCCCAATCAAATGTTTACTAAATTCATCAAATTTATCTAACTTTGAGTATAGCAAACTGTGACCAGTAGGGAGGCTTTACAATACCATTTTGGAATTGGATACCAAAGAAAATTTATCAAAATTTGTATTTCAAAATTTGAATTCAAATCACTTCACGAAAAGGTTTCAAATTCGGTAACTATGGTATGTACTTTGGTTACCACAGTTTTAGCTTCAGTTACCGTGGTATGGATCATGCAAATTTTTAGATTTTTTTTGTAAAATCACATAAAATTATTTTTCAAGATAAATAAAAAACTTACAATACCGTATTTTTTTAAGTTTACAATAAAATATAAATTACCAAAGAACATGGCTAATTAGCGATTCAAGCATTTCTAACTTATAGTTGTTGGCTCAATTAGTTATAAATGACGTTGTATTTATATGTAGATATTTGTTGTAAGCCACGCGAAAGATTGGTTTATTTTGTACTACTCCCACCTTTGTCATGTATAAGATACATTGGTTTGTTATTTTTTATATAACATAGAATAAAATTGAGAATTTTATCACTCATATACATATCTAGTAGTAATACATATCTAGTAGGAGTAGTTTTAAGTGTTTGTGGATCAACATGCTTGAAAAAATAATCAATAGGAAACACTCATCACGCTTGAAATTTTATTTGATCAAATGTATGACATTAATCCAATATCTCTATATGCAAAGAATCCAACAACATTGAGTGAAGGAGATTGAAAAGTGAACTATTTTTGTATTTTGTATTTTTATTTATCTTGCACCATCCGTAACTTTGTGATAATTTAATATTTTTGAAAACTAATTTCAACATAAAACATATTAATTCGTCTACTATTTTAGTATTTTTTCATTTTTTATTTTTGAATTTTAAATATAACCAATTGGTACAACTAGCAATCACTTAATTTTTTTAAACATCATTTCAATATTGGTACACCGTTTGAAAAAAATTACAAATCTGAGCACATGTCAGCATACCATCGGTTGAACTAGGTCACGTCAGCCTAGTTTAGCCGAACGTTGTTGTGGGGCTTGACACATTTCGGCCGACTATGTGCAGAAATTTGCCATGTGGCTTAGATCGACATATGGTGTGTCGATCTAGGGCAAATCAAATATAATGTATTCTATAACATGGTATAATAAGCTCATCTAGCTTAATTGGCAAAGCAGGACATTGAATTTGATTTGGCCTATATCAGTAGACCATATACGGATCTAGGCCATGTGGCAAATTTCGACACTTGGTCTTAGTTCGGCCAATGATCGATCGATAGATGGCCATTTTTATAATTCTTTGAAACTGTGTAGCATATTTGAATTTTTTTGAAAAATATATTGTTTTAATAAAAATTTACCAATAACAATCTGTAGTTCAGTTACTAAGTGGTAATCAACCCTGTAACGAGGATTTGCACACTCTTTAGGCCTGTTTGGAGGCCTTCAATCCCGGCCCATGTGGATCGGGCCAGGATTAAAGGCCTCTAAACAAGGTCTTAAACAAGGTCTTACTGAATTACTGCTCATTCACTCAGTGTAGATTCCGACCATCAACTCATGTAATCAACCATCCATTTGGCACTCTTTAATTACCAATAAAAACATACCTTTTTTTCCGATAACGCCAATAGAAAAAGATGTACTTAATTGGTATCCCAATTGAGCCTGACCATCCTTTTCCAATCCCGCGGTTGATATCATTCCATCTTTGGCCTCTCTGATCTTACAAATAGCCACGTACCCCGGCCGATCCAGAATATCAATCCAGAGATACCAGAGTTAGTTGTTGTTTCAGCCATGGCTTCTTCTTCTTTGTGCAAGATGACAGCAGCAATGGCGGCGTGCATCGTCCTCCTGGCCCTCGTCTTGCCTCCCTGCAGTAAGTGTGTGCAAAGTCTGCACTAAAAACTAGATTTTGATCAAGTAATATCTGTGGTACAAAATGTCAAAATCCATTACACAATTTCATCCTCCTTACAACTTAGTTTGATGTAAATCTTGGTTGACTGACTAATGTCCAGGCGGGTGCTCTGAGGTGGGCCGCAGCAAGACCTTCAAGGGCGACTGCTTCAGCGACGGCGGCTGCGTCGACGCCTGCAGGAGTGAAGGCTACGAGGACGGCTACTGCTTCGGCAAAGTCTTCCCTGATCACCCCATCTGCATATGCACCGCCCGATGCCCGCCGCCGCCGGCGACGACGACGAGTAGTTGATTCGATATGTGCGCCATCAATACGTGCTTCGTTTTGTGTGCTGTTGATCAGCAAGCTGCTTCTTTGAATAATTGAATCGAGTGTCCGATTGATCAACAAGATAAAATCATTCCATCCGAGAAAACGAAGATCAAATCCATTGCTTTACTTGTCTTGTGAGTTTTGATTCGTTGTCGGTGAGAGAGAGAGAGAGAGAGAGAGAGAGAGAGAGAGAGAGAGAGAGAGAGAGAGAGAGAGAGAGAGAGAGAGAGAGGAGCCCGTGAGTTGTTTACAGCCGCCGACCGCCGCCGACGAGGTGCCTCGCGGTGGCGCGGAGGAAGATGGCGACGAGCTCGTCGTACTTGCCGGCCAGAGCAACCCCGGTTCATTCTAGGATCATTCAACAATTTGTGCAAAATTAGTAGTACCGGATAGGACGACACCGATATGTGATACAGCGATATGGAATTTTACGAGTAAATATATATTTAAAAAATAAAATACATATGCTAAGACATAAATTATTGTCTGGTGAGTATATACATAATTTCCAGAAAATAGACATGATAAATTATAGAGATATCAGACATGTATTGGCGTATTACTAATAAGAAAAAATATTATATTAGAATGGAGATAGAGAGGATTCAAGCATCAAAAGAGGTGTGTTGCTCACTATTCAGTAGTTAGTGGATCAACTAAGGGGAGAGTGGGAGATGGATGTTGTCGGCACACTACCGGAAACGAAGTATTTGCCGAGTGTCTGAGATTTTGCCGAGTGCAATATCTCGGGCACTCGGCAAAGCTAAGTTTGCCGAGTGTGTTTTTTAAAACACTCGACAAACAAAAAATACCTGGCAAATTAAATTTTTGCCGAGTGTTTTTTGAAAAAACACTCGGCAAACAAGTTACTAACGAACGTCGTCACGGCGTTCTTGCGCGTCAAAATTTGTTTTTAAGGGTTTGCCGAGTGTTTTTTAAAAAACACTCGGCAAAGAGAGTGTGTTTGCCGAGTGTTTTTAAAAAACACTCGGCAAACCTATTTTTTTATTTTTTTCTGACCCATTGTTTTGAGTCTATTTCCAATTTGATTTTAACTTGAAATTTTTTCCACAATAAAAACACAACATATATTATCTCATGTAAAAATTACACATTTTTTTGGTTTAGTTTGTTATTTTAAAATTATTAAGTATGTTTCTAGGATTTAAATTGAAATAGGTGAAATTTGAACTACAAGTACCTAAAATAATAAACCAAAAAATATGAAAAAATCATATTCATGTTTTAAAGTCTATTTATAGTTCTTATAAACTGAATTAAAATAAATTTTGAACAATTTAGGGTGTGACGCTCATTCAACAACGTGAACCTTAATAGTTTTTTAATTATAAAAAAATCAACTAAAGTCTAAAAAACATGAGACTTGCCATGGTGTTATTATATGATACATAGATATTGTGATAAAAATTTAAAAATATTTCGATAAAATTATCACGTAGAGTGTTTAGAAATCGTAGATTATGAGAGAAGCGATTAGGGTTTAGAAAAGAAATGAGATAGGTTTGAAAGAAATTTGACAGGTAAATTATTTTTTGTACTTGAAATTTTTTCTACAATAAAAAAATAACGCATATCATCTCATGTAAAAATTACACATTTTTTTATTCAGTTTGTTATTTTTAAATTATTAAGTATGTTTCTAGGATATAAATTGAAATAGGTGAAATTTGAACTACAAGTGCCTCAAATAATAAACAAAAAATTATAAACAAATCATATTCATGTTTTTAAGTCTATTTAGAGTTCTTATCAACCGCATTGAAAGAAATTTTGAACAATTTAGGGTGCGATACTCATTCGACAACGTGAAGTTTAATAGTTTTTTAATTATAAAAAAATCAAATTAACTCTAAAAAACATTATACTTATCATGGTGTTATTATATGATGCATATATGCTATGATAAAAATTTAAAAATATTTCAAGAAAATTATCACGTATGGTGTTTAGAAATAGGAGATTACGAGAGGATTAATTAGGGTTTAAAGGAGAAATATGATATGTTTGAAAGAAGTTTGATGGGTAAATAATTTTTTATACTTGAATTACTTTATACAATAAAAACACAACACATATTATCTAATGTAAAAATTCCACATTTTTTGGGTTCAATTTATTATTTCAAATTATTAAGTATTTTTCTAGGATTTAAATAAAAATAGATTAAATTTGAACTGCAATTGCATGAAATAATAAACAAAATATTATTAAAAAATCATATTTATGTGGTTGAGTTTATTTTTAGTCCTTATATACTATAGTTGTACCATTTTCATCAACGAAAAGATTTTGAACAAATTATACAATTTTTTTTTAAAAAATAAAAAACTCTTTGCCGAGTGCCAAATTTGAGGCACTCGGCAAATATGCTGGGTTTACCGAGTGCAACACTCGGCAAACCAAAAAAAAATCTTTTTCCGCACAGTTTTTCCTTAAAATTTCAAAATTGGCGCCTTTTTTTCAATTTTTTCACACACTCTTTAAAATCCATCACCTCTCTCCACTCTCTTCCCTCTCCTTCTCTCTCTCCCTCCCTACCACTGGCTCCCTCCTGCCGTCCTGGCTCTGCCCCATCGTCGCCGCGGCCGCCGCCCCGGGCGTCGCCCCGGTCACGCCGCCCCGGCCGCCCCGGCCCCGCGCCTCCCCGGCTGCCCTGGCCGCGCCGCCCCGGCCGCCCCCGCCGCTCTGCTCGGTGCCACCCGCCATGGCCCCCGCCCCGGCCCCCACATGGCGTCGCCCCACCGCCCCCGGCTGCCGTGGCTTTTTTTATTTTTTGTTGTAAACTTTGCCGAGTGCCACAATTTGACACTCGGCAAAACATCCGTTAGGGCTCGACCCGGCCGTTAGACGCCTAGGTTTGCCGAGTGCCTCACGTGGCACTCGGCGAAACCGTTAGGGCACTCGGCGACATGTTTGTCGAGTGCGCGATAAATTGCACTCGACAAACCCCCTCATCGCCGACAGCTCTAGTGTCGAGTGCTGTTTACCTAGTGCAGCACTCGGCGAAGCCTTTGCTGAGTAGAAAAGCGGCTTCGCTGAGTGCCCTAGGCACTCGACAAACAAATAGTCTCCCGTAGTGGCAGTGACAGTGGGCCGGCGGGCACTATTGGCGACGCGACGCTACAGGGCAGAGGTGGTGCCGGTAGACAAAGGGGAGATGAATGATGATGTCATGACACAGTTGATAACAACGGTAGGATGGTGTTGTCAGTGGGGTGACACTAGAGGCGTCGATGGCGACGAAGCGACGCTGGTGGGAGAAGGGGAGAGGAACATATGATGTCACAGTGCTATTGTCGGTGGTGGTGTTAGAGGCATTGCTAGCATTAGGCAGTGGCTCCTTATACTGCAAGATGTGTGTCTAGAGGTGCAGTGCGTTGGGTGAGATGTAATTAGGTTGGGTTTCTATTGAACTGCAGGAGTATCAGAGTATCGTAAATGTATCGGGAAAATATTGGGAATTATTTTGATTTATTTTTAATCTTTAATATTCGATACACCGCCAATATGGGTATCAACAATGTATCGACGTATCATATACGTATCGGATTCTGTGGCGTTTGGAGGCACTTTAAATAAGGACTTTGGAGGAAGAGATCTTGCTGTGGCGTTAACCAGTGTGATAGATATACGGACAGACGATCAGCGAGCTTGAGGAGCTGTGAAATTGTGGGTATCCAATCCGGGTAAACGACGCAAGGGTGACAAGGGGGTTGTCATGACGTTGGTCAGGTGACTCAAGTATATGGAAAAACGATTGCAGGGCTGAGAGAGCTGCTGAGTCGTGGTGGTCCAATCCAGGTACATGGTGTAAGGGCGGCAATAAGTTTTGTCGGTTTCAGCTCAAAACGTCAAATCAAAATTTAAATGTCACGAAATTACCTTGAAACAGGATTTTAATTCTTAGCACTGTGGACATGGTATGTTAGTATTTTTTTCTGTTTTTATTTTTAGTTTGAAAAAATAGTTTAAGGGTATTTTAGAAATATTCTGTTTTTAATTGTATTTGTAACAATACCCGGTATTATAGGAATTTCCTGTAATTGGGCTGGGCAGCATATAAAAAGACCCCGTACCTAGGATTTCCCAACCCATGTTAGAAATCACTTTTCAATTCAGAAAAATTCGGGTCACTTTTATCTTCTCCTTCCTTCTATTACTAGTAGTGGGCCCGTGCTACGCAACGATAAAAGTCAAAAAACAAATATTTGTTAGACAGTTAAAATAACGACTTTTGATTATTTGGCAATGACAGAATGGCTAGGGGATGAGGACCGTAGATGGAGCCACATTAGGCCGGCGTGAAACGGCGTGGGGTCTCGAGGCCGGCGGTGGAGCCGTGCAAGGTCGGGCGCGGGAGCTCGGAGCCAGCGGTGGAACCATGCGAGGCCGGGGCGAAGGGGTCGTGGTCGGTGGCAGAGCCCCGCGAGTCCGATGACAAAGGGGTGCGGGGCCTATGATAAAGGGTGCAGGGCCGGTAGCTCCAGAGCTCAGGTTCAGCCAAGCAAAATTACACAGGGATAGAACAAAAATTTACAGATAAAAAACAAGAAAAAATTATATTATTATTATTCGATTAAACAAGAAACAAATCCATAAACCCCTTCAAAATATTCAAGTGCTATACAAAAGCTAATATAATATCTGAACCTACAAAAGCTAGAACACCCTTTCAATCGATATGTGATAAGCTTTTAAACAAGAACATTTGACATGCAAGCTGCATATCCATCCCAAATTTATCTCTACTCCATCAGAATGAACTCGTGAGCTTGTTCTGTCCCAACTGCCAAGCTAAAACCTCGTGTGATTCAGCCTGGTTAAACAGGGCAGCTTGCAATTGTCCGAAGAAGGATGCAGTGATGCACATTATCAATATTATTTTGGAAAAACGACGTATCGAAGTATCGCCGTACCACATATCCGTATCTAAGTATCTAGGGTAACATAGTGGTCAAATACCAAAGGTGTATGTTTATAAAATAAATTCTTTAGCATATTATAAATCATTAAGGTGAATAAAAATCTTGTAGGCCACGTAATAAACAAAGGCATTAATGAAAATAACTCATCCAGGGTTTATATAGAACATCATCCTTAGCATTGGATTTTGCAGCAATAATGTATAATTTTTTCGAAACAGACAAATCAATAGCTACAATTCTCTTTGCTACTACTTAATTTCCTATTAACACTTTTTATAGCATGTATGAGAGAAAAAACAATATTATGACATATTGTTTATCACAAACATTGTTTAGAGTATGACATTTATTTAAACACGTAAAAGAGAGCTGCAGACAAACAATTTTATCTATTTTGTATATGTTTGAGTAGAAATATTAAATTAAACCAGATGCAAAACACCCATGCTACAAAAAGCAAGATAGATTCAAGGAGAAAACATATAGCCAGCAAAATAGTTGTGGCAAGCTCCATTATTTTGCCATGCAAGCAACTTTACAAAAACTGATAAAATGTATAGTTTCATATTTTTAATGTTGGTATAAAAATATACATGTAGCTTGCATGTATTCACCGGTGTAAAATTATTTGTAGATGAATACATCGACACCATTTTTTTAATGGAAATCACAATATGTCCTTGATACTATTCAACGGAAATGATGCATGTTTTATAATCGCAGCTTAGAGAAGCAAAAATCAAATTGCAAAATACTTTCTTTGAAAATACTTTCTTTGAGGTACTTGCCCAAACCCCTTTCAAACAGCCCAAAAGAATTCATGAACATCAAGCATGCCACCAGTTATTTCAGAAACCTAGAACTGTAATTGAAATGTTTTGTCATTATAAGCGTGGGAAGAACTAAGAAATCGCACCCAAAGTACCTTGTTGAGCTACAAAAATGTAATAATCTCCATCTCCATAAAATAAACAATTGACCCAGGTCCTAAACTCCTAAATAATCAGAACTCACACCCAATATGATCTCAAATTATCAATACATTTATAGAATATTTAGAACTCATAAGAATGAGCATTTCTTTATGCATATAAAGTAATGATATATTGAGACATTTCAAACCGACGAAGCATATAAAGCAAGCAATTCATTGATGCAATGGCAAAATCTTCAATCCCTAAACGCACGTCGATCAAAAGACAGTAGCCCAGTACCTGAATCCGCATGTATATTCCGCGCGCATATAAATCATCTAGGCCCAGGATCGGTGCTCTGAAACTGACATGACATGAAGCAAGGTTGATGCAAGGCAGAAAGTCAGAAACTTAACAATTAGCATAGTGCGGTACACTGGTACATGCACAATTGTAAAATTTTAAACCCCCTATTTTAGCATTACCAAGTAGACCAATAAGTAGTGCCCATAGAACCGTGAGGAGACTACATGAGGTTAACCAGAGCATGTAGCTTACTGTAAATATACAAGCAATTATATAGCAAGTTCATTATTGCTTTTAAAATTAGTAAAAACTTTGCTGAAAATCCATAAAAATGAATAATATTATAAAGAAAATGGGGGAAAAAGATACCTTACTTTATGGATGGTCTCATCTTTGGGCTAAATGAGGTGCAAATTGTTTGACGGTCCTTGTGACTTTCTCGTTGAACGTAACTAAGAAACTACATATCAAGCAAATGCTTTTGTTAAGTAAAAATGGCATATTCTGAAGTCTGAACTAATGAACTCTGAACCACAGAGGTTCCAACTATCAAGTATGACAAATTACCAGTAAGATAAAGAATATTCAGTATAACTAAAATAATATCAACAAGCTGAACCAAAATAATATTTCTGGGCTGATGTGTCTACATAACTTGAGATGTTCAGTATAACCATTAATTAGATTGCGGACAAAAATAAAATACTAACGGGGTCACTCTTGAAGAAAACCAGTGATGTTCGAGTGAGGATGAACCAACGTTTTTTCCATGATTTCCATCCAATTCCTGAAATAGTAGATAGATTCTTAAAATCAATGATGTTGTTTCTGCCTCAAAAAACTAAGTTACAGAGCACTGTTATGCACAAATAGGAATAGTAAATGTGTGACACAGATAGTTTTACCTTTGGACGATATGAAGAGAGGGCCACTCTTAAATACCTAGTTAGAGGGAATTGTGATGTCAGAAATAATGCAATTATAACAGTAAATATAAATATGTAATAGTAGTTGTAAATATAAATATGTAATAGTAGATATCAGAAATGCAAACTCTTGTCTTAATCAAAAGTTCCATTATAACGAGGACATCCGGATGTCTTGTAGTCAGGCGAGCAGATATGCGATTCGCAAACTTAAGCACTGAATGTACAAAGATTGTTCATCTGTGACACAATGGGGGAAAACTACATCAAATTCTTCACTTCGCTGCTCTGGATTCCAATTCCCCCTTCACCCCAATCCCAAGTCTATCAGACACGCCACCACAAGGATCGAATATCACTCAGCCTGCGGAAGCATCAATTTCTCATACATCTCTAAGGCCACATCTGGACACTACAAGTGTCCAATTTCAGGCTTTCATATGACACTGTAGAGTGCTTCCATTTTCATGCCATGTTAAGATGATCCACTCCCAAACACTTCCAGTCACATTACTGTAGCAACAACTATAATCCAAACCAAATATCTTCCGCCATGCAGTCCGCCGGTCACTCGTGAGGCCACAACCTCCAGATTACACCTCCAGGACGTCCAATAGAATTCAACCCAAATGCAATAGCAACATCACACCTCCATCACTCGCTCACATCACCACCTCCACCGATTGAACTCAATGTAGCATCTATGCACCAGTCCATCTGAAGCTTGCAAAATTTAAACCGTAGGATGTATAAAAAAAGTAGTCATACAATTCTAACTAAAGAACATATACTTGATGGGATAATTGTACGAACTTTTGGCGTAGATAGCCTCTTGAAGATCCGCGACCTTGGCCTACAAAATGAACTCACGAATCAACTAAAACTCAAATTTTTACACGAGATTGAACCAAACCCTATCGGCCTCCCCCACAAGAACAAGACCCAGCCGGAGTACCAGACCAAACCAAGAACCAGAAGAACGAGACAATGGAACGAAATAATGGATCAGGAGGGCGATGACCGAGAGACATACCAGAGGGTTCTATGGCCCGGTGTTGCTTTTGTGGAGGCGAGTGGGACGCAATCATCGGGTGCAGAAGGCGAGCAGAACTGCGTCGGGCTAGGGAGGCGAGCGGAAGGGCGACAGTGGGCAGGGAAGGGATGGCCTGCGGCGGGATTATGATTTTTTTCTAGGGTTGGCGCGTGACCGGCGGGCGGTGCGGAGGTGATAAATGGTGCGATAGTGCGGAGCATTAAGAATACACGGTTGAGATTGATTGCCTAAAATTTCGGATGATTAGTTGGAGCTGAGAGAAGGTGATCAACGGTGAAGATTGTTTTAATGAGTATGAGTAAGCAATCAATGGTCCAGATTGTCTAGATGAGTAAACGAACTCGTCAATTATATATTAGTATAGATTCCTGCGCTGCCAGCGACTTTTGCCTTCGCAATCCCCGGGTGTATCACCTTCCGCCATCTACAGGAGCTCTGAATACTGTAGCATCGAGTTATGTTGCTTCACATGAAATTTTTTCTCCGACTTGATATGTTTTTAGTCACTGTTTTTCACTGCTTGTGACCGATTGCGAGTTTCTATCTCTGATTGTTTTGTGGGTTTCTCGGTTTGGCCCTATCTAAGCATGTACTATGAACATTGCATAGCCAGCCAAGGCATCTCGGTGCCTCCGCTGGCTCCAGCAGCATCCGCAGTTTTGGACAGCCGAACAGTCCATCGATTTCTCTGGTTTTTGTTCGTGCAATACTTTGCCAAGTCACTGCAGTTTTTCTTCTATTTGTGTTTTTACCGTAGGTGTGATTCCATTTCATTCTTTGTTGTCTTTTTCCATTGCTCTTGTGTGGAATCTGCTACCACTCAAGGCCAATATCTACGGTGAAATATCCACGTAATCGTTCGTTTGGTGCAATCGTACAATCAAGCGATCTGATGTATCTAATTAAGTGATCCAACGGTTACATATGAAAGAGGTTAAAAGTAAAAAAATACTAGGTTTCAGGTGAATGCACCAGATCGATTGATTGAATGCACCAAATCACTTGATTGCACAATTACATCAATATAAGTAATTACACATGATATTTCCTCAATATCTACAGCTGTCTCTCGGTCAAAGAACGCTAAACTGCTGCTGGCCTATGAATGTGCTCAATCGATGCACTGTTTTCCCTGTAAGGCAGCAACTATCAGCTATTTGTTCTTATCACTGCCTGCGACTTCATGCATCTGCACTCGGCCACATCAAAGGCTGCAGCCCATTTTTCTTTCTCTAAATGGCTGCCAGCGATTTTCTATCGTTCGGCATAAGAAATACTTCGTTGATTGATTGCGCAGACAAGCAGTGTGTGCCTGTGGATCTCCTCAACTACACTGCCTCGGGTGTGCGGTACCGACTGCGCCTGGTTGAGGCTGTCATTGGATTTTTGTTTCACTAGCGGAGGGTAAAAACGTACACTAACATGGATAAACAGTCCGTCACTACTCTAACGCCACTGTTAATTAGAGTTATTGGTGGTGGATAAAGTGTCCGCCACCACTATGTCAACAGAAATGGCAGGCGACGTGACGTCATGCGCCCGCCACTGTTATTGACACAGTGGTGGCGGACACGCTGACGTTATGCAACTGCCATTGCTATGACTAACAGTAGTGGTGGTTGTATGATGTTAGCGTGCCCGCCACTATTGTGTTTTTCCTATTTTACAGAAATATTATAAACCTTCATTCAAATAGCCCTTACAACAAAACCACAAAAATTCACAGCTCCGCACAGCTATCCACAGTAGCAACACAACACAACAAAACTACAAAAATTCATAGCTCCACACAGCCATCTACGGCAGCAACACAACCACACAACAACAATCCATCTCAATTTATAAATTTACAAAGTTTACATTTCATCGTAACTTCAAATTTACAAAGTTTACATCTCATCAGAACTTCAAATTTAATAATTGTTCACAAATGTTGACATTTTAATTTGGATTTGATGGAAATACATGCTCATTTTGCTTCATGTTTCTTCTCGGACGACCAGCTTCTATCTTGTGCATCTTGTCTTTGCTTCTGAGCTTTGAAAATTTTCAAAATTTTTTGTGCTTGCTTTTTTGGTCTTCTGGCCCAACGTCTCTGAGTTGGATGCTTGGTCATTTCACCCTTAGAATCGAAGAATTTTCCACACTCATGAATAATTTCATGCATCATGAAGCAGCACATTCTTGATACGATTCCATACATTTTTTTCATCTGAGAGTTGACTGTTCTCGGCTACAGTTGATGGACGTGACGCCTGCATACGTAACATATAAGTACATGTGTTGCTAGTTATATTAGATTAACACACAATAAATCAACTTACTTCATTAGTATCCTCAGAGACTAACCGCGCAAACTTTCCTAGTCCATTGCTCATGAAACCACAAGTGTAATAAATGCAATGCACCGAACTGATAAGTTGTTTGTGACACTTCAAAATAGACAAAGTTAGAACGAGGCAGAGTTTGGCTTTATTATTAGAATTAAGAAATTTCAAAATATAATCTTACCGGACAGTTGGTTCAGATATGCATTTCTTTCGACCTTTTTGGATTATATGGGTCGTCTAACTTTTCCACGTAATATCAATATGCACTCTAAATAATATTTATTATATCCTGATATTCTTTTTTGGGTTTGTCAAGAGAGTCGAGCACCCAAACCCTGGAGATTTTTGGGTATATAAGAAGTGCAATCCAATGATCACTATTGAAAGAAGTAATATATGATTATGTTAGTTTCATAATCGATAAAATGTGATTAAGACTATATAGTGGGTATACTTAAAGTTATATGCCCCAGTTATCATTTCTCTATCTTTCCATTGAAGCATGCACCACGCGATATATAACGCGACACAATTTCTTTTGTTCTTCATAAGTTCGTCTTGTTCTTTATTGAACTTATTCCTTTGAAACTTTTTTCGACCCGCACTCTAGTACTTAGCATCATTCCGGTTCAGTATTGGGTTGAGTGTACCTTAACTTATCAATGATGGTTTCAAGTACCCATATCGTTTAGACTCATCACATGAGTAATTCAAACTGCATATGTTATGAAACACTAGTCAATATAGGTTGTGATTGATTTTTGCTTTGTATTGACAAAGTAAAAACTATTTACAGACACCAGAGGATCATGCTTGTGATGTCGGTTCTCTTCAGACTAAACATCCGATGGAAGTTATCGAAAAATAGGGCAAGACTAAACTCTCGGCAGTTGAATACTTCTTTTGGAACCTTAACTTCTATTTTCATCATGCCTAATGAAAACGCTTCAAGGTACTAGTCATGGAATATTTTCATCTCCCAGTTAATACTCTTAAGTACTCGATGAGATAAGAATGGTTTGCCTAGTTTGTACTCGATATAATCCTCATCTCAGTAGGTCTATTATTCCTCAGAGAGTGACCCCTGCTTCTGTACTGGAGCCTTTATGGGAGCCTCTACGGGCATAGAATGTTTCCCCCTCACTAGCAAAGAATTTAAGCATTTCAGACTTAGGCTCGTAACACTGCCCAACTTGAACAATTGTCTTGTGGATTGTGGGCTCTGGACGTGCCTCTTGTTCCCTAGGCTCGGGCAGTAGCACTGGCACAGGCTCCGAATGTGCCTCTTGTTCCCTGGGCTCAAGCAGTAGCACTGGCACAAGCTCTGAATGTGCCTCTTGTTCCCCAGGCTCGGCCACTGGAATTGGCTCTGAACGTGTGTCCTACTTTTCCAGATCAGCCTCTTTCTCCATCTCACGCTCTTCCACGTCCTCAGGCACGCGCTCCTCGAGTTGTTGAGCCATTTGAGGCTTTGTCACTTCCTCGGGCACTAGCTCCTTCTCTGCCCCTTCTTCCATCTCATGCTAATATCTTTTCGGAGACTACCTCTAGAGTAAATGGATATCTCGGCTCATCTGTAACACAAAGTTGTTTAGTGCATCTCTGATTGTCTCAATCTCCTCATCGGGCATTGGAATATCTAGGGGGCATTGCTAAATCTGTCATTGGTGATCTCATTGACCTGAACCTTGGTATACTCCGCGGGAATATGGCGATTGTTGAATACCTTCCCAAGCATAGCAATGCCTTGTGCAGCCTCTTGGGAATGCCTTTTGCATCCAATTGGTACATGAAGACTGCATGGAGTGTCCTCTTTGATTTAATTTACCGAAAACTTTTCTTGTACCGATCCAACACTGCTTAGTATGTCAAGTCGTACATTTGGCACAACTATCTGTCTCGCTGCAGCCTGCATGATGTTTGGATTCTCTCTAATAAATTCAAAGAAATGTCTCTCCCACTCTGCACGTCACTCTGCGGCATCGTCTGTGTGTGCTTGACGCTTCTTGTTTGTGGCACCATCCTTGTTCTTGAACGTGTTCTTCCAGGGTGTTATAGAAGAGACACCTCGGGTGCGCCCTCGATGTTCCTCGTTCTCGAGAGAAGCTGTTAGCTGGTCATTACATCCCTTGGGCTTGAACTTCCCAGTCTTCTCCAACTCAGCGATTTCCTTCGCTTTCTCAAATACTCCACTAGTCTGTGAGTCGGAGAGGATATATTGGCCCTTAGGTTTTTTTAGCCCGACCCAGGAGCCATCTCTTAGTGCGCTGATCAGCACCTGAAAACTGTTTAGGTAACCTAGCCGCACGTTCCTCCTCTTCCTTTTTACTCCACTCATCCTCCTTGACCTTATATCCACCTGAGCCAAGAGTATGTGGGAACTTATTTTTCTTATTAAGTTCTTTGAACATGATGCTCTCTTATTTGGCATCTTCTGAGCAATGCTGCAATTTGAATTCCTTCCATTCATTTGGCGTGATAAACCCATAGTCGTTGAGTGGCGACATTCCTTTCTAAAGGTATTGTGTGTTCAATGTAGTCCTAAACGTACGAAAAGACTTCCCGATAGTCTTCAATGTGACAACTTTAGCGTCTTCTAAGCGATCTTCTAGAAATTTATAATGTGCTTTTATATGCTCCCACAATTCGTTCTTCGTATCTTCAGAGACATCCTTTTAATTTTTCCAAACTATCTTACACTGCTCCCTGGCGAGATATCCACATTCATTGCGCCACTTAGCTGTAATATCTTTTGGCTTCTTTGGAGCCCCATCAACATAGACATCTTCAACGTCGTAGATGGCTGTATGCAGCTTGTTCTCTTGTCATTTTCCTCTCCTCTTCTTATTTGCTGAGGATGTAGTGGCAGCGGACTCAATAACTGTTGGCTTAGACGACTCAAGAGCTGGCACAATAGTTGTTCTTTCCTTGTCATGGAATAATCGACGCTTATCCTTGGTTAGAAGCTGCTCTGACTTGTTACTAACACAATAATTACCTCTACTTGAGCTTCAGGAATGTAATCCTCATCGTCATCTTCTCTCGTTCGCTTCTTCCTAGGCTCCACTGGATGTGGATCCTCCGGAGAGTGGTACAAAGAATCGCTATCAGATGATCCTTCAAACGAACCCTCTTCATTTGATTTTGCAAGAGACTCGTAGATGAGCTCCTCGACGGGATGTTCTTCTTCCGCCATAAATGAACTATTCATGAACAAATGAATCATTTGACTCGTAAATAAGGTAGGCAAGGAATTGAATAAAGAGCTAATGTATCTTGACTAATCGTTACCTAGATGCTAGTCAAACCTCACCCTGGTCGGTCTATAGAGCCCAATTAGAGCCAGGCTGGTGGTGCTAGAGCGGCCCATGCTACTAGTCAACAAATTCGTGTCCATGGTCAACTCGATTTGCATACGTTATGTTACGCATGAGCGGCTCACATACAAGATGAGTTGACTTGACTATACCAACAACCAAGTAAGTCAAGTCCTGAGATAGATAGCGAGCTATCACGAAATGGTGCATTGCTGCTTGTGAGTGATGAACATAGTTTCATCTTTCATGTGACCAATCATACTAGCAAGTGCATGAGTGGTTCTTTATATGGCTAATTAGCTAGTGTCTTTGTATGGTTTCATCTTTGTATGGCTAATTATCTTGCATTTCAGGTAGTAGTGATTTCCAACTTGTTGAAAACACTTTTGTTTATGCACTTTAATGCCTCTTTGACATGTAGGACCCCTATCAGTAATGAGACATCACCCTAGTGATGTGCACTCTATCAAAGTACAAAATGGCTACAAACATCGTACGTACAATTAGTCCTCATGATTTATGTGTTCTATGAATGAACTAAATAGTTTGTAGACAGCAAAACAGATGACCTACTGTACAAGTTGTTTATTTAGCTATATGTGGCAAAACTTGCAGACAACACCCCATCTATAATATATAGGTTGTATATGCCCTTAATCTACAACCGTTGTTGATTACAAATCATTACATAATAATCAGCATTGAAGGTCCGTGGTTGTGAGCCATTAGAGAGCAGCACAAATCATTAACGGATGATGGCTTTCGAGCCAAACACAAATGATTGATTTATAGAACCAATAGAGATTAGTTAATCTCAAACAATTCTCATGGAATCATTAGGGAATACAAGTTTGGGGTTGATGCATGATGTTTGTTATTCTTCAATTTTACACCCAACTAACTACTGCACAAGTTCATAGAATAATGGCTTATAAAAACCCTAAAACAGTTCAACATTCACGCTCTAACAGCAGTATGTATAACATTCATCAAATGCCCTCGTAGGCCTGCTTGGAATCCCAGTTTTTGGTGCAACTCAGCTAAAATACATGCCCAAATGTTACAATGTGGACCCTAGAAAGTTACTTGATGGACTTGTAACCCACTAAATTTACTCCTATTTTGTGTCAATTTCACCTTTACAAAACCTCTTGGGCTTTGTTTACCAAAAGTCTCTAACATGGTAGAAAAATTGGCCTGTTGCCGCCTTCGCCGAAGAGGCCCTAGCAGATGATTGTCATTAGCCCATTACCTCCAAGGTCACCTAAACTTGAGACATGCATGGGACTAGCTAGCCCTGAGGATCTTGGGGCATCAACATGTATAGAGTAGAAAAAGAAAGGAGCAGTTGATAATGAGCTAATGTTGATTTGCACTTTGCATCATGAAAATCGAAATGGAATGAAGAAATAATAGTTGACATATCAGAATAGTGCATTGTCCAGTATATCTGGGCAGATTTAGTAATCGTTGAATCTGTTCAGAGTTAATTGCAGTGATGTTAGGGAAAAGATCCTATGGTTTCCTGAAGTCAGGGGTTTTATGCTATTTTTATTTTAGTATTGCTGTTTGTTCTTCTACAGTTCTACAATATGACCAACACAGTAGTTTGAGAACAACTGAAAAATAAGAAAAAGTAGCAGCAGAAAAAGAACTGGTAATACAGCTAACTTGTTTAAGGTGCCACAGTTCGGTACATAAGTTTTGTCTGCTAATTTCTTTAACCCTTGATGATGGTGAAGTCAGAGAGTCAATTCCCTTGGAGATTTTACTTAGTGTTTATTAACTTTTATTGTCATATATCCCTATCTCCAGCCTTCAGGAAAAATAATGTGTTTTGGATGCTGCTATTTGTATATCACTGCTCACAAGTCAGAAGTCAGAAGTATAGACATACTTTTTTTTTGATGAACAAACACTGTCTTGACCATGAACTCAACAGACAGTCAGATTTCTTAAACTTTCAATGAAATTATTGGTTCGCACGACAGGAAAATGAGATATTTTTGTTGGCATTAATAACTTTCATCGGCTTTTACAAAAACCGTCGGAAAAAATATAATTTTCGTCAGCTTACCCGAGCCGACAGTAAATACTGTAATTTTCGTCGGTCTACTGCTGAGCCGACGGAAGTTACGTTAACTTCCGTCGGCCCAATACAAGCCGATAGAAGTTAAGAATTCTTATTAAAATCAATCCCCACGCGCCCCGTGCCCTAATATTCCTTCCCCAAATTGAGCTGCCGCCACCACTATCTTTGCGCCTCCCCGTCGCTTCCTTCGCCTACCCACCTGCCCCGCTGCCGCCTCCCCGCCCCTCCTCGCCAAGCATCTGATGGGTATTTTCCCCGCTGCACACGCCCGAGCTATGGTGGTTGTTCCTCCTTCCCCAATCCCCAATCTCCCTCCGGCTCACATGGCAGTGGCAGTGGCTGCGTCTCCCACCCAGTCGACGGCTCAACGGAAGTAGGCGACAACCAATCAGCCATGTGTTCGCTCCCCGAGGCCCCATGCGAGGCCGCGGCGTGGGGTGGGGGCCACCGGAGCGGTGAGGGGGTACGAGAAGTGCTATTTCCGCAGCGGCTAGACCACTTTAGCTTCCGGTGGGCCCATCTTCTTCTACTGCGATAACGAGGGGTTCATCGCCTGGTTCGCCGCCTACTCCTGGAAATGGGCAAGATGGATCAAGGAAGTTAGTTCTCTTTTCTCATAATTTTTTATTGAATATTTCTTTGTATTCTGAAGACCAAGATGGAATATTATCTAGAGTATCAATAACTTTGAGTTCATAACGCTCATAAAATTTATTTTGTTCAATTATCTGGATGTCCATCACTACTTACTAGACTATCTGGTTTCTCTTTTAGGTCATGTAAGTTTTATCTGTATAAGGACGACGAGGACCCTTCCATGCTAAAGACAGGGAAGCAGAGGATGCATCCAGAGGGATTCACATTTTCGTTTGTGTTTTAGAAATTCAGTCGTGCGGCATGCATGGTCAAATACGTAGGAGGTGTTGTTTACGCCATTTGTATATTTGTTCCGTTTTAATTTCAGATCCAGAGCTTTGTAGGAGTTAGTGTGCGTGGCTTCTGATTGTATGTTGTGCTGCTATTGCATATTTTTTTGTCTACTGAAAATGCAGACTTGGTGGGAAACCTTTCTTTGTATGAAATGGCAATAGAGATCTTGATTGTGAAAGAACAGAAAAAACAAAGAAAAAAAGCAAACAGAAAAAGTTCTATACTACACTCTGTGAAAAGAACAGAAAAAACAAAACAAAAAAAAAAATCAACTTCCGTCGGCCAAAAATTAGCCGACGAAAGTTATCGATTTTCTGGTAACTTCCGTCGGCCATTTTTAGCTGACGGAAGTTAATCATTTTTCGTCAAAACACTTCCGTCGGCCAAAAACCGACGGAAGTTAGTGTTTTGCTGACGAAAATTAGTTTCTTTCGTCGGATTTAGCCTAACTTTCGTCGGCTTTGACCGACGGAAGTTTTTTGGATTCTTGTAGTGTTGGTTGCGCTTAACTACACTCTCCTTGTCAACTTCTTTGATTAAAATCACTGTTGTTTTTGCCTTTTTGGTATGTGTAGATACTTTACCGAAAGTTTATTTAAAAGCATATGTTTCAGACAAATCAAAAAACATGAAAATAGATGTTTCAAGCAAATGTCAAGTGTAGTGTCTTTAGTTGTTAAGCGTGCTAAGGGAGAAAAATCCAGTTCAGCTACTGCACTTGCAAGAAACAATATGAGCAGCTGATCTCTTCTTGCAACTGAAAAAGGTTTCGTTTATGAGCAATACAGTTTGGACTTTGGACCGATTGCATATATATGAGTTATAGCTTCGATCCAATATTGATACATATATATTGTGCTTAATCAGTTGGGTAAGTCGGCAAGTTTGCATTGAGCATATATGCTGACATTGTTATTTTAGGGGTTGGGTTGCATTGGCTTTGGAACAACTTTGATGAAAGTTCAAGCAAACCCTAATGCTGATACATACTCCGCATTGAGCATATATGCTGTTTGTGCATTGCTTGTCAAATAGAGCATTGAATTACGTTAATATGTGAATTTCATGGTAAAATTTCATTAGCCTATTTTCATCTGACTCAAAAATCCAGGTCATAAAATTTCATAGTTGTACTTGCCTTTCTCTGTGGCGACGATGGGCGGAGGGCAGCGGCGCGGGATCCGGGGATGGCGCTGGGCTCTAGGACAGCAGCGACGGGCGGAGGGTGGCAGCGCGGGCTTCGGGGGCAGCGACGAGCTCCGGGAAGGTGGCGGCGGCACGGGCTCCGGCGGCAACGGGCTCCGAGGGCAGCGACGACAGGCTCCGGAGGCAGCGGCGATGGGCTCCGAGAGTACGGCGACGACAAGCGGAGGGCACGGCGCGGGAGTTTGAAGTTAGGTTTTCGGAGGGCGGGAGCGAAAAATCTTATATAGGTGGATTAGTAGTGGCGGGCAAGATGACGTAACCAGCCCACCACTACTATTTCTCTTAGTAGTGGCGGGCGGTGACGTCACCCGGCCCGCCACTGTTAAGCCGCCCGCACTAACGTTCGATTTAGCGGTGGTAGGCCGTATGACGTCACTCGACCACCACTACTAAGAGGAATAGCAGTGGCGGGCTAGTGACGTTATCTTGCCCGCCACTGATTACACATGTGCCCACCACTGCTAACTCTGAGAAATATTTTTATTTAGTAAAATCATATATTACCAATAAGTAAATAAAAGGTTTCAATATATATTTTCTACTTGATTATTAATATTTTTTTCTTAAGGAATTTTTTATTAGATTAACATATATTACCAATAATTAAATAAAAATATAGATTAGACATATACACATCAATGACATAATTAAAAACATATATTACCAAGTGACATAAATGATTTTATAAATACGTACAATCTCTTAAACTAAACATAAATGATCTAGCATTGCACTAATTTTCCATCGCCATTGGTACGTAGATAAAGAATCACAGTGCCAAATGACAGTTTTGCTTCAACTACATTGATCCTTTCTATGTCCACAAAGAACGACACCTCATCAAACTGATTGTATTCTTCTTCGTCCTTGACTCCATTAACTCCAACAATTATTTGTTTTCTTGGAGCAACGATGTATTTCTTCTCGTCTTTAGGATCAAGTATGTAAAATACTCGTGTCACGGATTGAGCGAGTATCCAAGGGTCATCTTTATAACCCACCTTATTAAGGTCAACTATCGTAAACCCGTAATCATCCACCTCCACACCTTCTGGATGTCTGACCCACTAGCACTTAAATACGATGATTTATATAGAGTTCCCGTAGTTAAGTTCTCATATTTCTTCGATGTATCCATAGTAAGCATTCTTTTGTCCAATGTTGTCTTCAGCATCTACTCTGACACTACTATTTTGGCACTAACTCTTTGATCCTTTGCTTTGGTATAGAATGTGAAACCATTGATGTCATATGCTTACCATGTTTTAACCATGCTCAATGTACCGTAAGCCAATTTATTTATCATCATCTCTTCGTCGATTTCTCCAATCGAAAGGTTTAGATCCATCGGCCATGATATAAAATGAATTTTGTGCTCTTTCATAATCCATTCTTCATCGTGATATTCATTCTTTTCACGAAGCTCTTGCAGGTGTTGTTCAACATATGGTTTCATAATTGCCAACTGATGCATGACTCTGTAATGTGATTCTCTTACTGTTTGGTAGCTATTGTCTCGTATGATTTTCCTGACTTTAGTTCCTTTACCGATGAATCTTCCATGGTGCCGTGACACGGGAACACCTCTTGGTTTTCCATCTCTTATGTAATCTCCGTAACACTCAATGACTTCCTCAGTCGTGTAGCCCTCTATCATGGAACCCTCTAGATAAGCACGATTTCGAACGTAACCCTTGAAGATAACAATGAGACGCTCGTACGCATACATATTGTGCAGGTACGTTGGATCGAGAATAAAGATCTGGTCTGCTATATGTATTATATAGTGCTCCATAATATCAAAGTATGAAGGAGGAAAGCATATCTCAAGCTGACACATAGTCTCCCTCATTTGTTTACGTAATTCATTTAACTCTTCAGGGTCGATCAACTTATTTGATATAACATTGAAGAAGTGATACATGCGTGTGATCACCATCTTCAGAAACGAATGTTTGATTCCTTTTACTGCGATGGCAAAGAATAGCCCAAGCATAACATGACAATCATGAGTGTTGTAGACGTTCATCCTCAAATCTGCCATGGAGACAATATTCTTTATGTTTGTTGAGAATCCTGTTGGAACTCTGATTCCATGTAGACACCTGTAGATTTATTTTTTCTCGTCAATTGTGAGGTTATAGCTAGTAGCTGGAAGGAAAAATTTTCCATTGGCCCTTTCTCGTGGGAGAAGCTCAGGTCTAATTCCGAGAGTTTGAAGGTCCCTTCATACTTTGAGTCCATCTTTTGACTTGCCTGGTATGTCTAACAAAATACCGATGGTGTTGTCAAAGACATTCTTCTCAACATACATGGTATTGATAGCATGACTATTCTCCAACTCCTTCCAATAAGGTAAGTACCTAAAGAAGATTGACTGCTTTTTAAATGGAGCGTCCTTTGAATTTTTTACATATTTCTTCCTCTTCTTTCCGAAAATAACTATGATATTTTTCACCATTTAGAATAGAAATTTGCCATCTCGATGTCGTGGCGGCTGCCTAAGCTCGATTGTACCGTCGAAATGGTTCCTATTTCTTCGATATTTGTGGTTTCTTGGTAAAAATCTTCGGTGTCACATATATATCGTCTTAACGAATGATGGAAGATGCACAAATTTTGTCTAGTCCACACACACTACACTTGTTGTCTTTCCTTTAACCTGCCCTGTTAGGGACATACTCCCCGGATTGTCAGCTATGGTGCAAAAGATCATGACTCTTAGATTGAAGTGCTCTTTCTTGTGCTCATCCCACACACGGACACCATGTTCCTATAGACGTTTCATATCCTCCATCAAAGGTTCTAGAAAGACATCAATGTCATTGCCAGGGTTATTTTGGACTGGAAATTAGAGTAGTGATCATAAGGTACTATCTTTTGTGGCACAACCATGATGGAATGTTGAACAAGTACAAAAAGACTGGCCATATACTGTGTGGGTTTCTCATCTCACTGAAGGGATTCATTCCATCCGTGCTAAGTCCTATCCCGATACTTCTTGGATCCTCTGAGAAGTCTGGATGGGCCATGTCAAATGATTTCTACTACCTAGCATCCACAGGGTGCCAAAGTTTTTTGTTCTTCTTTCGCCCAGTGAAATGCCAGATTAATAGCTCAATATCTCTGGGATTAGAGAACATACGTTTCAACCGACCAATCACCGACAGGTACCACATTACTAAAGCTAGAAATTTTCTCTCCGTCTTATCTCTGTGCTGGTCTACAATAACATTCCTCTTCCTCTTCTATAACCTCTTATTCTTCTTCTAGTGGTCATTGTAATCCTCCACACAGTCATTTGCCCATTTGTATCGACTTGCGTTGCACTACAGACAACTCTCTAACAATTCATACTTTTTTTTGATATAGGATAAAGTGGTTCAGGCATGCATGAATCTTTTGAACGCCCAAAGTCAACGGACAAAACATCTTCTTTGCTTCGTACGTATCAGATGGCAAACTATTGGGTTTCGGCAAAACCTTTTTGAGGAGCTGCAAAAGCTCTGAAACACTAGTGTCCGACTATCCATTGCTGGCCTTCAATTTCATAAGCTCAAGAGTTATGTACAACACATTATACTGCTTATCGCAACCATAACGTTCCTCGTAAAGAAGGTTCTTCGATGCTTTGTCAAGTGCTTGAAAGTTATCGTAGCCTTTCATTGTAGTTCTCTGCAATAGCACCTCAGGCGCAACATTTCACATCAGTTCCTCCACATCAAAGGCGTCGTCATCATCGTGTTGATCAACATCATGTGTTATGTCGGATGTATTATCACAACCTCTTCTGTGTTGATGAACATCTTGCGGCACATCGGAATCATCAAGAGGGTTTTCACCTATCTCACCGTGTTTGGTCCATATATAGTAGTTTTTCACGAAGTCATTTTTCAACAAGTGAAAGCATATGGTTTCACGATCTGAACACGGATACATCGCTTCATTCTTACAAACTTTACAAAGACAATATATTGCCGCTTAACTCTGATGGGAAGCATATTAAGCGGCAGCTTCAGTAAATTCAGTTACTCGGTTAAAATATGCCACCACATATCCCTCGTTGGACGAGTACATCCAGGACCTGTGCTCCATCTAAAACATATTATTTTTGAAAAAATATTAATAAAAGGCTACCTATTCATTATAATTAATCTTAGTAATTTTTAAATTAAAAGTATATTGATTTCTCTCTCCTAACAACATTAATTAAAAATACTTTAATTGAAGCTATGTAAACCTTGTTAATTATAAATGAGTAATAGTATTAAATAGAATGAAAAAATTATTAAATAAATTAACTACATTGGTTTCTCTCTCCAAACAACATAGATCTAGATCTATAATCATAAATAAAACTAAAAAATAGATTAAAATGAGGTAAAAATGTATACAAGTGATGAATAATTGTGAGGAGGGTTATTTGTTCATTTGGGAGAAAGAAACACTATAAATGGAATAATATTTGAAAATTTCTATGCACAAATCCTAAATTAGTAAAACGCTATTATATACTTGATTAAAGACAAAATAAATGTGGTATTCATCATGGATTTACCTCCTAGAACGAAATCCTTGAAAAAACAAAAACAATGCCACCCCCTCCACTTTCTAGATCTGCATCGCCATTGTACGAACGAAATCACGAACACTTGTAGCCTCGGGCTCGGGGAGGAAGAATCTGTGTATTTATAGCCAGAATAGTAGTGATGATCATCTGTGATGTCATCAACACATTAATGGCGGACAACGTAGCAGTGACGGCCTGACGGGCCATTTTCTAGCCCACCGCTACTGTTAGTACACTAGTGGCGGTCGGTGCTGGCGTCAGCACCGACCGCCACTAGTGTACCAACATTAGTGGCGGGCGTTGGTGCTGACAGTGGCATCAACCACTATTGTGACAGACCTCTAATAGTCCGCCACTACAGTAAAATCGCCCAACGCTACTACAGTTCATGTTTGCAGTAGTGTTTTCCCTCCGATGGGCTATTGTTCATCGAAGCTTTCTTCAATTTGCATACGATATCCTTTATGCTTTGTCACATCAGGCAACAAGCCTTTATTTCTTGCCAGTGCACTGAGTTCATCGCCTAGACCATGAGTTCTTCTGTCAAGGGAGCTAGCGCGAGAAATCCTGCCAGGATTTTTCCTCTCTATTCTTCCGTGGTTTCTATATTTTGCTGCCTCGAGGAAATCATCGGTAAATACATCTAGCTTCTGTGTGGTTCTCTGTACATCAAGACTGAATCTCCTGAATCTGCAGTTTAGTTTCACCTTTGTTTGGTTTTTGAAATAGTAAAGTTCTTCATTGATCAACTACTGAACAGTGAGATGTCCTCGTTTTGCGTGCATGCTGTTGTTTATATTGTACTTAATTTATCTGCCTTAAATTAGTCTCATAATGCTTGTGATCTCTAAAACTGCTTTTTCACATCATATTAAATAGAAGAGTGATAACACTACTTTCATCTGTGTTTAGAAAATCAGGTTGTTTCCAATAGTTTATTTAGAGGTGCGTTAGGTGTTAGGAAAATATTATTTATTAAAAAGAATTTGTTAAGACGTCTATTTATCTCCTCTAGTCGAATGTTTCGGTACTATACACATAGAGTCACCTATCACCTTGCTTGCTTCAGAACATAATTTCTTTGCATCATTCCCTTCAATTGGATGGGGAATAATGACCTTTACTGATCCTCAATTAAGAATACCTTCCATTCTAGCAGGCATAAGTTCCCCTTAGAGATGGATATGGATGTCACAATATCCGAATTATTCGTATTCGTATTTAAATAACTGTAAATATAAATATCTGTATTCGTATCCGAATTAAATATGGATGACATTCGGAAACATCTAGATTCATTTTACAAATGTGAATATGGAAACGGATATCCGAATTCTGCTGAATGTGGATATGAAAATAGATACATCCATATTCGTTTTAGGATTTCATACAGATTAAACTTAGACTCAAGATGATATATTACCACTATATTAATGGTTTATTTATTATTTTATATAATTATGGAATACTTAAGTTAGTGAATATTAATAAGCTATGATTTAAAGTAAATTGATGGTTAAATATTTGTTTGAACTTGAAACTTTTTTATAATCAAAATATAACATATCTCATTCCATATAATTTTTTTGTATTTTTCTAGATCCATTTGATATTTTTAATTCATTAATTGTGTTTCTAGGATTTAAATTGGAATATGTGAAATTTGAACTACAAGTACCTAAAATAATACACTAAAATTTATATAAAAATCATATCCACTATTTTGTGTACATTTTTAATTCTTACCAACTAAATTTAAAGAAATGTTAAAAAAATTAAGTTACAACACTTCATCGGTAATGTGGAGCTTAAGGGTTTTTTAATTATAAAAAATCAAATAAAGTCTGAAAAATACGAGACTTGTCATGGTGTTATAATATTATACATAGATACTATGATAAAATGTTGAAAATGTTTCAAAAAATTTATCATGTAGGATGTTATGAAACCTGAGATTCTCTTGAGATGAATTAGAGTTTTGAGAAGTAATACACTATGGTTTAAAGTAAATCGATGGTTAAATGTTTATTTGAACTTAATTTTTTTTTGTATTTTTATAGATCCATTTTCTATTTTAATTCATTAATTGTGTTTCTAGGATTTAAATTGTAATATGTGAAATTTGAACTGCAAGTACCTACAATAATGCACTAAAATTTATAGAAAAATAATATTCACTATTTTGTGTATATTTTTAGTTCTTATCTACTAAATTTAAATAAATTTTAAAAAAATTATGTTACGACACTTCATCGGTAATGTGGAGCTTAATGGTTTTTTAATTATAAAAAATCAAATAAAGTCTGAAAAATATGATACTTATCATGGTATTATAATATTATAAGTAGATACTATGATAAAATTTTGAAATTATTTCAAGAAATTTATCATATAGTATGTTACGAAACGTGAGATTCTCTTGAAATTTTGAAAATGTTTCAAAAAATTTATCATCTAGGATGTTACGAAACCTCAGATTCTCTTAAGATGAATTAGAGTTTTGAGAAGTAATAACTATGGTTTAAAGTAAATTGATGGTTAAATATTTATTTGAACTTAAATTTTTTATATAATCAAAATACATCATAGCTCGTTCCATATATATTTTTTTGTATTTTTATAGATGCATTTTCTATTTTTATTTATTAATTGTGTTTCTAGGATTTAAATTGTAATATGTGAAATTTGAACTACAAGTACCTAAAATAATACACTAAAATTTATAGAAAAATAATATTCACTATTTTGTGTATATTTTTAGTTCTTATCTACTAAATTTAAAGAAATTTTAAAAAAATTATGTTACAACACTTCATCGGTAATGTGGAGCCTAATGGTTTTTTAATTATAAAAAAATCAAATAAAGTCTAAAAAATATGATACTTGTCATGGTATTATAATATTATAAGTAGATACTATGATAAAATGTTTAAATTATTTCAAGAAATTTATCATATAGTTTGTTACGAAACGTGAGATTCTCTTGAGATTAATTATAGTTTTGAGAAGTAATAGACTATGGTTTAAAGTAAATTGATGGTTAAATATTTATTTGAACTTGAATTTTTTTATAATAAAAATAAAACATATCTCATTACATATAATTTATTTGTATTTTTATAGATCCATTTTCTATTTTTAATTCATTAATTGTGTTTCTAGGATTTAAACTGCAAATACCTAAACTAATGCACTAAAATTTATAGAAAAATCATATTCACAATTTTATGTCCATCTTTATTTATTATCCACTAAATTTAAAGAAATGTTAAAAAAAATTATATTACGACACTTCATTGGTACTGTGGAGCTTAAGGGTTTTTTAATTATAAAAAATCAAATAAAATCTGAAAAATACGAGACTTGTCATGGTATTATAATATTATATGTAGGTACTATGATAAAATTTTGAAATTGTTTCAAGAAATTTATCATATAGGATGTTATTAAACGTGAGATTCTCTTAAGATTAATTATAGTTTTGAGAAGTAATAGGCTATGATTTAAAGTAAATTGATAGTTAAATATTTATTTGAACTTGATTTTTTTATAATAAAAATACAACATATCTCATTCTATATATTTGTTTGTATTTTTATAGATCCATTTGCTATTTTTAATTCATTAATTGTGTTTCTAGGATTTAAATTGGAATACGTGAAATTTGAATTGCAAGTACCTAAAATAATGAACTAAAATTTATAGAAAAATCATATTCACTATTTTGTGTCTATTTTTAGTTCTTATATACTAAATTTAAAGAAATGTTAAAAAATTATGTTACAACACTTCATCGGTAACGTGGAGCTTAAGAGTTTTTTAATTATAAAAAAATCAAATAAAGTCTGAAAAATATGAGACTTTTCATGGTGTTATAATATTATATGTAGATATTATGATAAAAGTTTGAAAATGTTTCAAGAAATTTATCATATAGGATGTTAAGAAACATGAGATTGTCTTGAGATGAATTAATGTTTTAAGAAGTAATAGGTTATGGTTTAAAGTAAATTGATGGTTAAATGCTTATTTAAAGTTGAAATTTTTTATAATCAAAATACAACATATCTCATCCCATATAAAACTTTTGTATTTTTCTATATTCATTTGCTATTTTTAATTCATTAATTGTGTTTTTAGGATTTAAATTGGAATATGTGAAATTTGAACTGCAAGTACCTTAAATAATGCACTAAAATCAAATAAATTCTAAAAAATCCATGTTACGACACTCCATCGTTAATATGGAGATTAAGTTTTTTTTTTAATTCTAAAAATTAAATAAACTCTAAAAAATACAAGACTTGTCATGATATTGGACACTTTGAACTTTTGGATATTTTGTGAAACGTTGAATATTTCGAGTTAAAACCGAGTAAACATCCGAATATGTATTTGTATTCGAAATATCCGTTTTGTATTTGTATCTGAAAACATCCAAATTCATATTCATATTCGAAATAAAATGTGGTAAATAATGTTATCCAGATTCATTTTCATCCGTATCCGATCCGAATCCATCCCAGTTCCCCTGTCCCAAAAAGAGTAATAGGTATCACAGGAGCACCGGTCCTTGTAGCAACACTGAATGCACCTCTCTGGCGACAATTATAACCACATGTTAATACTTCATGAAAAGGTGAATATAGTACACTGAAAAATCTCATTCGATGGAACCTTAGTTCGATTACCTAATCTTAAATACATCTAGCTTTCCATCTTTGCTTCTAGTCCCTTCTGGAAAGAAAAATACAGATGCTCCTTTTTTTTTCACCAAATCCACGCAGCGCTTAAGACAGTCCTGAAATTTAAAAGACCGTTTGTTATGTTTCAACCTGGAGTACAAATTGACAGACCACAAAATATATAGGAACACAACCAAGAAATAAAAAAAATCCAACGCTTGCTACTACTAACATTCAAAACTAGAAATACATATAATTCATGATCTGTTTTGGTCGTATATATGAATATGCAACACTATCATTTTACGGAAGATGACAACTGTGTAAGCAAAAGTATGTGCGAGGTAAGTAACCAAAGAGACTTTAATCTTCCTCAAAATCATATATGATTCCGCAAATCTTGTTTTATATTTAAAAATTTCTGTATACGTGCAAGGAATTTACACCTAATAGATACTGTTAGCAAATAAGCCACGCCATGGTGTGTGCCTAGCGTGCGTTGCGTGTGTGGCGCGCATGTCGAGTCTGCATCGAGTGCGTCGCTTGTGTGCAGGTGTTCATGGCAGCTAGCTTGTTAGGGTTGATCGAGTTCAGGTCTAGGGGTCAGTTGGTGTCTGTGGTGCACGAGTTCGAGCTCAGGGTCGCACCATGGACAGCGTCAAGGTCTGAACGTCGTGCGGGCGCGTTCCAGGCATGTCCGGGCAGGACGGCGCGAGTGTGTGTATCGTGAATAAATCTTGTCATTTTGCCCATTATCTCACGTTGAGCCTTTCCTATGTATTGCTGGATTGAATAAGCCTTAAAGTTGCTATTCATCAGTTCTCCTGTTTTAAGGCTGATTAGTGCTATTTAGTAGCATGCAAAAACAGCAGCATTTGCATCAGCATTTAGGTTGTTTAGTGCAGGTAAATGGCTTGCAGAAACAGCCGTTTAATTAGTGCTGACATGCAGAATTTACAAGCTTTTAACCTTGTAATTGCAGGCAGTTTGCCGTAGTTGATGGGCATTAGAGGGCCAGCAGTTAGCATGGTTTTTATGGCTCTTAACTCTGTAATTGCAATGCGTCAAGTACTTCTGTCTTTGAATATAAAATCTGCTGGCTGCTCACTTTGAGAAGCACGGCACAAAACTTTCTGTTGATTCCTCTCTTATTTGCCTTGTGCGCAAATACTAGCAGGGACAAATGCAAGCGTTCTTGCTGTGAGCATAACACAGTGAGAGCAAGAGAGGATAGTGCTGAGTTTGAGAGATTTCTAAAGAGGTTGTGTGCCGATAATTGGTATTAGAACAATGTCATACACACGTTCACTACCGGTGGGAAATCTCTCTCGCACTCCTCCACCGAGCCGTCGTTGTCCATCGCCATCACCAGAACATGGGAGAGGCCGGGAGCACAACCAACGCGCACCGGAGATCGTCGTCCAACGCGTCATCAAGGAGTCGAGCGCATCCATCCAGTACCCGGTCCTGTTGAGGACTAACTACGAGGAATGGGCACTCCTCATGATGGTGAACCTGCAGGCACAGGGGATCTGGTATGCCGTGGAGCCAGAGGACGGTGAGGAGATGGAGTACCGTGACAATCGGTTGGCACTGGTGGCCATCCTTCGTGCGGTGCCCTCGGAGATGCTTCGCTCGCTGTCTACGAAGCGGACGGCGCAGGAGGCATAGGAGGCAATCAAGATGGTGCGTGTTGGCGTGTAGCGCGTTCGTGAGGCAAACGAACAACAGCTGTGTTGGGAGTTCACCGACATCGTCTTCAAGGACGGAGAGAACATCAACGACTTCTCTCTCTGTATCAACGGCCTTGCCAATAGCATTCAGACCCTTGGCGGCAACCTTCTAGAGACGGAGGTCATCAAGATGCTCCTCAACGTCGTTACAGACAACCTCTCCCAGGTGACAATCGCCATCGAGACCCTCCTTGATGTGAATGAACTCTCGATCGAGGTCACTGGACGACTTCGTGCGGTGGAGCAACGATGGGCCAAGCCGCAGCCTATCACCGACAAGGGTGGGCGTCTCTTGCTCACGGAGGAACAGTGGATGGCACAGCTCATGAACCGTGAAAGAGGTGAGGACAGTTCCAACAAGTTCTCCAAGAAGCAAGGAGGCAAGCGTCGCAATGGAAAGGCGACTCAAGAGCACCACGGTGACCAATGACACAATTGTGGCAAGATGGGTCATTGGGCAAGGGACTGCCGTTCAAAGCCGAAGAAGGCACAAGCGCACATGGCGGCTGGCGAAGAGGAGGATGAGCTACTCATGATGTCACAAGCGATTGAGATGCAGTCGGCCACCACCACTCCAACGGCGCCGACCTCTTCACCAACCAATGACGATCCTCTTCGTTTGTTGGAGGCGAAAGTCTTCGCCCAACTCGAAGGGAAGGCTGATCCAGCTGACCTTTGGTACCTTGACACAGGAATGACGAACCATATGACGGGGAAGCGCGAGGCTTTCGCCGACCTCGACACCACCATTATCGGCATCGTCAAGTTCGGTGATGGATCGGAGGTGAAGATTGAGGGTCGAGGAATGATCCTCGTCACTTGTAAGAACGGCGCACACCGAGGCCTCACCGGGGTCTACTTCATTCCGCGACTAAAGGCAAACCTCGTCAGTATCGACCAACTCAATGAGAATGGGTGCAAGGCACTCATTCGTGATGGGCTGATGAAGATCCGCGACCGCAACAACAAGCTCTTGGTGCGGGTTGCAAGATCGGCGAATCAACTCTACACCATCAACCTCACTCTTGCATGTCCTGTGTGCCTCTCTTCACGGAGCTCCTATGAGGCATGGTGTTGACACGCGAGGTATGGTCACGTTAGTTTCCGTTCATTAAGGAAATTGTTGCAGGGGGAGATGGTTCGATGACTGCTACACATCGACCATGTCGATCAAGTGTGCGACAGTTTCCTGGTGGGCAAGCAGAAGCGCACCCTATTTCCGTAGAAGGCGAAGAACTTTGCCAAACAACTCCTTGAGTTGGTTCATGGTGATCTTTGTGGTCCCATCACACCGGCGACTCCAAGGGGGAACTACTACTTCTTGTTGCTACTCGACGATGCGATCTGCTACATGTGGCTTACTCTCCTAGACAGCAAGGATCAGGCGGCGGAGGCCTTCAAGCGGTTCCAAGCCATGGTGGAGGTCGAATTCTGCCGAAAACTGAAGCTGCTGCGTACCTATCGCGGTGGCGAGTTCACTTCAGCGGAGTTTGGAGATTACTGTGCGAAGCACGGTGTGCAGCGACAACCCACAACACCATACTCCCCATAGCAAAATGATGTTGTTGAACACCGAAACCAAATAGTGGTCACCATGGCAAGAACGATGATGAAGGCCAAGGGACACCCGGATCGATTTTGTGGGGGGAGGCGGTGTCCACCGCTGTCTTCCTCCTGAACCGAGCGCTGACTCGACACCTTGAGGGGAAGACGCCGTACGAAGCCTGGTATGGTATTTGGCCGGCGGTCCACTTCCTCCGCACTTTTGGTTGCATCGCGCACATCAAGGATACGAGGCAAACCTCAAGAAGATTGATGATCAAAGCAAGCTGATGATCTTCGTCGGCTATGAGGGTGGATCAAAGGCCTACCGAGTCTACAATCCTAGTACTCGTCGGGTTCATGTGACACGTGATGTTGTGTTTAACGAATCAACAAGTTGGAATTGGAACACGCGAGGCGGAGGAGACCCAGATGACCACGACGACTTCACGATGGAGTACTTTGAGGGGATCTCCGATGACACTGCTTCCTCTTCTTCATAGACACCAACGATCCTAGCAGCCCTGACTGATGCGGTCGGCATTGGAGTGGTCGGCGTTGACGTGTGCCCGACTGGCACGGTCAGCACTGGTGTGTGCCTAACCGGCATGGTCAGTGCTAACGCATGCCCGACTGGCGTGATCGACACTGGTGAGTACCCGACTAATGTAGTCGGATTCGGCTCAAGCAAGGCCAGATCTGGTTGGGGCACTCACGGATTTGACGCGATGCCGAGCGATGTGCATGAAGGAGACACTCCGACGACTCATGTAGGGGTGCATCACCCTATGGAGTTTGTTTCCCCTCCGTCCAACTTCGATGGCTACGTGCTTGATGAGAACCATGACAAAGCACCACTCCGGTTCCGCACCATTGACAACCTGTTGGATGAGCTCTACTTCACCACCGCGGAGGAGCTATCGTCCTTCAATGAGGCTGAACAACACCAAAGTTGGCGTCAGGTGATGATAGAAGAGATGGACTCCATCAATGACAACCAGACTTGGGAGCTTGTTGATCCTCCTCAAAATGTGTGCCCGATTTGCCTCAAATGGGTGTTCAAGGTTAAGAGGAATGAGCTTGGACTCATCGTCAAGCAAAAGGCGAGGCTTGATGCAAAGGGCTATGTCCAACGGGCCGGGATTGACTTCAAGGAGGTCTTTGCCCCGGTCACATGGATTGAATCTGTGCGCTTGCTATTGGCGGTTGTTGCTCATGAGGGATGGATGGTTCATCACATGGATGTGAAGAGCACCTTCCTCAATGGTGACCTTGCTGAGGAAGTCTATGTACAACAACCTGCCGGCTTCATCGTCGAGAAGGAGGAGCACAAAGTATATCGCCTTCACAAGGCATTGTACGGGCTTCGTCAAGCACCTAGGGCCTGGAATGCCAAGATCGATATGAGTCTCATGTCGCTTGGTTTCCAGAAGAGCGTCACCGAGCCGGCCATGTACAAGCATGGTGGAGGTGTCACCAAGCTTATTGTCGGTGTCTACGTTGACGACTTGATCATCACCGGCGTGAGCGGTGATAACATTGATGAGTTCAAATAGGAGATGCGAAAACTCTTCAAGATGAGTGATCTTGGTTTACTTTCTTATTACCTTGGTTTGGAAGTGAAGCAGGGTGCTATAGGGATCACTTTGGGACAATCGGCTTATGTAGAAAAGTTGCTTGAAAAGAATGGGATGAAGGATTGCAATTCTCGTCTCACACCGATTGAGGCGCGGTTGAAACTTAGCAAGCAGAGTGAAGCTCTGTTGGTTGATCCAATGGAGTACCGCAGCATCATCAGAGGACTCCGCTATTTGGTGAACACTCGGCTGGACCTCGCGTATTCTGTGGGATACTTGAGCCGGTTCATGGAAGAGCCACATGAAGATCACCAAGTTGCTATCAAGCATGTACTGCGGTATATTGAAGGGACACGGAGTCATGGCATCCATTATGCCAAAAAGGTGGATGGGCGGCCTAGTTTGCTGGGTTACAGTGACAGCGACATGGCTGGTGACATCGACACGTGGCGAAGTACAAGTGGAGTCTTGTTCTTCTTCAGCAGCAGCCCAATCACTTGGCAATCAACCAAGCAGAAGGTGGTGGCACTATCATCTTGCGAGGCGGAATACATTGCTGCTGCAGCCGCCACATGTCTAGCTATCTAGCTTGCTCGGCTCCTCGGCGATCTATTGGATGTGGAGCCTGGAGCGCTAGGTATCAAGGTGGAAACAAGTATGCCATTGCAATGTCGAAGAATCCCGTCTTCCATGACCGGAGCAGGCACATCGATACCAAGTATCATTTCATCTGGGATTGCATAGAAGATGGGACGATATTGCTGGAGTTTGTTCGTTCAGACGAGCAGCCGGTGTGTGGCACGCATGTCAAGTCTGCATTGAGGGCGTCGTGTGTGTGCGGGCGTTCATGGCAGCTAGCTTGTTAGGGTTGATTGAGTTCAGGTCTAGGGGTCAGTTGGTGTCTGTGGTGCACGAGTTCGAGCTCAGGGTCGCACCATGGACATCGTCAAGGTTTGAACGTTGTGCGGGCGCATTCCAGGCATGTCCGGCCAACATACATGTCGTTTGGTGGCTGGGGTGTTTGTCGCCATGTCTCTCATGTTCCTGTGATCGTTCGTCGATCCTCGGTTCCAACAATTAGTATCAGAGCTTAGTTAAGAAGAGGGAGGAGGCCGGCGGAGCCATGGGCTATGACGCGCGGCGAGGGCGTGGGGCGCTACATGCTGTGGGGTCGCCGTGGTGGCCTGTGGCCAGTGCGGCAGCGGTGGCTCGGTGTAGCGGCGTTCGTCGGAGGCGTGCTGGTGGTGGCCGGCATGAGGTGGCGTTCGTGGCAGCGGCGATGCACCAGCACCACGGCAGTGGATCGTGTGTCAAGCCTACCTTGGTGAGGCGAAGTCGTCATGACGGCTCCATGTTTGGGCATGGTGCCTCAGCGGCATTTGTTGCTGGAGGGCGTGTGGCGCCCACAGTTTTGCAAGTATGCCAACAATGGTGGTGCATGGCTCTACCGCAAGGGATCGTGTGGCGATTCTTGCAGTGATGGAGGAGACATCAACCCAGTACGTGTTCGGGCGCAATGGCATCATTGACATGTGGCGCCGAAGGAAGACAGTGGCGTTCACGCCGAGATGCACGCTGTGGGGTTCGCATTGTGTCTGCTGGCTGTGGTGGTGGTCGCGGCGACGACGACGGGAGCAGCGACCTCAACTCCAGCGATGGTGAGCGTGCAGCGGCATCATAGATGGAGAACAGGAACTCCCCATGACAGCTGACGAGGAGCCAACGTCCTGTACGGCAGGATGGGCGGCCATGTAGTGGCTTAGGGGGAGATTGTTAGCAAATAAGCCACACCATGGTGTGTTCCTAGCGTGCGTCGCGTGTGTGGTGCACGTGTCGAGTCTGCGTCGAGGGCGTCGCGTGCAGGCGTTCATGGCAGCTAGCTTGTTAGGGTTGATCGAGTTCAGGTCTAGGGATCAGTTGGTGTCTGTGGTGCACAAGTTCGAGCTCGGGGTCGCACCATGGATAGCGTCAAGGTCGGAACATCGTGCGGGAGCATTCCAGGCATGTCCGGCCAGGGCTGTTCGGCGGCCGGGGCATTCATCACCATGTCTCGTGTCCCTGTGATCATTCGTCGATCCTCGGTTCCAACAACAGATACATTGCCCACCCAATAATTGGGAACATAAATATACTTGTCTTGCTTATAAACTTGAAGCACCTTCCGAGAGTTAGAAGGGTATATATATCCAAGAAGTTTTGATGGTTAGCAACATAGACAGCAGGATTACTATTTGGTGGCAGATTCTCTATTCCCTCAACTTTAAGCTTGTAGAACATGGAAATTGTCGGAGTTGCCTAAATCTTTGTCAAATAGGATTACATTGGTAGAACTTTGAGCTGTTCTGAAAAGTGGCCCAGGGAATTCAGGTGTTGTTCCCATGAATTGCTTCGATGCAGAACTGGAGTAATCTATTCCCATGGTTCCCTAAAGTACAAACTTGTATTTTCACATAACATATACAGTTAGACTGACAAAATTTTCAGTATGCAGAAAGGATGGTGCATTTCTCACTAATCTGAAATATGGTAGAACCTGAACACAAACATGGAATAGCCAACGAGGGCTTTCAGGTGAAACAGCCATTCCAAGAGCCAGAAAAGTTGATGGAATTACTGAAATTCCAAACATCTTTTTACTATAATAAACCTTCTCCATGCCTGAAAAATTGTCAACCATCTTTTCATTCATCTGATCTACATGGTCATTTTTTTGTTGAAAGGATAGCACGTGTCACTACCTAAAAAGGGTTATTATTGATGGGTTATATCAGTCATTAGTAACGGACATCGTACACGCCACCCTTATTGCGTCACTAATAATCTATCATTAGTGACGGATATACACCCGTCACTAAAGGTTACCTTTAGTGACACATATAGATCTTCATGTGTGACGGGTATATATGTTCATGCGTAACTAAATGTCACATTTAGTGACACACATACATCTATACCCATCGCTGCACTAAAGGTGGACAATTAGTGATGGGTATAGATGTTCACGCATCACTAAAGGTCAATTTTTTCATTTCAGATCTATTCTATACAGTTTCGTTTAGGTTCTTTTAGTTCAAATGAGTTAACAAATAGATCTGAGATGACCATGTAGGTTCTCTTTTTGTCATTTTTATCATCATTCCGATATGATTTCTATGTGATCATCATCGGTGAGTCCTCTATCCCAAGCCATAATAGAGGAGGAGAGGCGATGATAATAAAGAAGAAGAAGAATAGATCTGAGGTGGTCATGGAGCGCTCTTTCTATTTTTTGTCATTGTCCTGATATGCTTTTCATGTGGTCATCGTCGGTGAGGCCTCTTGTTGGACCAGAAACGGCGACCATCAAAAGCTGCTTCTGTGCAGTCTCAAGCTCAGAAAGAGTTTGAGCATGCACAAAATGCAACTGAGTAAGCTCACCCATGACAACAGTGCAAGATTCACATTCATCATCATTAATTCTAGACTTAAGCATGGCATAATCAGTAGAAACAGATTCTAGCCTAAGTCTAAGGTCTTTTCTATCTCTAGCGGCTTGCACAAGTAATCTATTCTGACCAAGAACTACTTCATTCAGTTCATCTAATTTAATTGAAAGCTGGTCATAGGATAGTGGTACCTCAGATGAGTCAAGCTCATCGCCGATGTGATCGCTGTCGGCCATTGGACCGCAAGTTACTCACTATCGCATCAAACCGAGAAAACATGGCATCTATAGATTCACCAGGTGCCTGCACAAACAGCTGATACTGTTGATTGTACGTGCTTTGGCGCCTGGCCTTAATCTGTGTAGAGCCCTCATGAAAGATAGTGAGTGTAGTCCAAATCTCCCTAGCTGTCCTAAGGTGATGCACCCTATCAAACTCACTTCTACTCAAACCAATGAACAATATATTTCTTGCCTTGGAGTTGGCATTATACTGATCTTTCTCTGTTTGAGAGGTGCGAGTTTCAGGGATGGAGTATTGTGAGTCCACAATCTCCCAAATTGCATTTCCTTGACTTAGCAAGTAAGCCTCCATGCGCACCTTCTAGTATGCAAAATCTATCCCATCGAATAGAGGTATTTTACTAACTCTGTCCATGTCGCCAATAGATCACAAAACCGGTTAAGGTCAACTGGTGATCTTAACCCGCTCTGATACCAATTGTTGGACCAGAAACGGCGACCAGAGGGGGGTGAATGGGAGATTTTAAAATTTTAGACTAAAAATAGCCTTCTGTTTTACTTCTGTCTTCTACGGAATAGGCTTCGAACACTCCATTCGAAGTTCTGGTTTGGAGGTATTTCACAGCTCCAAAATCAGGCTTCGCAAGGAGTAAAAGTTCGAAGCCAAGAAGACTTCGCTCCACCCACCCATTCGGAGTACCCTTCGAAGTGCCTCGTCTCCGAGGACTTCGTCTTGGAGTACCTTCACCGAAGCCACACTCCGCACTTACTGCCTTCTCCCGATGCACCTCGACCCGAGGTCCGACCTCGACCCCTTTGCAGCCTTCGTGATGGAGCTCCCTGCTCCCCTGGCATCAAGCCTCCCGCTTGACCCAGGTTCACTTGCTACGAACCGTCCATCGCCTTTAAAGTCACCTGCGCACCACAGACAAATAGACAAGTGTATCCAGTACCCTGAAGACCTCTCCGGGTAAGCAACCTCCGATACACACTCCGGTGTACCGCCCAAAGTACCGAACCCTTCAGTACAACCCAGTCATTGTGTACTTTCGAACCCCTCCGATAGGCACACTCCGCTGCAACAGCTGTAGCAACCAGACCCACCGAATCCTTCGGTGAAACAACCTCCGAACCCCTTCGGAGGGACCCCTTCGAATCAGAGGATAAAATCTGTCAATCACTCATCACAGACTCCGAAACCAACCCTTGGTTTCTCACCTCTACCTTGAGACAAAATAGAAGAGAGGCGATGATAAAGAAGAAGGAGATACAAGGTGATAATAATGGAGGAGAGCAAGCAATAAAATTTGGTGAAGCAATGGTAATAACTATGTACCATTTATTGAAGCATTTCAATACTGATGAGCTCATGGTCGGGTGGAGCATGAAGTAACCATGGTGGCCATAGAGTAGATCTTATAGTGATGCCGACCACCATCGATAGAGCTCGAGATGAGAATGGTAAATATCAAGTAGAGAGAGCAAGGGAGGGAAGTTATAGAATGGTTGAGAGTAAAGACTAAAGAGAGGAGGCATGGCTTTATAATAACGCGTGTATGTTTTTGGGCTAGTGTTCTTTTGCCCACCCAAATTTTCAAAAAATTTCGTATGTGTCGGTATTTATTGACAGGTCTAGATATTCACATGTCACTAAAGGCAGGTATTTAGTGTTGGGTCTCACACGTGTCACTAAAGATAGGTCTTAGTGATGGGTCTCAACTTTCCCATCAGTAAAGATTAGTTTAGAATTTTAGTAACTCATTAGTGATGGACATCATTGAGACTGAGAAACCAAGGGTTGGTTTCGGAGTCTGTGATGAGTGATTGAGAGGCTTTTACCCTCTGTTTTGAAGGGGTACCTCCGAAGGGGTTCGGAGGTTGGTTCTCCGAAGGGGACTTCGGAAGCTGTTTCACCGAAGGGTTCCGTGGGTTTTGTTGCTGTAGCTGTTGCAGCGGGGTGTGCCTGTCGGAGGGGTCCGACATTACACGAGGACTGGGTTGTACTGAAGGTCTCGGTACTTTGGGCGGTACACCGGAGTGTGTGCCAAAGGTTGCTAACCCGGAGAGGTCTCCGGAGTACTGGAAACACTTGTCTGCTTGTCTGTGGTGCGCAGGGGACTTCGGAGGTGACGGACAGTTCGCAGCAGGTGAACCTGGGTCAAGCGGGAGGCTTGATGCCAGGAGAGCGGGGAGCTCCGTCACGGTGGCTGCGAAGGGGTCTAGGTCGGACCTCAGGTCGAGGTGCACCAGGAGAAGGCAGTAAGTGCGGAGCGTGGCTCCGAGTGAAGGTACTCAGAGACAAAGTCCTCGGAAGCGAGGCACTTCGAAGGGTACTCCGGATGGAGTGACTTCGGAGTATGGTGGATCAAGTCCTCAGCAGAGGCAAGGTGTTCGAAGTGTGCTCCAGATGGAGACACTCGAAGGTACCCGACGAAGGTCTCAGAAGTCGAGGTGCATCGAAGGCATGGTCCGGGTGAGGCTCGTCGAGGAGTGTGCTCGGGGAGAGACACTGCGACGAAGTGCTCATGGAATGCTTCATGCGGAGGCCTTGGACGAAGGAGGGACTTCGAAGGGTGGTACTCCGAAGGTGGGGCATCGGAGTGAAGCAGGCTTCGGAGCAAGGCTGGCTCCGGAGCGAGGATGACTTGTGGTACTTCGGCCATGCATGGCTTCGGTACACGAACTGACGGAGTTCGAGCTGGAGAAGCTGCGAAGCCGTGGTGGTCCACTCCGAAGGTGTTGGTGCGAAGGCCCAAGGGCTTTGACGGCTTCGGCTCAAAACCGTCATTGTATCGGAGGCATACTTCGGTGAAGCGAAGGCCATCAGGCTCAAGGCTTCTCACCGAAGCTACCGCACCCCTCGCGTGCGAAGGGGGGCTCTAGAAAAGTCAAAGACTGTAAAGGCTGACAATGTCGGCTCTGCAAAAAGCTAACGATGTCCCCTCTGCAAAGCTGACAGAGAAGCCTCCAAATAAAGTTGACTACCTTTTGTACCCCTCTGTTTTGATGAGACAAACCATTGTAAACCCTAGGGGCAAAGGAGTCAATTCACTTGGGTGAATAGTGGCTATAAATAGTGGAGCTGGGTAGGTAACATTTAACACTTTGAGCATTTACTGTTGAGCTCCTGTACCAGCCACCACACGTTGTATTCACCCTGTGAGTTCATTTATTGTGTTCCTTGTTCAAGCAGCGAAGCCCTGCTTCTGTGTCGTTTCTGCTTGAGCTTGTTTGCATACCTCGCTAGTTGTAGTGCACCGAAGCCTGTCTAGGCGAAGTGTGTATTGTGCGAAGTGTGCTTTTTAGTGTGCGATTTGCTCTGTGTAACTGGAGGCTAGACCTCGTTGTTTACTAGCGAAGTCCTGATCGAAGCCCGAATCTTTTCCCGTGTTTAACCCCCTAGCGAAGTCTGTTAGTGTGCGTTTAGACCCTCGAAGTACGAAGCCCAGCACCAGTTGCTGTCGCTAAGTATTTGGTCGAAGTCCTTAGAGGATAGTCCACTCATGCGAAGGGTGAAGTGTGAAGCCTGCTCGAAGCACCCTGTGTGCAGAGCCTGCACTGACTTAGCAGAGTTGTTTTTCGGGGTTGTGGGTGGAGCGAAGTCTGCTTGACTTCGGACTTTTACTCCTTGCGAAGCCTGTGTTCGGAGCCATCAAATACCTCCGAACCTGAACTTCGAAGGTTGTGTCCGAAGCCTGTTCCGCAGTAGACTGAATTAAAACAGAAGGCTATTTTTAGCCTGAAATTTTAAAAGCTCCCATTCACCCCCCCTCTGGTCGCCGTTTCCGGTCCAACAGAGACCCGTCACTAAAGCTACGTCACTAAAGGTCATTTGTGTAGTAGTGTGTGCTCATATAAGCCGTCGATCTTACATTTTCCTCAAGTGATGGGAATGTTGACACAAAGACATGCCCCCGCACTTGGGCCGGTTCGATGATCCAAAAATGTCACAAAACGTTGTCGTCGCGTTCCGACAATCCTTAAACTGTGGTAAGGGAACAACGGAGTCGCCAAGAAATCAAATAATATTATTCTAAAATTATTCAATTAACCGAAGTGTTGGAAAGATAACTGAAAACGATAATCGACCTGACTAAACCCAACCGGACAGAACAGGGTCGAACCTAAAATAAACAAAATCGAACCGAGACCTAAAAAGCGGTCAGACCGGCCAGGGGTCCGGTCAAACCGATGCTATACCGCCGGTCGGACTGGCGGTGCAAAGGTTTGGCCGAAGGTGGCTTCGGCCTGGGCTGCAAAGTGATCACCGAAGGTCACCCTTCGGCTAGTCGGACTGAGGTTATTCCTCTGGACAGACCGCGGGTGATCGAAGGGGTCAAGGTTACTTAGTTGCGAGGTTACCTCCGCTACGAAGTATCCTCCAGCATGAAGGGTTTGGTCAGACCGAAAATGACACGTCGGTCAGACCGGCTGTTGCCGGCAATAAGGATGATGGATCCGGCACACGTCGGTCTGACCGACAATGCCAGATCAGAATGCCTAAGTGCTCCGGTGACCGTCTTGCCGTGGATATCTTGCCACCAAAGTTCTTGGTGAAGAGTATGAAGAATAACACACTGCAAAACACCAAAAAAACCAGGGGTAATTTGGCCAAGGGACTGAATTACCGGTAAAAACCGATAAAACAAATAGAAATCCATTACGTGGACGAAATGAACGATTCACGAGCGAACCGACAAGGACTTACCGTGATTATGTCGCGGCGGACGGATGGTTTACATCGCAAACCAGCAAAGATGTACGTGCTAGGCTAAAACTAGGGCAAAGAAAGTAAAATGTGATTCAAGGTAGATAATAGATTGGATCTATTAGGGTTTTGGGGGCTCCTTGAATCGGCCTTGCCTCTATTTATAGAGGTTGGGCATGACGTCCTGGGCTTCTAATTGGAGTTATGCACGAGTCCAAGTCCTCAAAATCAATTAGGGATAAAAAATACCCCGAAATCATCTAATTGGACTCGGACACAAACTTATCCGGTCTGACCGAGCCTATGGCTGGTCTGACCGAAGTGGTGCCGGTTAGACCAGCCTGTGCTAGGAATTTGGCATATTTCCGGTTAAGTTATCAAAATTTGATATTTCGACAACCTTAACCATTAATGCCACTTTTTGCTATCAACACATGCCCCCCTGCGTTTTGGCCAACTTGAGTAGGTCAAAAGCACAACGAGCTAGGGGAGATTTCGACACTTCAAGCGTTTTGCCACACACTTGGTAAGTACCTTTTCAAATACCTACCATTCAAAGCCCTACAAAATCGCTCTCCTTGAAGTGACTCTAGCAAATACGCATTACCTGGAGCGATTTCAATAACTCTAAAAGGACCTTCCCAACTAGGCGACCATTTGCCAAATTTTGGGCTCTTCGTGCCTAAAGGCAAAATCATCTTCCAAACCAAGTCACCAACTTGAAATGATTTTGCTCTTACTTTCTTATTATAAGCTCTAGCCACTCTTCTTCTGTCGCTTTCTATTGCTTCTAGAGCTCTCAACCTCTTATTGGTCATTTCTTCTACATTATCATTCAAAAGAGTTTCGTACTCATCGATTGATAAGCCATCTTGTTTAAGTAACCTTAAAGAGCCAAGATTTACCTCCATGGGTAAAATGGCTTCTTGTCCATACACTAACTCATATGGATTTACCTTGGTGGCACCATGCTTTGCAACTCTACATGCCCATAATGCTTCAAAAAGCACTTCATGCCACCTTTTAGGAAACTCTTCAATTTTTTTCTTAATGAGCTTGATCACAGTTTTATTACTAGACTCGGCCTGACCATTGGCCTGAGCATAGTATGGTGAAGAGTTTACCAACTTTATACCATAAGATTCGGCAAAATCACATACTTCTTTTGAAATAAATGAAGCACCCTGATCTGTAGTAAGAGTTTGAGGAATACCGAATCTATGTATAATGTGCTTCAGGATGAAATCAATTACCTTGTTTTGCATCATTTTCTTGAGAGGCACAGCTTCGGTCCACTTGGTGAAGTAGTCTGTAGCCATCAACAAGAACTAATGCCCTTTTGAAGAGGAAAGATAAATCTGGCCGATGAAGTCTAAGGCCCAACCTTGGAATGGCCATGGTTTGATAATGGGGTTAAGTAAAGATGCAGGAGCCAACTGAACATTACCAAACCTTTGACAAGCTTCACATCCCCTATAATACTTAAAACAGTCCTCACTCATAGTCGGCCAATAAAACCCCACTCTTTTGACCATCCAACTCATTTTCTAGGCCGACTAGTGGGTACCACAAAGACCTTCATGTACTTCACCTACAGCAAGTCTAGATTGATCAGCATTCAAACATCTGAAAAGTACTCCATCAACAGTTCGGCGATACAACTCATCATCGAGTAGCACAATTTTAAACGCTTGCCGCCGAACTTTCCGATCGACCCACCTGCTAGGATCTTTCAAATATTGAATAATCGGAATCCTCCAATCATCCCCATAACTTTTTGAAATTCTCGCCAAATATTTGTTTGAATTGGCGCTTAAATTACAAACCCTTGCTTGCCCCCCATGTCCTAAACTTTCCTGATGCATGTCGGTCAGACCGAATGTTTTCAGTCAGCCAGCACGTGGCGGTCAGACCGGCCTGGTAGGGCCAGTCAAACCGACTAGACACCTGCGGTCGGACCAACCATATCAGGCCGGTCAGACCAAAATGCTCTGACTCGCATGGTAAATTAAAGTCAAGCATTGGTTTTTCTTGTGCGAAAAATTTACCTCTTTTAATTTGGTAACCAGATGCTTGTTGAGTCAAGTCATTTGCTACTGAATTGGCTTCTCTAGACACGTGTGAAATCTCAAAATCATCGAGAGTAGCAATTATGTCTAGACATTTATCCAAGTAGCTATTTAGCAAACCATTAAAACATTGAGCAAGTCTAGCCGCTTGTTAAACTACTAATAGCGAATCACCATATGCATGAACATATTTAATACCCATAGAGCTTAGCAATTCAAGTCCTAACAACAAAGCTTCATATTCGGCTTGATTATTAGTACATGGGAATTCTAATTGGACCAAGGTTTCAAAACTCACACCGTTGGGCGATATGAACACAACTCCCACACCTTGGCCAGTGTTGCAAGCCAAACCATCAAAGTAAAGTTTCTATGGTATTACCTCAATCAAAGCAGCGTCACTACTCCAATTGACGTCTACATGGTGATCCACTATAAAATTGGCGACAATTTGGCCTTTCATAGCTTTTAAAGGTTCATAAGCCAAATCATACTCGGTTAAAGCGTAAGCCCACTTTCTGATTCTCCCACTTAGAATCGGATTTTGCAACATGTACTTTATGACATCGGTTCGACAAGTGACAATACATGTGCTAGATAAAAGATAGTGTCGAAGCTTGGTACATGTATAATAAAGCGATAAACATAAACGTTCTAGAAACACGTACCTTGTTTCAACATCCAATAGGTAGTGGCTTAAGAAAGTGATGATGTACTCTTTTCCCTCCACTTCCTGAGTTAGCACAGCCCTTATCACGCCTTCTTCTGTAGCAACATATAGCCGAAATGGAATCCCGACTTTTGGTGCTCTAACCACATGCGGTGATGACAAGCACTCTTTAATCTTCTCAAAAGCGCGTTGTTGACTTGCCCCCAAGTGAACTCGGCTTCGTTCTTTAGCCAAAGTATAGGGACAAAAGCATCAATCTTTCCAGATAAGTTAGATATAAAGCGACGCAAATAATTAACCTTGCCTAGCAGCTTTTGCATGTCTCTCTTGCATGTCGGCGCTTCACAGTTCCTAATATTCTCAAGCCTCTTGGGATCAATCTCAATACCTCTCTCATGGATCATGAATCCCAAGAACTTGCCCGCCGACACGCCAAAAGCACACTTAAGCGGGTTCATTTTTAGGCCATACTGATGCATCCTATCAAAAGCAACATTCAAATCGGCTAAATGGTTTCCCATAACATCTGATTTGACTACAACGTCATCGATGTAGACCTCTAGAATAACTCCTAGCAAGTCATGAAAGATCAAGTTCATAGCACGTTGATATATAGTGCCAGCATTCTTTAAACCAAATGTCATAACAACCCACTCAAACAAGCCGACAAAACTAGGGCATCGAAAGGCTGTCTTGTAGACGTCCTATTTGGCCATAAAGATCTGATTATAACCAGTGTTGCCATCAAGAAAACTAAGTACCTTGTGTCTTGAAGCGTCATTGATCAGCGTGTCGGCTATCGGCATGGGGTACTCATCCTTCGGAGTGGCCTTGTTCAAGTCCCTGAAATCAATACACACACGAATCTTGCCACTCCCTTTCTTCTCTACAGGCACAATGTTAGTGACCCATTCGACATACCTGCATGGCCTAATAAACTCAGCTTTAAGTAACCGCTCTATCTCTTCTTTAACTCGGTCATACATGACCAAATTAAAGCGATGGGGGGATGTTTATAAGGCCTAAACCTAGGTTTGATAGGCAGCCGATGCTCCATGAGCTCACGGCTAAGTCCCGGCATCTCGCTATACTCCCATGTGAAGCAATCGACATACGACCAAAGTAACTTTATTACTTCGGCCTTTTCATCAGTCTACAATTTTTTGTTTATAAAGGTCGGCCTTAGAATCCTACCATTTCCTATATCGACCTCTTCTAGGGGATCAACCGATGAAAAGCCTTGACCTAACTTTTCTACTTCACTAAAATCTTCAATGGCTTCGATAATATCATCTTTAGAAGACCGATAATTCTCCACGCGAGACTTCATCCAATCAAGATTAATTGTACTAGACATGACTACTAGTTCAGAGATAGATGTGCTACACTAGCCGACTTTACAGACACGGGAACAAAACATCCCTCAAACACGCTGACAAATTCGTAATCCGAGAGATCTCTACCTGACAGACACTCTACCTTATCATGGACGGTGTCAATAGACACATCGGCCAAAGCAACCTAGGCCAAAGTATCAGTTGGTGCAACCTCCACATCGTCGCCGACCCACTGGATCAAGCACTGATGCAAAGTAGATGGAATACAGTAATTTGCGTGAATCCAATCACGCCCAAGTAGTACACTATAGTTAACTTGCACATCGACGACGAAGAATGCCATCGACAACATCTTGTTGCCCACCGCCAGCTCTAGAGAAAAGTACACACTTTGCCTCAGAGCTCTCGCCGTTGAAGCCGTTGAGCGTCAGATTAGTTCTCATAAAGTCATCTTCATTTTTGCCGAGCTTCTTCAATAGAGAGTACAGAATCAGGTTGATTGTGGCGCCTCCATCTATAAGCATCCTCAAGATCGGCTTTCCGTCGATGTGCCCCTTGACATAGAGAGGCTTCAAGTGATGAGTCGTATCCTCGGGCTTCTCAAAAATAGCCTCCTACGGGTCGAGGTTCAACTGAGTGACCTCGGCCTCATCTTGTGGAAGAGCAAACTCAGCGGACAGTGTGACGACGTTTACGTCCATCGCCTCAGGAGGGAGCCCCTCAGAGATGGGCATGTAATCATCGTCCATCAAATCATCCTCGTCGTCGCTACAGTGGGAGCTGGGTTGTTTACGGCAACCGGCTTTAGCTTTCATACCTGTCTTGCTGCTGGTCGGGGACGGATCTCCTCGAATACGGCGTCTCGCTCATCCTCATCTTTCTTTTCGTGCATCTCCTGGGCCCGAAGGCGTTTTAGTTGTCTTTGCTGGGACTTGGTCATACCCGGTGGTGCCCACGCTGGCTGCAGCTTAGTGTCGGGCGCTACAACTTTTCTCCTAGAGTTTTTGGCCAAATGGGAATTGCCCTAATCGGCCTCGGCAGTTTTACGCTTAGGGGAGTTTCGTTCTTGCCTCCTGTCGGTCGGACCGGCCTTACCGGGCCGGTCTGACCGACTGGTGTCGGTATCCTGTACAGGGCCAATCGGACCGGCAACAGTAGGCCGGTTAGACTGAAGTGGCAAGGACGGTCTGACCAACCCTAGGGCTACGGTCAAACCGGCCATCTCCTTGGGTGGCTTCGACGGTTCGACTCCGCCTTGCCCCTCGAGGGTCCCCTTAGGGATTGGGATGTCCTGGGACCCCACCTTGACGATGATAGATTCAGAGTGTGTCTCCCGACGTCCTCGTGGTGTGATGGATGGCCTAGAGAAGACGTCGCCATTTGGAGCACCCATCTGACCCTGCATGTCATAAAATCCGGGTGGCATAAATGGAGCAATATAATATGGGGTAGGGTACCCGGGAGGCAGAATGTAACACGGTGGCCACTGTGCCATGGACCAATGGTATGGTGGAGGAAGTAGTGGATCCAATGGCTTCGCCCATCGTGGGCCAAACTCAATTTTTCGGGGAGGGCTCGGCCTCACTGGAGGTCTTGGTCGGGCATTTGCCTTCTCAGCCCTCTTCTGGTGCTTCTGGAGTAGCATGTCGTAGTCACCTTCGGCTTCTTGCGGTTCACATACAAAGATGATGCGTTGGTGTTCACTTTCCACACTCCTACCTCGGGGTTCTTTGGCACGAGCATGTGTGGGCGTGGCTCCTCGATCATGACCTCCTTCCCTTCAGTGGACTCGTCCTGCTTGGGCCAAATCAACACCTTCTTCCCATCAAGATCAGTAGTGTTTACGAGGAAAGGGTCCTAGTCGAGCTTCATCTTGGGATTTGTATCCAATTTCAACCATCCTTCTATGGCCGATTGAACCTACTGATGAAAAACATTGCAATCGTTAGTTGAATGGGAATGAGAATCATGCCACTTACAAAAAATCAAATATCTTATCGCATTTGGTCACATCAAAAGAATACTTCACCTCGCTGGGCCGACTCTTGGTTGGAGATGGCTGTAACTCAGTGCAAGTGATGGGCTTGGCCTTGCTGGACCAAGTCCACTCTGCGGTGTACATATCGGCCGAGTCATCCTCGCTCTCCAATGATTCCTCATCGGAGTGCTCCATGACGTGCACCTCGGCCTTGGGTTTGTTAAATGTTTTGGTGAATCTTCTACTTTTGGCTCGGCTTTCCTGAACCAGAGCCTTCTGCAGCACTTGACTAACATCGAAGAAATCCTAGCCATCTAGTTTCTCTTTAAGTTCAGAGTGGAGACCGTTAAAAGCTAGGTCGGCCAAGTCTCTATCGGAGATGTTCAAAGTGAAACATCGGTTTCTAGATTCCCTAAAACGTTTAACGTACTTGGAGACACTCTCATTAGTCTTCTGTCTAACCGATGTCAAGTGTGACAGTCTAAGCTCAGTCTCGCTAGTATACAAATAATCATGGAACTTCTGCTCCAATTGGACCCAAGTCTGGATGCAGTTTGGCGGTAACGTCGAAAATCAAGTGAAAGCGGTGCCAGAAAGCGATAGAGAAAACAACCTAAGTTTCAAAGTATCTGACCCACTAGCTTCGCCACACTACGCCAAGAACTGACCTAGGTGCTCTAGGGTGGTTTTGCTACCTTCACCATCAAATTTTGTAAACTCGGGCACCCTAAAGCCTCGTGGGTATGGGATGGTGTCGAAGTAATCAGGGTACGACTTTTGATAAACCCTACCTCGTCCTCTGGGCGTCCATCCCGCAACCTCTCAAAATAGTGCGTGAATCTGCTCGTCAAGGTCGTCTAAGCCTCATGCTTGCATGCATCTCTCATGTGGGGGCGTGACACATGATGGTAAATAATGGTGTCGATCGCGCGGCTCCTCCTCTCATAGTGGCTCACGATATGGGACAAGATCAGGCCTATGCGGGTGTGCAGGAACAGGAGGTACGGGCAGCGCGGGGAGAGGTGGTGCAGGCGTGGGCTACGGTGGAAGCGCATAATATGCGGCAGGAATAGTTTGACCGGACATAGGGCCGGTCTAACCGAGGGCATAATGGCCGGTCGAATCGGCCTGATGGCCGGTCTGACCGACTGTTGTCGCTTGAGTAATTCGGCACATGTTGGTCTGACTGGCCCAAGGGCCGGTCTGACCGACAGGGTCATGTAGGACCTTAGCCATAGGTGGTGCGGCCGAGGACGTGATGACCTTTCCATTACTCCCATCGGTTCTACTGTATATGTGGTGAACAAGGGGTACACTAGCTATTGGAGTGGGAGAAACAACCTCGGAAAAGCCGAATCTCCTAAACATCGCCTCCATCTCCATGTCTAGTTTTGTGTCAACCATGGCTTCTACGCGGTTTGCAAAGGTAGCACTAATGGCCTGTTCATCGGTGCTGGCTATCTTTTGCTAGAGGTCCTGGGAGGACATTCAAGGAGATGATGGTGTTACCTTAGTTCCGGAGATGCCGGGGATGTCGCCGTCGTGCTTGATGAAGCCCCCTTGGGTCTTGGTGAAGTGGCTAAGAAAAAGGGTGTGCAACTCCCTTGTCCTAGCCTCGAGCTCTGCCCTATCCCTCTCAGAGAGGTCCTCAACGGTAGGCACGATTATGTTGCCATCGTCAATCTCTAAGCTTCCCACCGGATCCATTGGCGTCGAGAGCCCTACTGACGTAGAGGTAGCAGGTGTAACCGCTGCCGATGTAGATGTGCTTGGCATGTCAGTCCCCATCGGAGTCACCAAAAAGTGTGTTGACATGAAAATGTGCCACCGCACTTGGGCAGGTTCGACGATCCAAAAATGTCATGAAACATTGACGTCGTGTTCCGACAATCCTTAAACCGTGGTAAGGGAACAACGGAGTCACCAGGCAATCAAATAATATTAGTCTAAAATTACTCAATTAACCGAAGTGTTGGAAAGATAACTTGTTGGCGTAAAAGATTACGCTAACAGGTTCTCTAAGATTAAGAACTAACAAACAATGAGTTTATGAAGTGAACTATCTCAAGCCTTCGAATAGGATAATAGCTCGAAGTAGTTCGAAGTTATGTATTGAATATCTGAGTATTCGATGCCTATTATAGGGTGAGAAGGGGGGTATTTATAGGTAAAAACTCTAAGGAAAAGACCTTTTTACCCCTCAATTACAACCGACATAGTGGAAACTATTCGGTACCTCGAATAGGGCTAAAATAGTAAAATGTATTCGAAGAAGATAGATAAGGCAGACGTCCCATCAATCTTGTTGTTTCCCACTGTACAGACGGAGCCTTTGGAGGGTACCTTCGAACTGGGGTTCGGAGGACCCTTCGGCTCAGAAACTTCATCAACTTGGGGGCAAGCTTCTGTCCTAAAGCTGCATAAATTGTATTTGCCTTTTGATCTTAATGGCCCTAGGGATGAAGTATTTCCCCCCAACATAACTGAAAACGATAATCGACCTGACTAAACCAAACCGTCCAGAACAAGGCCGGTTGGACCGAGACCTAAAAGGCAGACAGACTAGCTAGGGGTCCGGTCAGACCGATGCTATGCCACCGGTCAGACCTGTGGTGCAAAGGTTTGGCCGAAGGGGGCTTCGGCCTGGGCTGCAAAGTGCTCACCAAAGGTCACCCTTCGGCCGATCGGACTGAGGTTATTCCTCTAGTCAGACCGCGGGTGGCCGAAGTGGTTAAGGGAACTTCGGTACGAGGTTAGATCCACTACGAAGTAGCCTTAGATGCGAATGGTTCAGTCAGACCGATAGTGACACGTCGGTCATACTAGCTGTTGCCGGCAACAGGGATGACGGATCCGGCACACGTCGGTCAGACCGGCCAGGCAACGTCGGTCTAATCGACAATGCTAGATCAGAACACCTAAGTGCTCTGGCGACCGTCTTGCCGTGGATATCTTGCCACCAAAGTTCTTGGCGAAGAGTATGAAGAATAACACACTGCAAAACACCAAAAAAACAAGGGTAATTCGGCCAAGGGACCGAATTACTGGTAAAAACCGATAAAACAAATAGAAATCTGTTACGTGGATGAAACGGATGATTCACGAGCGAACCGACAAGGACAAAGAAAGTAAAATGCGATTCAAGGTAGATAATAGATTGGATCTATTAGGGTTTTGGGGTCTTCTTGAATCGGCCTTGCCTCTATTTATAGAGGTTGGGCATGATGTCCTGGGCTTCTAATTGGAGTTGTGCACGAGTCCAAGTCCTCAAAAATCAATTAGGGATAAAAAATACCCCAAAATCATCTAATTGGACTTGGACACAGATTTGGCCGGTCTGACTGAGCCTATGGCTGGTCAGACCGAAGTGGTGCTGGTCAAACCGACGGTACATGGCTGGTTAGACCGGCCTGTGCCAAGAATTTGGCATATTTTTGGTTAAGTTACCAAAATTTGATATTTCGACAACCTTAACCATTAATGCCACTTTTTTCTATCAACAGGGAAGACATCTTAGATGAGTTTGTTTATAGAATCTTCAATGTATGTATAAGCAATCACAATATCTTTTGGAAAAATGACATAATTATTCCTGATTGTTTGCTCAGTTTCATTCCCAATTCTAAGGAGGTATTTTGAAAACCATGAGTCATATTGAGTCCTCATGTTACGTGACAATCATATTTTCCTTATGTTTTCTCATAAAGAAGATATCAACAATGTAGCGTCAGTTAACTGTGCTCGTGTCCCCCGTGTTATGAATGGAAACACCAGTCTAAAAGCGCCACAAAATGTCATAACCTTTTCACCAAATGGCAAAGAACAATTCATAATATCTTATAGGAACCTATCAAGGCACTCAATCGTTCGACGATTTATCATCGCAACTTCATCCCGAATAATCAAGGACACCCTACGAAGCAACTTAGTGGTCCCACTTTTCTTTGTGAAATTACACATGCTATTGTTGTTAAGCTTAATTGGAATCTTGAACCTTGACTGTGATGTGCATCCTCTAGGTAATATCGATGCTATTATACCAGAAGTCGCGGTTGCAATAGCTATCAATCTCTTTGATCACATTGTAACACATTGATTTTTGTTAGGCATTAAAATAAAAAAATAAATTAATAAATGAATTTCAAGAAAATGATTTAGTGTAATTCGATAAATAACGAAGCTAAAATATGGACGTAAAATTTTCGTTTAAAAATAAATCGTGGTGAGAATATTTTTCTCTAAATTCTCTTTGCTCTAAATTGCGTCCCAAAAATTTTCTAAAATTTTTGGTACAAAGGAATTAATTAAGATATAATATATATAATTTTATCATAAAAACTCTAACATTAATTAATAAAATATGCTTTAACACGAATGTTGTGTGAATAAAATATATGAAAAATCATTTCAATTAAAAATAATATAAAACCAAATAAAATTTCAAGTTTGAATCCTCATCCTCAACCATATCCCCTTTCCCGTCGTAAATATGGAGGAATCAATTACCTCTTTTCATTCGCAAAGTTGAAATCCCCTTTTCAACTGCGTGGTTAAGTGATATGAAAAATCCCTTTTCAAATCCTTTTTGTATTTTAAATCCCAAAATAAATTCAAATCATTGATTTTGTGTTCAAGTTCGGAATTCTTAATTTTGACGTGAATACGAAATCTCTCAATTTTTTGAACCGTCGATTATTCTCTAAAATATTCGTGAGTTATTTTTTTTGAAATCCCAAATCCCTAAATTTATTCCTAATACAAATATTTGTAAACTTTTCACTCTTTTCTCAAAAATCCAAATCCAAATTTTTAGGAAAATAGTTTTCCTAATATTTTTCGTTCTTTTATTTTTCCCTTTTCTCTTTCTACATTTTCTTTTCCCGTTTTTCTCTTTCCTCCTTTTCTTTTTTGCTTCTCTCTTCCTATTTCTTCCTCGCTACACGCACTCTTCTTCTTCTTCCTCCTTCTCTTCCTCCTCTCCCCATTTCTCTTCCCCTCTTTCTCCTTAGGCGCCTCCTCCTGAGCCCGCCCAACCTGACCACCTGCCCCTCTGGCACCAGCCCACGCCACTCGACTCGCCCCCGTGCATAGTCACCGCGCCTCTAACCGGCCACCCAAGGTCCTCGGCGGCGCCCGAATTTTCCGGCCATCTCAACCATCCCCTCTATAAAGCCGTCACCCTCTCTTCCCCACCGTAGCCCTGCCTCCTCTATTCGCTAAGACGATAAGCAACACAATGCTCCTTTCCTCCTGCGAACTGCTGCCCTGTCCTTCCCCCTGCTCGCAGCACCCAACCACCATCGCCCCTCCACAGCCCTCGAGGGTTACGCGGAAATAGAAACAAATTTTTTTAACGGAAACATAAATGAAATATATACGAAAATGGAATATTCCACGTGACAAAAATGGAAAGTTTCATTTTCATAGTTTTTTTATTACACTATATAGAATATTAGCTTTTACTTTCTGCATTATATAAAAGTTTAAACTATATTCTATTCATAAAATGTTAAACAATTTAATTTAAATTAATACATAATATATATTCATTACAACTAAATAAAACTTATTTTTACTTTATTATATGTATTTATTATTTATCACCGGGAAAGTTATCACCGGGCTCGGTGCTTTCGTCTCCGCAGTCTTCACGTCTTGGGCGGATGTGGTGGGGAACGAAGTGGACCTCTGGAGCTGTCCTTATTTCAATCGGGCATACTCTTTGAAATACGTCATTAGTTGGGCCACCGATGCAATGGGCTTCCGATAAAGCTTGTCGAGGAGGTCCATGTTGGTCACACACTCACACGCGGCATCCACAACAGATGAGGTGGAGAGCCCTTTGATCTAGGACTTCGTGTGAGCGAAGTGCTTGAAGTACTGTCGCAAGGTCTCTCCGGGCTGCTGCTTCACTTAGAAGAGGCTCCCCGTGGACATTGGGGCCACGAAGGTCCCTTAGAAGTTATTTACAAACTTCTTTTTCAACTGCTCCGAAGATTTATTTCGACTCAGGCTTCAAGGACCAGAACCACCGAAGGGCCACCCCTTAGAGAGCAAGAGGGAAACACTTAGCCATGGTGTCTCGAACCCCTCCGTTGGCTTCTATTGCGAGCGCGTATGATCGAGAAAATTCTCCGGGGTCAGCTTCCCTAGAATACTTTGGGAGCTTCGCTGCTCAACACCTGGGGTCAAAGCGCACTTTCTATAGGTCGGGGTGCAGTGGAGATTCCTCATCGAAGGAGTCATTCTGACTGCTCCTCCGAACTTTGGGGGTTTCAAGCTCAAGGACTGCGACGGCTTCGGGCAGCACCACCGATCTTCTGGCTTCGTCTAGAGGAGGGAGCTGGTTTGTGGCCGCCTACTGCCACCTTTGCAACTCTGCTTTTAATTGAGCCATTTCAATGGCCATAATGTCGGAGGGCCATCCGCTCCCTCCGGGGGTCTCTCCGGGGTCTTGGGATCTGACAACGTTAGTATGAAGTACAGTCGGGATCATGGAAGGGTCTCCGTATCAAGGAGATCTAGAGGCTATTTCAGGGATCGGGAGTGGAGGAGCTGCGGGGTTCCTGAAGAACTTGAAGTCCCTAGCCTGAAGATTCGAGAGGATCTCCGAGGGGGACTAAGGCCTACGCTTCGCTTTGGAGGCATGACTTTTGAAAGGGATTGGTAGAGATTATATAGTTTTTGTACTAGGTTTCCCATGGACGGCGCAAACTATTGGCGTAAAAGATTGCGCTAATAGGTTTGAATAACCTCGAAGGGTTATTAAGTGGAAAGATTATTTACGAACTGTTCCTAACCTCCGAGATGGATAATAGCCGAGAACAGTTCAAAGTGTCTATTCCTTATCTCTTGATTCAATACCCATACCTCAATAAAGAGGGGGTATTTATAAGCAAAAAAGTACAAGGAGAAGACCATTTTACACTCTAATTACAACTGTCATAGAGGACACTGTTATTTGACCTTCGTAGAGCTAACAAGGTAAAAAGGTCGTGTGAACACTTAGATAAAGCAGATGTCTAATCTGTCTTGACGGCGCTCCTTCAGGAGAGGACCCTTTGGTGAGTTCTCCTTGGCCGAAGCCTCGCTGAACCCTTTGGCTTGCGACCTTTCGGAAAAGCTTTCTCCAGCGGAGCCTTATCGATCGTTGACATCTTCAAGGAGTGAAGCTTAGGCTCCTTTTTACTACGTGGATGGAAGTTTTTCCCCAAACACACGTATTTTTAACAATTGACAAAATTAAGAGATATTCAATTCATTTTTATCTGTAGCAGGCATGTGTGTTTAGCTAATGCAAGCAAAGTATCATTTAAAAAACTCTCATGGCCATTCATGGTGCGGCAAATTCTAAATGCTGCTGTAATCGATGGAGGAAGACTACAACAAATAATATTAAAAAAACTATTTCATCAAATGCTCTGCGTGCACAACGTAAGATTGCCAAAGCCAATAATAAGCAATAAACTATCCAGTGATCTAATAAGCACGAAAGTGCACTTCCTAATTGCCAACTCCTAAAACTGGATTAGTGGATTTAGCGTTGGTTGACTTGAGTTACACGACGTTAGAATGGGACGTGAGTACGATCCCATTAAAACTCGAGTTTGGGGTTGTCAGTTGGCCAAGCCTACTAGCATCCGGCGAGACGCCCAACACCACGTTTCTTGACAGCCGGACAGCCGGTCATCTCGCCTAGCCTCTTTCCGCTCACCTTGGCGGCACCGGATGCCCGGATAGCTTGAGCTCCGTTCCCCAGCTCTGTTGTCGGAGGAGCACGGCCGCCTCGCCATGGCTTGTCGACGATGGACAGGCGGAAGGCGGTGATCGAGCCTGGGGGATGGACGATGGAGGAAGCGTTGTGAGGGCGGCAGAAGTCATCGTACGTCGGCGGCGGCGATCAAGCCAGTTAAATCCATTATACTAATTATCATCTATTCAATAACGATATCGTCAATTTGTCGTCCTACCACCGAGCGTGCATTCAGTATTTCTGCAATATAGAATGCATCTCCGGTAAACAATTTCGGACCTATTTAAATTTACCAAAAAATATTGACAATTAGTGAAAAATCATACAAAAATTGTAGTCTTTTTCAACATATACAAAATTTCAAAATTCGGGTCCTCACCAAAATTATTCTTCAAACATATATAATGATATATTGTAGTACCATGCTTCCAACTAAATAGTTTGGTAAAGTAAATATTTTCAATTACCATACAACAATTTTGTAAAGTAAAATATCATTTTTTTACCACATCTTTTTTTATAACGATTTAAAATACAAATATCTTTTTATGATATTTGTTAAGGACTCAATATAAAATTACATGAAACAATATATATATATATATATATATATATATATATATATATATATATATATATATATCACTATGACGAAGGCGGCGCGCAATCGGGGGTTGAGCAGCCAGTACTACGGCCTCCGCTCGGCATCGGCGATCCGGGCCTCGACCCATCACGCCCGCCGAGCATCCTCCTGCTCCATCCGTATTCGCCGGCAACAGCGCAGCTCGCATGCATCACCACAATAAGCAGCATGCTCAGGCTCAGCAGTAGCATGAGGCCTGCAGGGCGACGACGGCAAGTAACACTGGACATTGTTGCGCCACTGGACGGCAAGTAACTCTGATTGATCTCCCTCTCTCTTGCTCTTTTGCTTACTCACAAATCACAGTATACATATATATAGTCCCAATGTTGAGCTGGTCGATACACGGTGTGAATGGTCAACACGCACCATGGGCTACTGGCCCTCTCTAACGACCGATATGTGGATCAGCCAGTATGAATTGGTCACGGGTTACCCATTTTTCCACACCAACTCAACATGTCGTTTTCACATATGCTCCTTTTGTTAGTGTTAGAGATAATCTCATATCTACGCCAAGTCGCCAACACCATCAGGAGGAGGCGCTATAAAAACACCCCTTCTTCCTCCCCAAGCCTGAAGGTACCGGAGTTCGCAATTTGGTCCGTACAACGGCGGCAAAAATCTAGAAAAAGAGAGGAGGCTTTGTTTTCATTTCTTTTGAAGGATTTTGTTCTAGGAGGTAAATTCATGCTGAATATAATCTCTATTTTTGTATTTAATCATGTATATAATGAGTTATTAGTATTTTACTAATTTAGGGTTTGTGAATTGAAATTTTCAAATATTCTTCCATTTATAGTGTTTCTTTCTCCCAAATGAACAAATATGACCCTCCTCACAATTATTCATCTCTTGTATACATTTTTACGTCATTATAATCTATTTTTTAATTTGATTTATGATTATAGATCTAGATTTATGTTGTTTGGAGAGAGAAACCAATGTAGTTAATTTATTTAATAATTTTTTCTACTTAATACTATTACTACTTTATAATTAACAAGGTTTACATAGTTTGAATTAAAGCATTTTTAATTAATGTTGTTATGAGAGATAAATCAATATCTTTTTAATTTGTAAATTACTAAAATTAACAATAATGAATTTATTAATATTTTTAAAATAATATGTTTTAGATGGAGCACAGGTCCTGGATGTACTCATCCAACGACGGAGATGTGGTGGCATATTTTAATAGAGTAACTGAATTTACTGAAGCTGCCACACAATATGCTTCCCATCAGAGTGAAGCAGCAATATATTGTTCTTGTAAAGTTTGTAAGAACGAAGTGATGTATCTGTGTTTAGACCATAAAACCATACGATTTCACTTGTCCAAAAATGGCTTCGTGAAGAACAATTATATATGGACAAAACACGGTGAGATGGGTGAAAACCCTCCTGATGATTCTGATGTGCCGAAAGATGCTCATCAACATAGAAGAGATTGTGATCATACATCTGACATAACACGTGATGTTAATCAACATGATGATGATGATGACGCCTTTGATGTGGAGGAACTGATGCGAAATGTTGTGCCTGAGGTGTTGTTGCAGAGAACTAAAACGAAAGGCTACGATAACTTTGAAGCACTTGACAAAGCATCGAAAAACCTTCTTTACGAGGAACGTCATGGTTGCGATAAGCAGTATATTGTGTTTTACACAACTTTTGAGCTTATGAAACTGAAGGCCAGCAATGGATGGTCTGACACAAGTTTATTAGATCTTTTGCAGCTCCTAAAAAAGGTTTTGCTGAAACCCAATGGTCTACCATCTGATACGTACCAAGAAAAAAAGATGATTTGTCCATTGACTTTAGGCGTTCAGAAGATTCATGCATGTCCGAACCACTGTATCCTATATCGAAAAGAGTATGAATTGTTAGAGAGCTGTCCGCAGTGCAACGCAAGTCGATACAAATGTGTAAATGACTGTGTGGAGGACTACAATGACCACCGGAAGAAGAAAAATAGGTTACAGAAGAGGAAGTGGAATGTTATTGCTGATTACGGATATAAGACGGAGAGGAAAGTTCCAGCCTTAGTAATGTGGTACCTACCGGTGATTGATCGCTTGAAACGTATATTCTCGAATCCTAGAGATGCTGAACTATTAATCTGGCATTTCACTGGGTGAAAGAAGGACGAAAAACTTCGGCACCCTGCGGATGCTAGGCAGTGGAAATCATTTGACCTAGCCCATCCAAACTTCTCGGAGGATCCCAAAAATATCAGGATGGGACTTAGCACGGATGGAATAAATCCCTTCGGTGAGATGAGGAACCCACACAGTACGTGGCTAGTCTTTTTGTGCTTATTCAACATTCCATCATGGTTGTGCCATAAAAGAAAGTACCTTATGATTACTACTCTAATTTCCGGTCCAAAACAATCTGGCAATGACATTGATATCTTTCTAGAACCTTTGATGGAGGATATGAAATGTCTATGGGAACATGGTGTACATGTGGGGGATGAGCACAAGAAAGAGCACTTCAATCTAAGAGCCATGATCTTTTGCACCATAGCTGACAACCCAGGGCGTATGTCCCTAACAAGACAGGTTAAAGGAAAGACAACATGTGTAGTGTGTGTGGACCAGACAGAATCTGTGCATCTTCCATCATTCGTTAAGATGATATATATGCGACACCACAGATTTTTACCAAGAAACAACAAATATCAAAGAAATAGGAACCATTTCGACAGTACAATCGAGCTTGGACAGCCGCCACGACATTGAGATGGCAAATTTCTATTTGTAATGGTGAAGAATATCAAAGTTGTTTTCGGAAAGAAGAGGAAGAAATCTGGAAAAAATTTCAAAGAACGCTCCATTTAAAAAGGAGTCAATCTTCGTTAGGTACTTGCCTTATTGGAAGGAGTTGGATATTGGTCATGCTATCGATAAAATGCACGTTGAGAAAAATGTATTCAAAAGCACCATCGGTATTTTGTTAGACATACCGGGCAAGTTAAAAGATGGACTCAAAGTACGAAGGGACCTTCAAACTCTCGGAATTAGACACGAGCTTCACCCACAAGAAAGGGCCAATGGAAAAATTTTCCTTCCGGTTGCTAGCTATAACCTCACAATTGACGAGAAAAGATCAATCTATAGGTGTCTACATGGAATCAGAGTTCCAACAGGATTCTCAACAAACATAAAGAATATTGTCTCTGTAGCAGATCTAAGGATGAGCGGCTACAACACTCATGATTGTCATGTTATGCTTGGGTTATTCCTCGCCATCGCAATAAGAGGAATCAAACATTCATTTCTAAAGATGGTGATCACACGCATGTGTCACTTCTTCAACGTCATATCAAAGAAGGTTATCGACACTGAAGAGTTAAATGAATTATGTAAACAAATGAGGGAGATTATGTGTCAGCTTGAGATGTGTTTTCCTCCTTCATACTTTGATATTATGGAGCACTATATGATACATATAGCAGACCAAATCTTTGTTCTCGGTCCAACGTACCTGCACAATATGTATGCGTACGAGCGTCTCATGGTTATCTTCAAGGGTTACGTACAAAATCGTACTTATCTAGAGGGTTCCATGATAGAGGGCTACACGACTGAGGAAGTCATTGAGTGCTACGCAGATTACATGAGAGATGGAAAACCAATAGGAGTTCCCGTGTCCCGGCACCATGGAAGACTCACCGTTAAAGGAACTAAAGGCAAGAAAATCATACGAGACAATAGCTACCAAATAGTAAGAGAATCACATTACAGTGTCATGCATTAGTTGGCGATTATGAGACCATATGTTGAACAACACTTGCAAGAGATTCGTGAAAAAAATGAAGATCACGATGAACAATGGATTATGAAAGAGCACAAAATTCATTTCACATCATGGCTGAGGGATCTAAACCTTTCGATTGGAGAAACCGATGAAGAGATGATGATAAATAAATTGTCTTATGGTCCATTGAGCATGGTTAAAACATGGCAAGCGTATGACATCAATGGTTTCACATTTTATACCAAAGCAAAGGATCAAAAGAGTCAGCGCCAAATAGTGGTGTTAGAGCAGATGCAGAAGACAGCACTGGACAAAAGAATGCTTACTATGGATACATCAAAGAAATATGGGAACTTAACTACGGGAACTCTATAGAAATGTCTGTATTTAAGTGCCAGTGGGTCAGACATCCAGAAAGTGTGGAGGTGGATGATTATGGGTTTACGATAGTTGACCTTAATAAGGTTGGTTATAAAGATGACCCTTGGATACTCGCTCAATCTGTGGCACAAGTATTTTACATACTTGATCCTAAAGACGAGAAGAAATACATTGTTGCTCCAGGAAAACAAAGAATTGTTGGAGTTGATGGAGTCGAAGACGAAGAAGAATACAATCAGTTTAATGAGGTGTCGTTCTTCGTTGACATATCAAGGAACAATGTGGTTGACGCAAAACTGTCATTTGGTAGTGTGATTCCTTATCTACGCACCGATGGCGATGGAAAATTAGTGCAAGGCTAGATCATTTATGTTTAGCTTAAGAGATTGTGCGTATTTTTAAAATTAATTATGTCATTTATGTTTAATGTGTATAAAAACTAGCAGGACACCAGTGTAATTTTGTTTAAGATATTGGTAATTTAGGTTATTATTTAATAATCCTCATCTCCGTAGGTCCATTGATCCGCATAAAGTGAGCCCTGATTTTGTATTGGAGCCTTTAAGTGAGCCTCTACGGGCATAGAATGTGTTTGCCCCACAATAGTAAAGAATTTAAGTATTTCGGATTTTGTCTTAGAACCCTACCCACCTTGAACAATTATTTTGTGGATTGTGAGCTTTGGGCATGCCTTTTGTTTTTGTTTCTCGGGCTCGGGCACTAGTACTGGTAGAGGCTCTAAATATTTCTCTTTTTTGTAGGGCCCAGGTAATAGCACTAGCTCTGTCACTTGAGGTGCGGCCGCTGGAACTGACTCTGTCACTTGATCAGGCTCGGCCACTTTAGGTTCTGTCATTTCTTGCGGCACATGTTATTGAGCCATTTGTGGATCTCCACTTTTTCGGGTACGTGTTCCTCAAGGTCTTGAGCCATTTGATGATCTACCACTTTATCGGGCACTGGCTCCTTCTCTGCCTCTTCCTCCATCTCACGCTCATCAACAGGTGATAAAGATCCTATATTTTTCATATCATGAGATGAAGGATATGTGGGGGATTGTGACGAGAAAATAGGTGATTTACTCTAAGAACTTGTCGGAGACTGCCTTTGGAGTAATTTGATATCTCGGCTCGCCCATAAGACAAAGTTATTCAACGCATCTCTGATTGTCTCAATCCCCTTATCAGGCATTGGAATATCCAAGGGTCATTGATAAATCTGTCGTCGATGATCTCATTGACCTGAACCTTGGTATACTCTGCAGTAATAGGCCGATTGTGAAATAAATCCCTAGGCATAGCAATGCCTCGTGCAGCCTCTTGGGAATGCCATTTGCACCCAATCGGTACATGTAGACTGTATGGTGTGTCCTCTTTGATATAATTTACATGAAATTTTTCTTATACTGATCCAACACTACTTAGTACATTAAGTCGTACCTCTAGCACAACTATCTGTCCCGCTACAGCCTGCATGATGTTTGGATTCTCACTAATAAATTGAAAGAAGTGTCTCTCCCACTCTTCACGGTGCTCTGCGGCATCGTCTGTGTGTACTTGATGCTTCTTGTATGTGGCACCATCCTGCTTCTTGAAAGTATTCTTCCAGGGTGCTATAGAAGAGACACCTCGGGTGCGCCCTCGATGTTCCTCGTTTCCGAGAGCAGATGTAAGCTAGTCATTACATCCCTCGGGCTTGAACTTTCCAGTCTTCTCCAACTCAGTGATTCCTTCGCTTTCTGAAATACTTCACTAGTTTGTGAGTCGGAGAGGATATATTGGCCCTTGGGTGTTTTTTTAGCTCGACCTAGGATCCATCTCTTAGTGCGCTGATTAGCACTTGAAAACTGTTCAGGTAACCCAGCCGCACAGTCCTCCTATTTATTTCTACTCCACTCATCCTCCTTGGCCTTATATCCACCTGGGCAAAGTTTATGTGGGAACTTATTCTTCTTATTAAGTTCTTTGAACATGATGCTCTCTTGTTTAGATTCTTTTGAGCAATGCTGCATTTTGAATTCGATCCATTCATTTGGCGTGATAAAGCCGTAGTCGTTGAGCGGCGACTCTCCTTCCTGAAGGTACTGTGTGTTCAATTTAGTCCTGAATATACAAAGAGATTTCCTGATAGTCTTCAATGTGGCAGCTTTAGCGTCTTCTAAGAGATTTCACGATAGTCTTCAATTTCCTGACACTTGGAGTTGATCAGAAGTTTCGATTTGGAATTGAAAGTTCTGAGACCTGTAGTGAGTTTTCGGTGTTCAAGAGCTGATTGGAAGTTTCGATTTGGAATCAGAAGTTCTGATGCTAGGATGATCAAAAGTTATAATATAGTATCAGAAGTTCCAATTATTTTTGATTTAGAGACCAAGAGTTTAGATCGGAAATTTTGATCTAGGATCGAAAGTTCCGATCAGAACAAAACAGATTGAATTTGTTGGGATTTAATTACGATTAAATGCCCATACCCTCGGACTATATAAAGGGAGGAAGCGAGAGGTTGTGGGTTATTGTTCTCATTGCTAGAACCCTAGCCTCCACACCGCTTCTTCTCCCTCCTCAATTTCAAGGTGTTGAGATCATTTTCTCTCCCCGATTCTCACGAGCGGTGCTAGCACGCTAGTGTGAGATCAATCTCATACCTATACATGTGGAGTTCGTGGAGGACGCGCTTCCTCAACAATTTCTTTCGCTGGACTAGCGTGTCCGCGTTAGAAGGTAACGATTTATGATCCCTTGTGTGCATAGTTTCTGGGTTAAGGGAAAAAAAATAAAATTACCGACTACCATATCCTCCCTATATCCCAACACTCTTTCCATAAAATTTTTTGTATTTTTATAAATCTATTTGCTATTTTAACTCATTAATTGTGTTTCTACGATTTAAATTGAAATATGTGAAATTTGAATTGCAAGTACCTAAAAAAATGGACCAAAATTTATATAAAATTCATATTCATGTTTTTGAGTCTATTTTTAGTTCTTATCCACTAAATTTAAATAATTTTTGAAAAATCTATGTTACGACACTCTCTCGATAATGTGGATCTTAAGGGGTTATTTTAATTCTAAAAAATCAAATAAAGACTGAAAAATACAAGACTTGTCATGGTGTCATGATATTATACATAGATACTATGATAAAAATTTTAAAATATTTCAAGAAAATTGTCACATAGGATGTTAAGAAACTCGAGATCCTCTTGAAAGGAATTAAGGTTTTAAGAAGGAATATATTATGGTTGAAAGTAAATCGATGGTTAAATATTTGTTTGAGCTTGAAAATTTTTCTACACTCAATATATAACATAAATTATTCTATGTAAAATATTTGTATTTTTCTAGATCTGTTCGCTATTTTTAATTCATTAATTGTGTTTCTAGGATTTAAATTGAAATATGTGAAATTTCAACTGTACCTAAAACAATGCACCAAAATTTATCGAAAAAACATATTCATATTTTTAGTCTGTTTTTAGTTCTTATACACTAAATTGAAAGATTTTTGAAAAAATTATAATACGACACTCGATCGGTAACGTGGATCTTAATGGTTTTTTAATTCTAGAAAATTAAATAAAGTCTGAAAAACACTAAATTTAAATAAATATTGAAAAATCTATGTTGCGACACATGATCAGTAATATGAAGCTTGATAGTTTTTTAATTATAAAAAAACAAATAAAATATGAAAAATCTGAGGCTTGTCATGTTGTTATTTTATGATAGGTAGAAACCATGATAAAAATTTGAAAATATTTGAAGAAATGTCACATAGGATGATAAGAATCCATATATTTTCCAGAGAGGAATTAGTGTTTAAAGAAGGAATGAGTTAGATTTAAAAGCAAATTGATGGCAACATCTTTGTTTAAACTTGAATTTTTTACATCGTGTAAAATTCTGGTATTTTTCTTAGTTGGTTTTATATTTTTAATTCATTAAATATATTTTTATTATTTAAATTGAAATAGGTGAAATTTGAACAACAAGTGCCTGATATAATGAATCAAAATTTATAGAAAAATCATTTTTCATATTTCAGAGTCCATTTTTAGGTCATATCTACTAAATTGAAAGAAAATTTAAAAAATCTAGATTAATGGTGCGGAACAACCTTGAAGATGTCATCACAGCAATTGACCTCTCGAGGAAGACGTTCAGCCAAATCCGATGGAACTACTTCTTCGCCATGGCATACAACATCGTCGCCATCCCTGTTGCTGCTGGAGCACTCTTCCCGCGTTCACCGGCCTCCAAATGCCACCTTGGCTGGCCGGCGCTTGCATGGCCTTCTCATCAGTTAGTGTAGTGTGCTCCTCTCTGTGGTTGAGGAGATACCGAAAACCAAGGCTCACCACCTTGTTACAGATAACTGTAGAGTGATTTTGTTTGTCCCCTTCTCTTGTTGCATTACTTACTGATGAAAAGAAGAAATGAGAGTGGTAACTGGTCAGTTGCTTGCCCCCTTCTCTTGTTGCATTATTTACTGAAGAAATGAGAGTGATCACTGGTCAGTGGTTCTGTGGACGTACACGAATAAAAGGTACATTTTTTACCTCTAATGGCTGTATATATGGTAAATCTGTTTTGCTACAAGATTTACACAGGACGTTGACTCCCTCGAGCAGATATCCATGAACCTTACAGCTTATTATCTGTTCTTGTGCCCATTCCAAATGGAACAAGAGAAGCCATGGCTGAAACAAGAACTCTGATATCTCTCTTCTCTCTCGACTAATTGATTGGTTGGTTGGATCCGGCCGAGGCCCGAGGTGATTATTTGTAAGGTCGGAGAGGCCAAAGATGGGATGATATCACCTACGGATTGGAAATTGATGGCATTGGATGTTTTGATTTCAACCATATATCTTCAGGCTGCATTGGTATATACCAATTAATTGCATCTGTTTCTATTGGCATAATAAAAAAGATATGTTTCTATTGGCAATTAAAGAGTGCCAAATGGCTGGTTGATTATAGGATTTGATGGTCGAAATCTACACCGAGTGAACGAGCAGTAATTCCTAATGCTTGTGAATTTTACTGCACTGCTCATCAGAGGCTACTGGCAAGTGGCAACACAAAGCTAAGAGCTCTAAATTTTGCTGTGGATTCTCTTATGTGTCGTGTAATTCCTTTGCCGAGTGTTATATAGAAAGCACTCGGCAAAGATACAGAAGTATTCATTATTTCTTGTGAACTTATAATGTAAGCACATATCAAATTTTATACATGTTTTGAAATTGATTTTTTTACCGTTATAATTCAACATTTTTTAATTCATGGTAAAGTTTCATATTTTTCTAATTGAATTTTCTTTTTTTAAATAATTAATCATGTTTCTAGGATTTAATTCGAAGTAGGTCAAATTTGAACTGCATGTGCATGAAATAATGACTTAAAAATTGTGTAAAAATCATATTTATGTTCATGAGTCCATTTGTAATCTTTTACAACTAAATATAACTAAATATTTAAAATCTAATTTACGACACTCGGGTGGCAACATGGAGCACCAAGGTTTTTTTAATTATAGAAAATTAAATTGAAGCGTAAAAAATATGATACTTGACATGGTGTTATGATATCATACATATATACTGTGAAAAAAATTGAAATGTTTCGAGAATTTTTTTTCATGTGCGATGTTTAGAAACCAGTGATTCTTGGAGGAAGTTGTAGAGTTAAGTTAGAGAATGGCTATAGGTTTCAAAACAAATTGATAGTTAAATACTTATTTAAACTTAAATTTTTTTTCTACGATGAAAACTTAGTGTACCTTATATCATGGAAAAATTTGGAATTTTTTACTATTTTGTTTCTATTTTTTAATTTTTTTAGAAAGAAAAATAAAAAGGGGTTTGTCGAGTGCTCAAATATTTGGCACTCGGCAAAGTCAAAATTTAAAAACTTTGCCGAGTGCACATAGCAGTGGCACTCGGCAAAGACGGTTTTTTAAAAAATAAAAATAGCTTTGCCGAGTGATTTCCTAATTTGGCACTCAGCAAAGCCCATTTAGGGTATACTTCGGACACTACAGATCTGTCTATTTCCCCCACGCTCGAACGCCACCACGACATCTCCCACGCGCGCCCAGCCTTACCACCCCCGACCACCGCCACCTCCTGTCGCCGGTCCAGCACCGTAGCCTTCGGTCGCCCCCTCCGACCCTAGTCTCTAGCCCCGCCGGCCCCTTCGCCCCCGGCGCCACTAGCCCCGCCCTCTCCCCCGGATACCGCCCCCGGCACCGCCGCCCCCTCCGCCCTAGGCGCCGCCACCCCAAACGCAGCACCCGGACGCCGCCCCCTCCGCGCCCTAGGCCGTCGCCCCCCCCCCTCGCCCCGGCAGCCCCCTAAGCCCCTAGCCGCCGGCCCCACCGCCCCTAGACGTCCCTGTCGACCCCCTCGCCCCATGGATGTCTACCTGGCTGCCGGCGCCCTTGCCTCGACAAACCTTGCCTCCGGTCAATTTTTCGGTATTTAATTTTGTAATGCAATGTCATGTTTAAAAATGCCATGTTAAATTGCTATGTTTAAAATTGCAATGTTAAATTGTCATATATACATTCCATCTTTAAAATTGCCATGTTAAATTGCAACGTTAAATTGCCATATATACATGCCATTCATCGGTATGAGGATCAAACACGCAGTCATCTTCGCACACTGGGCAGAGCGGTAATGCTAACTTGTCAGATCAACTAACTTGTGAGGTGTGATGTGAGTGAGTGAACTAAATTGTGAACTTGAAATGTGAACTTTAGTTATTGAGATTAACCGTTGTTAACTTGAAGTTATGCACTTGAAATGTGATTTGTCAAAAAATTTGTGATGAAATGTGAATTTGTGAAGTATTTTGTGATGAAATGTGAATTTTTAATGAATTTTGTGATGAAATGTGAATATGTGATGTATTTTGTGATGAAATGTGAATTTGTGATGAATTTTGTGATTAAATGTGATTTTTGTGATTTTTGTGATGAAATGTGCACTGAATAAAGAAAAAAATTGCCAAGTGTAGCACTCGGCAAAGCTACCTAGAAAGCACTCGGCAAATGGCCGTTAGCATGCCCACGGCCATCAGACGACTATGTTTGTCGAGTGTCCCACATGGCACTCGGCGAATAATGCACTCGGGGAAGACTTTGTCGAGTGCCCGATAAAAAGCACTCAGCGAACACCCGCGTCGCCGATAAGGCTTGTGCCGAGTGCCGTTTGCCGAGTGTAGCACTCGGTGAAGCCTTCGCCGAGTGGAAAAGAGGCTTCACCAAGTGCCCAAGGCACTCGACAAACAAGCATTCTCCTGTAGTGTATGTCAAATTAGTGATGTGAACACATATTGGTGAACATATTGTCGGATAGACCCACTTGAGATATTGTTGGAATTGTTATTGTAATGTGCCATTAGTTGTCATCTCAAATGGTATACTTGTAGAGTTCTTAGACATGATATCATCATTTGATTCTAAAATGTGTAGTGACAAATTTTGATGCTTAGCTTCCTAATGATATTTCGTAACTGGGTAGTCGTAAGAGTCATTTTTAGGTGTGTTATTAAACATATCATGGGATGTGAGCAGTCAAGATGGAATTTACCCCTCATAACGGGAGAGACGTCTCTGAGTCCCTCGAGGTAGTCAGATTGAAAAATTACATGGCCATGCCACTATGACTAAGGAGTTAGTCATGTTTTGAATCTGAGAAACCAAGGGTGGTTTCGGTGTTGTGATGAGTGATTGACTGGATTTTACCCTCTGTTCGAAGGGTACCTCCGGAGGGGCTTCGGAGGTGGTACCTCCGAAGGGTGTTCGGAGGTGTGTCACCGAAGGGTGTTCGGTGTTTGCTTGCTGCAGCTGTGCAGCGGAGTGTGCCTGTCGGAGGGGTCCGACAGTACACGATGACTGGGTTCGTACCGATGGCTTCGGTACTTTGGGCGGTACACCGGAGTGTGTGCCGGAGGTTGCTAACCCGGAGAGGTCTCCGGAGTACTGGATACACTTGTCTGTTTGTCGGTGGTGCGCAGGGACTTCGGAGGCGACGGACAGGGTTCGAGCCAGGTGAACTTGGGTCAAGCGGGTGGTTTGATGCCAAGGGAGCGGGGAGCTCCGTCACGGTGGCTGCGAAGGTGGTCCGGGTCGTCCTCGGGTCGAGGCGTGCCAGGTGAAGGCAGAGAGTGCGGAGCGTGGCTCCGGCTGAAGGTACTCCGAGACAAAGTCCTCGGAGGTGAGGCACTTCGAAGGTACTCCGAATGGAGTGACTTCGGAGTTGGTGGAACAAGTCCTCTGCGGAGGCAAGGTGTTCGATGTGTGCTCCGGAGGGAGACACTCGAAGGATACCCGACGAAGGTCTCAGAAGTCGAGGCGCATCGAAGGCATGGTCCGGGTGAGGCTCGTCGAGGAGTGTGCTCGGAGTGAGACACTGCGACGAAGTGCTCATGGAATGCTTCATGCGGAGGCCTTGGACGAAGGAGGGACTTCGAAGGGTGGTACTCCGAAGGTGGGGCTTCGGAGTGTGAAGGACTTCGGAGCGAGGCTAGCTCCGGAGTGAGGATGACTTGAGGTGCTTCGGCCATGCATGGCTTCGGTACACGGACGGACGGTGTTCGAGCTCGGAGTAGTTGCGAAGCCGTGGTGATCCACTCCGGAGGTGGTGGTGCGAAGGCCCAAGGGCTTTGACGGCTTCGGCTTAAAACCGTCACTGTATCGAAGGTCTTCTTCGGCGGAGCGAAGGCCAACAGGCTGCAGGCTTCTCGCCGAAGCTTCCGCACCCCTCGCGTGCGAAGGGAGGTTCCAGAAGTCAACACTGTAAAGGCTGACACTGTCTGTTCTGAAAAAGGCTGACACTGTCCCCTCTGCAGCTGACAGAGAAGCCTCCAAAATAAAGGTGGACTACCTTTTGTACCCCTTAGTTCTGAAGAGACAAAATGAATGTAAACCCTAGGGGTAAAGTAGTCACTTCCTTAGGATGAATCCATGGGCTATAAATATGGGGGCTCGGTAGGTAACATTTAACACTTTGAGCATTTACTGTTGAGCTCCTGTAGCCACACTTCGATTGAATACATCCTGAGTTCATTTTCAGTGTTCCTTGTTCAAGCAGCGAAGCTCTGTTTGTCTTGTGCTTTTTGCTTGAGCTCGATCTACATACTTCGCTAGTTTAGTGCACCGAAGCCTGTTCAGGCGAAGGTTGTTTTTCGTGCGAGGTGTGTTTTGTCAGTGTGCTGTCGCTCTGTGTAACACGAGGCAAGACCTCGCTGATTACTAGCGAAGCCCTGGTTGTTTCCCGTTTTGCTTCTTGTGTCGAAGCCCTTAGCGAAGTCTGTTGTGTGTGCGTGTAGACCTTCTCGTACGAAGCCCAGCACCAGTTGCTGTCGCCAAGTACTTGGTCGAAGTCCTCAGAGGGCTGTCCACTCTTGCGAAGGGTGAAGTGCGAAGCCTGCTCAAAGCACCTCGTGTGCGGAGCCTGCACTGACTTAGCAGAGTTGGTTTTTGAGGGTTGTAAGTGGAGCGAAGTCTTCTTGACTTCGAACTTTTGCCTCTCCGAAGCCTGTGTTCGAAGGTGTCGAAGTACCTCCGAACCAGACCTTCGAAGGCTGTGTTCGAAGCCTGTTCCGCAGAAGACTGAACAGATCCGAAGGCTAAGTTTTTAGCCCGAAATTTTAAAAGCTCCCATTCACCCCCCCTCTGGTCGCCGTTTCCGGTCCAACAATTGGTATCAGAGCGGGTTAAGATCACCAGTTGACCTTAACCGGTTTTGTGATCTGTTGGCGACATGGATAGAGGCAGTAAAATTCCTCTGTTCGATGGGACTGACTTTGCATACTGGAAGGTGCGCATGGAGGCTTACTTGTTAAGCCAAGGAAATGCAATTTGGGAGATTGTGGACTCACAATACTCCATCCCTGATACCCGCACCACTCAAACCGAAAAAGATCAGTACATTGCCAACTCGAAGGCAAGGAACATATTGTTCATTGGTTTGAGTCGAAGTGAGTTTGATAGGGTGCAGCACCTTAGGACTGCTAGGGAAATTTGGACAACGCTCACTATTTATCATGAGGGCTCTACTCAGATTAAGGCCAGGCGCCAAAGCACCTACAACCAACAGTATCAGCTGTTTGTGCAGGCACCTGGTGAATCTATAGATGCCATGTTTTCGCGCTTTGATGCTATAGTGAGTAACTTGCGATCCAACGGGACGCTTGCTTACAGTGATCACGATAGGGCTATCAAGCTTCTCTATGCTCTTGACCGTAGCATATGGGAGGTGAAGATATCCAGCATTGAGGAGTCCACAGGCTATGACACATTGACCTGTGACGAACTCTTTAGCAAGCTGAAGTCCACAGAGATTGCCAAGGCATCTCTTGCAGTGCACAGAAGCTCTTTGCCACAGCCATTGGCATTGGTTTCTAGCACTAGCCGTGGCACCACTGCAGAACCAAGCACATCAGGCACTTGTGTTCTTGCAGATGGTTTTGCTTTGTCCTCCCTGGTCTCCGTCACAAAGGAGCAGGTGGATACTCTAGCTGATGACGAGCTTGCTCTCATTGCCCGGAGGTTCACCCGCTTTCATCATGAGAGACGGGATCAGAGGAGAAGTGGTTTTAGTGGCTGCTATGAATGTGGCGACACCTCTCACATTAAGGCCAATTGCCCCAAGGTCAAGAAGAGAGATGAGAGTGACCGCCCCAAATTCCACAAAAAGGAGAGGAAGCCCTTTGTGAAGGGCAAGCGCGGCAAGATGGCTAAGAAAGTAGCCAAGGCCGCTTCCAGAGCATTTGTTGCTGCTCTCAGCGACATCGACACATCCTCAACTGAGGAGTCGAGCTCTGAGGAGGAGGAGTCCCCAAGGAAGGAGGACAAGAAGGACAAGAAGGGACGTGACTTCACCGGCCTTTGCTTCATGGCCGACAGCGATCACAGCGGCGATGAGCTTGACTCATCTGAGGTAAACCTATCTCCTGACCAGCTTCTAATTAAATTAGATGAGCTGAATGAAGTTGTGCTAGGTCAGGATAGATTGCTTGTGCAAGCCGCTAGAGAAAGAAAAGACCTTAGACTTAGGCTAGAATCTGTATCTACTGAATATGCCATGCTTAAGTCTAAATATGATGATGCTGATTGTGAATCATGTTCTGTTGTTATGGGTGAGCTTGCTCAGTTGCGTTCTGTACATACTCAAACTCTTTCTGAGCTTGAGACTGCACAGAAGCAGCTTTTGGAGGTGGAGTCTAGACCTCATGATATTATTGAATGCATGAACTGTTCTTTATTGCGCGAGAGCATTAATTTACGTGATAAACATGTTCATGATTTAGAGGCTAGATTGGAGAGGGCCGGTAGTTCTAAGGATGTGCAACCTGTTTATGACACTTGCATCACCCTTAAGGACCAGCTAGGCACTGCTAGAGAGCGAGCTGAGAACCTAATGTCTGAAAATGAATACCTTCTTTCTGTGGTGAATAAATGCACTGAAGGGAAGGGTAGGATGGATTTGCTCTTGGCCAAGACCAAGTTGTGTGCTGACAGAGCCGGGGTAGCTCTAGGTTTGGGTTTTGAGAGGATAGCTTCAGACAGTAAGTCCAAAACTGTTTTTACCTCTCCTACCACCCTAGAGAAAGAGAGAGCTCTGTTGGACACCCCACCAGCCAAAAAGCCTACCCATCCACAAAAGAAAACCACTCCTCCTGCCAAGAAAAATCCTCCAAAGAAAGCCACTCAGAAGAAACCCAAGGAGCCTGTGAGAGTTGCTCCTGTGACCCATGAGAGTGCCCCCAGGAGAGTGTTTCACTGTTCTTATTGTCAGCGGGCGGGTCATTTGATTGGTTTCTGTTTCCGTCGCATCAAGGATGAGCGACGTGCACAGGCGATGAGCTATCAGGACATGCGTTACCCATCTTTAGGTATGCATGAGTCTGAGTATTACTCTCGTCCTGTATTTGAGGCTCCTCGTGCTTCTCGGAGAGGTTTTGCTCCTCGAGGTGTTCACCATGTTCCATATGGTGGTAGACCTCGGGCGAGTAGCTTTGTACCTCGTCAGAGTAGGAGACCTCGACATGTTGTTCTTTCACAGCATGTAGGTAGACCTCGCACTTTGCATCATTCTGATTATTATGTGCGTAGACCGTCTGCTTTTACTGTGCCTACTACTCGTGTCACTCAGTGCTGGATGCCTCGTCATTATTTTACTCACCCCAGCACTGAGCGATCGAGGCGTTCTTATCATGTGTAGGCGACAGGTCGAGGCTTGGAGGGCACGTGGATCATGGACTCCGGTTGTTCGCGCCACATGACCGGAGATGCAAACTGGTTCTCCAGCCTCACCACAACCAAGCAAAGGGAACATATCACCTTCGGAAACAATCGAAGGAGTAGAGTGAAAGGTAAAGGTGTGGTAAGGATTAACACGAACTTCACTCTCAAAGATGTTGCTTTGGTTGAGAACCTGGGATACAATTTGTTGTCTGTATCTCAGTTGCTTGATGAGGGCTTCGAAGTGCGATTTCATCGCGATACTTCGCAAGTGCTCAATTCTGATGGCGTTGTGGTGTGTAAGATCTTTAGAGTTGGGAGAGTTTTTGGAGCTGATTTTTCAGAGTCGTCTGGTTCTTCTCATTGCCTTGTTGCACATTCGACCTCTGAGCTTTGGAAGTGGCATAGGAGACTAGGGCATATGAGCTTTGAGTTGCTTGCTCGTCTGAGCGCCCTAGGTTTGATCCGAGGATTGCCCAAGCTCAAGTTTGAGAAGAATTTAGTGTGCGCTCCTTGTCGACATGGTAAAATGATTGCCGCTTCGCATTCGCCAGTCACCACAGTGATGACTGAACAGCCCGGAGAACTTCTCCATATGGACACTGTAGGTCCTTCTCGGGTTAGTTCTTTAGGCGGCAAGTGGTATGTACTTGTTATTGTCGACGATTTCTCTCGTTACTCTTGGGTCTTCTTTCTTGCCAGCAAGGATGAAGTGTTTTCACACTTTCGGAGCTTGGCTTTGAGACTTTTCACTGAACTCCCTGGTGCATTAAAATTCATTCGAAGCGATAATGGCACCGAGTTCAAAAATAGTCTCTTTGTTGACTTTTGCATGGAGCATGGCATAGAACATCAATTCTCTGCTCCGCGGGTTCCTCAACAGAACGGTGTTGTTGAGAGGAAAAACCGCACTTTGGTTGAGATGGCTAGGACGATGCTTGATGAGCATAGGACTCCTAGAAAATTCTGGGCTGAGGCCATGAACACAGCATGTTACATCTCAAACCGAATTTTCTTGCGCTCAATTTTGAACTTGACATCTTATGAGCTGCGTTTTGGGAGACAGCCCAAGGTTACTCATCTTCGAGTTTTTGGCTGTCGCTGCTTTATCCTAAAACGTGGTAACTTGGATAAATTTGAGTCGCGATCTTCTGACGGGATCTTTTTGGGTTATACTACTCATGGTCATTCTTATCGTGTTTATAACTTGGAAACTAACACTGTCATCGAGTCATGTGATGTGACTTTTGATGAATCAACCCCCTCTGTTAGTTCTGCTTTTGAACAGGCAAATGAACACGACATGGAACAGACCTTATTCGAAGATGAAGATCCCGGAGAATTCGAGGATGATCCCCTACTACCCTCGACATCGACCCCCGAAGCTGACCCCGCTTCAACTACTTCGGCACGAGGTCCCGAAGCGACTACCTCAACATCGGTCATCTTGGACCACTCCAACGCACTAGTTGAGGGGGAGACTGCATCCCGCCGCGAGGCTCCACATCATGTTCAAAGGATGCACCCTCCCGAGCAGATCATTGGTGAGCTTGATCAAAGGGTAACACGTTCTCACGCTCATTTCACTAATGCTGCTTTTGTTGCTTCTTTCGAGCCCTTAGATGTTAGTCATGCACTTTCTGATTCTAGTTGGATCAATGCCATGCATGAAGAGCTTGAAACAACCCCCTGGTTTTGAAAATCCCAAGTGCCCACATAAAGTCCTTAAACTTCATAAGGCTCTTTATGGGCTCAAGCAGGCCCCTCGGGCATGGTATGATAGACTTAAGTCTTTTCTGCTTGAGCGAGGGTATTTAATGGGCTCTGTTGATAAAACTTTGTTTACTCTCAAGCATGGCAAAGATTTCCTCCTAGTGCAGATTTATGTGGATGATATCATCTTTGGTGGCTCTTCTCATGCTTTGGTTGCCGAGTTTGCAGATACCATGAGCAGGGAATTTGAAATGTCGATGATGGGTGAACTCACTTTTTTCCTTGGTTTGCAAATCAAGCAAAGCAAACAAGGTACTTTTGTCCACCAGACAAAGTACACCAAGGACCTGCTCAAGAAATTCGACATGTCCGATGCGAAGCCCCTCGCCACTCCAATGGCTACATCTGTAGCATTGGACCCTGACGAAGATGGAGAAGCCGTAGATCAGAAGGAGTTCCGAAGCATGATCGGCTCCCTCCTCTACTTGACTGCCACGAGGCCGGACATACACTTCGCAGTATGTCTGTGCGCTCGTTTTCAGGCTTCACCACGAGCTTCGCACCGCCAAGCGGTTAAGCGCATTCTAAGGTATCTCAAGCACACCCTTGAATTTGGCATATGGTATTCATCATCTTCATCTTTATGTCTTAGAGGTTATTCAGATGCGGATTTTGCTGGGTGTAGAATTGATAGGAAGAGTACCTCTGGTACTTGTCATTTTCTGGGTACATCTCTGGTTTGCTGGTCTTCCCGCAAACAGTCTAGTGTTGCACAATCGACGGCCGAGGCCGAATATGTTGCTGCAGCTAGCTGTTGCTCTCAGATTTTGTGGATGGTTTCCACTTTGCGGGATTTCGGGTTAGATTATAAGAGTGTTCCACTTTTCTGTGATAACACTAGTGCTATTTGTATTGCAAACAACCCGGTTCAGCACTCCAGAACCAAACACATTGATGTACGATATCATTTTCTCAGAGATCACAATGAGAAGGGTGATATTGAACTTCAATATGTTGATACCCAACACCAGCTCGCCGACATTTTTACAAAACCCCTCGATGCTTCTCGTTTTGCTTACTTGCGTGGGGAACTTGGCATTTGTCACCCTTACGGCATTTTGTGAGGGGGAGCTGATTTTAATTGTCTTGCATATGCTCATTATGTGTGGAATTGCACTTACATCTTTTGCTATTATATGCCTGCTTTTAATTCAAAGAAATCATGTCAGCTCAGCTCTATGAAATGTGTCTGGAACATTGATTGTGCATGATGTTTTATTTTCTAAAATCAAAACTTGCTCACCGCACAATCTTGTATCTAGCTTGTTTAGGCTGGACTGCTTTTAGCTATCTTTTATCTACTTGACAGCAAGACACTGTTCCTTGGATGTTAAAATATGCAACTTGAAAATTGTGTTCTTTATTCATGGATATTCATCAAAATGCTTCATTCATCTGAATCAAAATCAAAAATCCATGATTTGCCTGGTTTAAATGAAAAGATCCAGGAGGGTTTGTTTGTCGCACTACTCTATTCTAGACTGCTTACCATTGCACCTTGGTTTGAACTGGGATAGTGTAGTGTATGCCAAAATCACCGCCTTAAGCTTCAGATGGCTTTCTTGCCTAGGCTTGGCTTGATTGGAAAGTATAAGGTGGACAAACAAATAACCCCTGGCATTAAGAAAAGAACAACAAATTTAATTGCTCATCAAGTTTGCTTTCAAAGATCCTTTTTGAACAAGACTTGTCTGTCTAGGGTAGAAATTGTTAGCTTTGCGCAGTCCTTGCCTTCACATGTCTAGCTGCTTTGATTCAGTGGTGATGCTTTTACTTCAAAATGACAAAATCACATGCCATCATCTTGTTTCACAGATTGTTAAATTGAGCTGAGCACATGATCATTTGTGTTAATTTTGGCATATTTTTGCATTATATGTCTTTGCAATTCTATTCATTTCAAAGCTTTGCATCTTTTGAATGCTCCTTGATGCTTGCATTGCCAAAGGGGGAGAGATTTTGCTATGTTCTCTGCTGCAAGAAGGCATTATTTCTAAAGGGGGAGAGATTTTTGACATAAAGGGGGAGAAAAATTTGCTTAACTCAGGGGGAGTTTTTATCAAAGGGGAGTTTTTATTGCCGAAGGGGCTTTTACTCTTTTGAGAAAGGGGGAGAAAATTTCTTTTATCAAGTGACATGCTTTGGCTCTTTTCTGAGTTTTTATGGTCACTTGTGTGCTGAAAATTTTTACATTTTCTTGAACTTCGATTTGGTTGTCAATGCACTCATCAAGGGGGAGATTGAGAAACCAAGGGTGGTTTCGGTGTTGTGATGAGTGATTGACTGGATTTTACCCTCTGTTCGAAGGGTACCTCCGGAGGGGCTTCGGAGGTGGTACCTCCGAAGGGTGTTCGGAGGTGTGTCACCGAAGGGTGTTCGGTGTTTGCTTGCTGCAGCTGTGCAGCGGAGTGTGCCTGTCGGAGGGGTCCGACAGTACACGATGACTGGGTTCGTACCGATGGCTTCGGTACTTTGGGCGGTACACCGGAGTGTGTGCCGGAGGTTGCTAACCCGGAGAGGTCTCCGGAGTACTGGATACACTTGTCTGTTTGTCGGTGGTGCGCAGGGACTTCGGAGGCGACGGACAGGGTTCGAGCCAGGTGAACTTGGGTCAAGCGGGTGGTTTGATGCCAAGGGAGCGGGGAGCTCCGTCACGGTGGCTGCGAAGGTGGTCCGGGTCGTCCTCGGGTCGAGGCGTGCCAGGTGAAGGCAGAGAGTGCGGAGCGTGGCTCCGGCTGAAGGTACTCCGAGACAAAGTCCTCGGAGGTGAGGCACTTCGAAGGTACTCCGAATGGAGTGACTTCGGAGTTGGTGGAACAAGTCCTCTGCGGAGGCAAGGTGTTCGATGTGTGCTCCGGAGGGAGACACTCGAAGGATACCCGACGAAGGTCTCAGAAGTCGAGGCGCATCGAAGGCATGGTCCGGGTGAGGCTCGTCGAGGAGTGTGCTCGGAGTGAGACACTGCGACGAAGTGCTCATGGAATGCTTCATGCGGAGGCCTTGGACGAAGGAGGGACTTCGAAGGGTGGTACTCCGAAGGTGGGGCTTCGGAGTGTGAAGGACTTCGGAGCGAGGCTAGCTCCGGAGTGAGGATGACTTGAGGTGCTTCGGCCATGCATGGCTTCGGTACACGGACGGACGGTGTTCGAGCTCGGAGTAGTTGCGAAGCCGTGGTGATCCACTCCGGAGGTGGTGGTGCGAAGGCCCAAGGGCTTTGACGGCTTCGGCTTAAAACCGTCACTGTATCGAAGGTCTTCTTCGGCGGAGCGAAGGCCAACAGGCTGCAGGCTTCTCGCCGAAGCTTCCGCACCCCTCGCGTGCGAAGGGAGGTTCCAGAAGTCAACACTGTAAAGGCTGACACTGTCTGTTCTGAAAAAGGCTGACACTGTCCCCTCTGCAGCTGACAGAGAAGCCTCCAAAATAAAGGTGGACTACCTTTTGTACCCCTTAGTTCTGAAGAGACAAAATGAATGTAAACCCTAGGGGTAAAGTAGTCACTTCCTTAGGATGAATCCATGGGCTATAAATATGGGGGCTCGGTAGGTAACATTTAACACTTTGAGCATTTACTGTTGAGCTCCTGTAGCCACACTTCGATTGAATACATCCTGAGTTCATTTTCAGTGTTCCTTGTTCAAGCAGCGAAGCTCTGTTTGTCTTGTGCTTTTTGCTTGAGCTCGATCTACATACTTCGCTAGTTTAGTGCACCGAAGCCTGTTCAGGCGAAGGTTGTTTTTCGTGCGAGGTGTGTTTTGTCAGTGTGCTGTCGCTCTGTGTAACACGAGGCAAGACCTCGCTGATTACTAGCGAAGCCCTGGTTGTTTCCCGTTTTGCTTCTTGTGTCGAAGCCCTTAGCGAAGTCTGTTGTGTGTGCGTGTAGACCTTCTCGTACGAAGCCCAGCACCAGTTGCTGTCGCCAAGTACTTGGTCGAAGTCCTCAGAGGGCTGTCCACTCTTGCGAAGGGTGAAGTGCGAAGCCTGCTCAAAGCACCTCGTGTGCGGAGCCTGCACTGACTTAGCAGAGTTGGTTTTTGAGGGTTGTAAGTGGAGCGAAGTCTTCTTGACTTCGAACTTTTGCCTCTCCGAAGCCTGTGTTCGAAGGTGTCGAAGTACCTCCGAACCAGACCTTCGAAGGCTGTGTTCGAAGCCTGTTCCGCAGAAGACTGAACAGATCCGAAGGCTAAGTTTTTAGCCCGAAATTTTAAAAGCTCCCATTCACCCCCCCTCTGGTCGCCGTTTCCGGTCCAACAGAATCCGATATTTGATCGAGTGAAATATCGAGCTAACCAACAAGGGTGGCACGAATCTCGCCTTGAGCTTGATTGATGCCGTGAGGTGAAGGGATTGGTGCAAGTTTATATCAAGGTTTAACAAAAATATAATTTTGTATGCTTTCGGGGGGTCAATATGTGCTTCTAGGTATCGCTATTGATTAGTGAACCGAAAAAGGTTTCCGATGAACAACTATTTGTGTATGAACCTAGGGTTAAATTTTTCTGTCATTACAATTTTCACAATTTTGAAATATGCCATCGACGCGTCATTGACAGATGGGGCCTATCACAGTCACTGATAGTGACATTTTTTTCAAATTATAGAAAATTGTAATGATATTTTTACAAATTTTCGTGGGTCACACGCTTAAGGGGATGGATTAAGAAACTTACAAGAATTGGTTCTTGTGTAAGTAGGAGATTGAAGAAATTGTGCCCAAGAAAATTTTGGGTGGATCGAAAGCTCTGATTTGGAATTAGAAGTTCCGACTAGCCCATGCACTCTCTGTAAGTATGCCGAGTGCCAAGGCTATTTGCACTCAGCAAAGATTTTTCTAGTTTATTTTCAAAAAAACTAAAATATAAAAAAGACTGTAAAAAATTCCAAAATTTGGCATGATATAATATACACTTAGTTTTCATCCTAGAAATGTTATAAGTTCAAATAAACAAATTTAAGGCACTTGTAGCTCAAAATTGGGATCTTTCAATTAAAATCCTATAAAGGACTTTAATTAATGAAAAATAGCAAACTAGTACTAAAAAATACCAATTTTTGACATGGTATAAGATACATTGGGTTTTAGTAGTTCAAAAAGTTTTAAGTTCAAACAAAGATTTGAATATTGATTTGCTTCTAAACCTAACTCATTCCATCCCTAAACTCCTAAACCTTCTCCAAGATTCTCCAATTTCTTAAGATCATACATGAAAACTTTGTCTAAACATTATAAATTTTTTTCACAGTATATATGTATGATATCATAACACCATGTCAAGTATCATATTTTTTTAGGCTTCAATTTAATTTTCTGTAATTAAAAAACCTTGGTGCTCCATGTTGCCGCCCGAGTGTCGTAAATTAGATTTTAAATATTTAGTTGTTATGATTTTTACACAATTTTTGAGTCATTATTTCATGTACATGCAGTTCAAATTTGACCCACTTCGAATTAAATCACCGAAATACACTTAATTAATTAAAAATAGCAAACTCACTCAGAAAAATATGAAACTTTTACATGGATTAATATAGGTTGCATTATGAGTGTGAAAAAATTCAAGTCCCAAACATATTTAAAATATGACATGGACTCAAAATATGTTTTCACATGAAATAATAAGATTTTTCACTTTGCCGAGTGCCCCGTTAAAAAACACTCGGCAAATATAAGGATTTGCCGAGTATCCGTTAGTGGCACTCGGCAAACCTTATTTTTCCCTCTGTCGTTATAACAGCGGCAAGAAAAATGGGGCAGCGGAGTTTTTCAACTTGTTTGTCGAGTGCCTTAGTCGTGGCACTCGGCAAATGATCGGGTTTTTCGTGTGTATTATGTTTGCCGATTGTATTTTATGGTACACTCGGCAAACCCTCGCACACACTCGGCAAACGTGTTGTTTCAAGTAGTGATCTTCATGTCTATTATTTGTGAAACTTAATCATCAATCAGATAGATGTGCTAATCTATATATCATCACTGTCCCATAAGATCATGAATCTCTTTTAACGTTATTTTAAAATAAAGAGTCACACAACAAGTCATCAACTCATCATTTTAAAATTGGTCGTACGTGACCAGCGCTTGCTCAAACCTCACGTTCTCCGTTCTACACCTTGCTGCCTCACCGTTGATGTCGTCCATAATGCCCCAGTTCGCACGCACGCATGATGCATCTACCAACCCCGCCGACTGCCCCGCAACTCCTTCCTCGGTGACTCGGAGTGCGCCACCCGCTCGACAAAATGCTCCACCGCGTCACCGTCTCCTTCAACCTGCTCACCGGTGCAAGAGTCCAATGTGGTTGCGTTCATCTTCAACACTGTGATTGCAGGTTTCTGTCATACTTGATCCTCCGCAGATTTCATGGGGATGCAGCCTAGGTGAGATCAAGTTTACAACCACTGTTTCATGGCAGATGGACGATGATTACATCATGGGTGCACTCATTGACTTGTTCATGAACTCAGGCTGTGCAGAAGGTGGATTTATTCAGGTATCTCAGGTGATCAGTCCTAAGTATGATATTGTCACAAGGACATCATAGTTAAAATGTGGAAATTAGGCACGGAAAATATAAGCAGATCTCATTCTTAAGGTTGGATAATTATTAACACATGAATAATAGCTGTTCGTTATATATCATAACTACTTGGTTGTAGTTTGTGGCTTGTTTGCGTTAGCTTTCGTTCTTTTCTTTAGGTTGTTCAATGAAATAGTATTCAGAAATACATACTAGGAGATTTGGAGATTTTTATGATGCCTCCAAAGATTTATAGAACAATGATTGTATTTCATTCAATAGTTCAGATTTGATTAGGGTAACCTATTACCTTTAGGAGGTAACGTACAGGTCACATCTCCTTCTATTTAAAATCAAGCTTACATCAAAGCTTTCCATTTTTTCAGTTTAATTTATTTAAAATCATGTGTGCATCAAGTAGTTGATATGTTTCCATTTATACTATGCAATATCACTTATTTTCCATTTTTTATAGAGTAATCAGATGATATCATGTTCGATATCGTTCCCTTCCTTTTTTTTCTTTCACGTAATCAAAGGCTAGCATTCCTTTTTTGCGTGCATATGGCTTTTAAAATTCTTTTTTGATAAATTTCTCTCCGGGTGCTTCCCATATTTTATTTGATGTATATTTTTTTATTTTTTTTAACATGAATGTATCGGAACAACGATGGAATACAAATTGTTTGAAATTATAACTGGTTAATCTGTTAAAGAAAATGTACATATTTTATTAAGTTTCATTTTATAATAATACATGATTTTTAGCTATTTGAAATATTATTTATTATGATTATATCGTTGTAGTAACAATTTATTTTTTGTTTGAATATGTGATTTGTCTATATGAAATTCATGAAATTTCAAAGTTTTTCTTATAATTTGTGTAAGTGTTTTATAAGTTTCCAAAATGATTTAATTGGTGGACCCACGTAATAGTCTGATTGTATTTTGGGCAATAAATTTGTTCTAAACCAGTGGCTCATGTCCGTTTAATGGTAACTAATACATTACATGGTAGGAGCAAGGTAATGACCGTCTATAGCCGGTAAAACATTAAAAATAATTTTATTTTTGTTAATTTAATAAAATCAAGAGATAAAATTTATCTTACCTCTTACTCCGTAAGTAAGATAGTAGGCACCGTAAAGACCCCACATACTAAAGAGTGTTCCTGATGTTGTAAAGGAAGTGGTGAAATTGTATGCTTCTCATCACATTGTTATCAGTTGGCTATACCTTTCATATATTTTGTCCCAATTGTCATATTTTTTTTCTTTTGTCTTTCAGATTTGATGATGTCAAATATATGGTTTCTCACATCGTCGAGCAGAGTTTTTTCATGATAAATTGGACTCTTGTCTTTCATACTAAAGAGTTTTTTTTGTTAAAGCATGTATATAATATATTGTAAACACGTTATGAAATATTAATTACTAATACAATGTGATAAAGAATATTTTGGATATTATTATTTTTATTATGGTATAAAAAATGGAAAATTATTATCAATTCATTAAAAAGTATCAAACAATTTTCAACAATGTTGTAATAAAAAAATATATGTCCAAATCTTCTTAAAACAATATATAATGGAGGCAGGGGTATTTCAGTCATTCCTACCCTCTCAATTATCCTATAACTAATCAAGAAGTTGGACCGTCAAACGTCTGGCTTCACTAAAGCACTTTTCAGTGAGTGGCTTCTTACTCAAGTACTTTTCAGTGAATCCGATTCAAACAAAATCTCAGTTACAATTGCTTTTTTACAAAATCTGCGGCCATCCTAAATAGGTCGTAGGTTAAACAAATGACATCCTTAGTGGTAGAACAAAGAGAAAAAAACACATATTGACGAAAAGTCCAAAACAATATTGTTAGGGCGTCTGGACTAGGGTGTTGCCAGTCAACTTTAGTCCCACCTCGCCCACGCAAGGGGGCTACGAGCTCCTTATAAGGGAGAGTAGCCATCCTCCCTCAAGCCGGTCTTTTGGGATGGAGAGGGCTCTCCGCTTATAAGGATGCATCGGATGCGCATGAACGCCTGAACGTGGGGCGAGGGTGGGTGGAGCTAAAGCCTGAGACGCTAACAACTGGTATCAGAGTCAGCATCGCCATGCCTACCTGGGGGGCTTCCTAGGGGGGTGGGATGTTAGGGCGTCTGGACTAGGGTGTTGCCAGCCAACTTTAGTCCCACCTCGCCCACGCAAGGGGGCTACGAGCTCCTTATAAGGGAGAGTAGCCATCCTCCCTCAGGCCGGTCTTTTGGGATGGAGAGGGTTCTCCGCTTATAAGGATGCGTCGGATGCGCATGAACGCCTGAACGTGGGGCGAGGGTGGGTAGAGCTAAAGCCTGGGACGCTAACAAATATGTTTTATGTGACTTCAGTAGAAAATCAAAATAACTTATTTTTCTACACCCGAGGGGGAGTAGCTTTGATGATATTATTTAATTAAAGCTAAAGTGTTTTTTTGAATATGTTGATGCATATCTGATTCAGAACTCTTTGTGTAACCAGTAGCCTTATGAGGATTCGCACAACGGGCACTCATCAGTGCCGTAAAATTCACAACTCCAGATTTCGACCATCGACTCATGTAATCAACCATCCTTTGACACTCTTTAATTGCCAATAAAAACATATCTTTTTTTCGATAACGCCAATAGAAGCAGATGTAATTAATTGGTATCTCGATCCAGCCTGACCATCCCATTTCCAATCCGTAGTTGATATCATGCCATCTTTGGCCTCTCCGATCTTACAAATAAATCCAGAGATGCCAGAGTTGTTGTTTCAGCCATGGCTTCTTCTTCTTCTTCTTTCTGCAAGATCATAGCTGGAAGTCCACCGATCACATGCTAATCAGTGTTAATCATTCATTTTTTTTCAATAATGTGATAAACACGACACATAAGAGATGCCAGTAGCCTCTGATGAGCAGTGCAGTAAAATTCACAAGCATTAGGAATTACTGGTCGTTCAGTCGGTGTAGATTTCGACCATCAAATCCTATAATCAACCAGCCATTTGGCACTCTTTAATTGCCAATAGAAACATATCTTTTTTATTATGCCAATAGAAACAGATGCAATTAATTGGTATATCCCAATGCAGCCTGAAGATATATGGTTGAAATCAAAACATCCAATGCCATCAATTTCCAATCCGTAGGTGATATCATCCCATCTTTGGCCTCTCCGACCTTACAAATAGTCACCTCGGGCCTCGGCCGGATCCAACCAACCAATCAATTAGTCCAGAGAGAAGAGAGATATCAGAGTTGTTGTTTCAGCCATGGCTTCTTCTTCTTTGTGCAAGATGACAGCAGCAATGGCGGCGTGCATCGTCCTCCTGGCCCTCGTCTTGCCTCCCTGCAGTAAGTGTGTGCAAAGTCTGCACTAAAAACTCGATTTTGATCAAGTAACATCTTTATGGAAATTACCACTCAATCTGTTGTAAATCAGTTTGGTCTTCCTCAGTTCATCCATGGAGTGGCATTGCAGGATTTCAGTAGCAATCTTGATCTCTTGGTTGATTGATTGATGTGCCAGGTGGGCAAGGCAGCAATGAAAGCGGGTGCACTGAGGTGGCCCGCAGCAAGACCTGGAAGGGCGACTGCCACAACTACAGCGCCTGCGCCGACGTCTGCAGGGGCGAAGGCTACGCCAAGGGCTACTGCTTTACCGATGTCGCCGACCCTGATCACCCCGTATGCATGTGCGCCAGCCCATGTCCGCCGGCGACGACGACGAGGAAGACGAGTAGTTGATTCGATGTGAGCGCCGTCAATGCGTGCTTCGTTTTGATCAGCGAGCTGCTTCTTTGAACGGAGTGTCCGTCTGATCAACTCATCAACTGGATAAAAATGTACCATTCGAGAAAAGGATGATCGAATCCATTGCTTTACTTGTCGTTTGAGTTTTGATTCGTCGTCGGTGAGAGAGCGGGGTACATCTCGGCGCCGGCGGTGCCTCCAGTGTTCGCGTCGCGGATGAACGTGTCGATCTTGCCGACGGTACAAACCCGCGACCATTCTACGGACTTTTCAACAATTTTGATAGAGTAAATAGGATCACTAATTCACTATCACCCTATCGTTGATAGTTACTCAAACCAGGGTCCAATTTAAAAATTTATAGGTGACGAGGTTAACGAGATCAGCCAGGGATACAGATTTATTTACCACCATTACCGATTTAATTATAATTAAACAGTTAATCATATATTTTTCCACAAACAAGAAATGCATTTCCATTTGGAATGGGCACAAGAACAGATAATAAGCTTTAAGGTTCATGGATATCTGCTCGAGGGAGCCAACGTCCTGTGTAAATCTTGTGTAGCAAAACAGATTTACCATATATACAGCCATTAGAGGTAAAAATTGTACCTTTTATTCGTGTACGTCCACAGAACCACTGACCAGTGATCACTCTCATTTCTTCAGTAAATAATGCAACAAGAGAAGGGGGCAAGCAACTGACCAGTGACCACTCTCATTTCTTCTTTTCATCAGTAAGTAATGCAACAAGAGAAGGGGACAAACAAAATCACTCTACAGTTATCTGTAACAAGGTGGTGAGCCTTGGTTTTCGGTATCTCCTCAACCACAGAGAGGAGCACACTACACTAACAGATGAGAAGGCCATGCAAGCGCCAGCCAGCCAAGGTGGCATTTGGAGGCCGGTGAACGGGAAGAGTGCTCCAGCAGCAACAGGGATGGCGACGATGTTGTATGCCATGGCGAAGAAGTAGTTCCATCGGATTCGGCTGAATGTCTTCCTCGAGAGGTCAATTGCTGTGATGACATCTTCAAGGTTGTTCCGCACCAGCACATAGTCCGCTGCCTCGATGGCAATGTCAGTCCCCGCACCAATGGCCATCCCGACGTCAGCTGCTGCTAGGGCTGGGGAGTCATTGATGCCATCTCCAACCATTGCAACAACGCTCCCATCCTTTTGGAGAGAGCGTACGACATCTGCTTTTCCCGCAGGCATAACCTCAGCTCTAACATCGTCAATGCCAACCTGCACAAGCACATCAACTTCAACATATTAGAATTTCCTCGTGAAAATTGCACCAGCAGCTGAATTCAGTTGTGTCAAAGGATCAAATAAAGATGTTAGTTAGCAGCCCAGCAGAATATTATGAGGAATTCCAACTGACCTCCTTTGCAACTGCCTGTGCAGTCCTCCAATTGTCCCCTGTGACCATTACTGAATTGATGCCCATCTTTTTTAGGCCTTCGATGACTATAACAGCCTCCCTTTTTAAGGGATCGGTTACCCCCATCAAGCCAATGAGTTTGCTGTCATGTGCTACAAGAATGCCAGTCTTCGCATTCAGTTCCAGGTCTACCAAGAAACTTTCAGCTTCTTCAGAAATGTTTATCCCGTTTTCAGATATCAAAGTACGGTTGCCCACCTACATAAACAGTTACACACTGAGTTCTCGGATTTACTCAGACACAGCAACATACAAATAAAACTTAATGCATCGGTCATTTAAGAGAAAATTAATGATAGCTATATCATATACTCACCAAGATTTTCTTCCCATTGATAAAACATTGAACCCCTTTGCCAGGCAAGGCAGAAAAGTCTGATACTTCCAGGAGCCACTGAGAAAATATCTCTTGTTTTCTTTTCTTAATGTCACCTTTTGATGATGGGAGTTTGCCAAAGAAATGGAAATGAAATGCATGGTCCAAGATAGCTTTTGCAAGTGGATGCTCACTGCTTGCCTAAATTACAGGAACAGAACAGAGTAAGATGGATTTCATTTCAAATAATCATACAAGTTACTGTAAATGCCCTAGGAAATCTTTGAATCACCTCTGCAGATGCTACCAAAGTGAGGAAGCCTCCAAGATCAATTCCTGAGAATAACTTTGTTGATGTTACGGTAGCCTTTCCTTGTGTCAGTGTACCTGTTTTATCAAATATAACATATTTTACATTCTGAGCCCTCTCCAGTGCATCTCCACCCTTTACAAGTACCCCATGATTAGCCCCAACTCCAGTTGCTACCATAACAGCAGTTGGTGTTGCCAGACCAAGAGCACATGGGCATGCAATCACTACAACAGAGATGGAGAACATGAGAGAGAAAACAAAGCAATTGCTAGTTTCCGTAACCCATGAATTTGGGTATGCTCCCAGCGATCCGCATAGAAACCTGCAATAGTCAAAACACATGTGAGAAACTTGAACACTAGTGCACACAGTTCTAGCCTTAAAACAGATGTACAGATCGAGAACGTACCATGCAATGAATGTAACCAAGGACAAGGTGACAACAATGGGAACGAAAATGCCAGCCACCTAAAAGGGACATGTATTATGTTAGCATTTACAAGAATTACTATAGACATGTATAAACACTGAAAAGCAAAAGGCCACTGCACGATAAAAAGAATGCATAAATCCACAAGTCACAAGATAATTCAGCTGACTTCATGCAATTTAATATATATCGCAACAGATAATAGGTTGCTTTGTAAACCTTTATAAAGTAAAAGTATCAACCATGCATGTCAGGTAACAAAGGAAGCAAACAGCTATGTATGAAATCTAGAAGGACTAATGTATTTCCTCACAAGGAATTTATCAACTTAGACACATAAGTTGCCCCAAAAAAGTGTTTTACAGATTTAAGATTTGAATAGAGAAAATTTTCTTAGCTTGGAAACTTTGTAAATAGAGAGATGTACTCACATAATCAGCAAATTTCTGAATAGGGGCCTTAGACATCTGGGCAGTCTCAACAAGAGAGATTATCTGGCTCAAGACTGTCCCTGATCCTACTTTAGATGCTTGTATATGGAGGATGCCATGCAAGTTCATTGTGCCTCCAATAACTATACTGGATACCTCCTTAGAGATAGGTGCAGATTCACCAGTTACCATACTCTCATCAACATGGCTTGTGCCCCAAATAACGATACCATCAGCAGGTACCTTTGAACCTGGGAGCACTTTCAAGACATCGCCAGGTTGGATTAAGGATGCATCAATCTCCTTCTCAGCAGCATGTTTGCCATCTGTATTCAAGCACAGCATTATGAGTTGATGCATGCAAGTGCAACTAAAGTGAAAATGTTCTAGCAGTATGTGTGCAAGACTGTAATTTAAGCAATTGCCATCAGTAAAGGTGAAATACCCAACCAGAAAAAAGGACTGATCTATGAATATTATTTGAACATGATCCTTCTAAAATCGCTAATAACTATTTCAATAAGAATCTTGTACCTCTATTTTTCAGAAGTAGAAGTGCTGTAGCAGGGACCAGCTCTACAAGCTTCTTAATAGCATCCGATGTCTTCCCTTTAGCAAGCACCTCAAGGTACTTCCCAAAAGCACAAATGTAATTATCATGGCACTTGTCTCAAAATATATCGGAGGATGAAATCCGGTGAATGCCCCATAAAGAAGCGCACATACAGAGTAGACATATGATGCAGTGGTGCCAAGAACGACTAATACATCCATATTTGTAGAACCATGTCTGAGGGCCCTATAAGCTGCAACATAGAATCGTTTGCCCACAACAAATTGTACTATGCTCACCAATGTCCACTTCAACAAATCTCCTATGAGAAATGGTCCGAAGTGCATGAGTAGGAGTGAACTGATGAAACGTATGTGAGGGCATACCATGCGCATAAAAAATACAGGAATCTGGCGCAAGGAAACCAGGGGAGAGTCAGTACACAAGTAACACAAGAATAACTCATGTTAAGTTATATTCCATATTAGTAATGGCATATGAAAATTGTCTCAGGGAGTGCTGGCAGCCTGACACATCAGATAAGCCTACTATTTACATTTACATTGATAACTATGACAAGACTAACTGTCAGCAGAAAAAAATACATTGGAGTACTTGATTAGGAAAAAATGATGAGAATCATAAAACCTCTAGGAAAGATGGAACAAAACATACTTACGCTTAGGAATAAGCTAGAGCGAAGAAGATGAAGCATTTTGGATGCCTCCTGTGCATCATTTGAAGCAGCTCGTATGTATGGATTCTGCACATGAGCTTTCAGTCTGCCGCTGCTTTCCATCTCGATGGTGTCCACAATCGACCTCAAACCAACAACTTCTGGATCAAATACAATTTCAGCTTCCGAGAGTACCAAATTTACATTGAACTGATGTAAGCCTTCCATTTTCTTCAGGATATCAAGCAACACATCTACATCCATCTCCGTGTGCAATCCTTTTAAGCCTAATAAAACCTTGTTTTGCTCACTACTTTGTAAAAATGCAGCTTCAAAACCAGCATCCTCAATAGCCTGAACAATTTCATCTTTGGCAATGGCAGAAGGATCATATTCAACTTCCCCTAATGAGGTCGCTAATGCAACAACTGCTCTTTTTACACCTGGCAATTTCTTCAAGATCCCCTCAACTGAGTTCACACATGCAGCACAAGTCATCCCCCCTATCCTGAATTGGCCAGATAAAGTGTTCTGTGGCTTAGGCTGAGAAACCGCAGAGTCTTGGAGCAGTTCTGCCTCGAACCCAGCATCTTCTATTGCTTCTATGATGTCTTCTTCCTGCATGCAAGAAGCTTTCAACATAGAACTAGTTGTTGACTGAATGCATCTTAATATAACAGTCCCTATCAGGAGCATTTCTGATACTTAAAGCAAAAGCAAATTAGTTGAAAAAATATTTGCAGATAGGTAACGCAGGAAACAGTTGCTTGTTTTAAAAGGACAAACATCTATCTTGTAGGGTGATTGTTCATTGTTTGCAGTTGCAAGGTACAACACTGTATTTCGCAGGACTACTGTAAACTGGTTAAATTATAGAACGACATCCCTAGAACATAATGGTCAGTTTTGCAAAGACTGCGCCTTTAACCTCACAGGTGATTGTTACCACACAAGTTTCCATATTTTCCATAAGAATGGCCATAATCCCCATAGTTACCACCAACCTCAGTAGAATTGCCCCAAAACACAGAAAAGTGGAAAACCCCAAACAGCAGCAGCTACAAAAAAACAACCACCTTTATGTTACGCGTCCTACATGTTCAATTTATATAACTGACCATGTCGAGTTGCAGTATTTGAGAATGATCAGCTTGATAAAAGAATAAACGAGCAATATCAAGCAGTTAAAGCACCACAGCGAAACCATCCGGCCAATTAACGACTTTCCAATTCAACTACCCAACCCGACAAAACGCAGCTGAATTTCCCGCCTTGAGAACCATTCCGCAGCGCAGCGCAGCGCTGAAATCCACCCGATCCCGTGGCTACGGAGCTAGAATTTGCCGCAGAGCAAGGACGCCATCCCAAATCGCAGGGCATGCGCGCGCGAGGCATGAGGAGGGGGCAGGGGAGGGATCACGGCGGCGCGACCTTGGCGAGGGCAGGGTCGAAGACGACGTGGGCCCGATTCTGGAGCAGCGACACGGCGACGCGCCGGACGCCGCGGCGGGCTGAGACGGCGGCCTCGACGGAGCCGGTGCAGGCGGAGCACGTCATGCCCGTGACCCGCAGCTGCACCCGCCGCATCCCCGCCTCGTCCACCTCTCCCGCCCCCACCCCGGCCTCCTCATCGTAGGTGCCCAGCAGCGCCACCTCCTCCATCTCATCGTCGCGGCCGCCGGCGACGGCCGTGAGCTGGAGGTGGGCCATGGGCGTCAGAGACGGAGGCGGGATGGGGTGGCAATAATTAGGGAGGGGAATGGCCACACGAGACCAGGAATCGTGGGGAGAGTGATGGGCGTATTTGTATAATAATCCCACAAAGCAAGGACCTTCCGTTAAATCCACATACTTTTAGGGGGTTTTCTACAAATGTTGCACTTGCATTCCTATACCTTTTGTTTTGTTTGGTTGGTAGGTAGCCGATTTTAGTCTTATCCACCGGTCTACGAGTTTATTATTTGTTACACCAGGGTTTCTTTAATTTATAAAATTTACAGTGTTTTATACCAATTGATTTAAATACTATAAAATTCACGTATTTACGAGTAAAATTGTCATTCTATTTATACACATAATCTCTATTTTCTTATGAGAAAAGCTATTGTAGTCTGTAGATGGCACGTACGTACGTTTCGGTTTAGTGCCTAGCAACGTGGATAACACTGGACTTTTGCAAAATGGCCCCTCAATGTGTGCCCAATTTGTTTCGCCTCCCTAGTAGAAGCAATAAATAAAGGCATATTTGAAGGCCATGATAGCTAATACTCCCTTCCCTTAATCGGTTTTGATATGTACATCAAAATTAATTTAACTTTGATTTATTTATTACTCAATCAACTTATAAATGGTTACATGATTTATTTGGGTTCTGATTCTTCAATGTGTTATTATTTATAAACCAAATTTTATAGAAAAACGAAACATGGACTATAGCTAAAAAATAAAACAATATGTCTATGTTTTTTTGCATCCACCGGTGATGAAAATTATGATTTTTTGTCTCGGTGTCGCACCATTATACACATATCATACATGGAATGGAATGGGAGTAGTTAATCTGACTCTTAGCTAAATAGTTTGTGGGTTTCAACGGCCAAATTTAATGATATAAATTTCATAAACGGATTTAAAATAATGGTTTCAATATTTTTATACGAAAGTTTTCGTAGAAATCATATATTTTAAAATACATTCGCATGAATGCATGATAATCCGGATTATCTGCCCACACTCCATCCCAGTCAACCTCGTGTAACCAAGGAGCTGCACGATAATGCGGTCATTTGCAGGGGGTTTAGTGACAGAATTGACTTAATTACCAAGCTGGGTTGGACCGGGCGTAGACGAAAATCGTCAACGTGGGTAGCGTGCAAGGAACAATATTTTTGCGAATTTTAATCAACTAAATCGCGCCGATCCAACTAACTTATATGTATATACGTGCTACCATCTCCTCGCTCTGATTATATTTGATTTGGACTTACGTATTAAATTTTAAAAAACAACAAACTTGTCTCATATTTATTCTGATTTAAAAATATAAGTTATTTATTGGTGAGTGGGTATTATTCGTTTTTTAAATGAATTATGTTCGAATAAAAAAAGAAGTATATAAGAAATTAGTGATTCTAGTACAGGAAAACATCACCTTTACGCCAGTGAAAATTGAGTTTTCGGTTTGTTTGTAAGTATAGGTACGTATACGCTCGTCGACATTAATATACAAAGTTTTAACAACAAAGTTAATCCTAAAAACGGTATATATTATATTCATAATTGGAGGTGGTACGGGCAATTTGATCTGTTAATCTTAATCACTCCCTTTGGTACAAGGTTCACTTACATTTACTACTTGGTATATGCTACCTTAAACGATGATATTTTCATTTTAATCATAAATTTTGATAATTCGTCTTATTAAAAAAATATTATTTATTTTATTATAATTTATTTTATTATTGAAGTTACTTCAAGTATAATTTGTATTTTTTATATATTTGCATAAATTTTTGAAATAAGATGAATAGTTAAAGTTTATGATAAAAATAAATAACATTATTTAAAAGTTAATAGAAGGAGTATACTATCTTATTTTTCTAGAAGAAACCTTTTTTGCCTTCTAGAAGAGTCGATGGATATTTGTTTTAAAACTGCACCGTTGAGTTGTAAAAAATATAACATTAAAAAACTCAACGCAAATAGAGATAAACAAACCTAAAATAGAAAAGTCTTAGGGTGGTGATAACAAAAACTCATCATCACTAGTTTTTTTTAAATAATATAAATTAGAGTATATTTAATGTAGCTTTGATTTATGTTGACTAGCTCTCAGTACGTGTGTTGTAATAGAAAAGTTATAACATTAACAATAACAACAGAGATAAGTAAAGCTAAAGCTGAAAAGATTTTGGGTGGTGAACTGGTGATACGACTAATTTTTTTAAAGTAGTATAGATATAAAATTCGTATAATAAAATAAAATAGTTTAAATTTTTATATACCGAACTAAATATTGCGATCTATTCAATATTCATAAATCTGATCTAATATTTATTAGAGCTGAATTTATTTTAAACTGGTGTAGAAATCATGGATTTGAAGCTGTGACAATGGTATAAGTACGTGCTTATCCGGTCCTAACGTAGCCAAATTATATTTGGAAGGACTAATTGATCAATCATAGATGAGAAGCATTACGGATTGATTCGGATCATTATAAAATTGTGACCATAATCCCACAATCTATTTTTCCTAGTTAATAATAGCAGGAGCAATACAAACAATCTGTACGGATAGAAGTATTCAGAATTAAACCATAATCCAAACCTTGAAAGAAACCGACACTAGAAGAGCCCTACGACGAACAAGAGAATCCATGTAGCTCCAAGGAGTGATGGGAAAAACAAAGTGGTTGGTGCGTACGTTTGTGCAGTACGCTTGTACTACTGCAGGCAGGACGCAGGAAGGCAGCTTGGTTGGAAATGGTCACGAGGGTGTACTACACTCTACACGCACACTAGCTCGGTTAATGGCATCAGGCGATCGCGTCGCGTGCCCCACCTACTCTCGGTCTCTCTCGCATCGATCGCTGCCTCCGCCTTTGTCTCTCTTGATGCGTCACTCATGCGTGCCACGAGAGATGATAGAGGCACACGGCGAGCTTGATTTAAATTGGTTAATCAGATCGTATGGATTTTGGGGGTAACACCAGTAGCTCATCTGTATTTTAGATGTTAATCAGATCATATGGTACGATTCTGGAAATAATTCTGACGCAACGGAAAAAATACTCAGTCAGTCTGTATTTTAGATGTGGAGAAGGGGTGATGTGGAAAAAGAAAAAAAAAAGTGCTTCATATTATTTGTTGGAGAAAAATTACAACAACGAATGCAGATCACTGAAAAATCAGAACTGTTTGGAACTGAAATTAGATCTATTTAGAACTGATTTCCTCTTCTTCCCATTTCTCACAATATGACTAGTTTAAGGTACATATAAAGGATCATCTTACATCCAAGTAAGACCAACTTGCAGCTCAAGAAATGAAAGAAGCTAGCATATTTCAACCACTAAAGTAAAACTACTAAAATAATTTTGCAAACTGCTAAAGTAATTCTGCAAAATAAAAGGTGCTAGCTGATAGCACATATGCAAAATTTGGATCACTTAGACCAATAGAACCACTTGGACCAACAAGACACTTATCCTCTCAGAATTTGGATAACTTGGACTATCATAACCACTTGAACCAATAAGACTTATCCTCTCAATCTCCCCCTAAGTCTTGTGTGGTGTTTTTTTGGAGAATTAGAACCATCTCAATCTTGACGCGAAGCTCCTAAACTTGACCTGCCCAAGGGACTTAGTAAGGAAGTCGACGAGCTAGTCTTGTGTGTTGATGTAGTTGGCCTTGACTCTCCCCTCGTTCAAACAACTATGAATAAAGTGGTACTTGAGTCGGGTATGCTTACTGCACTCATGAAAGATGGGGTTCTTCGTCAAATACAAAGCAAACTTATTGTCCACCCTAAACTTCACTGTTTTAGCATCTCTGCCAAGAAAATCATCAAGCAACCAAGTCAGCCAAAGAGCCTGTGTCGATGTAGAAGTGGTTGTGATGTATTCTACCTCATAACTGTACATGGCCACCACTTGCTGCTTGATTGACTATGAGCTGATCAGACACTTATAAAGGAAGAACAACATCTTGATGGTGCTCTTGCTTGTATTGATGTCGCCGGCATGGTTGTTGTCATTGTACTTGATGAAGTGCACCACACCGAGGCATATTGTAGGATCTTTTTCACGGCCTACTGATGCTCTGTCGTTGGTTGCTGTATGAATCGAATGACGTAGCTGACTACGAACGCTAAGTCTGGTAGCGAAGACTGCCCATAATGTGTCGGTACTACGTCGCATCCACCTCCTCCGTTGTGTTATCGCGGCTCAGCTTCAGTCTTTCCTCCATGGAAGTGTAGGATAGGTTACAGTCGATGAGTCTGTCTAGCTTGACGATGCTGTTGATAGCAAGAAATGGTATTAATGGCTAGATTGTCAAAATATCAATTTTGGTGATTTGGGCCGAAAATACACATGTCCAAGGTCCGTCTGAAGCCCTACAGGGCCGAAGTCCATTGAGCTATGGGCTCCGAAAGCCTCTAGCCAGCCCATGAGCTTCGGCCGGGAAGCCTTCGGAGGCCCACGACACCAAAGCTTCGGTCCGAGGAGCCGGCCTCGACGGGCCTGGCCGAAGCCCACTTCGGCAGAGGTAGAGTTGTATGTGTTTCTGGCTCAGTTTTTATCTCTATCCGGCCAGGTTAATAGCAGATTAGATCAGAGATTAAGCCCCTATAAATAGAGAGGCGAGGCCAGCGTAGAGCCCCCAACTCAAACCAAACTAAAGCCCTAGCTTTGATCGTATTTACTTTACCTTTATTTTCCTGTACCTCTTCGTGGGTTTGCCTATAAGCCCTCTGCCAGCCACTACGGAATAGTGGTAACCCTTGTTACTTCGCCTGTGAAGTATCCGTTAATCTACGTAATAGATTTCTATCGCCTTGTTACTTCGCCTGTGAAGTATCCGCTAATCTACGTAACAGATTGCTACCTTCGCTACTAGTGCAACACTTAGCAAAATTCGGTCCTCAGGCCGAATTGGTACTTCGAATTCTCTTTGTTGCAGGTTCCCACGTTCGGAGCTACTTCGTCGGAGGTGTCAAAAGCTGAGAGATCGGTTTCGGAGGTCACCAGGACACCCTTCGGCGGGGCTGCAGGCTCCGACAACAGGCTTCGCCAGCACACTTCGTCACCATAGGCTTCGCCACGACCATATTCCACACTGGACGAAGTTACGCTCGCACGTGGCCCTCGCATCATTATTCCGTAGTTTGTTGTATCGGAGACCTCACGCCGAACCCCGTTGTTCGGAGGTGACCGTTGCGTCCAGATCCGTTCGGAGTCCATCTTCGGCTGGATCAGTCCGAACGCCGAAGTGCCCTTTGGCGGGACACTTCGCACCAGACGCCGAAGGTACACTTCGGTGACCCCTTCGCATCAGACTTCGAAGCAGACGGGCTCCGACCAGTTTGCTGATGTTATTCTGTTTAGTATATCTCTTTCGGCTAATTGGGTTATTTTGTGTGATCTGATTGCCTAGCGACTCCACCCCCCTTATCACGACTAAGGGTAGTCGGAACGCGACGTCGGTGCTACGTCATGCTTAGGCTTGTCCCTAAGTATCCATGCACTTTTGGATTGTCGAACTGACCCAAGTGCGGGGGCACATTTCCGTGTCAACACACTTTTTGGCGACTCCGCTGGGGAAGGCTACGCCAACATGACAAGTACATCTACATCGTCCACCGGTACATCTACATCGACTACTACGTCTACACCACCGATGGACACAATAGGAGGCGCGGATATCGACAACCGCAACATCTTGACACCTACACTTGAAGATATCTCCGCAGAAGACCGAGCATAGATCAAGGCAAAGTTAAAGGCGCTCCAAGACATGATGCTTGGGGGCTACGTTAAGACACACGCAGGCTTCATCAAGCGCAACATCATCACCCCCAATCTCGCTCAGGTCCAGGTAACACCTGTATCGCCTCGTTTATCTTCTTTAGAAATTGAGCAAAAAATAGCTGCATCAGTAGATCAAGCCGTTAGCGCTTCGCTAGCCAACCGTTTAGATTCGGCAGTCAGCTCCCAAGTAGAGGCGACTCTCAGGAGGTTCGACTTTGCTGAGGCCGTACCCCCCGTTCCTATTGCTAGTGCATCTCCGGCAAACCACGTATACGGTAGGACTAGCGACAGTACTGGCACAATTATATCTCCGGCCCCATCACTTATGGCCGAGACCAATCATTACACCTACGATCAGACTAACACTACGTACCACGCACCACCACCCGCGTCGATACCCGCGCTGCCCGCACCACATACGCATGCGCCCCGACACGAACACGTCATACAAATAGCGCGCAGGGAAGAGGCCCATGGCCGACACACCGATATCCCGCCGCGTGTTGTGCCCCCGCATGAGAGACGCGTACAAGCAACATGCCAAGATGACATAGAGGAGCGGGTCCGCGCACTATTTAGAGTGTGCCGGCTTCATGCCCAAGGGACGGGTTAGGGTTTACCGTAAGCCATACCCCGACCATCTTGATACAATACCCTACCCCCGCGGCGATAGAATCCCTGAATTCACTAAGTTCGATGGCGAGGGTAGCAAAACTACACTAGAGCACGTTAGTTAATTTTTGGCACAATGTGGAGAAGTTAGCGGGATAGATGCTCTAAAATTTAGATTATTTTCTCTCTCGCTATCCGGCACCGCTTTCACTTGGTTTTCGGCACTCCCGCCAAACTCCATCCAGACATGGGATGATTTAGAGAGTAAATTCCATGATTATTTCTACACAGGAGAAACCGAACTTAGGCTTTCACATTTGACATCGGTTAAGCAGAAATCTAGCGAGAGTGCCTCTGAGTACATCAAGCGTTTTAGGGATACTAGAAACCGATGCTTTAGCCTTAATATTTCAGAAAGGGACTTGGCGGAACTAGCTTTTAACGGGTTGCATTCCGAAATTAAAGAGAGGTTAGATAACCAAAACTTTTTAGAAGTTAGCTAAGTTTTATAGCAGGCTCTGGTCTAGGAAGGCCGAGCCAAAGATAAAAAAGTTTATTAAGATATTTAGCAAGCCTAGGGCTGAAATCCACATCATGGAACGTTCTTACGAGGAAGAATCAGAAGAGGAGGATTTGGCCGATATGTACGCGGTCGAATGGGTGTGGAACGCTAAGAATAAACCTGTCATCTACTCCGAGTTACGACCATCCCCCACAAAGAATCGACTTAGTGAGGTCAAGTACTCATTTGATATAACTAAATGTGATAAAATATTTGATTTTCTCTTAAAAAGTCAGCTTCTCAGGTTACCTAAGGGTCAAGTCATTCCACCTACCGATGAGTTAAAGAAGCATCCATACTGTAAGTGGCATGATTCGCATTCACATAATACTAATGACTGCAATGTTTTTCGACAGCAGATACAATCGTCCATAGAAGAAGGACGATTAAAGATAGACCATAATCCAAAGATGAAGCTGGATAAAGATCCTTTTCCCATCAACGTCGTCGACCTCGATGAAAAGAAGGTGTTGATTCGGCCAGAACAGGCCGAGTCGGCTAAAGGAAAGTGAGAAACCAAGGGTGGTTTCGGTGTATGTGATGAGTGATTGACAGGATTATTTACCCTCTGTTCGAAGGGTACCTCCGGAGGGGCTTCGGAGGTGGTACCTCCGAAGGGTGTTCGGAGGTGTGTCACCGGAGTGTGTTCGGTGTTTGCTTGCTGCAGCTGTGCAGCGGAGTGTACCTGTCGGAGGGGTCCGACAGTACACGATGACTGGGTTCGTACCGATGGCTTCGGTACTTTGGGCGGTACACCGGAGTGTGTGCCGGAGGTTGCTAACCCGGAGAGGTCTCCGGAGTACTGGATACACTTGTTTGCTTGTCTGTGGTGCGCAGGGACTTCGGAGGCGACGGACAGGGTTCGAGCCAGGTGAACTTGGGTCAAGCGGGTGGTTTGATGCCAAGGGAGCGGGGAGCTCCGTCACGGTGGCTGCGAAGGTGGTCCGGGTCGGTCCTCAGGTCGAGACGCGCCAGGTGAAGGCAGAGAGTGCGGAGCGTGGCTCCGGCTGAAGGTACTCCGAGACAAGTCCTCGGAGGTGAGGCACTTCGAAGGTACTCCGAATGGAGTGACTTCGGAGTTGGTGGAACAAGTCCTCTGCGGAGGCAAGGAGTTCGAAGTGTGCTCCGGAGGGAGACACTCGAAGGTTACCCGACGAAGGTCTCAGAAGTCGAGGCGCATCGAAGGCATGGTCCGGGTGAGGCTCGTCGTGGAGTGTGCTCGGGGAGAGGCACTGCGACGGAGTGCTCATGGAATGCTTCATGCGAAGGCCTTGGACGAAGGAGGGACTTCGAAGGGTGGTACTCCGAAGGTGGGCTTCGGAGTGAGGTTGACTTGAGGTGCTTCGGCCATGCATGGCTTCGGTACACGGACGGACGGTGTTCGAGCTCGGAGTAGCTGCGAAGCCGTGGTGATCCACTCCGGAGGTGGTGGTGCGAAGGCCCAAGGGCTTTGACGGCTTCGGCTCAAAACCGTCACTGTATCGAAGGTCTTCTTCGGCGGAGCGAAGGCCAACAGGCTGCAGGCTTCTCGCCGAAGCTTCCGCACCCCTCGCGTGCGAAGGGAGGTTCCAGAAGTCAACACTGTAAAGGCTGACACTGTCTGTTCTGAAAAAGGCTGACACTGTCCCCTCTGCAGCTGACAGAGAAGCCTCCAAAATAAAGGTGGACTACCTTTTGTACCCCTTAGTTCTGTAGAGACAAATCTGTTGTAAACCCTAGGGGTAAAGTAGTCACTTCCTTAGGATGAAGCCGTGGGCTATAAATATGGGGGCTCGGTAGGTAACATTTAACACTTTGAGCATTTACTGTTGAGCTCCTGTAGACAGACCTCACTGTATTCATTCTGAGTTCAATTTATTTTGTGTTCCTTGTTCAAGCGGCGAAGCCCTGCTTCTGTGTGCTTTTGCTTGAGCTCGTATTGCATACCTCGCTAGTCTTGTGCACCGAAGCTTGTTTTGGCGAAGGGTGTTTTTATCGCGAAGTGTGTTTTACAGTGTGCTGTCGCTCTGTGTAACACGAGGCAAGACCTCGCTGCTTACTAGCGATGCCCTGTTCTGTTCCCGTAGTGCTTCTTGTGTCGAAGCCCTTAGCATAGTCCATTTGCGTGTGCGTGTAGACCTTCGGGTACGAAGCCCAGCACCCGTTGCTGTCGCCAAGTACTTGGTCGAAGTCCTCAGAGGGCTGTCCACTCTTGCGAAGGGTGAAGTGCGAAGCCTGCTCGAAGCACCTCGTGTGCGGAGCCTGCACTGACTTAGCAGAGTAGATTTTCGAGGGTTGTTAGTGGAGCGAAGTCTTCTTGGCTTCGAACTTTTGCTCCTCCGAAGCCTGTGTTCGAAGGTGTCGAAGTACCTCCGAACCAGACCTTCGAAGGTTGTGTTCGAAGCCTGTTCCGCAGAAGACAGAACCGAACCGTAGGCTAAGTTTTTTAGCCAGAAATTTTAAAAGCTCCCATTCACCCCCCCTCTGGTCGCCGTTTCCGGTCCAACAATTGGTATCAGAGCAGGTTAAGATCACCAGTTGACCTTAACCGGTTTTGTGATCTGTTGGCGACATGGATAGAGGCAGTAAAATTCCTCTGTTCGATGGGACAGATTTTGCATACTGGAAGGTGCGCATGGAGGCTTACTTGTTGAGCCAAGGAAATGCAATTTGGGAGATTGTGGACTCACAATACTCCATCCCTGATACCCGCACCACTCAAACCGAAAAGGATCAGTACATTGCCAACTCGAAGGCAAGGAACATACTGTTCATTGGTCTGAGTCGGAGTGAGTTTGATAGGGTGCAGCACCTTAGGACTGCTAGGGAGATTTGGACTACACTCACTGTTTTTCATGAGGGCTCTGCTCAGATTAAGGCCAGGCGCCAAAGCACCTACAATCAACAGTATCAGCTGTTTGTGCAGGCACCTGGTGAATCTGTAGATGCCATGTTTTCTCGCTTTGACGCGATAGTGAGTAACTTGCGATCCAACGGGACGCTTGCTTACAGTGATCACGATAGGGCTATCAAGCTTCTCTATGCTCTTGACCGTAGCATATGGGAGGTGAAGATATCCAGCATTGAGGAGTCCACAGGCTATGACACTCTAACCTGTGATGAACTCTTTAGCAAGCTGAAGTCCACAGAGATTGCCAAGGCATCTCTTGCAGTGCACAGAAGCTCTTTGCCACAGCCATTGGCATTGGTTTCTAGCACTAGCCGTGGCACCACTGCAGAACCAAGCACATCAGGCACTTGTGTTCTTGCAGATGGTTTTGCTTTGTCCTCCCTGGTCTCCGTCACAAAGGAGCAGGTGGATACTCTAGCAGATGACGAGCTTGCTCTCATTGCCCGGAGGTTCACCCGCTTTCATCATGAGAGACGGGATCAGAGGAGAAGTGGTTTTAGTGGCTGCTATGAATGTGGCGACACCTCTCACATTAAGGCCAATTGCCCCAAGGTCAAGAAGAGAGATGAGAGTGAGCGCCCCAAATTCCACAAAAAGGAGAGGAAGCCCTTTGTGAAGGGCAAGCGCGGCAAGATGGCTAAGAAAGTAGCCAAGGCCGCTTCCAGAGCTTTCGTTGCTGCTCTCAGCGACATCGACACATCCTCAACTGAGGAGTCGAGCTCTGAGGAGGAGGAGTCCCCAAGGAAGGAGGACAAGAAGGACAAGAAGGGACGTGACTTCACCGGCCTTTGCTTCATGGCCGACAGCGATCACAGCGGCGATGAGCTTGACTCATCTGAGGTAAACCTATCATCTGACCAGCTTCTAATTAAATTAGATGAGCTGAATGAAGTAGTGCTAGGTCAGGATAGATTACTTGTGCAAGCCGCTAGAGAAAGAAAAGACCTTAGACTTAGGCTAGAAAATGTTTCTACTGAATATGCCATGCTTAAGTCTAAGTTTGATGATGCTGAATGTGAGTCTTGTTCTGTAGTCATGGGTGAGCTTGCTCAGTTGCGCTCTGTACATGCTCAAACTCTTTCTGGGCTTGAGACTGCACAGAAGCAGCTTTTGGAGGTGGATTCTAGACCTCATGAAATTATTGATTGCATGAACTGCTCTTTATTGCGCGATAGCATTAATTTACGTGATAAGCATGTTCATGATTTAGAGGCTAGATTGGAGAGGGCCGGTAGTTCTAAGGATGTGCAACCTGTTTGTGACACTTGCATTACCCTTAAGGACCAGCTAGGCACTGTCAGAGAGCGAGCTGAAAACCTCATGTCCGAAAATGAATACCTTCTTTCTGTGGTGAACAAATGCACTGAGGGGAAGGGTAGGATGGATTTGCTCTTGGCCAAGACCAAGTTGTGTGCTGACAGAGCCGGGGTAGCTCTAGGATTGGGTTTTGAGAGGATAGCTTCAGACAGTAAGGCCAAAACTGTTTTCACCTCTCCCACCACCCTAGAGAAAGAGCTCTGTTGGACACCCCATCAGCCAAAAAGCCTACCCATCCACTAAAGAAAACCACTCCTCCTACCAAAAAATATCCTCCCAAGAAAGCCACTCAGAAGAAACCCAAGGAGCCTGTGAGATTTGCTCCTATGACCCATGAGAGTGCCCCCAGGAGAGTGTTTCACTGTTCTTATTGTCAGAGGGCGGGTCATTTGATTGGTTTCTGTTTCCGTCGCATCAAGGATGAGCGACGTGCACAGGCGATGAGCTTTCAGGACATGCATTACCCATCTTTAGGTAGGCATGAGTCTGAGTATCACTCTCGTCCTGTTTTCGAGGCTCCTCGTGCTTCTCGGAGAGGTTTTGCTCCTCGAGGTGTTCACCATGTTCCATATGGTGATAGACCTCGGGCGAGTAGCTTTGTACCTCGTCAGAGTAGGAGACCTCGACATGCTTTGAGTTCTTTGCATGTAGGTAGACCACGCACTTTCCATCATTCTGATTATTATGTGCGTAGACCGTCTACTTTTACTGTGCCTACTACTCGTGTCACTCAGTGCTGGATGCCTCGTCATTATTTTACTCACCCCAGCACTGAGCGATCGAGGCGTTCTTATCATGTGTAGGCGACAGGTCGAGGCTTGGAGGGCACGTGGATCATGGACTCCGGTTGTTCGCGCCACATGACCGGAGATGCAAATTGGTTCTCCAGCCTCACCACAACCAAGCAAAGGGAACATATCACCTTCGGAAACAATCGAAGGAGTAGAGTGAAAGGTAAAGGTGTGGTAAGGATTAACACGAACTTCACTCTCAAAGATGTTGCTTTGGTTGAAAATCTGGGATACAATTTGCTGTCTGTATCTCAGTTGCTTGATGAGGGCTTCGAAGTGCGATTTCATCGCGATACTTCGCAAGTGCTCAATTTTGATGGCGTTGTGGTGTGTAAGATCTTTAGGGTTGGGAGAGTTTTTGGAGCTGATTTTTCAGAGTCGTCTGGTTCTTCTCATTGTCTTGTTGCTCATTCGACTTCTGAGCTTTGGAAGTGGCATAGGAGACTAGGGCATATGAGCTTTGAGTTGCTCGCTCGTTTGAGCGCCCTAGGTTTGATCCGAGGATTGCCCAAGCTCAAGTTTGAGAAGAATTTAGTTTGCGCTCCCTGTCGACATGGAAAAATGATTGCTGCTTCGCATTCGCCAGTCACCACAGTGATGACTGAACAGCCCGGAGAACTTCTCCATATGGACACTGTAGGTCCTTCTCGGGTTAGTTCTTTAGGCGGGAAGTGGTATGTACTTGTTATTGTCGACGATTTCTCTCGCTACTCTTGGGTCTTCTTTCTTGCCAGCAAGGATGAAGTGTTTTCACACTTTCGGAGCTTGGCTTTGAGACTTTTCACTGAACTCCCAGGTGCATTAAAATTCATTCGAAGCGATAATGGCACCGAGTTCAAAAATAGTCTCTTTGTTGATTTTTGCATGGAGCATGGCATAGAACATCAATTCTCTGCTCCGCGGGTTCCTCAACAGAACGGTGTTGTTGAGAGGAAAAACCGCACTTTGGTTGAGATGGCTAGGACGATGCTTGATGAGCATAGGACTCCTAGAAAATTCTGGGCTGAGGCCATGAACACTGCTTGTTACATCTCAAACCGAATTTTCTTGCGCTCAATTTTAAATTTGACATCTTATGAGCTGCGTTTTGGGAGACAGCCCAAGGTTACTCATCTTCGAGTTTTTGGCTGTCGCTGCTTTATCCTAAAACGTGGTAACTTGGATAAATTTGAGTCGCGATCTTCTGACGGGATCTTTTTGGGTTATACTACTCATGGTCATTCTTATCGTGTTTATAACTTGGAAACTAACACTGTCATCGAGTCATGTGATGTGACTTTTGATGAATCAACCCCCTCTGTTAGTTCTGCTTTTGAACAGGCAAATGAACACGACATGGAACAGACCTTATTCGAAGATGAAGATCCCGGAGAATTCGAGGATGAACCCCTACTACCCTCGACGTCAACCCCCGAAGCTGACCCCGCTTCTACTACTTCGGCACGAGGTCCCGAAGCGACTACCTCAACATCGGTCATCTTGGACCACTCCAACGCACAAGTTGAGGGGGAGACTGCATCCCGCCGCGAGGCTCCACATCATGTCCAAAGGATGCACCCTCCCGAGCAGATCATTGGTGAGCTTGATCAAAGGGTAACTCGTTCTCATGCCCATTTCACTAATGCTGCTTTTGTTGCTTCTTTCGAGCCCTTAGATGTTAGTCATGCACTTTCTGATTCTAGTTGGATCAATGCCATGCATGAAGAGCTTGAGAATTTTGAAAGAAACCAAGTCTGGACTTTAGTTGATCCTCCACCTAATGTTCATTTCATTGGAACAAAATGGATTTTCAAAAATAAACAAGGGGAGGATGGAACAATTGTTAGAAACAAGGCTAGACTTGTAGCTCAGGGCTTTTCTCAACTAGAAGGGATTGATTTTACTGAAACTTTTGCACCTGTTGCTCGCCTTGAGGCCATTAGGATTTTGCTTACCTTTGCGACATCCCGGGGATTCAAACTCTATCAAATGGATGTCAAAAGTGCTTTTCTTAATGGCTTCATAGGTGAAGATGTTTATGTGAAACAACCCCCTGGTTTTGAAAACCCCAAGTACCCACATAAAGTCCTTAAACTTCATAAGGCTCTTTATGGACTCAAGCAGGCCCCTCGGGCGTGGTATGATAGACTTAAGTCTTTTCTGCTTGAGCGAGGGTATTTGATGGGCTCTGTTGATAAAACTTTGTTTACTCTCAAGCATGGCAAAGATTTCCTTCTAGTGCAGATTTATGTGGATGATATCATCTTTGGTGGCTCTTCTCATGCTTTGGTTGCCGAGTTTGCAGATACCATGAGCAGGGAGTTTGAAATGTCAATGATGGGTGAACTCACCTTTTTCCTTGGTTTGCAAATCAAGCAAAGCAAACAAGGTACTTTTGTCCACCAGACAAAGTACACCAAGGACCTGCTCAAGAAATTCGACATGTCAGATGCGAAGCCACTCGCTACTCCAATGGCTACATCCGTAGCATTGGACCCTGACGAAGATGGAGAAGCCGTAGATCAGAAGGAGTTCCGAAGCATGATCGGCTCCCTCCTCTACTTGACTGCTACGAGGCCGGACATACACTTCGCAGTATGTCTGTGCGCTCGTTTTCAGGCTTCACCACGAGCTTCGCATCGCCAAGCGGTTAAGCGCATCTTAAGGTATCTCAAACACACCCTTGAGTTTGGCATATGATATTCATCGTCTTCATCTTTATGTCTTAGAGGTTATTCAGATGCGGATTTTGCTGGGTGTAGAATTGATAGGAAGAGTACCTCTGGTACTTGTCATTTTCTGGGTACGTCTCTGGTTTGCTGGTCTTCCCGCAAACAGTCTAGTGTTGCACAATCGACGGCTGAGGCCGAATATGTTGCTGCAGCTAGCTGTTGCTCTCAGATTTTGTGGATGGTTTCCACTTTGCGGGATTTCGGGTTAGATTATAAGAGTGTTCCACTTTTCTGTGATAACACTAGTGCTATTTGTATTGCAAACAACCCGGTTCAGCACTCCAGAACCAAACACATTGATGTACGGTATCATTTTCTCAGAGATCACAATGAGAAGGGTGATATTGAACTTCAATATGTTGATACCCAACACCAGCTTGCCGACATTTTTACAAAACCCCTCGATGCTTCTCGATTTGCTTACTTGCGTGGGGAACTTGGCATTTGTCACCCTTACGGCATTTTGTGAGGGGGAGCTGATCTTAATTGTATTGCATATGCTCATTATGTGTGGAATTGCACTTACATATTTTGCTATTATATGCCTGCTTTTAATTCAAAGAAATCATGACAGCTCAGCTCTATGAAATATATCTGGAACATTGATTATGCATGATGTTTTATTTTCTAAAAATCAAAACTTGCTCACCACATAATCTTGTATCTAGCTTGTTTAGGCTGGACTGCTTTTAGCTATCTTTTTTCTACTTGACAGCAAGACACTATTCCTTGGATGCTAAAATTTGCAACTTGAAAAATTGTGTTCTTTATTCATGGATATTCACCAAAATATTTCATTTATCTGAATCAAAATCAAAAATCCATGATTTGTCTGGTTTAAATGAAAAGATCCAGGAGGGTTTGTTTGTCGCACTACTCTATTCTAGACTGCTTACCATTGCACTTTGGTCTGAACTGGAATAGTGTAGTGTATGCCAAAATCACCGCCTTAAGCTTCAGATGGCTTTCATGCCTAGGCTTGGCCTGATTGGAAAGTATAAGGTGGACAAACAAATAACCCCTGGCATTAAGAAAAAGAACAACAAAATTAATTGCTCATCAAGTTTGCTTTCACAGCTCCTTTTGAACAAGACTTGTCTGTCTAGGGTAGACTTTGTTAGCTTTGCGCAGTCCTTGCCTTCACATGTCTAGCTGCTTTGATTAAGTGGTGATGCTTTTACTTCAAAATGACGAAATCACATGCCATCATCTTGTTTCACAGATTGTTAAATTGAGCTGAGCACATGATCATTTGTGTTAATTTTGGCATATTTTTGCATTATATGTCTTTGCAATTCTATTCATTTCGCAGCTTTGCATCTTTTGAATGCTCCTTGATGCTTGCATTGCCAAAGGGGGAGAGGTTTGCTATGTTATCTGCCGCAAGAAGGCATAATTTTGAAGGGGGGAGAGATTTTTGACATAAAGGGGGAGAAACATTTGCTCAACTCAGGGGGAGTTTTTTATCCAAAGGGAGTTTTGCCGAAGGGGCTTTTACTCTTTTACAAAGGGGGAGAAAAATTCTTTTATCAAGTGACATGCTTTGGCTCTTTTCTGAGTTTTTATGGTCACTTGTGTGCTGAAATTTTTAAATTTTCTTGAACTTGGATTTGGTTGTCAATGCACTCATCAAGGGGGAGATTGAGAAACCAAGGGTGGTTTCGGTGTATGTGATGAGTGATTGACAGGATTATTTACCCTCTGTTCGAAGGGTACCTCCGGAGGGGCTTCGGAGGTGGTACCTCCGAAGGGTGTTCGGAGGTGTGTCACCGGAGTGTGTTCGGTGTTTGCTTGCTGCAGCTGTGCAGCGGAGTGTACCTGTCGGAGGGGTCCGACAGTACACGATGACTGGGTTCGTACCGATGGCTTCGGTACTTTGGGCGGTACACCGGAGTGTGTGCCGGAGGTTGCTAACCCGGAGAGGTCTCCGGAGTACTGGATACACTTGTTTGCTTGTCTGTGGTGCGCAGGGACTTCGGAGGCGACGGACAGGGTTCGAGCCAGGTGAACTTGGGTCAAGCGGGTGGTTTGATGCCAAGGGAGCGGGGAGCTCCGTCACGGTGGCTGCGAAGGTGGTCCGGGTCGGTCCTCAGGTCGAGACGCGCCAGGTGAAGGCAGAGAGTGCGGAGCGTGGCTCCGGCTGAAGGTACTCCGAGACAAGTCCTCGGAGGTGAGGCACTTCGAAGGTACTCCGAATGGAGTGACTTCGGAGTTGGTGGAACAAGTCCTCTGCGGAGGCAAGGAGTTCGAAGTGTGCTCCGGAGGGAGACACTCGAAGGTTACCCGACGAAGGTCTCAGAAGTCGAGGCGCATCGAAGGCATGGTCCGGGTGAGGCTCGTCGTGGAGTGTGCTCGGGGAGAGGCACTGCGACGGAGTGCTCATGGAATGCTTCATGCGAAGGCCTTGGACGAAGGAGGGACTTCGAAGGGTGGTACTCCGAAGGTGGGCTTCGGAGTGAGGTTGACTTGAGGTGCTTCGGCCATGCATGGCTTCGGTACACGGACGGACGGTGTTCGAGCTCGGAGTAGCTGCGAAGCCGTGGTGATCCACTCCGGAGGTGGTGGTGCGAAGGCCCAAGGGCTTTGACGGCTTCGGCTCAAAACCGTCACTGTATCGAAGGTCTTCTTCGGCGGAGCGAAGGCCAACAGGCTGCAGGCTTCTCGCCGAAGCTTCCGCACCCCTCGCGTGCGAAGGGAGGTTCCAGAAGTCAACACTGTAAAGGCTGACACTGTCTGTTCTGAAAAAGGCTGACACTGTCCCCTCTGCAGCTGACAGAGAAGCCTCCAAAATAAAGGTGGACTACCTTTTGTACCCCTTAGTTCTGTAGAGACAAATCTGTTGTAAACCCTAGGGGTAAAGTAGTCACTTCCTTAGGATGAAGCCGTGGGCTATAAATATGGGGGCTCGGTAGGTAACATTTAACACTTTGAGCATTTACTGTTGAGCTCCTGTAGACAGACCTCACTGTATTCATTCTGAGTTCAATTTATTTTGTGTTCCTTGTTCAAGCGGCGAAGCCCTGCTTCTGTGTGCTTTTGCTTGAGCTCGTATTGCATACCTCGCTAGTCTTGTGCACCGAAGCTTGTTTTGGCGAAGGGTGTTTTTATCGCGAAGTGTGTTTTACAGTGTGCTGTCGCTCTGTGTAACACGAGGCAAGACCTCGCTGCTTACTAGCGATGCCCTGTTCTGTTCCCGTAGTGCTTCTTGTGTCGAAGCCCTTAGCATAGTCCATTTGCGTGTGCGTGTAGACCTTCGGGTACGAAGCCCAGCACCCGTTGCTGTCGCCAAGTACTTGGTCGAAGTCCTCAGAGGGCTGTCCACTCTTGCGAAGGGTGAAGTGCGAAGCCTGCTCGAAGCACCTCGTGTGCGGAGCCTGCACTGACTTAGCAGAGTAGATTTTCGAGGGTTGTTAGTGGAGCGAAGTCTTCTTGGCTTCGAACTTTTGCTCCTCCGAAGCCTGTGTTCGAAGGTGTCGAAGTACCTCCGAACCAGACCTTCGAAGGTTGTGTTCGAAGCCTGTTCCGCAGAAGACAGAACCGAACCGTAGGCTAAGTTTTTAGCCAGAAATTTTAAAAGCTCCCATTCACCCCCCCTCTGGTCGCCGTTTCCGGTCCAACAGAAAGGATGTAATTGTTGGAGAGCCACACACTCGCACACTCATACCGAAGAACCCCGAGGTAGGAGTGTGGAAGAAGAACATTAATACCCCTTCGGCTAAGGCTCACAAGAGGCCGAAGGTAACATATAACATGTTGTTGAACAAGCATCAAACAAGGGCCAAGGCAGCAGGTCCACACACTAAGAGGCTAAAGCAGCCGAAGGGTCCGGGGCTCTCGGAGGGTGGCTTCGGACCAAAGCAGGCAGACCCTCCGCACAGAGGCTTCGGGCCATGGTGGCCTGATACTCCGCACGGTGGTTTCGAGCTACAATGGTCGAATTCCTCGTACAACAGCTTCGAGCCCAGTGGTCGGGCCCCCTATACAGCAATTTCGGCCCCCAATGGCTGAACCCCGCACCATGTTGGACTTCTTCGATGGGAGGCTTCGGCCCGTACTGGTCTAACGTACCTCCAGCCTAGCAGGACCCTTCGCTGGTGTGGTCCGAGATACCATCAACTTTGCCGAACCCCTCCTCCGAGTAATGGGTTCGGCTCACGGTGGGCGAGGCCACTAGAGCCGCCGATGCCTCCACCGTATGACTGGGCGGGGACCTCGTGTGCCCCGTACGTATCTGGGTCATGGTACCCTCCGCAACCTAACACTATGCCTTGTTTTCCTTCGGAGTATTATGGATGGCAGGGACAAACAAACGCAGCGGAGAGGGGCATCATCAACAAACTATCTGTGGTGCCTCCGAATCGGACCATGCAGAGTGAAACCGAAGGGTGCGAGCACGCGGAGGCCAAAGTCAGAGAGTCTGAATCCATCACCATCAGAGTTGGGTCTCAGGAAGTCTCAATCCCGGAGACTTGGTCGCCGAAGCCTGACGGAGGTAAGTCCCATGCTTCGGCTGGGCTCTACGCCGAAGCCCGGCTCGATCAGCCTAACAAGGCCGATCCGTCCGACGGGGTCCGCAGCGAAGGCCCCTCCGAACACAGGATGCACAAGGCCGAAGGGCACAATATCACTTTGGCTAGAATTAATGGAAGCCGAACAGTAGCACCCGACACCAAGCCGCAACCATCTCAGGCCCCTCCAGGCATGTCCAAATCACAGAAGAGACGCCTACAATGACTACGGGCACAGGAGATGCGCGAGAAGAAAGCTGAGGCCGAACACGACGCTATCTTCGAAGAAATCCGCCCTCGGCCAGCTACAAAACAGGTATGGAGGGAGAAGCCAGTTGAGATAAACAACCCGGCTCCTAGTCCGAGCGACGACGACGACATGCTCGACGACGATTACTCTCCCATCTCTGAAGGGCCGCACCCCAGGTGATAGACATCAACATCATCACGCTGCCTGCCGAGTTCGCCCTATCGCAGGACGAGGCCGAGGTCGCTCAATTGAACCTCGGTCCGTGCAATGCCATCTTCGAGAAGCCCGAGGACTTGGCTCGCCATCTGAAGCCTCTCTACGTCAGAGGTCACATTGATGGGAAGCCGATTTCCCGAATGCTCATCGACGATGGCGCCACTGTTAACTTAATGCCTTACTCGTTGTTGAAGAAACTTGGCAGGGATGAGGATGACCTGAAGAATACCAACTTGATGCTCAACGGCTTCAACGGCGAGAGCTCCGAGGCCAAGGGAGTACTCTATATGGAGTTGACGGTGGGCAACAAGACGTTGCCAACAACATTTTTCGTCGTCGACGTACAAGATAACTATAGCGTACTACTTGGGCGCGACTGGATTGACACGAACTGTTGCATTCCTTCTACTCTACACTAGTGCCTGATACAATGGGACGACGATGAGGTAGAAGTCATTCCCGTGGATACTTCGGCCCAAGTAGCATTGGCCGATGTATCAGTTGACGCCGTCCATAACAAAGTAGAGTGTCTGTCAGGTAGAGATCTTTTGGATTACGATTTTGTTAGTGTATCCGGAGGACATTTTGTACCAGTGTCTGTAAAGCCTGCTGGAGTAGAACGACTATTTTTGTATTGATAGTCATGTCTAGCAAGAGTAATCTATATTGGCTGAAGTCTCGTGTGGAGCAATATCGGTCTAGTAAAGACAGTATTGCCGAAGCCATCAAGGACTTTAGTGAAGTAGAGAAATTAGGACAAGGTTTTGCATCGGCCGATCCCTTGGAGGAGGTCGACATAGGTGATGGTAGCACCCCAAGGCCGAGTTTTGTAAACCAGCATTTACATCCCGATGAAAAGGCTGAAGTAATAAAGTTACTTCGATCGTATGTCGATTGTTTCGCATGGGAGTATAGCGAGATGCCAGGGCTAAGCCGCGAGCTCGTGGAGCATCGACTTCCTATCAAGTCCGGATTTAGGCCTTACAAGCAGCCTCCCCGCCGCTTTAACTCGGCCGTCTACGACCGAGTTAAAGAAGAAGTGGAGCGACTACTCAAGGCTGAATTTATTAGGTCGTGCAGATACGCGGAATGGGTTGCTAACATTGTGCTTGTAGAGAAGAAAGGGAGCGGCAAGATACGGGTGTGTATTGATTTCAGGGATATGAACAAAGCCACTCCAAAGGATGAGTATCCAATGCCGATAGCCGACATGCTGATCAACGACGCTTTAGGACACAAGGTACTAAGTTTTCTTGATGGCAATGCTGGTTATAATCAGATCTTTATGGCCGAAGAGGACGTCTACAAGACTACCTTTCGATGCCCTGGTTTTATCGGTTTGTTCGAGTGGGTCGTCATGACTTTTGGTTTGAAAATGCTAGCACCACGTATCAGCGCGCTATGAACTTAATCTTTCATGACCTGCTAGGGGTTATGTTAGAAGTTTACATTGATGATGTCGTGGTCAAATCGGACGCAATGGGAAACCATTTAGCCGATTTGAAGGTTGCTTTTGATAGAATGCGGCAGTATGGGTTGAAAATGAACCCACTCAAGTGTGCTTTTGGTGTGTCGGCAGGTAAGTTCTTAGGTTTCATGATTCACGAGAGAGGCATAGAAATTGATCCTAAGAGACTTGAGAAGATTAGAAACATTGCAGCGCCGACGTGCAAAAGGGATGTACAAAAATTGCTAGGCAAGATGAACTATTTGTGTCGCTTTATATCCAACTTGTCCGGCAAGATTGATGCCTTTGTCCCCATACTCCGGCTAAAAAACGAAGCCAAGTTCACTTGGGGGGCAAGCCAGCAAAGTGCTTTTGAGAAGATTAAGGAGTGCTTGTCATCACCACCGGTGGTGAGAGCGCCCAAAGTCGGGATTTCATTTCAGCTATACATCGCTGCTGAAGATAGCATGATTGGGGCCATGCTAACCCAGGAGGTAGAGGGGAAGGAGTACATCATCACATTCTTGAGCCGCCGCCTGCTGGACGCCGAAACCAGGTGCGTTTGTGGAACGATTGTGTTTATCACTTTACTACGCGTGCACCAAATTGCGCCATTATCTTCTCCCCACTACATGTGTTGTCGTTTGCCAAACCAATGTTATAAAGCACATGTTACAAAAGACGATTCTAAGTGGAAGAATCGGAAAATGGGCTTACACGTTGATTGAATACGATTTGGCCTACAAACCCCTGAGAGCGATGAAAGGCCAAATCGTAGCCAACTTTATAGTTGATCACCACGTAGACGTCAGCTGGAGTGGTACTATTGCTCTAGTTGAAGTAGTGTCGTGGAAACTTTATTTTGATGGTTCGGCTTGCAAGAGTGGCCAAGGTATTGGAGTGGTTCTCATATCACCTAATGGGATGCACTTTGATACTTTGGCCCGACTAGAATTTTCTTCTACTAACAACCAAGACGAATACGAAGCTTTATTGCTAGGTCTTGAATTACTAGAATCTGTAGGTGCTAGGCTTGTCCACGCATACGGTGATTTTTTGTTGGTAGTGAAACAAGTAGCTAAGAGTGCTCAATGTTTTAACGGCTTACTGAATAGTTACTTGGATAAATGTCTAGACATAGTTGCAACTTTTGATGACTTCAAAATCTCTCACGTGTCAAGAGAGGCCAATTTAGTCGCCAATGATTTGGCTCAGCAAGCATCTGGCTACCGAGTCAGGAGAGGAAAATTTTCTGTATTGGAGAAGCCGGTGTTTGGTCTCACTACCGAAGCCAGTAACGGTGGGCAGGCACACCTTCTAGATCGGACCCCTCTAGTCGCCGAAGGTCACTGCGCGCCGAGGATCCTGAATCAGAGTACCCTGCCGACCGAAGGAGCTGGCACGCCGAAATCTGTAGGCCGAAGCCTCCTGCACGGAGAAGGCTCCCTGGAGTCTGAACCCTCCGAAGGGCTTCGGCCCAGCACACTCCGAACGGCCACCCCGGCCAGGCTTCGATAGGAGCTGGAAGGGCTCGGGGGGCACCCCGAAGTCAGTAATTTAGAAGTTTTTTCAGAAGGTGGACCAGCGAGATCCTCTAAAACCTATAAGGGTGATTGGAGAATCCCAATCGTCCAGTATTTGAGAGACCCTAGCCAAAGGGTTGATCGGAAGGTTCGGCGGTAAGCGTTCAAATTCGTGTTGATAGACGACACATTGTATCGCCAAACCATCAATGTAGTACTATTGAAATGTTTAGACCATGAGCAATCCCAGGTGGCTACGGGAGAAGTCCATGAAGGGCTTTGCGGCACTCATTAGTCAGCCCAAAAAATGAGTTGGATGCTCAAAAGAGCGGGTTTTTATTGGCCGACTATGACTGAGGATTGTTTCAAGTACTATAGAGGGTGTGAAGCATGTCAGAAGTTTGGCAATATCCAGTTAGCTCCTGTCTCATTGCTCAATCCTATTGTCAAGCCATGGCCGTTTCGAGGTTGGGGTTTAGACTTCATCGGCCAGATTCACCCTCCTTCCTCAAGAGGGCATCGGTTCATGTTGATGGCGACAGATTACTTCACTAAATGGACCGAAGCCGTACCTCTCAAGAACATGACTCACAACGAGGTATGTGATTTTATTTTAAAGCACATCATACTACGAATCAAGGTAGTTCATTTGTCTCTAGAGAAGTAAGGGACTTCGCCGAGTACTATGGTATTAAGTTGATAAACTCTTCACCTTACTATGCTCAGGCCAATGGTTAGGCCGAGTCCAGTAATAAAACTGTGATTAAACTTATTAAGAAGAAAATTGAAGAGTTTCCTAAAAGGTGGCATGAAGTGTGAGAAACCAAGTGTTGGTTTCGGAGTCTGTGATGAGTGATTGACAGATTTTACCCTCTGATTCGAAGGGGTCCCTTCGAAGGTGTTCGGAGGCTGGTTCTCCGAAGGTGTTCGGAGGCTTTTTCACCGAAGGGTTCGGTGGGCTCTGGTTGCTGCAGCTGTTGTAGCGGAGTGTGCCTGTCGGAGGGGTCCGACAGTACACGATGATGGGTTGTACCGAAGGGTTCGGTACTTTAGGCGGTACACCGGAGTGTGTATCGGAGGTTGCTTACCTGGAGAGGTCTCCGGGGTACTGGATACACTTGTCTGTTTGTCTGTGGAGCGCAGGGGACTTCGGAGGCGACGGACAGTTCGCAGCAGGTGAACTTGGGTCAAGCGGGAGGCTTGATGCCAGGGGAGCAGGGAGCTCCATCACGAAGGCTGCGAAGGGGTCGAGGTCAGACCTCGGGTCGAGGTGCGCCAGGAGAAGGCAGTAAGTGCGAAGTGTGACTCCGGGTGAAGGTACTCCGAGACGAAGTCCTCGGAGACGAGGCACTTTGAAGGGTACTCCGAAAGGAGTGACTTCGGAGTTTGGTGGACTAAGTCCTCAGCAATGAGGCAAGGTGTTCGAAGTGTGCTCCGGAGGGAGACACTCGAAGGTATACCCGACGAAGGTCTCAGAAGTAGAGGTGCATCGAAGGCATGATCCGGGTGAGGATCGTCGAGGAGTGTGCTCGGGGAGAGACACTATGACGAAGTGCTCATGGAATGCTTCATGCGGAGGCCTTGGATGAAGGAGGGACTTCGAAGGGTGGTGCTCTGAAGGTGGGGGCCTCGGAGTGAAGCAGGCGTCGGAGCGAAGCAGGCTTCGGAGCGATGCTGGCTCCGGAGTGAGGCTGGCTTTGGACTGAGGTTGACTTGAGGTACTTCGGCCATGCATGGCTTCGGTACACGGACTAACGGAGTTCGAGCTGGGAGAAGCTGTGAAGCCGCGGTGGTCCACTCCGAAGGTGTTGGTGTGAAGGCCCAAAGGCTTTGACGGCTTCGGCTCAAAACCGTCACTGTATCGAAGGCTGACTTCGGTGAAGCCAATGCCTTCAGGCTCAAGGCTTCTCACCGAAGCTACCGCACCCCTCGCGTGCGATGGTGGGCTTCAGAAGGGTCCAAAACTGCAAAGGCTGACAACGTCTGCTCTGCAAAAGCTGGTGTTGTCCCCTCTGTGAAGCTGACAAAAGAAGCTTCCAAATAAAGTAGACTACCAGTTGTACCCCCCTGTTCTGATGAGACAAAACCGGTGTAAACCCTAGGGGTAAAGTAGCCTATTCACAGGGCTGAATAGTGCCTATAAATAGTGGAGGCTGGCTAGGTCACATCAACACTTTGAGCATTCATTTTGAGCTCCTGTACTAGCCACCACATACTTTGTATTCATCCTGTGAGTTCAATTTTTGTGTTCCCTGTTCAAGCATCGAAGCTTTGATTCTGTGTTCATTTACTGCTTGAGCTTGTATGCATACTTCTCTGCATGCTTCAATATCTTGTGTGTCACTTCTTTTGAGTTGAGTTAGTGCACTGAATCCTTTCTGGAGAAGTGTGTGAGAAGCCTGTTCGAGCGAAGTGTGTTTGAGCGAAGTGTGGTTTTCAGTGTCTGTTCGCTCTCTGTAAACTGGAGGCTAGACCTCTCTGATTACTAGCGAAGCACTGATCGAAGCCCGTTTTTCTTCCCTAGTCGAAGCCCTTAGCGAAGTCTGTTAAGTGTGCGTTTTGACCTTCGAAGTACGAAGCCCAGCACCAGTTGCTGTCGCTAAGTATTTGGTCGAAGTCCGCATAGTGAAGTCTGCTCTTGCGAAGTCTGTAGTGTGAAGCCTGCTCGAAGGCACCCAGTGTGCGGAGCCTGCACTGACTTAGCAAAGCTGATCGAAGTCCTCAGAGGGAAGTCCGCTCTTGCGAATTGTGAAGTGCGAAGCCTGCATGAAGGCACCCTGTGTGCGAAGGCTGCACTGACTTAGCAGAAGCTGAATTTTTGGGGTTGTGGGTGGAGCGAAGTCTTCTTGGCTTCGAAACTTTTGTTCCTTGCGAAGCCTGTTTTTGGAGCTGTAAAATACCTCCGAACCAGAACTTCGAAGGGTGTGTTCGAAGCCTGTTCCGCAGAAGACAGAATTAAAACAGAAGGCTATTTTTAGTCTGAAATTTTAAAAGCTCCCATTCACCCCCATCTGGTCGCCGTTTCCGGTCCAACAATTGGTATCAGAGCGGGTTAAGATCACCAGTTGACCTCAACCGGTTTTGTGATCTGTTGGCGACATGGACAGAGTTAGTAAAATTCCTCTGTTCGATGGGACTGATTTTGCATACTAGAAGGTGCGCATGGAGGCTTACTTGCTAAGTCAAGGAAATGCAATTTGGGAGATTGTGGACTCACAATACTCCATCCCTGAAACTCGCACCTCTCAAACAGAGAAGGATCAGTATAATGCCAACTCCAAGGCAAGAAATATACTGTTCATTGGCTTGAGTAGAAGTGAGTTTGATAGGGTGCAACACTTTAGGATAGCTAGGGAAATTTGGACCGCTCTCACTATTTTTCATGAGGGCTCTACACAGATTAAGGCCAGGCGCCAAAGCACATACAATCAACAATATCAGCTATTTGTGCAGGCACTGGTGAATCTATAGATGCCATGTTTTCTCGCTTTGATGCGATAGTGAGTAACTTGCGGTCCAACGGGACGCTTGCTTACAATGATCATGATAGGGCTATCAAGCTTCTCTATGCTCTTGATCGTAGCATATGGGAAGTGAAGATATCCAGCATTGAGGAGTCCACAGGTTATGACACATTGACCTGTGATGAGCTCTTCAGCAAGCTGAAGTCCACAGAGATTGCCAAGGCATCTCTTGTAGTGCACAAAAATTCTTTGCCACAACCATTGACATTGGTTTCTAGCACTAGCCGTGGCACCACTGTAGAACCAAGCACATCTGGCACTTGTGTTCTTGCAGATGGTTTTGCTTTGTCCTCCCTGGTCTTCATCACTAAGGAGCAGGTGGATACTCTGGATGATGATGATCTTGCTCTCATTGCCAGAACGTTCACCCGTTTTCACCATGAGAGATGGGATCAAAGGAGAGGTGGTTTTAGTGGATTCTTTGAGTGTGGCGACACTTCTCACATCAAGGCCAATTGCCCAAAACTCAAGAAGAGAGATGAGAGTGAGCGCCCTAAATACCACAAAAAAGAGAGGAAGCCATTTGTGAAGGGCAAGCACAGCAAGGTGGCTAAGAGAGTAGCCAAAGCCGCTTCCAGAGCATTTGTTGCTGCTCTCAGCGACATCGACACTTCCTCAACTGAGGAGTCGAGCTCTGAGGAGGAGGAGTCCCCGAGGAAGGAGGAGAAGAAGGACAAGAAGGGATGAGATTTCACCGGCCTTTGCTTCATGGCCGACAACGATCACAACGGCGATGAGCTTGACTCATCTGAGGTACATCTATCCTATGACCAGCTTTCACTTAAACTAGATGAACTGAATGAAGTAGTTCTTGGTCAGGATAGGTTACTTGTGCAAGCCACTAGAGATAGAAAAGACCTTAGACTTAGGCTAGAATCTGTGTCTACTGATTATGCCATGCTTAAGTCTAGGGTTAATGATGCTGAATGTGATTCTTGTACTATTGTCATGGGTGAGCTTGCTCATTTGCGTTCTGTGCATGCTCAAACTCTTTCTGAGCTTGAGACTGCACAGAAGCAGCTTTTGATGGTGGATTCTAGTCATGATATAACTGAATGTATGAACTGCCCTTTATTACGTAAGAGCATTGATTTACGTGATAAGCATGTTCATGATTTAGAGGCTAGATTGGAGAGGGCCGGTAGTTCTAAGGATGTGCAGCCTGTGTGTGACACTTGCATAACCCTTAAGGACCAGCTAGGCACTGTTAGAGAGCGAGCTGAAAACCTTATGACTGAGAATGAGTACCTTCTTTCTGTGGTTAACAAATGCACTGAGGGAAAGGGTAGGATGGATTTGCTCTTGGCCAAGACCAAGATGTGTGAAGACAGAGCAGGGTTAGCTCTAGGTTTGGGTTTTTAGAGGATTCCTTCAGATAGTGAAAACAAAACTGTTTTTACCTCACCCACTACCCTAGAGAAAGAGAGAGCTCTGTTAGACACTCCATCAGCCAAAAAGCCTACCCGAACTCCAAAGAAAACCACTCCTCCCACAAAAAGAGTTCCTCCCAAGAAAACCACTCAGCAGAAGCCCAAGGAGCCTGTGAGAATTGCTCCTATGACCCATGAGAGTGCCCCTAGGAGAATTTTTCATTGTTCCTATTGTCAGCGGGTGGGTCATCTGGTTGGGTTCTGTTTTCGTCACATCAAGGATGAGCGACGCTCTCAGGAGATGAGGTTCCAGAACATGCATTACCCATCTTTAGGTATGCATGAGTCTGAGTTTTACTCTCATCCTGTTTTCGAGGCTCCTCGTGCTTCTCGGAGAGGTTTTGCTCCTCGAGGTGTTCACCATGTTCCATATGGTGGTAGACCCCGGGCGAGTAGCTTTGTACCTCATCAGAGTAGGAGACCTCGTCATGTTGTTAGATCACAGCATGTAGGTAGACCTCGCACTTTGCATCATTCTGATTATCCTGTGCGTATACAGTCTACTTTTAATGTGCCTACTACTCGTATCACTCAGTGCTGGATGCCTCGTCATATTTTCACTCACCCCAACACTGAGCGACCGAGATTTTCTTATCATGTGTAGGCGATAGACCGAGGCTTGGAGGGCACGTGGATCATGGACTCCGGTTGTTCACGCCACATGACCGGAGATGCAGCATGGTTCTCCAGCCTCACCACAACCAAGCAAAGGGAACATATCACCTTCGGCAACAATCGAAGGAGTAGAGTGAAAGGTAAAGGTGTGGTAAGAATTAACTCGAATTTCACTCTCAAAGATGTTGCTTTGGTTGAAAACCTGTGACACAATTTGCTTTCTATATCTCAGTTGCTTGATTAGGGCTTCGAAGTGCGATTCCATCGTGATACTTCGCAAGTACTCAATTCTGATGGCGTTGTTGTCTGCAAGATCTTTAGAGTTGGGAGAGTTTTTGGAGCTGATTTTTCTGAATCATCTAGTTCTTCTCATTGTCTTGTTTCACATTCTACTTCTGAGCTCTAGAAGTGGCATATGAGACTAGGGCATATGAGCTTTGAGTTGCTCGCTCGTCTGAGTGCCCTAGGTCTAATCCGAGGATTGCCCAAGCTCAAGTTTGAGAAGAATTTAGTTTGCGCTCCTTGTCGACATGGAAAAATGATTGCTGCTTCGCACTCGCCAGTCACCACTGTGATGACTGAACAACCCGGAGAACTTCTCCACATGGACACTGTAGGTTCTTCTCGGGTTAGTTCTTTAGGCGGCAAGTGGTATGTGCTAGTTATTGTAGATGATTTCTCTTGCTACTCTTGGGTCTTCTTTCTTGCCAGCAAGGACGAAGTGTTTTCACACTTTCGGAGCTTGGCTTTGAGACTTTTCACTGAACTCCCTGGTGCATTGAAATTCATTCGAAGTGATAATGGCACTGAGTTCAAAAACAATCTCTTTGTTGACTTTTGCATGGAGCATGGCATAGAAAATCAATTCTCTGCTCCGCGGGTTCCTCAACAGAATGGTGTTGTTGAGAGGAAGAACCACACTTTGGTTGAGATGGCTAGAACGATGCTCGATGAGCATAGGACTCCTAGAACGTTCTGGGCTGAGGCCATGAACACTGCTTGTTACATCTCAAACCGAATCTTCTTGCGCTCAATTTTGAATTTGACATCTTATGAGCTACGTTTTGGGAGACAACCCAAGGTTACTCATCTTCGAGTTTTTGGCTGTCGTTGCTTTATCCTAAAACGTGGAAATTTGGACAAATTTGAGTCGCGTTCTTCTGACGGGATCTTTTTGGGTTATACTACACATGGTCATTCTTATCGTGTTTCTAATTTGGAGACTAACACTGTCATCGAGTCATGTGATGTGACTTTTGATGAATCAACCCCCTCTGTTAGTTCTGCTCTTGAACAGGCAAATGAACACGATATGGAACAGACTATCTTCGAAGAAGAAGATCCCGGAGATTTCGAGGATGAACCCCTACTACCCTCGACATCAACCCCCGAAGCCAACCCCGTTTCGACCACTTCGGCACAAGGTCCCGAAGCAACTACCTCGACATCGGTCATCTTGGACCACTTCAACGCACAAGTTGAGGGGGAGACTGCATCTCGCCCCGAGGCTCCACACCATGTTCAAAGGATGCATCCTCCCGAGCAGATCATTGGTGTAACACCCCAAATTTTCAAAGCAATAAAAATATTATTAAATTCAATTTATTGGGATTTTTATTTCAGAAAATACCTTTAAATCCTTTTTATACCCTTTTGAACTACAACATAGGGTAGATGACCAAATTAGGAGGTGAAACTTTTTGTATATGATCCTAAGGCCAAAATATAATTTTGAGAATTTTTATAAATTTTACCAGCCTTGGAAGTAGCCCTAATATTTTAACCCATTTTCTGGAATTATTTTTATTCAGAAAAGTATTAGAACAGTAATGGGCTCCTCTCCCCCCCCCTTCTCTCTCTCCCGGCCGGCCCAGCCCGTTACCGCGCTCGCCTTAGGCTGACAACCCGGTCCCACCTGTCGGCGCCGAATCCCTCCCCTCGCGCGCGAACCCGACAACCCGGCCCCGCCTGTCAGTCCCCCCTCTCGCGCGCTCGCACCCGCTGACCACCTTGGCCCACCTGTCGGACCCGTCTTCCCCGCGGGATCCGCCCCCAAATCCCCCCCCCCTCGCCGGCCGAAGCCCTAATCCCGCCTCGGATCCGCCCCCGCCGGCCCCCTCCCTTAAATTCGTCGCCGGCAATGAATCCCCCTCAACGCGCCGACCGTTTCCCCCTATTAATTTCGCCCGATTCGCGTCCAGGTGCGTTGAACCGCGTTCAACCCGAACCTCGCCGGCGTTTAAACGCGTTAACTCCCGGCCACCGTAGACTACGCCCTCTCTGCCCCCGCCGATGGCCCTATTTAAACCCCCTTGCCACCTCGCGTTTCACCCCCACGCCTACACGTCGCGAGAACGCACAGAACGCCCTCACTCCGAGCTTTAGCGCATTCCCCCTGGTTCGCCTCCGGCCACCGCTCGCCGTCGCCTCGGACCACCCCGGCCCGCGCCTCCGCCACCGTCGTGACCGCAAAGACGTCCCCTACCTCAGCCACGCCTCCGCTGGTCAAGGAGATCGCCGGAACACCATCGCCGTCGAGTACCCGAGGAGCCTTCCGCGTCTACCCTCGTCGCCGGCCACGTCCCGTCGTCCCCGGACCGCCGCCAAGGTACCATCGTGACCGCCGTAGTCCCCTCCTTCCATTTCTAGGCTTAGCTAGGACCGCCGTCGCTCGCCGTGGCCGCTGGCCCGCTCGCCGTCGTCGGAGAAGACGACCGGCACGGGTCGAGTACCCGTGCCGTGCCGGATCTGATCCCGACCGTGCGATCGCGATCGGACGACGCACGTGAGCCCACGTACGCGATCTAATCCGCGCCGTCGGATCTGGTCAAAGCGGTACGTTTTAATCTCGTGCGTCCATCTGTATTTAAAACCCGCGTTTAATCCTGTGCGTCCACGTGGTACCGGTTCGAACGTTTTAATCCTGGCCGTCCATCACGACTTACGCGTCCCGCCTCGCCCTCGCGCGTCGGATCTGGATCCGACGGTCCAGATCGACCCGGCGCACGCGCACAGTGCGCGGGTTCACCGTGGGCCTGGCTCACCGTGGACCCGAGGGGTTTAAAATTTGAAAATAAATTCCAGAAATGCTTTTAAACTTGTAAAATTCATATCTAATGCATTTGGACTCTAAAAATTGCCATTCAAGTTTTAGAAAATTCATAAAATTATTCTCTACATGTTTAGGCAATAAAAACAGTAGGTTTATTTGGACATTTTCATGTTTATTCAAATAATTATTCAAAAGCCTTTAGGATTAAAATATGGATTAAAATATTTAAACTTCAGAAAAATTATTATTAATTTCCTTTCTGTTCATTCACTGAAAACCACCCAATTTGACATGAACTTTTCAGTTCCCACTTATTTAAGGATTTAATATGACCTTAATCCCATTTAAACATTTGTTTTCTAAAAAGGACAACCCTTCATTTTAATCCCTTTAAAATTATTTATAAAATTCAGAACCTTAGCCTTTGAGTTCATTTATTTTTAATCAAACCAACTTTGACTTATATGCTTGCAATGTAATGTTATATGGTTTGATTGAATGTGGTACTCTTTTTATTTTACTTTATATTAAAAAGACTACGACGTCGCCGAGGAGCCGGAGTACTTCCCCGAAGTCCCTCCCTCTCCCTTTGCTGAACAAGGCAAGTCACCAAACCATTCTTTTGAGCATATTGAACCCATGTCTGAATTGACTATCGCTAAAACACATAGGTTATGTATATGCATTAGTCAAATGAACCCTTACATTATATTTATTTAGGATCCCCCGACCTTGATGTGCAACCCAAGCCATGCTATCTCGCCTAACCTCCTTGTCACCATATGATCAATGATATTAGCTAGTGTCCAATGTATTGGCACGGCCGCTATAGGATAAAAATGAGTCGTAGTGAAATGGTTCTGTTATATGATCCCGTTACTTCTTATCTTTGGAAATTCTGTTGGTGATGAGTCATGGTTGTGAGTGTATGCATGGTGGGTTCCGGGTGCAAGCTAGGGCATTGGTCAGTCGCACCCGGGGCACTATAAGGACCGGTCTGAGGGATCCGTTGCAATACACTTACGTACTAACCACAAGTCTAGTGGGTAAGTCCTAACTAAGGTATGGGTTGTTCCAAACCGAGGCCACCACTTGGAGATGGGTCAAGTTGCACCTGCGGGTGACTTGTACCAATGTGGCGCAAAAGGGGGTGCGACGTTAGCCGGGATGCGGCCCGGCGCGCCGGCGAAACCTAGAGCGGGTGGTTATCGCTTGGAACATCTCATATTGAGGTTTTGGCACGAGTTCCCGTGTAATGGGTCATCTCGTTGAGATGAGTGCGTGCCTTGTGGGTACAGTAGTACATCTCTGATCAGAGTCTTAAATCTTTTCGAAAAGCCGAGCCCACGGTCAAGGGCGGGTTGCGTGACATCCCCCAGTTAGTTTACTTGAATATGGATGTGCATGTTGTTTGTCATGTAAGGACCGTTGTGCGAGGAGGTAAAACGTACTCCTCGAGTTAGTTGATGTTGATGATGCTCATGTTTACTTTCCGCATGATTAAAATATGATTACACTAAATGCCATAACTGCAACTGCTTTATTCCGCATTGTTAGCCTTTATCCTTCCTTGTTTATTATCCTGCATTATTATTTGCATTTGCGGTGGCTTGTTGAGTACTTTTTGTACTCATACCCGTTGGACCCCACAGAGGATGCTTATCTCGAAGACGGTCGGGAGTAGCGACCCAGTCAAGAAGAAAAATCCTGGAGAAGAAGTTCGTCATGCCGTTTTCTAATTATTTTACTCTACTGTTTTATTAAAACAATGTTGTAATAAATATGGTCTGCGTACCATGAATTTTACCGTATGTACCTTGTCGCATGATGAACCTCTTGTATTATTGTTTTTCTATGGAAATTCAATAATGTCTCGATTTTGATAAATCGGGGCGTGACAAGATGGTATCAGAGCCGACTTGACTGTAGGAAGCCAAACAGACCCGCCTAGCCATCAACCATAGGAAATTATTTCTTGAAAATCTACTTCGTAAACTTTGTTCCTCTCCTCACTTTTATTCAACTTGCTGTTTTGTAGATGCCAGTCTACCAAGTTCACAGTTACTGCCGCCACTATGAGGGCTTCGTCCGGGAGCTCCGCATGATGCTCACCTTCCTCGGGTTCCTCTTCGAACCCGAATTTCAAGGAGTCTACCCCGACGAGTTCGCCGGGCCTTGCGACGTCTCCCTCACCGTCCATGGCTCCGGAGAACATCTGCCGCCCTACACCACCGCACTTGGAGGCCCGACTTTCGACGTCGCGTGCCAACGAGTCGCCCTCCAGGCCCTCATGGAGCTGAGGATGATCTACGACGATCGTCTTCAGAACTCATCCTTCCGGCTTGTGCCGAAGCGTACTCCCGGAGCCCACCGTAGTATCTACCTCGGAGTTCACTCCGTGCGTGATCCGGTCATGGCTCGGCAGTCGCGTCTTCTGCAGGCCATGGATGATCTCCACACCGAGGCGGTGCTCGACGCCGACGAGCACCATGAGGCGGTTGCGTTTCTTCGTGAGGAGACGAAGAACCTGATCCAACAGAACGGCGAGCTGCAGCGCAAGATCATTGAGCTGCAGAAGGACATAGCGGAGATGGTTCCTCTTCTTCCTAGGAAGAAGAAGCCTATCCGTGAGCCCCTCCCTCGCCCCAAGAGGATCCCGCCACGACCCTCTCCCGCCAGGCCTTCCACCAGCGCCCCTACACCACGCCCCGGCCTCGTCTCCGACTCCATCATCGAGAATTTTCTCGAGCCCACCATCTCTCTGGAGCCGCGCGCTCGTGGTTCCGAGAGCACGGAGACCGCCTCCGGTGGCGAGTAGGCGTTAGGAGACGCTAGTTAAATAAGAATCAAACTTTTGTATGTGGTGCTGCCCACGACGAGTGTGTCATGGGTAGAATAAAAACTTGATTGTAACAAACAATTTATGCCACTATATATAGTTATGTGCTCGAATGATTGTATTATCGTTTCGTCATTCTTTGCTTTATCGCTTTGTATATTCAGAAGATGACCGACCACCAGAACACCGGCTCCAACAACGGAGCAGGAGGAAGCCGAGATGCGCCTGAGGGCGTTGTGCCCAACTGGGGTGCGACAGGCCCGCGCCAATCCGGGTCGCCTTCCGCCAACCATCCCACCTTGGCGGAAATGATGGCGAATCAGAATCATCTGATTACCGCCCTCCTCACCCAGATGCAGCACCAACAGGCTCAGTTGGACCGTCTGCAGAACAGTGAGCCCGCCCCTCGCGCACCAGCACCCGCGGCCGCTCCGCAACTCTCCGAGTTCTTGCGCGTGCGCCCGCCCATCTTCTCGAGCACGACCAACCCGATGGAGGCCGGAGATTGGCTCCGCACTATCGAGAAGAAGCTCGACCTCCTCCCCTGCACAGACCGGGAGCGAGTGGCCTTCGCCACCCATCAGCTCCAGGGTCCCGCCGCTGAGTGGTGGGACAACTATCGCGCGTCCCAGCCAGAGGGCCACATGGTGACTTGGGCAGAGTTCACCATCGCCTTTCGTGCCGCCCACGTCCCCGCCGGTGTCATCGCGGTCAAACAGCAGGAGTTCCGCGACCTGCAGCAGGGCAACAGGACTGTCATGGAGTACCTCCATGAGTTCAACCGCCTTGCCCGCTACGCACCGGAGGAAGTGCGCACCGACGCCCTCCGCCAAGCCAAGTTCCTCAGGGGACTTAAGGATGAGTTGTCCATCCAGCTCGTCGCCGCCGACTTCGCCGACTTCCAGCGGCTTGTCGATAAAGCGCTCATCCAAGAGACTGAGCAGAACAAGCTGGACCTCAAGAAGAGGAAGATGATTGCCTTCAAGCACCAGCAGGCGAACACTCAGAGGCCCCGCTTCGTCCCTCCGCCACCAGCGCCCGCCTACCATCCTCGGCCCGCCTACAGGCCACCTCATGCAGCCGGTGGATCCAACGCCGGGCATCCTCGCCCCGCTCCACCAGCTCCGGCCGCTCAGCCGACACCAGCCGCCAAGGCCCCGATCTTGAGGGATCGCCAAGGAAGGCCGGTCGTCTGCTTCAACTGCCGCAAGGAAGGTCACTAGTCGCACCAGTGTCCTCACCCCAAGCAGAACCAAGGCGCAGCACCCCACCAGGCCGTTCGCGCCCGCGTCAACCACATCAGCGCGGAGGAAGCTCAGGAGGCTCCTGAAGTCGTACTCGGTACGTTTACTATGAATTCCGTACCGGCCGTCATATTATTTGACTCTGGAGCAACCCACTCTTTCGTCTCGGAAGATTTTGCAAAAACAAACAATCTGGACGTGCTCCCTCTACCCATTCCCATGGTGATTGCCACCCCCGGCAATAGGACCTCAGCTCGCTTCTACAGCCCTAAGGTTCAACTTGACATCCAAGGGGTGCTGTTTCGGGCCGAGCCTGTCCTTATCAAATGCACCGGACTCGACCTTATACTAGGGATGGATTGGTTGATGAAGCACAAGGGAGTGATCGACTGTGCCAACAAGTCTGTCACGGTGACCAACCCTGAAGGCGTAACCGTCACCTTCCGGATGGTCAGTCGCAAACCACTCGGAGCGTCCCTTCGCTCAATAGCTCTTGAAGAGGTGCCAATAGTCAAGGAGTTTGCAGATGTTTTCCCCGAAGATCTGCCCGGAATGCCTCCCAAGCGGGACATCGAATTCAGAATCGAGCTTGTCCCGGGGACCACTCCAATCTCCAAGCGCCCATACCGAATGGCCGCCAATGAACTAGCCGAAGTCAAGAGCAACATCGAAGACCTTGAGCAGAAAGGTTACATCCGACCAAGTACCTCACCCTGGGGTGCACCGGTCATATTTGCCATGAAGAAGGACAAGACCAAGAGGATGTGCGTGGATTATAGAGCCTTGAACGACGTAACCATCAAGAACAAATACCCATTGCCTCGGATCGACGACCTGTTCGATCAGCTAAAAGGATCCTCGGTGTTCTCCAAGATTGACCTCAGGTCAGGTTATCACCAGTTAAGGATCAGGGAGGAAGATATACCCAAGACTGCTTTCACCTCCCGCTATGGACTCTACGAGTACACTGTGATGTCGTTCGGACTCACGAATGCCCCGGCCTTCTTCATGAACATGATGAACAATGTATTCATGGAGTTCTTGGACAAGTTCATCGTGGTATTCATCGACGATATCCTCGTTTACTCCAAGACCAAGGAAGAACACGAGACTCACCTCCGTCTGACCCTCGGAAAGCTAAGGGAACAGCAACTGTACGCCAAATACAGCAAGTGCGAATTTTGGTCATCAGAGGTGAAGTTCCTCGGTCATGTAATATCTACCGGAGGAATAGCAGTGGACCCAACCACCGTAGAAGCGGTAACCAACTGGCTACAGCCAACGACCGTGACCGAGATCCGGAGTTTTCTCGGATTGGCCGGATACTACCGCCGGTTCATCGAGAATTTTTCCAAGATCGCCAAGCCCATGACCAGACTTCTGCAGAAAGAGGTGAAGTTTGATTGGACCCCCGACTGCGAAGAAAGCTTCCAGACTCTCAAGAAGAAGCTTGTGTCAGCTCCCATTCTGACTCTGCCAGACATCCGGAAAGACTTCCACGTCTACTGTGATGCCTCTCGTCAAGGATTGGGATGTATCTTAATGCAAGAAGGGAAAGTGATATCCTACGCCTCCCGGCAATTGAGACCGCATGAGCTGAACTACCCAACCCACGACCTGGAACTAGCAGCCGTGGTTCATGCCTTGAAGATATGGAGACATTACCTTGTGGGAAACCGGTGTGAGGTCTTCACCGACCACAAGAGCCTCAAGTACATATTCACCCAACCAGATCTGAATCTCAGGCAAAGGAGATGGTTGGAACTGATCAAGGATTACGACTTGGGCATCCATTATCATCCGGGCAAAGCGAACGTGGTGGCAGACGCCCTTAGTCGAAAAGGGTACTGCAATGCCATCATGATTCAAGACCAGGCTCCTCTACTTAATAAAGAGATGGAAAGGCTAAACCTAGGGATCACCACTCGAGCGTACCTCGCTGCTTTGGAGTCTCGGCCTGTCTTAATAGACCAGATCCGAGAGAAGCAGAAGGAAGACCCAGACATCCTGGAGATCCAGCAAAACATGAGGAAGGGTAAAGCCCCCGGATTCTCCGAGGATGAACATGGCACCATCTGGTTCGGAAACCGAGTATGTGTACCCAACATACCTGAGTTGAAGACTCTCATCCTTCAAGAAGCCCACGATACTCTTTACTCCATTCATCCCGGGAGTACGAAGATGTACCAAGACCTGAAGGAGAAATATTGGTGGGTCAGCATGAAGAGAGAAATAGCTGAGTATGTGGCCAAGTGCGACACATGCCGGCGAGTCAAGGCAGAGCATCAGAGACCTGCCGGACTTCTTCAACCCCTCAAAGTCCCTGAATGGAAGTGGGAAGAAATAGGAATGGACTTCATCACAGGACTGCCCAGGACCCAAGCTGGTCATGATTCTATCTGGGTGATCGTCGATCGACTCACCAAGGTAGCTCACTTCGTCCCGGTCAAGACAACTTACACCGTCGCCAAGTTGGCTGAGTTGTATATGACCCGGATCGTGTGCCTCCACGGAGTTCCCCAGAAGATTGTATCTAACCGCGGAAGTCAGTTTACCTCCAAGTTTTGGAAGAACCTTCAAGAGGAACTCGGCACCCGGCTGAACTTTAGCACCGCCTATCATCCACAGACCGACGGTCAAACCGAAAGGGTCAACCAGATATTGGAGGATATGCTTAGAGCTTGTGCTCTAGACTTTGGCGGAATGTGGGACAAGAACTTACCTTATGCGGAGTTCTCCTACAACAACAGCTATCAAGCCAGCCTGCAAATGTCCCCGTTCGAAGCACTCTATGGGCGTAAGTGCAGAACGCCGTTGCTCTGGGATCAAACCGGAGAATCACAACTGTTCGGGACAGATTTATTGAGAGAAGCCGAAGAGAAAGTTAAGATCATAAGAGACCGACTGAAGGCAGCCCAATCCAGGCAAAAGAGCTACGCCGATAACCGTCGAAGAGATCTAGCCTTTGAGGAGGGCGATTATGTCTACCTCCGAGTCACTCCCCTCCGTGGCACTCAAAGGTTCAACATGAAAGGCAAACTAGCACCCCGCTACGTCGGACCTTTCCAGATCCTCCGTCGACAAGGAGAAGTGGCATATCAACTTGAACTGCCTCCATCCTTGGCAGGCGTTCATGATGTGTTCCATGTCTCGCAGCTGAAGAAGTGTCTCCGTGTGCCCACCGAGCAAGCCGACCTTCAGCAGCTCAACGTCCAAGAAGACTTGACCTACATAGAGAGACCCGTCAAAATCCTGGAAACCAAGGAAAGGGTAACCAGAAGTCGCGTCGTCCGCTTCTGCAAAGTCCAATGGAACAACCATCCCGCAGAAGAAGCCACTTGGGAAAAAGAAGACGAACTGAAAGCCCAATACCCCGAGCTATTCGAGTAGCGTTCCAATCTCGAGGACGAGATTCTTGTAAGGGGGATAGGTTTGTAACACCCCAAATTTTCAAAGCAATAAAAATATTATTAAATTCAATTTATTGGGATTTTTATTTCAGAAAATACCTTTAAATCCTTTTTATACCCTTTTGAACTACAACATAGGGTAGATGACCAAATTAGGAGGTGAAACTTTTTGTATATGATCCTAAGGCCAAAATATAATTTTGAGAATTTTTATAAATTTTTACCAGCCTTGGAAGTAGCCCTAATATTTTAACCCATTTTCTGGAATTATTTTTATTCAGAAAAGTATTAGAACAGTAATGGGCTCCTCTCCCCCCCCCTTCTCTCTCTCCCGGCCGGCCCAGCCCGTTACCGCGCTCGCCTTAGGCTGACAACCCGGTCCCACCTGTCGGCGCCGAATCCCTCCCCTCGCGCGCGAACCCGACAACCCGGCCCCGCCTGTCAGTCCCCCCTCTCGCGCGCTCGCACCCGCTGACCACCTTGGCCCACCTGTCGGACCCGTCTTCCCCGCGGGATCCGCCCCCAAATCCCCCCCCTCGCCGGCCGAAGCCCTAATCCCGCCTCGGATCCGCCCCCGCCGGCCCCCTCCCTTAAATTCGTCGCCGGCAATGAATCCCCCTCAACGCGCCGACCGTTTCCCCCTATTAATTTCGCCCGATTCGCGTCCAGGTGCGTTGAACCGCGTTCAACCCGAACCTCGCCGGCGTTTAAACACGTTAACTCCCGGCCACCGTAGACTACGCCCTCTCTGCCCCCGCCGATGGCCCTATTTAAACCCCCTTGCCACCTCGCGTTTCACCCCCACGCCTACACGTCGCGAGAACGCACAGAACGCCCTCACTCCGAGCTTTAGCGCATTCCCCCTGGTTCGCCTCCGGCCACCGCTCGCCGTCGCCTCGGACCACCCCGGCCCGCGCCTCCGCCACCGTCGTGACCGCAAAGACGTCCCCTACCTCAGCCACGCCTCCGCTGGTCAAGGAGATCGCCGGAACACCATCGCCGTCGAGTACCCGAGGAGCCTTCCGCGTCTACCCTCGTCGCCGGCCACGTCCCGTCGTCCCCGGACCGCCGCCAAGGTACCATCGTGACCGCCGTAGTCCCCTCCTTCCATTTCTAGGCTTAGCTAGGACCGCCGTCGCTCGCCGTGGCCGCTGGCCCGCTCGCCGTCGTCGGAGAAGACGACCGGCACGGGTCGAGTACCCGTGCCGTGCCGGATCTGATCCCGACCGTGCGATCGCGATCGGACGACGCACGTGAGCCCACGTACGCGATCTAATCCGCGCCGTCGGATCTGGTCAAAGCGGTACGTTTTAATCTCGTGCGTCCATCTGTATTTAAAACCCGCGTTTAATCCTGTGCGTCCACGTGGTACCGGTTCGAACGTTTTAATCCTGGCCGTCCATCACGACTTACGCGTCCCGCCTCGCCCTCGCGCGTCGGATCTGGATCCGACGGTCCAGATCGACCCGGCGCACGCGCACAGTGCGCGGGTTCACCGTGGGCCTGGCTCACCGTGGACCCGAGGGGTTTAAAATTTGAAAATAAATTCCAGAAATGCTTTTAAACTTGTAAAATTCATATCTAATGCATTTGGACTCTAAAAATTGCCATTCAAGTTTTAGAAAATTCATAAAATTATTCTCTACATGTTTAGGCAATAAAAACAGTAGGTTTATTTGGACATTTTCATGTTTATTCAAATAATTATTCAAAAGCCTTTAGGATTAAAATATGGATTAAAATATTTAAACTTCAGAAAAATTATTATTAATTTCCTTTCTGTTCATTCACTGAAAACCACCCAATTTGACATGAACTTTTCAGTTCCCACTTATTTAAGGATTTAATATGACCTTAATCCCATTTAAACATTTGTTTTCTAAAAAGGACAACCCTTCATTTTAATCCCTTTAAAATTATTTATAAAATTCAGAACCTTAGCCTTTGAGTTCATTTATTTTTAATCAAACCAACTTTGACTTATATGCTTGCAATGTAATGTTATATGGTTTGATTGAATGTGGTACTCTTTTTATTTTACTTTATATTAAAAAGACTACGACGTCGCCGAGGAGCCGGAGTACTTCCCCGAAGTCCCTCCCTCTCCCTTTGCTGAACAAGGCAAGTCACCAAACCATTCTTTTGAGCATATTGAACCCATGTCTGAATTGACTATCGCTAAAACACATAGGTTATGTATATGCATTAGTCAAATGAACCCTTACATTATATTTATTTAGGATCCCCCGACCTTGATGTGCAACCCAAGCCATGCTATCTCGCCTAACCTCCTTGTCACCATATGATCAATGATATTAGCTAGTGTCCAATGTATTGGCACGGCCGCTATAGGATAAAAATGAGTCGTAGTGAAATGGTTCTGTTATATGATCCCGTTACTTCTTATCTTTGGAAATTCTGTTGGTGATGAGTCATGGTTGTGAGTGTATGCATGGTGGGTTCCGGGTGCAAGCTAGGGCATTGGTCAGTCGCACCCGGGGCACTATAAGGACCGGTCTGAGGGATCCGTTGCAATACACTTACGTACTAACCACAAGTCTAGTGGGTAAGTCCTAACTAAGGTATGGGTTGTTCCAAACCGAGGCCACCACTTGGAGATGGGTCAAGTTGCACCTGCGGGTGACTTGTACCAATGTGGCGCAAAAGGGGGTGCGACGTTAGCCGGGATGCGGCCCGGCGCGCCGGCGAAACCTAGAGCGGGTGGTTATCGCTTGGAACATCTCATATTGAGGTTTTGGCACGAGTTCCCGTGTAATGGGTCATCTCGTTGAGATGAGTGCGTGCCTTGTGGGTACAATAGTACATCTCTGATCAGAGTCTTAAATCTTTTCGAAAAGCCGAGCCCACGGTCAAGGGCGGGTTGCGTGACATCCCCCAGTTAGTTTACTTGAATATGGATGTGCATGTTGTTTGTCATGTAAGGACCGTTGTGCGAGGAGGTAAAACGTACTCCTCGAGTTAGTTGATGTTGATGATGCTCATGTTTACTTTCCGCATGATTAAAATATGATTACACTAAATGCCATAACTGCAACTGCTTTATTCCGCATTGTTAGCCTTTATCCTTCCTTGTTTATTATCCTGCATTATTATTTGCATTTGTGGTGGCTTGTTGAGTACTTTTTGTACTCATACCCGTTGGACCCCACAGAGGATGCTTATCTCGAAGACGGTCGAGAGTAGCGACCCAGTCAAGAAGAAAAATCCTGGAGAAGAAGTTCATCATGCCGTTTTCTAATTATTTTACTCTACTGTTTTATTAAAACAATGTTGTAATAAATATGGTCTGCGTACCATGAATTTTACCGTATGTACCTTGTCGCATGATGAACCTCTTGTATTATTGTTTTTCTATGGAAATTCAATAATGTCTCGATTTTGATAAATCGGGGCGTGACAATTGGTGAGCTTGATCAAAGGGTAACACGTTCTCATGCTCATTTCATTGATTCCGCTTTTGTTGCTTCTTTCGAGCCCTTAGATGTTAGTCATGCACTTTCTGATTCTAGTTGGATCAATGCCATGCATGAAGAACTTGAAAATTTTGAGAGAAACCAAGTCTGGACTTTAGTTGATCCTCCACCAAATGTTCATCTCATTGGAACAAAATGGATTTTCAAAAAAAACAAGGGGAGGATGGGACTATAGTTAGAAACAAGGCTAGACTTGTAGCTTAGGGTTATTCTCAATTAGAAGGGATTGATTTTACTGAAACTTTTGCACATGTTGCTCGTATTGAGGCCATTGGGATTTTGCTTGCCTTTGTGACATCCTAGGGATTCAAACTCTATCAAATGGATGTCAAAAGTGCTTTTCTTAATGGTTTTATAGGCGAAGATGTTTATGTAAAACAACCCCTGGTTTTGAAAACCCCAAATACCCACGTAAAGTCCTTAAACTTCATAAGGCTCTTTATGGACTCAAGCAGGCCCCTCGGGCATGGTATGACAGACTTAAGTCTTTTCTGCTTGAGCGGGGGTGTTTGATGGGATCTGTTGATAAAATCCTGTTCACTCTCAAGCATGGCAAAGATTTCCTCCTAGTTCAGATTTATGTGGATGATATCATCTTTGGTGGCTCTTCTCATGCTTTGGTTGCCGAGTTTGCAGATGCCATGAGTAGGGAGTTCGAAATGTCCATGATGGGCGAACTCACTTTTTTCCTTGGTTTGCAAATCAAACAAAGCAAACAAGGTACTTTCGTCCACCAGATGAAGTACACCAAGGATCTGCTCAAGAAGTTCGACATGGCTGATGCGAAGCCACTCGCCACTCCAATGGCTACATCTGTAGCATTGGATCCTGACGAAGATGGAGAAGCCATAGATCAGAAGGAGTTCCGAAGCATGATCGGCTCCCTCCTCTACTTGACTGCTACGAGGCCGGACATACACTTTGCAGTGTGTCTATGCGCTCGTTTTCAGGCTTCACCACGAGCTTCGCACCACCAAGCGGTAAAGCGCATTCTCAGGTATCTCAAACATACCCTCGAATTTGGCATTTGGTATTTGGCGTCTTCCTCTTTGTGTCTTCGAGGTTATTCCGATGCGGATTTTGCTGGGTGTAGGATTGATAGGAAAAGTACCTCTGGTACTTGTCATTTTCTGGGTACTTCTCTGGTTTGCTGGTCTTCCCGCAAACAGTCTAGTGTTGCACAATCGACGGCTGAGGCCGAATATGTTGCTGCAGCTAGCTGTTGCTCTCAGATTTTGTGGATGGTTTCCACTTTGCGGGATTTCGGGTTAGATTATAAGAATGTTCCACTTTTCTGTGATAACACTAGTGCTATTTGTATTGCAAACAACCCGGTTCAGCACTCCAGAACCAAACACATTGATGTGCGATATCATTTTCTCAGAGATCATAATGAAAAGGGTGATATTGAACTTCAATATGTTGATACCCAACACCAGCTAGCCGATATTTTCACAAAACCCCTTGATGCTTCTTGATTTGCCTACTTGCGTGGGGAACTTGGTATTTGTCACCCTTACGACATTTTGTGAGGGGGAGCAGATTTTGATTGTCTTGCATATGCTCATTGTGTGTAAAATTGCATTTACATCTTTTGCACTTATATGCCTGATTTTAATTCATGAAATCATGTCAACTCAGCTCTATTTAATATGTCTGAAACATTATGTGCATGATTCTTCTTTCCAAAATCAAATCACGCTCACTGCTTAGTCTTGAATCTAGCATGTTTAGGCAGGACTGCTTTAGCTATCTTTTACGTGCTTGATAGCAAGACTCCTTTTCTCTGGATGCTAAACATTGCAACTTGAAAAATTGTTCTACATACTCATGGATATTCATCAAGTGCTAAACAATTTGTTCACTTAATCAAAATTCCAAAAATTCATGATTTGCATGCTTCAAAGCAAAAAGATCCAGGTGGATTTGTTTGTCGCACTACTCTATTCTAGACTGCTTAGCATTACACATTGGTCTGAACTGGGATAGTGTAGTGTATGCCAAAATCACCGCCTTAAGCTTCTGATGACTTTCATGCCTAGGCTTGGCCTGATTGGAAAGTATAAGGTGGACAAACAAATAACCCCTGGCATTATGAAAAGAACAACAAAATTCATTAATCATCAAGTTTGCTTTCAATGCCCCATTTGAACTAGACTTGTTTGTCTAGAGTAGAAATTGATTAGCTTTGCGCAGTCCCTGCTTTTACTTGTCTAGTTACCTTGATTGAGTGGTGATGCTTTTATTTCAAAATGCTAAAATCACATGTTGTCATCATGTTTTTAGAGAATGTTAAATTGAGCTGAGCACATGATAATTGGTATTAATATTGGCATATTTTTGCTTTATATGTCTTTGCAATTCTGTCCATTTCGAAGCTATGCATCTTTTACATGCTCCTTCATGCTTGCATTGCCAAAGGGGGAGAAATTGTTGAGTTCTCTGCCACAAATGGGAAAATTAACTCAGGGGGAGTTTTTATCTTGCAAAGGGAAGTTTTGCCGAAGGGGCCTTTACTCTTTTGAAAAGGGGAGGAAAATTCCTTTGTCAAGTGACATGATTTGGCTCGTTTCTGAGTTTTTATGGTCACATGTGTGCTGAAATTTTTCAAATTTTCTTGAACTTGAATTTGGTTGTCAATGCACTCATCAAGGGGGAGATTGAGAAACCAAGGGTTGGTTTCGGAGTCTGTGATGAGTGATTGACAGATTTTACCCTCTGATTCGAAGGGGTCCCTCTGAAGGTGTTCGGAGGCTGGTTCTCCGAAGGTGTTCGGAGGCTGTTTCACCGAAGGGTTCGGTGGGCTCTGGTTGCTGCAGCTGTTGTAGCGGAGTGTGCCTGTCGGAGGAGTCCGACAGTACATGATGATGGGTTGTACCGAAGGGTTCGGTACTTTAGGCGGTACACCGGAGTGTGTATCGGAGGTTGCTTACCCGGAGAGGTCTCCGGGGTACTGGATACACTTTTCTGTTTGTCTGTGGTGCGCAGGGGACTTCGGAGGCGACAGACGGTTCGCAACAGGTGAACTTGGGTCAAGCGGGAGGCTTGATGCCAGGGGAGCAGGGAGCTCCGTCACGAAGGCTGCGAAGGGGTCGAGGTCGGACCTCGGGTCGAGGTGTGCCAGGAGAAGGCAGTAAGTGCGGAGTGTGACTCCGGGTGAAGGTACTCCGAGACAAAGTCCTCAGAGGCGAGGCACTTCGAAGGGTACTCCGAAAGGAGTGACTTCGGAGTTTGGTGGACTAAGTCCTCAACAATGAGGCAAGGTATTCGAAGTGTGCTCCGGAGGGAGACACTCGAAGGTATACCCGACGAAGGTCTCAGAAGTCCGCAGAGTGAAGTCTGCTCTTGCGAAGTTTGTAGTGCGAAGCCTACTCAAACGCACCCAGTGTGCGGAGCCTGCACTGACTTAGCAAAGCTGATCGAAGTCCTCAGAGGGAAGTCCGCTCTTGCGAAGGGTGAAGTGCGAAGCCTGCATGAAGGCACCCTGTGTGCGAAGGCTGCACTGACTTAGCAGAAGCTGAATTTTTGGGGTTGTGGGTGGAGCGAAGTCTTCTTGGCTTCGAACTTTTGTTCCTTGCGAAGCCTGTTTTTGGAGTTGTAAAATACCTCCGAACCAGAACTTCGAAGGGTGTGTTCAAAGCCTGTTCCGCAGAAGACAGAATTAAAATAGAAGGCTATTTTTAGTCTGAAATTTTAAAAGCTCCCATTCACCCCCTTCTGGTTGCCGTTTCTGGTCCAACAAAGTGCTTTCCGAGGCGCTATGGGCTTGTAGGATTGCAAAGCACGGTGCTACCAAAGTCAGTCCATATGAATTGGTATATGGACAAGAAGTCGTTCTGCCCATAGAGGTAGATCTTGGCTCCTTAAGAGTGTTAAAGCAAGATGGCTTATCGGTCGATGCGTATGAAACTCTTTTAAAGGATAATCTAGAGGAAGTGACCGATAATAGATTTGGTGTGGAAGATGATTTTACCCTTAGGCACAAGGACTCCCAAGTTTGGTAAATGGTCACCTAGTTGGGAAGGTCCTTTTAAGATAGCCGAAATCGCTCCCGGCAACGCATACGTGTTGGAATCCCTGCAGGGAGAGCGGTTTCGAAGAGCTTTGAATGGTAGGTACTTGAAGAGGTATTTCCCAAGTGTGTGGCAAACATCATAAAAAGTGTCGAAAAGCCGATATGGATGGTATCATCTTCAGCTCGTTATGCTTTTAGTTCACTCAGTTCACTAAAAGTCAGGGTGGCATGTGTTGATAGAAAGAAATGGCATTAATGGCTAGATTGTCAAAATATCAATTTTGGTGATTTGGGCCAAAAATACACATGTCCATGGTCCGTCTGAAGCCCTACAGGGCCGAAGTCTATTGAGCTATGGGCTCCGAAAGCCTCTAGCCAGCCCATGGGCTTCGGCCGGGAAGCCTTCGGAGGCCCATGACACCAAAGCTTCGGCCCGAGGAGCCGGCCTCGACGGGCCTGGCCGAAGCCCACTTTGGCAGAGGTAGAGTTGTATGTATTTCCGTCTCAGTTTTTATCTCTATCTGGCCGGGTTAATAGCAGATTAGATCAGAGATTAAGCCCCTATAAATAGAGAGGCGAGGCCAACGTAGAGGCCCCCCAACTCAATCCAAACCAAAGCCCTAGCTTTGATCGTATTTACTTTACCTTTATTTTCTTGTACCTCTTCGTGGGTTTGCTTGGAAGCCCTCCACCGACCACTACGAAACAGTGGTAACCCTTTTTACTTCGCCTGTGAAGTATCCGTTAATCTACATAATAGATTGCTATCGCCTTGTTACTTCGCCTGTGAAGTATTCGCTAATCTGCGTAACAGATTGCTACCTTCGCTACTAGTTCAACACTTAGCAAAATTTGGTCCTCAGGCCGAATTGGTACTTCGAATTCTCTTTGTTGCAGGTTCCCACATTCGGAGCTACTTCGTCGGAGGTGTCCGAAGCTGAGAGATCGGTTTCGGAGGTCACCAGGACACCCTTCAGCGGGGCTGTAGGCTCCGGCAACAGGCTTCGCCAGCACACTTCGTCACCATAGGCTTCTCCACGACCGTACTCCGCACTGGACGAAGTTACGCTCGCATGTGGCCCTCGCGTCATTATTCCGTTGTTTGCTGTATCGGAGACCTCACGCCGAACCCCGTTGTTCGGAGGTGACCATCGCGTCCAGATCCGTTCGGAGTCCATCTTCGGCCGGATCAGTCCGAACGCCGAAGCACCCTTTGGCGGGACACTTCGCACCAGACGCCGAAGGTACACTTTGGTGACCCCTTCACATCAGACTTCGAAGTAGGTAGGCTCCAACCAGTTTGCTGATTTTATTCTGTTTAATATATCTCTTTCGACTAATTGGGTTATTTTGTGTGATCTGATTGCTTGGCGACTCCACCCCCCTTATCACGACTAAGGGTAGTCGGAACGCGACATCGGTGCTACGTCATGCTTAGGCTTGTCCCTAAGTATCCGTGCACTTTTGGATCGTCGAACTGACCTAAGTGCGGGGACACGTTTCCGTGTCAACAGATGCGCTTGGCATAGGCGGTTTGGCGGAGACAGATGTCAGAGCTATCCTGGTGCACCTCCATCCCTGTAACGCCCTGAAATCTCATGATTTTGAGTTTATTGAATTTCTTTAATAAAATCAACTTAGAAAATATTCATCATGCAACAACGTCTTACGACAAGGAAAATATAGCTCAGAGACTATTTTATTACACTGAAGATAAAATAATAAAAAGAAAACTCCAAAAGATGGACATCTTGTACCTAGAATCGCTCCTTGACTAGGACAGCTTACACCAAACCTTTACCTTCAACGAATTTAGCATCTAAAAATATTTATTCAATAAGGATGAGTGCAAAACGTACTCAACAAGCCACCGAATGCAATATAATGCAAAGGTAATATCAAAGGATAGATATATGGCTTGTTTTGCATAAAAATACATTTTTGTAGTTAAGTAGAGAGTAAATGATATGAAACCTTCCACTAACTCGAGTAGCACACTTGTGCTCACTCGCACAATAGTCCTTACAAAACCAATAACCATTCACACTCAAATTATTAGGCTAATTGCGGACAACGTCATTTGGCTTGCCCATAACAGTAGGCACGATTTTTTGAAAATATTATACTCTGATGAGAGATGTACAAATTTACCTATAAGACAAGAAATCAACTTACAATCACCAAAATCCTACCAAAACCCTTGATATAAATCATCTCAGAAAGAAAACAACCACACTAGGTTTCACCGACATCCAAAGCAATGGAAAACATAAGCCCCTTTTGTGACATAGTGTCTAGTCAAAAAAGGAAACAAGACGTCATTTCTTCTTGACTCTAACGACCCTCCGCTCGGTGCATCCTGCTGAACCGACCTATTTGTCAGGGTTAGGCCTTACCCACTAGACTTGTGGTTTGTACGAAAATACTTTGCAACAGATCCAATAGACTTATTCTTATAGTGCCCGGATGCTACCAACCAATGCACTCGCTTGCACCTAGAACCCACCATTGCCATTAACTTAACTATTTTCCAAACATTGCTTCCATCATTTTAGAACCATCAGATGAGACGTATCTGGGGAGTATAAAAGAGATTAAAATATTCAACCTAGTCTACGACTCATCTTTAGCATAAGCAAGTGTGCCAATAATAGGGCACTAACTAATATCATAGTGATCAAGGGATCTAAATAAATATAATTGTATATTTTGAATGGACTAAAGCAATTAAATCCTATAGGTTATAGCGACAAATAATTTGAAAACATGAGCTCAACATGTTCAAGGAAGGGGTGTGACTTTTCTTGCTCAACAAAGGGTGAAGACGACTCTTCGACAAAAGACTTGGGCTCCTCGACAGCTTCAAACTCTAAAAGCTTCAAAACGAGGAAAACATAATTAATAAGAGGAAAATAAACAATACAAGTCATAAAATAAAATTAGTTCATGTTGTAGAGAAAAATATGAGGATAAAAATAGAATTTGAATGGATGAATTTAGATTTAGGATGGAAAATATATGAAATTTTCAAGTTTGAAACAATTCTGTAATTATTTTTAGGGAAAATCACTCACATGCCATTATAATTTTTCAAAAAATTGCCTACATGCCACTGTATGTGACTGTAGTGGCCTTCATTTGTCAGTCACACATCGATGGCATATTGGCAAACCGTGAAAATTGTAGCGGCACAGAAAAAATTAACCTTTTTTTTAAATAGAAAATTATTGGGGAAAGGGGAAGCTACGCTAGCAAGAACTTTCAAAAATTCGCCTAAAAGCCCAAGAAGCATGCGCGTGCAAGATCATAGATTTGTACCTTCTAGCACAAGACATGCTAGGTGCAGCGGAAGAAGATGTTGAGGAAGTGTGTCCTTGCCTATCCTCGCTTCGTCACGACCGTTCCTCGCCATTCTAATCGGTGAAGACGACATAGTTGTTCACGTTATGAAGTCTACGTGCATCGCTATTGGAGCAACACCTCCATGGTATCCACATGTACAGGGATGAAGTGTCGACGCCCCGATTTAATAAATCAGGACCTTTATTGAAATTCCATAGAAAATCAATAAAACAAGACGTTCATCAAGCGACCACGTACAATACGGGCATTCATTCACGGTTCGTAGACCGCATTAATACAAAAGTGAATGAAAGTGAAGAGAAACTAATAAAATCAAGGGTCCTAGATGAACGCCTCCTTCCAGTCTCGCCTTGACTGGGTCGCTACTCCAGACCTTCATCCTCCTCGTAGTAGACGGGCTCTGATGGTGTAAGTCAACGGAGTGAGTACAGATGTACTCAGCAAGCCACCGAATGCAAATATAATGCAAGGTAATAATCAAGGGAGATAGTGGCTAGTTTAGCGGAAGTAGCATAATTGTAAAGCTTTAAATGTGAGCAATTTATTAGTACGGAAAAGTAAACATGTGCATGTGTATCATCATCATCTAACTCGAGGGGTACAGTCACCCCACCTCGCTCAACAGTCCTTACGTGCCATGAATAATCCGAACATTCACACAATTGTAAACTAACTGCGAGTAGTCACACAACCCGCCCTTGACCGTGGGCTCGGCTTTTCGAAAAGATTAAATTACTCTGATCAGAGATGTACCACTGTACCCACAGGGCACGCACTCATCACTTACACCAAAGTGTAACGAGATGACCCATTTCACGGGAACTCGTGCCAAAACCTTTCATATGGTTCCCTCCGACTCCACAACACCCTCTTATGGGTTTCGTATCGTGTCTCGACGCGTCGAGTGCTCACCATACCCCCCCTTGAGCCTTCTTTGGTACAAGTCGCCCGCAGGCTAGCCCCTTGTACCCCTCCACTATGGTGCATAGAGCCGAAGAGTTCCACACTTCCAGTTAGGACTTACCCATTAGACTTGTGGTTGGTACGGAAGTGCTTTGCAACAGATCCCGCAGACCGGTCCTTATAGTGCCCCGGGTGCGACAAACCAGTGCCCGAGCTTGCACCCGGAACCCACCATACTTATAACCTAGCCAACTCCAACAGAGTCCAGAGACGAGAATAACAGGGAAATTCATATACAGAAATCCAGCTATCTACGACTCGTTCTTTTTAACCTATAGCAGGTGTGCCGGTACATTGGGCACTAGCTAATATATTTAGAGTAGAGTGACAAGGAGTTAAGGCTCAATAAGCATGGCTTGGGTTTACACACAAGGACGGGGATCTAATAAATATAAGTGTAAGGCTTGAGTATTTGACTAATGCAATATTAACCTATGGGTTATAGCGATAAGTTATTAAAACGTGGGCTCAAATATGATCAACTGTTTCCACAGAGGTGGTCGATGACTTGCCTTGATCTGCAAAGGGTGAAGGTGGAACCTCGGGATAGAACTCCGGATCTTCGACGACGTTGTAGTCTTCTTGATACGGAAAAGTAAATAAAACATTCAATAAACAATCCAAAACAAACAAACATACTAACATACATGTTTATGTTGGATTAAGTAAAGGAGATAGAGTCTTAACTTTTAGGGTTTTGTTACTTAATCATTTAAGATGAGATTCCTTAATTTTTATAGCTTGATATAATTATTCTTCCTAAGGGGGTTTTAGTTCTCCCTTTTTAAAGTTGAAGTAAAAAGTTATAAAATGACCTTAATGTTTTTATGGCATTAATATAGTGACATTAGGTTATTTTAGGATAGTTTCATATAGGGTTGACTTTTTCTTAAATGCCTTAATTAAATGTCCTAAAAGGACCTTTGCAATATCATTTAATGGAATAAATTGGACAAGATGAATATTCTATTTTTATTAAAAATAGTGAACTCAAGTGGTTAGGTTTTCTGAAGTTATTATATAAGTTGTCATGACATTCGTATAAAGTGTTTAACTTCTATTTGATGAATTACTTAATTATCCTACAAGGGTTATTATTAATTAATAGATTAAAGTGGGCAAAGTGAACATGTTATTTTTGTTGCATTAAAACAGTAGAATAAAGTCATTAAGTCCTCTTAATTTATTATATCATTTTTCATGATATTTTTGTAAAGTGTTGTATGTCCATTATATGAATTAATCATTTGCTTTAAAGGGTCTTGGAAATGTTTATTTAAGAATCTAAAATGGGCAAAATGACTTATTATATTTTTATTGACTTATAAACGGTGTACTGGATTCAATATATCATCAAAAATTATTGTATAAATTTTTAAGAGTTTTTCTGTATTATTTAAATGGAATATTAATTAAGTCCTAAAAGGGGTCTTAGAAATGTGAATTAACAAAATGTCATGGATAACATGGTCATTCTATTTTTATTGTGTTAATAACAGTGAAATAGAGCCATTATATCTTCTGATATTACTTTATAAATTTTTAAGGGTTTATCTGATTTATTTAATTGAAATATTAATTAATTCCTAAAGGGGACTTTTCTTTGCTATTTAATAAGATTATTATGTGCCAAGTAAACATATTGTTTTTATTGCATAAAAGTGTAGAGGATAAAGAGACAAATTTTCCAGAATTAAAATGGTGAAATTTGGAGTTAATTTGAGCAAGATATGAATTTTGGAAGTTTAAACTATTTTTCTGAATTTTAATTAAACCAGAAATAGCTGCGGGTCCACGGTGAGCCAGGTCCACCATGGACCCGCGCACTGTGCGCGTGGGCCGATTGGATCTGGTCCGTTGGATCCAGATCCAACGATTTCCAGCGCAGCGGGTCACTTAAGTGAGAACCAACGGCTGAGATGCGTCGATACCGGTCAACCACGGTCAATCGCATCTGGACGCTTGATCTCAGGATCTAATCCTGGCCGTTCGCTGCAGATCGAGTGGCTACGGCTTCGTCCGGCACGGCACGCAGCGAAGGGGGTACGCACCCTTCTTCTCCGGTGACGGTGGCGCACGGGAGCGAGCGTGGCGTCGACGGCGAGGGCCCTAAGCACTATCCGACTGCAAAAATGGATAGAGAATAGGATGGGGAGTCTGATCATACCCGAAATAGGGGTCGGCGGTGAGAGGGTGGCACCGGCGGTGAGTAGTGGCGGCGGAGAGGCCTCGGGTTGACGGTGGCGACGGCGATCCGACGGTGATCCGGCCCAACGGATGTGGGGCCGAGGTAGAGGGGGTGGCTGCGGTCTCGGCGAAGGTGATGGCGAGGACGGCGGTGGCCCGGAGCGCCGGGGAGGGGTTGCCGGAGCCGAAGCAGGGGAAAGCTCCCGGAAAGGTAGTGGCGGCGCTCGGGATGAGGAGGGCTCGAGCGATTTTGGTGAGGACGGGTTGCGGTGTGCGTCGGGCTTTATAGGAGGTCACCGGAGACAAAGATGGAAGGGGAAAAGAGGGAAACCGAGGAGGGATTTCCATGTCTCGCCGGCGAGCTTCCATGCTTCTCGGATAGGCTTCCAAAAGGGCGAAATCGCGTCGATTTTGGGTGGAAGGAGATCACCGGTGAATAGGGAAGAGGATCATGTGCTCTGCTTAGCGAATCCGGCCGGCCGGCGGTGGATTTGGAAAGCGGGGTAGCCGGATTTGGAAGGAGGGGATCCCCTTCCGTCGGGGAAGAGGATGCTGACATGTGGGGGCCACATGTCAGTGGGTGCTGGCGGAACCAGGCGCGCCGACAAGTGGGCCAAGGCTGCCAGAGACCGAGGGCGAACGCGTGTGGCTGACAAGCGGGCCAGGTTGGGGCGTGGGCTGGAGAGAGGAAGGGGGCGGTGCGCCGACCTGTGGGCCCGGGATGTCAGCGAGGGATGGGCGCGGGTGAGGAGAGAGGGGTCGGTGCCGACAGGTGGGTCCCGCCTGTCGGTGGGCGTGGCCGGAATGGGCTGGGCCGAAAGGCTCTGGGGAGGGAAAATAGGGTTGCGGCCCATTAATATTTAAAATTGTTTTTCTGTTTAAAATAATTCCAGAAATTTAATTATTTGTTTAAGGCTTGAAGCACTATTGCTAAAATTTTGTAAAAATTCTCAAAAATATTTCTTGGCCTCTAGTTTATCCCATAAAATTTTCAAGTCCAAATTTTGAATATTTATCTTTGTTTGGCTTTAATAGGGCTCTTTTAGGGTTTTCTCTAATAACAAGAATTCAGAAATTTATTTAATATTATTTTTTCCTTTATTTTATTCCCTTTTAATTTTGGGCTGTTACAATCCTATCCCCCTTACAGAGAATCTCGTCCTCGAGATTCGAAACGTTCCTCCGAAAACTAAGGGACTGAGTTCTACTGTTACTCCGGATTAGGAGAAGGAGTTACATCAGAAGTGGGCAAAGCGATCTCCGGATCTGGGTTGGTTGAGACCAAATTGGGAGTGTCCTTGGTTGCATCTGGGTGAGCAGTGTGGCGATCAGTTGGTTTTGTTTTGTCATCATCTCCGCAAGTGTGGGATGATAGACAACAGGGGTCTGCTGACGTCCAGCTTCACCCCATTGAGGCAGATTGCCTGAGGTGTTTCCATCGTGTGGAGCTCCTGATCCTTGGTTGTTGGCCATCCTGAAGTTGAAGGGTTTCAAAAAGAAGGTGTCGTCATTAAGGGGAAATGGTTACTGATTTTTATTGCCTAAGATGGATAATTTGACCTAGATGCTTTATGTTAGTCCCTTATTACTTTCATACTCATGCCCTATATTATTTTTAATATAAATGATTTATCATGTATTTTATTCACTCAACACTCGTGTTGTAATATATTTTATTAATTTGTGTTAGAGGTTTAAGATGAAGTGAGGTTGATTATGTCTCATTGAATTCCTTGGTACCAAAAATTCAAGAAAATTTTTGGAACACGATTTGATGCTTAGGAATACTCTAGCTAATTTTAAATGAAATTTTTAGGCCCATATTTTAGCTTTCCTCTTTCTTGATGTATAGGGAATCCTTTCCATGAAATTTATTTATTAATTTATTTTATTTTTAATGCCTGGCGAAAATCAAGGTGTTATAATCCTAACTTCCTTAACAAGAATCTCGTCCCGAGATTCGGAAAGGCTAAAAGTGGGAGGTCAAAGATAGGCTTCAAGCCTGCATTTTCATATATTGAGCTTGGCTAAGTTTGGGCTTTCTTGACAACTTGTATTGACTTCATGATTGGAGTTGATCTTGCAGAATGGCGACGAATGAATTAGGTTGAGTTGAAACTAGAGGTAGATTCTCTCCTTTATATTGGGATTATGACCTAATAGGTGCATGAGGAAAAAGGAAATGGGATTAAGCCTTTATTTCAAAATGTATCGTTCTTGCGATTTCATATATTTATATATTCATTCATGCCTTATTTTTGACATGAATGGTAATACAATCAAGAAAAGCAATCAACCGTAAATCTACGTCTATGGTAGCTCAGGGGACGACTCGATCACGGGCTCGCGGGAGACGGTCGGGGTCGAGGAACTTGACGGTCCGGCGGGTGGAGCACTGTGGGAGATCCTCTTGGGCCTCACGGTAGGGATCCGAAGGGGTTTCTTCTTGCGAGGCAGGAGAGGTGCGATCTCCTCAAGGTCCTTCTTCAAGTCTTTGAGCTGCTGGTGGAGCTGGGCATGGACCATGGCGCCTTGGCGTAGAAGCTCGTTCTGACGCCTCAACTCCTCTACCTCGAGAGTCAGCTGGGGGTTCTGCTGGACTTGTCGACGGAGCTCAGCATTCTCGCGGGCCAGGTTCTCCGATGAGTGACGGTAGAAGTTGATGGTGTCATGCTGGCTATCTGCGTCGAGGACGGCCTCCGTATGAAGGTTGTCCATGGCCTCCAAAAGTCTCATGGTGCGGGCGATGGCGGAGTTGTCCTGAGGGAGGGAGTTGATGTAGATGCTGCGGTGACTCCCTGGCGTACGCATGGGCATGAAGCGGTAGATGGTGTCGCGAAGGTGGCAGTCGTAGACCAGTCGAAGCTCAGCGAGGGACTGAAGAGCGGCTCGCTGGCTGGCCACCACGAATGAAGGTCCTCCAACTCCATGGGTGTAGAAGGGTGGCTGCGTAGAAGAGGGGCGGATCACAACCGTGACCTCGCAGTAGCTCTCGTTCGCATCGGGAAAGATCCCGTGGAACGCAGGCTCATGGGGAAACCCCAAAAAGTCAACGAGCACGCGAAGCTCGCGGATGAATCCGGCCTCGTCACGAAGAGTCCCGCTCATGGTATGAACCGGCATCTACAAAAGAGAAAAATTTTTTTTGTGAAAACCTCAGAAGATGAGAGGATAAGTAATCTTTTGTAAAATATAGTGAATATATATAAGTCCTAAGGTCAGGTCTGTTTGGCTTCCTACAGTCAAGTCGGCTCTGATACCATCTTGTCGACGCCCCGATTTAATAAATCAGGACCTTTATTGAAATTCCATAGAAAATCAATAAAACAAGACGTTCATCAAGCGACCACGTACAATACGGGCATTCATTCACGGTTCGTAGACCGCATTAATACAAAAGTGAATGAAAGTGAAGAGAAACTAATAAAATCAAGGGTCCTAGATGAACGCCTCCTTCCAGTCTCGCCTTGACTGGGTCGCTACTCCAGACCTTCATCCTCCTCGTAGTAGACGGGCTCTGATGGTGTAAGTCAACGGAGTGAGTACAGATGTACTCAGCAAGCCACCGAATGCAAATATAATGCAAGGTAATAATCAAGGGAGATAGTGGCTAGTTTAGCGGAAGTAGCATAATTGTAAAGCTTTAAATGTGAGCAATTTATTAGTACGGAAAAGTAAACATGTGCATGTGTATCATCATCATCTAACTCGAGGGGTACAGTCACCCCACCTCGCTCAACAGTCCTTACGTGCCATGAATAATCCGAACATTCACACAATTGTAAACTAACTGCGAGTAGTCACACAACCCGCCCTTGACCGTGGGCTCGGCTTTTCGAAAAGATTAAATTACTCTGATCAGAGATGTACCACTGTACCCACAGGGCACGCACTCATCACTTACACCAAAGTGTAACGAGATGACCCATTTCACGGGAACTCGTGCCAAAACCTTTCATATGGTTCCCTCCGACTCCACAACACCCTCTTATGGGTTTCGTATCGTGTCTTGACGCGTCGAGTGCTCACCATACCCCCCCTTGAGCCTTCTTTGGTACAAGTCGCCCGCAGGCTAGCCCCTTGTACCCCTCCACTATGGTGCATAGAGCCGAAGAGTTCCACACTTCCAGTTAGGACTTACCCATTAGACTTGTGGTTGGTACGGAAGTGCTTTGCAACAGATCCCGCAGACCGGTCCTTATAGTGCCCCGGGTGCGACAAACCAGTGCCCGAGCTTGCACCCGGAACCCACCATACTTATAACCTAGCCAACTCCAACAGAGTCCAGAGACGAGAATAACAGGGAAATTCATATACAGAAATCCAGCTATCTACGACTCGTTCTTTTTAACCTATAGCAGGTGTGCCGGTACATTGGGCACTAGCTAATATATTTAGAGTAGAGTGACAAGGAGTTAAGGCTCAATAAGCATGGCTTGGGTTTACACACAAGGACGGGGATCTAATAAATATAAGTGTAAGGCTTGAGTATTTGACTAATGCAATATTAACCTATGGGTTATAGCGATAAGTTATTAAAACGTGGGCTCAAATATGATCAACTGTTTCCACAGAGGTGGTCGATGACTTGCCTTGATCTGCAAAGGGTGAAGGTGGAACCTCGGGATAGAACTCCGGATCTTCGACGACGTTGTAGTCTTCTTGATACGGAAAAGTAAATAAAACATTCAATAAACAATCCAAAACAAACAAACATACTAACATACATGTTTATGTTGGATTAAGTAAAGGAGATAGAGTCTTAACTTTTAGGGTTTTGTTACTTAATCATTTAAGATGAGATTCCTTAATTTTTATAGCTTGATATAATTATTCTTCCTAAGGGGGTTTTAGTTCTCCCTTTTTAAAGTTGAAGTAAAAAGTTATAAAATGACCTTAATGTTTTTATGGCATTAATATAGTGACATTAGGTTATTTTAGGATAGTTTCATATAGGGTTGACTTTTTCTTAAATGCCTTAATTAAATGTCCTAAAAGGACCTTTGCAATATCATTTAATGGAATAAATTGGACAAGATGAATATTCTATTTTTATTAAAAATAGTGAACTCAAGTGGTTAGGTTTTCTGAAGTTATTATATAAGTTGTCATGACATTCGTATAAAGTGTTTAACTTCTATTTGATGAATTACTTAATTATCCTACAAGGGTTATTATTAATTAATAGATTAAAGTGGGCAAAGTGAACATGTTATTTTTGTTGCATTAAAACAGTAGAATAAAGTCATTAAGTCCTCTTAATTTATTATATCATTTTTCATGATATTTTTGTAAAGTGTTGTATGTCCATTATATGAATTAATCATTTGCTTTAAAGGGTCTTGGAAATGTTTATTTAAGAATCTAAAATGGGCAAAATGACTTATTATATTTTTATTGACTTATAAACAGTGTACTGGATTCAATATATCATCAAAAATTATTGTATAAATTTTTAAGAGTTTTTCTGTATTATTTAAATGGAATATTAATTAAGTCCTAAAAGGGGTCTTAGAAATGTGAATTAACAAAATGTCATGGATAACATGGTCATTCTATTTTTTATTGTGTTAATAACAGTGAAATAGAGCCATTATATCTTCTGATATTACTTTATAAATTTTTAAGGGTTTATCTGATTTATTTAATTGAAATATTAATTAATTCCTAAAGGGGACTTTTCTTTGCTATTTAATAAGATTATTATGTGCCAAGTAAACATATTGTTTTTATTGCATAAAAGTGTAGAGGATAAAGAGACAAATTTTCCAGAATTAAAATGGTGAAATTTGGAGTTAATTTGAGCAAGATATGAATTTTGGAAGTTTAAACTATTTTTCTGAATTTTAATTAAACCAGAAATAGCTGCGGGTCCACGGTGAGCCAGGTCCACCATGGACCCGCGCACTGTGCGCGTGGGCCGATCGGATCTGGTCCGTTGGATCCAGATCCAACGATTTCCAGCGCAGCGGGTCACTTAAGTGAGAACCAACGGCTGAGATGCGTCGATACCGGTCAACCACGGTCAATCGCATCTGGACGCTTGATCTCAGGATCTAATCCTGGCCGTTCGCTGCAGATCGAGTGGCTACGGCTTCGTCCGGCACGGCACGCAGCGAAGGGGGTACGCACCCTTCTTCTCCGGTGACGGTGGCGCACGGGAGCGAGCGTGGCGTCGACAGCGAGGGCCCTAAGCACTATCCGACTGCAAAAATGGATAGAGAATAGGATGGGGAGTCTGATCATACCCGAAATAGGGGTCGGCGGTGAGAGGGTGGCACCGGCGGTGAGTAGTGGCGGCGGAGAGGCCTCGGGTTGACGGTGGCGACGGCGATCCGACGGTGATCCGGCCCAACGGATGTGGGGCCGAGGTAGAGGGGGTGGCTGCGGTCTCGGCGAAGGTGATGGCGAGGACGGCGGTGGCCCGGAGCGCCGGGGAGGGGTTGCCGGAGCCGAAGCAGGGGAAAGCTCCCGGAAAGGTAGTGGCGGCGCTCGGGATGAGGAGGGCTCGAGCGATTTTGGTGAGGACGGGTTGCGGTGTGCGTCGGGCTTTATAGGAGGTCACCGGAGACAAAGATGGAAGGGGAAAAGAGGGAAACCGAGGAGGGATTTCCATGTCTCGCCGGCGAGCTTCCATGCTTCTCGGATAGGCTTCCAAAAGGGCGAAATCGCGTCGATTTTGGGTGGAAGGAGATCACCGGTGAATAGGGAAGAGGATCATGTGCTCTGCTTAGCGAATCCGGCCGGCCGGCGGCGGATTTGGAAAGGGGGGTCGCCGGATTTGGAAGGAGGGGATCCCCTTCCGTCGGGGAAGAGGATGCTGACATGTGGGGGCCACATGTCAGTGGGTGCTGGCGGAACCAGGCGCGCCGACAAGTGGGCCAAGGCTGCCAGAGACCGAGGGCGAACGCGTGTGGCTGACAAGCGGGCCAGGTTGGGGCGTGGGCTGGAGAGAGGAAGGGGGCGGTGCGCCGACCTGTGGGCCCGGGATGTCAGCGAGGGATGGGCGCGGGTGAGGAGAGAGGGGTCGGTGCCGACAGGTGGGTCCCGCCTGTCGGTGGGCGTGGCCGGAATGGGCTGGGCCGAAAGGCTCTGGGGAGGGAAAATAGGGTTGCGGCCCATTAATATTTAAAATTGTTTTTCTGTTTAAAATAATTCCAGAAATTTAATTATTTGTTTAAGGCTTGAAGCACTATTGCTAAAATTTTGTAAAAATTCTCAAAAATATTTCTTGGCCTCTAGTTTATCCCATAAAATTTTCAAGTCCAAATTTTGAATATTTATCTCTGTTTGGCTTTAATAGGGCTCTTTTAGGGTTTTCTCTAATAACAAGAATTCAGAAATTTATTTAATATTATTTTTTCCTTTATTTTATTCCCTTTTAATTTTGGGCTGTTACATGAAGTTCCTCCCACGACGGCGTGCTAGCCCCGCACGTGAGAAACGGGAGATCCTCAATCTCAATTTTTCAGATCAAGAAAGGGAGGAGAGGAGTTCTTGGTGGCTAGGTCTAAACTATCCAAAAGCTTGTTCTCCGACACCTCCCCCTCTCTTTATATAAGCATAAGAACCCCTAGTCGCCAGCATCTCGAAACCAACAATTCGGTTACAACCGATTTGTGCTCTAACAGATCCAATCTGTTTTACCCACGTCGGAACTTTCGATAGAGTATTTTCGGTCTCTCAATCCAGCATGACACTGTAACAGATCCAATATGTTTTTGCCCACCTTGGAACTTCCAATACACATATAGGAACTTTCGATCAGTACAATTTTCCCGATTCCAAATCGGAACTTCTGGCTCGTTAGAACTTCCAATACCATATCGAAACTTCTGAAGCAACTTTTGCTCTCTGACTTGAGTCCAGAAAATAATTGGAACATCCGGTTCCAAATCGGAACTTCGGATCCACAGAATTTTCTTGGGCATACTTCCTTCAAAAATCGCTTCTCATCTATGGCAGACTGAGTCCACGGTAGACTCACGCACGTGTGCTGTGAGTCGGGCGATGCGTGGTCACCGGATATAGATCGGACAACATGGGGTGAGGCGAGGAGGTTTAAGTGAAAATGGATGGCCAAGATTAAAACGTGGTGAAGGGGCATGATCTAGCGGCTAAGATCTGAGCAGGGGTTTTAAGTTGCGATAGACAGTTGAGATTAGATTAGAGCGAAGCGGTACACATCAATGCACCAGAACACTCCACGTCGCACTTTAATCAGAACCACACGGCATAGATCGGATGACCAAGATTAAATCTGGGGCGCGGGATGCGTTGTCGTCTTCTCCGGCGACGACCGACCATGGCGGCGGCGATTGCAGTGACAGTGAGGGGCGATTACTAAGTAAATAAACGGATGGAGAATAGGATGGCGATCAAGATCATACCAGAATTAGGGCTCGGCGATGACTGGTGGTGGCTGGCAGCGAGCGGTGGCAGAAGGGATGGCTTGGGTCGATGATGACGGTGGGGTTCCAGCAATCGGTTAGACGAATGATGATGAGGCTGAGGTCGAGGGGTGACGATGGACCTGATGATGCATTCAACGACAATGGAGGTGGTTTCCAGTGATAGGAATCAATGGATGGAGTAGAAACAGGGGCGGTGGTGAAAACTAGATCTCGTTGGCGACTGGATCGACAATCGGTTGGACGGGGGAGGGAAATGGAATCATGGGGCGGAGGCGTGTTGTTTTATATGGGTCGAGGGTGTGGGGATCTCGGATTTGTACGCTAGGGTTCGGTGGTGCGGCGATGGAAAAGAGGATTCTGGCGAAAGACCGCGACAGGGATGACAGGCTGATAGGCAGGGGCCATGGGTCAGTGAGTGGGGATGGAGCGTGAGACTGACGAGTAGGACCCACGAGCTAGAGAGAGCGGGCCGCGCACATGGGCCGGGGACGACGTCGATAGGAGGGATCCACATGTTAGTGAAAGCGAGGGAATGGACTAGGCTACAGAGAGAATGGAGGGAGACGGCCCAACAGAAATATAAATTAATTTTTCAATTAAAATAATTACTGAAATTCATTTGTAAATACTATGCTAGTTGCAAAAGTCCTAAAAATTCAGAGAAATTCCTAAAATATTCTTTTGACTTGGAAAATTTAACAAAATCTTTGAACTCAAAACTTGAATTATTTCTTAAAATTTTTAATTCTTTTCACACTTTACTTAATTCTTCCTCAAATTTTTATTTTCTCAAAAAAACTATTTGGCAAAAATTCAGGGTGTTATAATCCTACCCCTTTACAAAGAATCTCATCCTCAAGATTCAGACGGAATCTCAAAACAGCTCAGGATGCCAGGCCTTCAATTTCTCTTCTTTATCCCAAGTAGCTTCTTCTTCTGAATGATTACCCCACTGAACCTTGCAAAAATGAATGACTCTGCTTCTGGTGATTATTTCCTTAGTATCGAGAATACGAACAGGCTTTTCCACGTAGGTCAGATCTTCTTGAATCTCCAACTATTGGTGGTTGGCTTGATCATCTGGTACACAGAGACATTTCTTGAGTTGAGAGATATGAAACACGTTGTGCACCTCGACCAAAGATTGTGGCAATTCCAATTCATAAGCAACTTATCCTTGACAATGGGTGATCTAAAATGGTCCAACATATCGAGGAGTTAACTTTCCTCTCATGTTAAATCTTTGCGTTCCACGGAGAGGAGTGATACAAAGATAAACATTGTATCCCTCTTCAAATGCTAAAGCTCGATGGTGATTATCAGCATAACTCTTTTGACAAGATTGAGCTACCTTTAACATGTCTTGAATCACCTTGACTTTATCTTTGGCCTCTCAAAGTATGTCTATTCCAAAGACTCAGCTTTCTCCAGTCTAATCCCAAAGCAAAGGGGTTCTACACTTGCGACCATACAAGGCTTCAAACGACAATATTTACAAAATTTCTTGATAACTGTTGTTGTAAGAAAACTCGGCGTAAGACAAAATTTTATCCCAAGTGTTCCCAAAATATAAAGCATGGGCTCGAAGCATGTCTTCAAAATTTTGATTTACTCTTTCTGTTTGACTATCAGTCCAAGGGTGATAAGCAGTATTGAAGTTCAATCGGGTACCAAGAACTTCTTACAAATTCTTCCGAAACTTCGAAGTAAACCGACTTCCTCTATTAGAAACAATCTTCTTAGGAACTCCATGCAAACATACTATTCTGGTCAAATGCAATTCTGCCAACTTAGGACCACTACAAGTTTTCTTGATGGCTATGAAGTGAACCACTTTTGTTAAACGATCGATGGCTACCCATATTGAGTCATAACTAGCTTGAGTCCTAGGTAAACCTTTGATGAAATCCATTTCAACTTCTTCCCACTTCCATTTAGGAATTTTGAGGGGCTGCAATAATCTGACTGGCCTCTGGTGTTCTACTTAAACTCGCTTACAAGTATCACACAAAGATACATACTCAGTAATTTCTCTTTTCATACTAACCCACCAATATTTTTCTTTTAGGTCTTAGTACATCTTGGTGCTTCCAAGGTGGATTGAATACAATTTCTCATGAGCTTCTTTGAGAATGAGATTCTTTATCTCTGGCTTATCTGGTACACACAAATGGTATTTGAACCAAACGGTTCCCATTTCATCTTCTGAAAATCCTAAGGCTTTCCTTTTAGCACATTCTTCCTGATTTCTACTATATTAGAGTCTTCTTTATATGCTTCACGAATTTAATCCGTCACCACTGGCCTTGCTTCTAGTGTGGCAACATATGTTTTGTCGCGGGGAAGCTACGCTAGCCGGCAATTTCAAAATTTTGCTCCCAAACCCTGGAACCTGGAACCATGTGCGTGAGGGATCATGAATCATTACCTTCTAACACGAGACACGTTAGGTTCATCAGAAGAAGATGTTGGGGAAGCGTGTCCTCGCTTATCCTTATCTTGATCCGCTTGTTCTTGATGATCCAATTGGCGAAGATCGGCGATGTCTAGATGAAGAAGACGATGAGCGTCACTGTTCAAGCAACACCTCCACGGAGTCCACAAGTGCATGGAAGGATTGCTCCCACGCTAGTGTGCTAGCATTACTCGTGATAACCGAGGATAAATCTCAATCTTAACTCTTGAGATCAAGAAGGAAGAGAGAGGGGAGGTGTGATGGCTAGGGTAGAGCACTTGGGTCTTCTGAAAACTTATATCCACACCTCCTCCTCCCTATTTATAATGCCAAGGTGTGGGCCTTTAACCACAATCAAATCTCTAACAGATCCAATCTATTACGTCTTGATCGAAACTTCCGATACCCCTATCGGAACTTCTGACCTGGCCTTTCGATCTCCAAACTAGAACACATCGAAACTTCCAATACCACTATTGGAACTTCCGATCAACCGATTCCAAATCGGAACTTCTAGTTTGAACTCTTTGTCTCTGAATAATAATTGGAACTTCCAATTTGAGCTCTCGGTTTCGCAAACCATAAATTATCGGAACTTTCGATTTGATATCTTTGTTTCTAATTCAGAAAATAATCGAAACTTCTGATCCTCGGAGAATTTTCTTGGGCACAATTCATTCAAGATATGCTTAGGTGGTAATTCCTAGATTCAATCTCTCCATTTTGTGACATGACTTTGGTGCTTCTTCTTTCAACACGATGGCATTGCAATATCCTTTACAGCTTTAGGCGTATGCTACTACATTTGCCTTGCTTGGATGGTAATGAATCCCCATATCATAGTCTTTAATCAATTCCAACCATCTTGTTTGTCTGAGATTCAAGTCTGGCTGAGTGAATATATACTTCAAACTCTTGTGATCCGTGAAAACTTCACATTTGTTACCAACTAGATGAGGAGCCATGCTGAATAGCGTGGGCCTCATGGCTCCAGAAGTGATGAGTCATTGTCAACGATAGTCAACAAGGACTGAAAAAGAGAAGAGATCTGCTGTTTCATGGGCCGCGTGTGACTCAGGTACACGGGCAGCGAGCGACTGTCGGGCAGAGGAGGCTGCGAAGTCGGGCTGGCCCAATCCGGGTGCATGGGCCAGAAGCAGTAGAAGACCCACTGGGCTGTTGACCAGGACTGACTCAGGTACACGGGCGGTGAGCGATTGCCGGGCTGAGAGAGCTGCGGAGTCGGGCTGGCCCAATCCGGGTACCTGGTGCAAAGCTGGTGGAGGCTTTGTCAGTTTCGGCGTAAAACTGACAACCGTTGATTCTGTATCCGACTGTACAGAAGAGAAGCCGTAGTCGCTACGAAAACTTAGCTTCCGGATATGTCATCTGTAACTCTAGGCCCACAGTCAGTCAGTTGTGTCTGTAAAAATACCTAAGGGCAGTAGAGTCTTTTTCTGTATTTTTGAGTCTGTAAAAACCCTAAGGGGCTGGTAGAATATTCCTAGTGTTGGGCTGCCTATAAATAGCACCCCAATCCCTAGGGTTTGGATGAACCCCTTTGTGCTGAAATCAAATCTATTGGGTCACTTTTGTCTCTCGTTTTCTCTCTCCTGTGTGCGCCGCCAGGGCTTGCCTCTCTCTGTTCTTGCATTATTTTGGCTCCAATCTCTTGGATGCTTTTAACCCTTGGTCCCTGGAGAATTTATTGGTTGCATCTGGTTGGTTTGGGGAGTTATTGAGTTGGATTCGGGCTGCTGTATTTATTTCTTGGGGAGAAGCTTCTTCTGTTGCTTGTGTTCTTCACGGTGGGAGTACTAGTTCTTGCTGTTGCAAGTAGTACTGTTTTGCTGTAGCTACAGTGTCTTGTAGCAGCTTTTTCACCTTCTATTGCCCAACTTTTTGATCGAAGCTGACAGTCTCTTTTACCTTTTTCTGGGTATGTCTGGCGAAGCTCGTCTCAGTGCGAAGCCCCTCAACTCCGTGAGGCAGGCTTCGATCGAACATCTTTAAAGACTTCGCTCAGACTTCGAACTTCGGTTTTTGTGTCTGAGTTCCTAGCTTCGAAGTTCTTCCTGTATTGGACAGCATCGCATACTTCGAACTAGCATACTCCGAATCTATCTGTTCGAAGTGCACTTCGTTAGGCTTCGAAGTTGGGTTCGAAGTTTGTCTGTTCTGATAGACTTCGCTTAGATTCCTTTGTGGCGTGTCAGCCTTCGATTCTCCTCCCGAAGCTTTCCCTATTCGAAGATAGAGTGTAGGCTTCGGACTTGTTTTTCTGTCACGTGACAGACTTCGCTTCTTTGTTCGAAGGTTGTCTGTTTGTGTGTGTTGTGTTCGAAGTTTTTGTGTTCGAAGGTTTAGCTTCGAAGCTTTCGGTTCTAAGAGTGTTCGAAGTTTTGTCTTCAAAGTGCATACTTCGAAGCAGGCTTCGGCACTGTTTTACTTCGCTCCGAAGCTCGTGATTCGAAGCTGTGTTCGAAGTCCTTGTCTTCGTAGTACTTACTTAGAACCAGGCTCCGGCACTGTTTTTACTTCGCTCCGAAGTACACCTCGCTTCTTACCACTTCGCACTAGGCTAGACAGTGACACCTTCGGCACTTCGGACAGACTCCGTCATCAACCTCCGAAGCAGACCTCGACGTGCGAAGGGGGCTTCGCCAAGTTCCGAACAGGAGACAACTTTGGACAGTAACTTCTCTTTTCACTTTATACATACTTAGATCATTTCATTGAGAAGTTTAGGCCTGTTATAACTTGTTCATCTGCCTAGATTGCACTACTTTAGATTCACACTGTTTTTCATCAGATGCTTCTAGGCTAGAAACCTTTAGACTTAGGCCTTCTGTTTATTTTCTGCTGCGTAGTATTTTTGAGGTGCGTTGGGTATTGGGAACAGGCCATTGATTCGAAAGAATTTTTAAGGCGCCCATTCACCCCCCCCCCTCTGGTCGCTACTTTCGGTCCTACACTAGATAATGCCTCCAAATCTTCAAGGTATGAACTACTGCTGCCAATTCTAGATCATGAGTATGATAATTTAACTCATGGGGTCGTAGCTAACGAGATGCATAAGATACCACTTTTCCATCTTGCATAAAAACACATCCTAGCGCTTAGCGAGATGCATCACAATAGGGATCGGGGGGTGCAGGGATCCTGGATTTGGGTGCTAGGGTTCAGCGACACGGCGGTGGAAAAGGGGATTCCGGTGAGAGTCTGTGGTGGGGACGATGGCCTGACAAGCGGGGGCCATGGGTCAGCGGGCGGGAATAGAGCACGAGACTGAAGGGCGGGACCCATGAGCCAAAGAGAGTGGGGCGCGTGCATGGGCGGGGGACGACGCCAATAGGAGGTGTCCACACATTAGTGAAAGCGAGGGAATGGGTTGAGCCACGGAGAGAGAATGGAGGGAGGTGGCCCAACAAGAATAAAAAATCATTTTTCAATTAAAATAATTGTTGAAATTCATTTGTAATTACTGTGCTAGTTGCAAAAGTCCTAAAAATTCATGCGAGTTGTATATGCATTGTGTCATAGTGTCGGGGATGTGGTAGGCCTTGATGCCCTCAGCATAGCCGATGAAGACCCCTTGTGTGCTTCTGTCATCAAGCTTTCTAACATGGTTGAGCTTGTTGATGAATGCTAGGCAACCAAAGACAGAGGTGGCTGGCCGTCGGCTTGTGTTCGTGCTAGGCTTCGTATAGCGTCTCTCCATCAAGAACTTTGGTGGGCAAGTGGTTGAGGAGATGGGCAATGATTATCACCGCCTCTCCCTAGTAGATCGTTTACATACCCCTCTACTTTTGGAGGGTACGAGTGGTGGCCACCATCATCTAGTTGCGACGCTCCAAGATGTAGTTATGCTGCGAGGTGTATTAGGCGAAGTAGTGGCGCTGAATCCCCTCGTCAGCGCAATACGCCATGAACTCAGCTACCGTGAACTCATTGTTGTTGTCCGTGCGTAGCACCTAGAGCTTGTGGCTTCACTCCTTCTCGACAGTAGCTTGATGACGCTTGATAGCATCTATGGCTACCGCCTTAGTGTCGAGAAGAACTACCAACATTTAGCGGGACACGACATCGATGAGGAGGAGGATGTAGCACTAGACTCTAGGAGTAGCCGGTGTCATGGGACCACAAAGGTCATCGTGCATGAGCTCCAGTTTCTCCTTAGCACAGAAGCTCACCTGGCGAGGGAAGGGGAGATGTCGTTGCTTGGTTAGCACGTAGGTGTCATAGAACTGCTCCATGTGCTCGACACTCAACATGCCCGCACCATCTCCTTGACGTCGAGCTATTTTAGGGCCTCAAAGTTGAGGTGCCCAAAATGCTCGTGCCACCGCCAGTCATCGTCATCGCGGCGGGCTACAAGACACATGGTCTACGCCACCTGCACATGGAGAACATAGAGACGATTGCTTCCTCTATTCACCTTGGCAAGATGTCGACACCGATGATCCCAAATACTGAGAAACCAAGTTGAGATGTGCCTTGATTTTGTCTGTGATTAATGATTAACAAGCATATGTGAACAAAGGGTTATTCACCGAAGTATTACCAAAGGGATTCAGTACTTGGATGGTGTTTACCGAAGGGATTGGTTTTTGTTGTGTGCACCGGATTGTGCACCAAAGGGTTTTACCCTAAAGGACACTAAAGGGTTCGGTGTGTACCAGATGGTGCTAGGAAAACATGTTTGCTTGCCCCGTGATGTGCAGGAAGCGGATGCAACTTGGTGGTCAACAGCAAGGGATCAGGACTAGGTGAGATACTTGGTGCCATAGGATCAAGGAAGCTGGATGAAGTCAAGTGTGGTATGAAGGGGTGTTCAGAGGCTATCTATACGGAGGGTCTCGGACACAAGTACACAAAACAGAGGTAGGCAAGCACTCCGAAGATGCGCTTTGGAGAGAGGCATTTCATAGGGGTACTTCGAAGGTATGCTCCGAAGGGAGATACTTCAAAGGGTGGTTGTTGAAGACCTCCGTGGGGAGGCACTCCGAAGGTGTGCTCCGGGCGAAGGCATTTCAGAGGCATACTTCGAAGGACTTCAAAGTATGGAAGACTTGTCGTGTTTTCGGCCATATTGGGTTTGGTACACGGATGAACGATTGTCGACCTGAAGGAGCTACGAAGCCATGAAGGTCCACTCTGAAGGCATGGTGTGAAGGCGATAAGGGATTTGATGACTTTGGTTCAAAACCATCACACATGTATCCAAGACTTCGGTGCAGTGAAGCCTCTGTGGTTTGGAGCCTGCAACCGAAGCCAATTTAGCACTTCATCAAGTGCTGCGAGGCTCCATCGAAAAGAAGCCAAAAAATTTGACGCATTGCGGAGCTTCGAATAAAGTGTAAAGTAGGACTACCTATATTACCCATGGACTGTGTGAGTCAAAAATCCTGTAAACCCTAGGGGTAGGGTAGTCACTTCGCATGTTTGAGTAGGCTATAAAAGGAAGGGTAGGCTGAGGTCTAGAGCAACACTTTTAACACACTTGTGCCTAGGTTTAGAACCTTATACTTTATCATTCATCCTAGAGCTAGCCGCCTCTTTTGTACTGAGAAGCTTTTTGTGTTCCCTATTCCTGCAATGGAATTTATGTTTGATCTTTGATCGTTGGTTTATATCTTGCATGAACTTGTATCTGTTACTTTGATTCCATGTGCAAGTCTATTGAGTATTGTTGAGTTTTGCGCTTGATTTCTTGCATGGGAAGAAATGTATTTCTGATGTGTTTGTAACTTGTTATTCGTGGATTTCCTATCATCACCCTATGTGAACCTTCAAAAATCCATGAACAAGTCTACATCAATGTTTTTCCTTCTCTGTGATTTTCAAGTTTGACACCATACTTTTCTCTATGTGTAACGGAGGTCATACCTTGAATATTCACTAGCCTTTTAGTGCTCTGCATAATATGTGTACGAAGTATGTTTTCTCGGTTCATTATGAGGCCATTTTACGAAGCCCTCTTTTATGTTTCTCTACGAAGTTCTTACGAGTATTGTCTCCAGTTCGAAGCATAGTGCTTGTCACTTGAGCAAATCCTTTTGCGAAGTACTCATGATTTTGAACTGTGTATGGAGTCCATATTTGTGAAGTCCTCTCTTGCGAATCCTTGCTCGAAGTCTTTTTGTTTGAGGAGTTTGTTGCGAAGCTTTTTGAGCTCCACTGGATAACCTAGAGCTTTCTGATGATCCCAAATACATACAACATCTCGTGCTTGATCTCCATGTATGAGCTATTCTCATCCAACTAGCCAAGGCTAATGATGAAGTTCCTCAGCACGAGTATGTAGTAGTCACCGGTGAGCATCTGATGCTTATCGGTCTTGGCAGTGAATAAGATGGAGCTGATACCCCTTATCTCCATGGTGGAGGAATCTCCGAACTTGACGGAGCCTTGCACATTGGAGCCCAGGTCAAAGAAGTGATCCTGCCACCCAGTCATGTGGTGGGTGGCACTAGTGTCGAGGAACCAACCATCGATCTTGTCGTCGTTGGACCCATTGTGAGGAGGATGTGTGTGCGCGACTCATCGAGGTTGAGAAGGGCAGCGACGATCGGTGTGGGAGGAGAGTGTAGCTCGATGCTTCCATGTACGAGCAACAGAGCCAACTCATCACCCTCCTACGCTTGCGTGATGTGTGCCTGACCACCACGCTTTGCATGCCAACAGTCCCTAGCCCAATGATCGGTCTTACCATAATTGTGACAAGTATCATCTCAGATGACCTTATGATTACCATTGGCACCGCTAGTAGCGCCTCCACGCGCTTGGGGAGCCTTGCACTCCTTGTGTGGTAGGTGTTTGTGGCCGCTTGATGAACCCGATGCCTCCCCCTTCTTCCATTCTCGCTGTCTAGTGAACCACTTCTCCTTTGTGAAGAGAAGCTTGCCACCGACGGTGACCGACTCTAAGGGAGGTAGCTTCTCGTGGTTGTTGACATCCTTGAGGTGACCCATCACCTCATCAATCGTCAGATCAGAGAAGTCCAGCAACATCTCGATCGCTAGAGTGACTTGCATATACTTCTTGGGAATGACATGGATGAACTTCTCAATGGCTTTCTCCTCGTCAATGTCGTCATCACCGTACCACACCATCTACTACATTAGGCTGGTAAGACGGAGAGTGAAGTCATTGATGTCCTCCTCAACTTGAAAGCTAGGCGGTCCCACTCCTAATGCAGCTTCTGCTACATGGCTCTATGGGCACGGTCGCTTTCATTGCATGCCACGGTGATGGTGTCCCAAGCATCCTTGGTGGTCTCCTTGTCCGCAAGGGTGAGCTACATCTCTGGCGGAATGATAGCAAGATGTGCCTCTAGCATCCTCTGATCCTCGGTGAAGTCAACATCGTCATACCGCACCACGTCCCACATGTGTCGCGCTTGGATATTCACCTTCATCACCATGGATCACTCGTTGTAGTTGGTCTTTGTGAGCACCACATCCAATGCTAGAGTTCTTGAAGATGGTCCTGACGATAGGAGGGGAATTGTGCCGGCCATGGCGCCGATCCGTGGAAAGGGATATGTGCCACCCGTGAGGGCTTCATGCGCTAGCACCCCGTCCACCATGCTCCTTGTCATTGTGATCACGTCTGCCAAGGTTGCACGCGTCGAGGTCCCACATTGCTTGCTCCCACACATACATAGCTTCTGCGTCTGCACCGGTACTTGCTTGAAGCACGACCACTGTTGTTGTAGCCTTGCACATCTCCATCGTTGCCTGGTGGGTAGCTTCAGTTGCACACGTTGCAACGAGCTCCGCCTGGACGATGTGGGCTGCCTACTTTGCCGCTATTGCCCGCTCAGCCACCTCTTCCTTGCGCCTGGCTACTGCAGCACGCTCATCCGCCTCGCACCGAAACATGACGTTCTCCACGCCGAAGACATTGCTTGTGCCAGCAAATCATATGCGCTGATCATAGAAGACCGAAAAGTGGGAATGAACAGACATGGCAATGAGATTAGAATGGAATGATAGAACCTATGCTTTGATACCACTTATTGGTGAAAAATCAGAAGTGTTTGAAACTAAAATTAAAATCATTTGTAATTGTTTTCCCCTTCTTCTCATTTCTCATAATATAGCTAGTTTGGGATAGATATAGAAGAACTATCTTGCAGCTCAAGAAAAACCAACTTGCAACTCAAGAAAGAAGCTAGTGTATTCTAATATATTTCAACTACTAAAGTAAAAATTGCTAAAGTAATTATGCAAATTGCTAAAATAATTATGCAAAGCAAAAGGTGCTAGCTGACAACACATATGTAGAATTTGGACCACTTGGACCAATAGCACCATCTGGACTAACAAGACTTATTCCCTTACTATTTGTGTTTTTCATCAGCAAAGTTTATTTTATTTGCGTGAAATTATATATTTTTAAATATATTGTCAACTATCAAGTATGATGATAGGAATTGTGGTGGGTAGTACAACTACTTGACTGAACAGGCAAAGAGGATGTCGATAGTCTCCGGTGTGAATTAAACCGGTGTCGGTGACGAACACAGATAGATGTCCACTGATGTTTTTCCAACAGACGAAGAGGGTGTTGATAGTCGCCGGTGTGAATTAAACCGGTGTCGGTGATGAACGCAGATAGATGTCCAGCTCCTCGTCGCCGGCCGGTCGGAGTCGGAGTCGACCTGGCAGCGCGGTCGAGCTGTGCATGGCGACAACGGGCCGGACATGGAGGAGAAGCAGCAGTAGGTACGGTGGCTGGCCGGGCCGAGGGCCCGTATTGAATTACAGGCCCAACCCAATTAGTGGGACGTCCTTCATAGGATCGTTACCATTCGCAGCGATCAGGATTTTTTTTCGACGGTCACGTGTCACCCGGGGTAGGATCGCTTCCAATGGTAGCGACACCTTCTTTCTTTCTTTTGCAAACTGGTCCCTGTTTTAGTTGCAAATCAAAAAGAGATACATAAGCTAGCTTCTTCAAGGATGACATAGGGTGCTGTGTACTGTCACTGGTTTGTAACGTAGGCAGCTAATTTTAAATTACATTTTTTTCCTAAATCGTAAAATTCAGTAACTATTTTTTCTCCAATTATTTTATATAATCACTAGCTAAATACTTATCATTTACTTTTCATACCCTTAGCCTCCCCAAACATGCGTGTTGTTACATTGAGAAATTCAGATGCCGTCTCTCTATATATCTGTAGCGCCTCGACATCGGCAACAATGGATTGAGCCAAAGTTGCGACAGACTCATAGGAGAGGCTAAAAACACGGCGATTTCTTTCTTTCTAAATGTGTCACTAAGTGTAGATGAGCAGTCGATCGATTAAAAGTCTTGTACATGGGACGCGCAACTGATCTTGAAGCTTTGTGCCACCACTCTTTGATTGAACCTGAAGTTGGCAAGGCAGCGATTCGGATAAAATGGAACTTGCGCAGAGAGATGCGCCAAACCTACTTGGTAAAGGGGCAACGACTGTCAAGGTGTGTGGGTGTTTCTAATGCTGCAGTACACAAGTTGCAGAAGGCGTTGCATGGCCAGCCACGTTTGAGGATGTTGTCTGTGGTTAAGATTTTATTCTTGAGCAAAAAACAGGCAAAAAAAACTAGCACTTGGCTTCAACCTGTGCTTTCCACGATTCTTGATAGATGATTGGCCGGCAAGTACCAAAAAATTGAACGAGATAAGCCGATTTGGCTGAGTAAAATCCATTTGTCTTCCAACGCCAAGAGCGGTCACCAGCTACGTCGGTGTGGAGCTACAGGTCGTTGATCATCGCCGCAATAAGAATGAATTGTTCAAGGTGAGTTGCAGTAGCTAGCCTCCGGACTCCTCTGATCCAATAGTTGTTTGAAAAAAGTTTGTTTGACGGACATATGTTTTCTTGTGTTATATATATTTCACTTTAGAGTTCAGACAATCAGAGTTAAACAACATGAAGACTTTATATGTATATATATATATATATAAACTAATAATCAAGTGTGTATAAATTGAATGGAAGAAATTAAGCTAGCTTGCTAGGAATATGATCCATCCCAATTTCCATTCACCATTGCTGCCTGAGAGAGTGACCAAGGGATCATGGTCAAAAGGCAGGAATACCTGCCTGGATGAATGCATTGCAGGCAGTCAGAGGATGTGAAAGCTGGCATAACATGCTGCAAAGCTTTCATGCCCAGAGTTTGGATCAGTTAGGGAACTGCATGAGTTGGAAGTGGTCGATGGATGGATGGATGTGAAAGCTGAGCAGCAGCTAGCTAATTGCCACTCATTCTATGAACATGGAGTGCAGACAAACTGGCCAATTACATGTGCATAATTTGATGGCTACGTACAGTAGATCAGTAACTGTTCTCGATCAGTTAGTCCTGATCTGACGACGATGTGATGATGCATGCATGGCAGAGTCGTTCAGCTCGTATCACGTAGGAGATCGTGAGTATTGCAATTCGCAGGCGAATCAAAGCAAAGCATGCATGCATGCAGCAGCTCCAGCGATATGCTAGGGCCTCCAGTCCATGGGCTTCTTCCGTTTTACTGCTCTGAATGTATAGCAAGCAGGATTTCAAGTAGCTAACTAACCATGTCATCGTCGACAAGATGCTTTTCTTACGGTCCTTAAAAACGTCATGAAATCTATACTAGTATAGGCAACACAATGAGACGCCGAGAGGTACGTACCACCAAGGCACCAACAATTACTAATGCCGAGAGAGATATTATGTAGCTCAAAGCTACTCTCTCTAGCTAGTGGAGATTTTATTTCTAGCATTTAAACTTTCTACACTTTTATTTATTTAAAACTTCTTTTTTCTTTCAACGTTTGCAAAATTTCAATGTTCCGATTAGCTAAGTCAGATCATCTAATTAGCTACAAATTAGAGCTAACAAAATTAATTGTTAGAATATAAAATGAATTGTTCCTCTTTTCTCGTCAACTTAAGTTTTTGAGTGAAACTACCGGTGCATTTAACTCAATATTGTATCAGAGCTCGATGTCTCGAGTCTTGCATGAAGGGGAGTGTTATAATATAAAGTGAATTGTCTATATTTTCCCATCAACTTAAGCTCTTACATTGAACTGATTAGTGCATGTAACTCAATATGCTACCAGAGCTAGAGGTTTTTGTCCGGTGCAGCAACCAAGTTGTTATATATGTGCATCAAAATTTCTGAAACACATGGACAGAATTGGCCCTAGCCTTGTCGATGTGGCAGCCTCCGCGTCGATGAGGTAGGGCTCCAACCCAATCTTCCTTGATCTAATATTTCTTAACTTCTTTATTTCTTTGGTCGGGGCCATATTTATAATACAAGTAACCCTAACCCTTAGTTTGTTCCTAATAGGAATCCTAATCCTAACCCTAGTTTATTCCTAATCTGCTACCATACCCAATAGGTATTGTTCACATGGTAAGTTAGACCAAAAACCTGAGGATATGACATCTATATCCCTCTTTTTGAGCAGTTCACACGAGCCACATGATCGGTGGTTGAGGATCATGGCGTTGGCCTACAATCATTGTAGAATATCGTTGAACCTTTGATCCCGCTAAAGTCGACCGATGACAAGATCGTGCACCTGCAATTGTTGTTGCATATCGTTCAACCATTGATTGGTGTGGTTGGACGTCACCCGTAACTCATAAAAGTCACGAGAGAAGTTTTGCATCATCTCGAGGAGAACTTCCTAGAGGATTTCCCCTATCGATGGCGGCTGTTGACACGGAAACGTGCCCCGCACTTGGGTCAGTTCGATGATCCAAAAGCGCACGAATACTTAGGGACAAGCCTAAGCGTGACGTAGCACCGACGTCGCGTTCCGACTGCCCTTAGTCGTGATAAGGGGGGTGGAGTCGCCAGGCAACCAGATTACACAAAATAATCCAATTAGCCGAAAGAGAGATTAAACAGAATAAAATCAGCAAACCAGTCGGAGCCCGTCTGGTTCGAAGTCTAGTGCGAAGGGGTCACCGAAGTGTACCTTTGGCGTCTGGTGCGAAGTGCTCCGCCGAAGGGTGCTTCGGTGTTCGGACTGATCCGGCCGAAGATAGACTCCGAACGGATCTGGACGCGGCGATCACCTCCAAATAGTGGGGTTCGGCATGAGATCTCCGATATAGTAAGCTACGGAACAATGACGTCGGGACCACGCGCGGGCGTGACTTCGTCCGGTGCGGAGTATGATCATGGCGAAGCCCGTTGCGACGAAGTATGCTGGCGAAGCCTGTTTCTGGAGCCTGTAGTCCCACCGAAGGGTGTCCTGGGGACCTCCGAAACCGATCTCTCAACTCCAGACACGTCCGACGAAGTGGCTCCGAATGCGCAAACCTGCAACAGAAGAGTGCGAAGTACCAATTCGGCCTGAGGACCGAATTTTGCTAAGTGTTGCACTAGTAGCGAAGGTAGCAATCTGTTACGCAGATTAGCGGATACTTCACAGGCGAAGTAACAAGGTGATAGCAATCTATTACATAGATTAACGGATACTTCACAGGCAAAGTAACAAGGGTAACCACTGTTCCGTAGTGGCCGGCGGAGGACTTCCAGGCAAACCCACGAAGAGGTACAGGAAAATAAAGGTAAAGTAAATACGATCAAAGCATGGGGCTTTGGTTTGGTTTGAGTTGGGGGGCTCTCTACGCCGGCCTCGCCTCTCTATTTATAGGGACTTAACTCCTAATCTAATCTTCTATTAATCCGGCCAGATAGAGATAAAGATTGAGCTGGAAACGCATACAACTCTATCTCTGCCGAGGTGGGCTTCGGCTAGGCCCGTCGAGGCCTGCTCCTCGGGCCGAAGCTTCGGCCGCGTGGGCCTCTGAAGGCTTCCCGGCCGAAGCCCATGAGCTGGCTTGAGGCTTTCGGAGCCCATATCTCAATGGACTTCGGCCCTGTAGGGCTTCAGACAGACCCTGGACATGTGTATTTTCAGCCCAAATCACCAAAAATTGATATTTTGACAATCTAGCCATTAATGCCATTTTTTGCCATCAACAGCGGCATGGTGGCCTTGCCATCAATAGTCTTCCTGACGAACAGGGAGAGCGTCCGAGGAAAGTTGGCTCTGATACCAAATTATCACGTGCATCAAAATTTCTAAAACACATGGCTGGAATTGGACCCTAGACTTGTCGACGTTGCAGCCTCCGCATATATGAGGTAGGATTCTAACCCGGCCTTCTTTTATATAATCTTTCTTGACTTCTTTATTTCTTTGGTCTAGGGACATATTTATAATACAAATAACCTCCTCGCTACTCTTAAGGAAACGTGACTCCTAACCCTAAACCTAATTTTCTACAACTCCGAATCTGCTACAATAGCCGGTGGAAACTATTCACGTAAACAGTACTACGTGGGTACTGTTCACATAGATGGGCTAGGCCCAAAACCCTATCGTTCAATGATAGTCTTGAGATTGAATCTTGAGCTAGAGACTTGAAAGAGTTTCATATGAGGGAGTGTTATAATATAAAGTGAATTATCTATTTTTATCATCAGCTTAAGTTTTGTGTTGAACTTATGTTGAATTATGGAGATAGAAGAGGAGATATGAACAGTTCACTTTTTATTGTAATATTAATAATAGGCGCACGTGTCAATTCTTTATCTACCTGTCTATCTTAAAACTATTGAAAATGAAAATTTGCGGAACAAAGAGTACCATCCAAAACACAGTGCTTCTACGATGGATCATGTTGGATTATTAGGTAATTGCAATATTAACTTCTGAAATAGATAAATCATGGCAACAACATAAATTAGCATGAACATATATATCATATATACTAGTAGACTTGATCACAATAACCATGATTTCACAAAACATGATTAATAATCGTAATGAAACATAGCACATGTATTATACGGTAGCCGAAGATGAATCCGCAGTGGTGCAGAGGTGCTCCTTTAGTGTCAGATCGCAGTACCCGACGGTGACCGATGGTAGACATGAACGGAAGGCATATGTTGGTGCATTTTTTGGTCACACTTTGACACACGCATGGCCTAGGAGATCTGCTTCACTATAGTGCAGGTCCTACGTTCTTAGAGAAAGGGTTCAAGGCGTGCCAATCAGTTTGACCCTGCAACTAATAAGGGAAAAGAATATGTGACATTAGTAGCATGGCCTATCGGCTATCGAGCTGATGTCTGCGATGAGGATTGGATATTCGTGGAATATCATGCCGATCGGCCATGAGGCTGATGACCTAAGATGAAGAAATTGGGCGAGCGTGCCATCGACCGATAAGACGAACAGTGAACCGCGCAGGTCGATGGATGTTTTTCCAATAACTCATAAGATATATCGTGGAATCGAGGATAACCCATCGGCTTGTACTCCGACAAAAATAAATAAAACATGCCAGATAACAAGTCTATATCATGAAAATCATCACAATAACTAGATCGGACCTAACAGAGACAATATCTAGTCATAATGATCTTAATAATATATCAAAGAATCGGGCATTCTTTATTTAGATGAATGGTATACAACATGGAGATATAATAGTAAGAGATGTCAGACTTAACCGATAAAGCCTCAAACTATCGCACCTAGATGACATCAATTTAAGAGATCAAACTGAACTGATGCAGCCTTAGATCTAGCTAATACACTGAGAACAACCGGCAATCGTATTGTTTCAAGGTTCACCTCAAGAGATCAAACTGAATTGATGCAGTTGTGACGATACTGATCTAATCGGTACGGACGTTGAGGGTGGAGGGACTCACCTATTCACTGGAATCGAAACGATGTAGCCTAGCTCCTAGTGCTAAACCCTGCCAGAATAAACCTTGGAGACCAACGGTGGTGATGCTCCGAATAGTTAGTTGACAAAGATGTGTTTTCTAAGCTAACTAGGGATACATATTTATAGTCTGGAGACTTCCCATCCAAGTATTATATCTTAACCGATTCCATATAATCTCTATCTTCTCTTCCTTGCACCTTATCTTCATCGACTTCTTTTGCATCCGATCGTCTTGTAGCAGCATGGACAGGCTTCCTTGACTTTCTTTGATCAAACATCTTTGACTTATAGTTGACCGAGCGGCATTCTTAGAGGGCCTAGTCTTAACCAAACATTGGCGTCAACACATGCCCCCCAGTTCGGAGCATTATGTGGCCGCTGATGCCTCGAAATTAATAACAGCCACTATTCCAGCCGCCACGTCTTCTCAAATGTCTATCCGCACGATCTTTTCACTTTAATTGTAAGACGAAATGTAACATCCCAAGATTTAAAAATAAATAAAATAAAGGAAATATATTATTCAAAGAATTTCTGGAATTAATTATTTAAAGAAAATCCTAAAAGAGCCCTATTAAAGCCAAACAGGGAGAAATAATCAGAATTTCAACATGGAAAATTTATGATAGAGTCTAGAGGCCAAGATATAATTTTAGGAATTTTTACAAAGTTTTATCAACAGTGATTCAACCCCTAATCAAATAAATGAATTACTGGATTTATTTTAAATCAGAAAACAATTTTAAATCTTAATGGGCCTCAACCTCCAAACTACCCCGAGCCCGGCCCAGTCCAGCCTTGAGCCTCTGACAAGTGGGACCCGCCTGTCGGCGCCGCCTCCCGCCCGCTCTCTGCCTCGACCCCACACGTCAGCCACCCGCGCCCATCCCTATCTCTCTGACCGACGGGGCCCATCTATCGGCCCTTCCTTTCTCGTTCACCCGCCGACAGGTGGGGGCCACCTGTCAGATCCATCGTCTCCGATGGAATCCCCCCTCCCCTTTCCTTTATCGGCGATCCCCTTCCGATTTCCCGCCGCCGGCCGCCCGATTTCATCGATCCGACCTCGGATTCGTTTCCCCCGATCACCGGCGACCCCATTCCATCTAAACCCGACGTGTTTTCCTATATATGGAAGCTTGGTCGTGAGTTAGGAAACCCTCGCCGGAGATCATGGGAAGCCCTCGGTCCCCTTCCCATTTTATGCCGGTGAGCCCCCTATTTAAACCCTCTCCGATCACCACAACCGAGACACCACACCCTCGCAGCTAGCCACGCAATCCCGAGCCCCATCGCTACCATTTTGAGTTTTCCCCCTGCTTTCCCTCCGGCCGCCGCTCGCCACCGCCTCGGGCCTCCTCCGTCCACGCCGTCGCCACCATCGTGACCACTGGAGCCCGCCCGACCTCGGCATATACTCTGTTGGCCGTGAGCGCCGCCGGATCGCCGTCACCGTCAAGCACCCGAACACCTCTCGCCGTCTACCCTCACCGCCGGCCGCCGTCCGTCGACCATCGTCGCCGCCAAAGGTACGGTTGGAACCGCCGTAGTCTCCTCTTTGCGTTTTCGCCTAGATCTAGGGCCTAGCCCCCTCGCCGGCGCCGTCGCCACCGCACCCGAGCCCCGCCGGAGCCGAGAACAAAGGGGGTACGAGCCCTTTACACGCGTTCCGTGCCGGATCCATTCCTGGCCGCACGTTTGTAATCGGATGACCCAGATTAAATCCCGTAGGGATACAGGATTTAATCAGAGCCATCGATCTGGTCAAAGCAGTATCAAGGCCTCTCATCGTTGATCGCTACTTAAACCCCCTGAGCGATCTCGTGCGTCCATGTCATACCGGTTCGCACGATTTAATCTCAGCCGTCCCTTTTCACTTAACCCTCCCGCCTCGCATCTAGCCGCTGGATCCAGATCCAACGGTCCAGATCGATCGGGTCCACGCGCACAGTCGCTGGTCCACCGTGGGCCTGGCTCACCGTGGACCAGAACTCATTTTCTGTTTAAATAAAATTCCAGAAAAATGTTTAAACTTTGAAAATTCATAACTTGCTCATTTTAACTCCAAATTTCACCATTCAAATTTTATTAAATTCAGCATTTTATTCTCCACACATTAATGCCATAAAAACAGTATGTCCATGTTGCCCAAAATAATCTTATTAATTAAATAAATAAAAACCACTTAAGAATAAAATTACAAATTCAGAAAATAAATTGGGAAAAGCCTTAAAAATTGATCTTTAATGTCATTCAATATAACTTCAGAATAATAAAGCTTTATTTCACACCTTAAAAACCAAAATACTTGTATGCTTATTATTTTGTGATATTTGGTTTGTTTATTAAATGTTATGTTTACTCTTTCCGTATCGAGAAGACTACGAGTACGTCGAGGAGCCAGAGTTTTACCGCAAGGTTCCTCCATCACCATTTGCTGATCAAGGCAAGTCACAACCCCCATTTCGATCATCATTGAGCCCATGTTTTAATAAATTATCGCTATAACTCATAGGATAATATTGTATTAGTCAAATATCAAGCCCTACACTTATACTTATTAGATCCCCGTCCTTGTGTGCAAGCCCAAGTCATGCTTATTGAGCCTTAACTCCTTGTCACTCTACTATAAAAGTATTAGCTAGTGCCCAATGTACCGGCACAACTGCTATAGGATAAAAAGAATGAGTCGTAGATAGATGGATTCTACTATATGAATTTTCCCTGTTATTCTCGTCTCTGGACTTTGTGGAGTTGGCTATGTTATAAGTATGGTGGGTTCTGGGTGCAAGCTAGGACATTGGTTGGTCGCACCTGGGGCACTATAAGGACCGGTCTGCGGGATCTGTTGCAAAGCACTTCCGTACTAACCACAAGTCTAATGGGTAAGTCCTAACTGGAAGAATGGAACAATCCGACTCGATGCACCATAGTGGAGGGGGCAAGGGGCAAACCTGCAGGTGACTTGTACCGACGTGGCTCAAGGGGGGGTATGGTGTTGGCTCGACGCGTCGGGGCACCATATGAAACCGATAAGAGGGTGCTGTCGGGTCGAGGTGGACCATATGGAAGGTTTTGGCACGAGTTCCCGTGGTATGGGTCATCTCGTCACACTTTGGTGTATGTGATGAGTGCGTGCCTTGTGTGTACTTGGTACACCTCTGATCAGAGTATTTAATCTTTTCGAAAAGCCGAGCCCACGGTCAAGGGTGGGTTGTGTGACTTCTCGCAGTTAATTTACTATTGTTTGAATGGTTGAGGTATTCATGTCATGTAAGGACTGTTGAGCGAGGGTGGGCTTACTTTACCCCTCGAGTTAGAATATGATGATGCATACACATGTTTACATTTCAGTACTAATAACTTGATCTCATTTAATTGCTTTACAAATTATGTTCTTCCGCAAAATTAGCCACTATCTCCCTTGTTATTACTCTGCATTATATTTGCATCCGGTGGCTTGCTGAGTACATTTGTACTCACCCCTATTGACTTACACCACCAGAGCCCGTCTACTATGAGGAAGATGAAGGTCTGGAGTAGCGACCCAGTCAAGGCAAGACTGGAAGGAGGCGTTCATCTAGGACCCTTTGTTTTATTAGATTCTCTTCACCTTTATTCACTTTTGTACTAATACGGTCTATGAACCGTGAATGATTGCTCGTATTGTACGTGGTCGCATGATGAACGTCCTGTTTTTGTTGATTTTCTATGGAATTTCAATAAAGGTACTGATTTATTAAATCGGGGAGTGACAAGATGGTATCAGAGCCGACTTGACTGTAGGAAGCCAAACAGACCTAACCCTAGGACTTATATTAACCATATTTTCATACAAAACTACTTACCCTCTCATCTTCTGAAGTTTTCACAAAAATTTTCTCTCTATTGTAGATGCCGGTTCATACCATGAATGGGACTATTCGTGACGAGGCCGGATTCATCCACGAGCTTCACATGCTCGTCAGTTTCCTCGGATTCGAGCACGAGCCGATGTTTCACGGAGTCTTCCCCGACGAGGATGAGAGCTAATGCGAGGTCACCATCGTCATCCAGCCCTCTACGCAGACAACCCACACTTATCGAGCCAGAGGACCCACCTTTTTGGTTGCCAGTCAGTGCACCGCCCTCCAGGCCCTCACCGAGCTCCGGGTGATCTACGACGGCGAGCTCTACGACACAGACTATCGCTTCATGTGTTGGACCGGAAACGGCGACCAGAGGGGGGGTGAATGGGAGCTTTTAAAATTTCGGGCTAAAAACTAGCCTTCGGTTTCAGTTCTGTCTTCTGCGGAACAGGCTTCGAACACTACCTTCGAAGGTCTGGTTCGGAGGTACTTCGACACCTTCGAACACAGTCTTCGGAGGAGCAAAAGTTCGAAGCCAAGAAGACTTCGCTCCACTTACAACCCTTGGAAATCTACTCTGCTTAGTCAGTGCAGGCTCCGCACACAGGGTGCTTTGAGCAGGCTTCGCACTTGACCCTTCGCAAGAGTGGACAGCCCTCTGAGGACTTCGACCAAGTACTTGGCAGCAGCAACTGGTGCTGAGCTTCGTACACGAAGGTCTATACGCACACAAACAGACTACACTAGGGGCTTCGACACAAGAAGCAAAACGGGCAACAATCAGGGCTTCGCTAGTAAGCAGCGAGGTCACGCCTCCTGTTACACAGAGCGAATGCACACTGACAAAACACACCTCGCACGAAAAACAACCTTCGCCTCAACAGGCTTCGGTGCACTACTACAGGCGAGGTATGCAAAGCGAGCTCAAGCAAAAAGCACAAGAAACAGGGCTTCGCCGCTTGAACAAGGAACACAGTAAATGAACTCTCTGGATGTATTAAAATCGAAGTGTGTGGCTACAGGAGCTCAACAGTAAATGCTCAAAGTGTTAAATGTTACCTACTGAGCCCCCATATTTATAGCCCACAGTTCACCCAAAGGAAATGACTACACTACCCCTAGGGTTTACATTGATTCTGTCTCTACAGAACTAAGGGGTACAAAAGGTAGTCCACCTTTATTTTGGAGGCTTCTCTGTCAGCTTCGCAGAGGGGACAGTGTCAGCCTTTTACAGAATAGACATTGTCAGCCTTTGCAGTCTTTGACTTTCTGCAGCCTCCCATCGCACGCGAGGGTGCGGTAGCTTCGGTGAGAAGCCTGAAGCCAGATGGCCTTCGCTTCACCGAAGTCAGTCTCCGATACACTGACGGTTTTGAGCCGAAGCCGTCAAAGCTCTTGAGCCTTCGCACCAACACCTCCGGAGTGGACCACCACGGCTTCGCAGCTACACCCAGCTCGAACTCCGTCAGTCCGTGTACCGAAGCCATGCAGGCCGAAGCACCTCAAGTCATCCTCACTCTGAAGCCCCACCTTCGGAGTACCACCCTTCGAAGTCCCTCCTTCGTCCAAGGCCTTCGCATGAAGCATTCCATGAGCACTTCGTCGCAGTGTCTCACTCCGAGCACACTCCTCGACGAGCCTCACCCGGACCATGCCTTCGATGCGCCTCGACTTCTGAGACCTTCGTTGGGCACCTTCGGATGTCTCCCTCCGGAGCACACTTCGAATTCCATGCCTCCGCAGAGGACTTGTTCCACCAACTCCGAAGTCACTCCATTCGGAGTACCTTCGAAGTGCCTCACCTCCGAGGACTTGTCTCGGAGTACCTTCAGCCGGAGCCACGCTCCGCACTCTCTGCCTTTACCTGACACGACTCGACCCGAGGACCGACCCGGACCACCTTCGCAGCCACCGTGACAGAGCTCCCTGCTCCCCTGGCATCAAGCCTCCCGCTTGACCCAGGTTCACCTGCTGCGAACCTTGTCCGTCGCCTCCGAAGTCCCTGCGCACCACAGACAAACAGACAAGTGTATCCAGTACTCCGGAGACCTCTCCGGGTTAGCAACCTCCGGCACACACTCCGGTGTACCGCCCAAAGTACCGAAGCCTTCGGTACGAACCTAGTCATCGCGTACTGTCGGACCCCTCCGACGAGCACACTCTGCTGCACAGCTGCAGCAAGCAAACACCGAACACTCCTTCGGTGAAACCACCTCCGAAACACCCTTCGGAGGTACCACCTCCGAAGCCCCTCCGGAGGTACCCTTCGAACAGAGGGTAAAATCCTGTCAATCACTCATCACAAAACACCGAAACCAACCCTTGGTTTCTCAATCTCCCCCTTGATGAGTGCATTGACAACCAAATCGAAGTTCAAGAAAATGTAAAAATTTTCAGCACACAAGTGACCATAAAAACTCAGAAAAGAGCCAAATCATGTCACTTGATAAAAGAATGTTCCTCCCCCTTTGGTAAAAAGCGCCTTCGGCAATAAAAACTCCCCCTGAGTTAAATTTTCCCTTTGGCAATAAAAAATCTTCTCCCCCTTTATGTCAAATTTTCTCCCTCTTAGAAATTATACCCCCTTGCGGCAGAGAACGAAGCAAATCTCTCCCCCTTTAGCAATGCAAGCATCAAGGAGCATGTAAAAGATGCAAAGCTTCGAAATGAGCAGAAATGCAAAGACATATGGAGCAAAAATATGCCAATATTAATACCAATGACCATGTGCTCAGCTCAAATTAATATTCTCTAAAAACATGATGAAGCAAGTGAATTTATCATTTTTGGAATAAAAGCATCACCACTTAGTCAAGGAAACTAGACAAGTAAGAGCAAGGACTGCGCAAAGCTAGTCAATCCCTACTCTAGACAGACAAGTCCAGTACAAAAAGAGCTTGAAAAGCAAACTTGATAGACAATGAATTTTGTTGTTCTTTTCTTAGTGCCAGGGGTTATTTGTTTGTCCACCTTATTCTTTCCAATCCGGCCAAGCCTAGGCATGAAAGCCATAAGAAGCTTAAGGCAAAGATTTTGGTATACACTACACTATTCCAGTTCAGACCGATGTGCAATGGTAAGCAGTCTAGAATAGAGTAGTGCGACAAACAAACCCACCTGGATCTTTTCTCTTAAAAGCATGCAAATCATGGAATTGTTGATTTTAACTAAGTGAACCAATGTTTGGCACTTTATGAATATCCATGAAAATGTAGAACAGTTTTCAAGTTGCAATTTTTAGCATCCAATGAACAGTGTCTTGCTGTCAAGCAGATAAAAGATAGCTAAAGCAGTCCTGCCGAAACATGCTAGATTAAAGACTAAGCAGTGAGCATGATTTGACTTTGAAAATAAAACATCATGCTCATGAATGTTCTAGATGAATTAAAAAGAGCTGAGCTAACATGATTTTATAAATTATAAGCAGGCATATAAGTGTAAAATATATAAATGCAATTTCAGCACAATTAGCAAAAGCATATCCATCTAAAACAGCCCCCCTCACAAAATGCCGTAAGGGTGACAAATGCCAAGTTCCCCACGCAAGTAAGCAAATCGCGAAGCATCGAGGGGTTTTGTAAAAATGTCGGCAAGCTGGTGTTGGGTATCAACATATTGAAGTTCAATATCACCCTTCTCATTGTGATCTCTGAGAAAGTGATACCGTACATCAATGTGTTTGGTTCTGGAGTGCTGAACTGGGTTGTTTGCAATACAAATAGCACTAGTGTTATCACAGAAAAGTGGAACACTCTTATAATCTAACCCGAAATCCCGCAAAGTGGAAACCATCCACAAAATCTGAGAGCAACAGCTAGCTGCAGCAACATATTCGGCCTCAGCCGTTGATTGTGCAACACTAGACTGTTTGCGAGAAGACCAGCAAACCAGTGAAGTACCCAGAAAATGACAAGTACCAGAGGTACTCTTCCTATCAATTCTACACCCAGCAAAGTCCGCATCAGAATAACCTCGAAGACATAAAGATGAAGATGCTGAATACCATATGCCAAATTCAAGGGTGTGTTTGAGATACCTTAGAATGCGCTTAACCGCTTGGCGGTGCGAAGCTCGTGGTGAAGCCTGAAAACGAGCGCACAGACACACTGCGAAGTGTATGTCCGGCCTCGTGGCAGTCAAGTAGAGGAGGGAGTCGATCATGCTCCGGAACTCCTTCTGATCTACGGCTTCTCCATCTTCGTCAGGGTCCAATGCTACAGATGTAGCCATTGGAGTGGCGAGGGGCTTCGCATCGGACATGTCGAACTTCTTGAGCAGGTCCTTGGTGTACTTTGTCTGGTGGACAAAAGTACCTTGTTTGCTTTGCTTGATTTGCAAACCAAGGAAAAAGGTGAGTTCACCCATCATCGACATTTCAAACTCCCTGCTCATGGTATCTGCAAACTCGGCAACCAAAGCATGAGAAGAGCCACCAAAGATGATGTCATCCACATAAATCTGTACTAGGAGGAAATCTTTGCCATGCTTGAGAGTAAACAAAGTTTTATCAACAGAGCCCATCAAATACCCTCGCTCAAGCAGAAAAGACTTAAGTCTATCATACCACGCCCGAGGGGCCTGCTTGAGTCCATAAAGAGCCTTATGAAGTTTAAGGACTTTATGTGGGTACTTGGGGTTTTCAAAACCAGGGGGTTGTTTTACATAAACATCTTCACCTATGAAGCCATTAAGAAAAGCACTTTTGACATCCATTTGATAGAGCTTGAATTCCCGGGATGTCGCAAAGGCAAGCAAAATCCTAATGGCCTCAAGGCGAGCAACAGGTGCAAAAGTTTCAGTAAAATCAATCCCTTCTAGTTGAGAAAAGCCCTGAGCTACAAGTCTAGCCTTGTTTCTAACTATAGTCCCATCCTCCCCTTGTTTATTTTTGAAAATCCATTTTGTTCCAATGAAATGAACATTTGGTGGAGGATCAACTAAAGTCCAGACTTGGTTTCTCTCAAAATTTTCAAGTTCCTCATGCATGGCATTGATCCAACTAGAATCAGAAAGTGCATGACTAACATCTAAGGGCTCGAAAGAAGCAACAAAAGCAGAATTAGTGAAATGAGCGTGAGAACGTGTTACCCTTTGATCAAGCTCACCAATGATCTGCTCGGGAGGGTGCATCCTTTGAACATAGTGTGGAGCCTCGCGGCGGGATGCAGTCTCCCCCTCAACTTGTGCGTTGGAGTGGTCCAAGATGACCGATGTTGAGGTAGTCGCTTCGGGACCTCGTGCCGAAGTAGTTGAAGCGGGGTCAGCTTCGGGGGTTGACGTCGAGGGTAGTAGGGGTTCATCCTCGAATTCTCCGGGATCTTCGTCTTCGAATAAGGTTTGTTCCATGTCGTGTTCATTAGCCTGGTCAAAAGCAGAACTAACAGAGGGGGTTGATTCATCAAAAGTCACATCACATGACTCGATGACAGTGTTAGTTTCCAAATTATAAACACGATAAGAATGACCATGAGTAGTATAACCCAAAAAGATCCCGTCAGAAGATCGTGACTCAAATTTATCCAAGTTACCACGTTTTAGGATAAAGCAGCGACAACCAAAAACTCGAAGATGAGTAACCTTGGGCTGTCTCCCAAAACGCAGCTCATAAGATGTCAAATTTAAAATTGAGTGCAAGAAGATTCGGTTTGAGATGTAACACGCAGTGTTCATGGCCTCAGCCCAGAATTTTCTAGGAGTCCTATGCTCATCAAGCATCGTCCTAGCCATCTCAACCAAAGTGCGGTTCTTTCTCTCAACAACACCGTTCTGTTGAGGAACCCGCGGAGCAGAGAATTGATGTTCTATGCCATGCTCCATGCAAAAGTCAACAAAGAGACTATTTTTGAACTCAGTGCCATTATCGCTTCGAATGAATTTTAATGCACCAGGGAGTTCAGTGAAAAGTCTCAAAGCCAAGCTCCGAAAGTGTGAAAACACTTCATCCTTGCTGGCAAGAAAGAAGACCCAAGAGTAGCGAGAGAAATCATCGACAATAACTAATACATACCACTTGCCGCCTAAAGAACTAACCCGAGAAGGACCTATAGTGTCCATATGGAGAAGTTCTCCGGGTTGTTCAGTCATCACTGTGGTGACTGGCGAATGCGAAGCGGCAATCATTTTTCCATGCCGACAAGGAGCGCAAACTAAATTCTTCTCAAACTTGAGCTTGGGCAATCCTCGGATCAGACCTAGGGCGCTCAGACGAGCGAGCAATTCAAAGCTCATATGCCCTAGTCTCCTATGCCACTTCCAAAGCTCAGAAGTCGAATGTGCAACAAGACAATGAGAAGAACCAGACGACTCTGAAAAATCAGCTCCAAAAACTCTCCCAACCCTAAAGATCTTACACACCACAACGCCATCAGAATTGAGCACTTGCGAAGTATCGCGATGAAATCGCACTTCGAAGCCCTCATCAAGCAACTGAGATACAGACAGCAAATTGTATCCCAGGTTTTCAACCAAAGCAACATCTTTGAGAGTGAAGTTCGAATTAATTCTTACCACACCTTTACCTTTCACTCTACTCCTTCGATTGTTTCCGAAGGTGATATGTTCCCTTTGCTTGGTTGTGGTGAGGCTGGAGAACCAAGCTGCATCTCCCGTCATGTGGTGCGAACAACCAGAGTCCATGATCCACGTGCCCTCCAAGCCTCGACCTGTCGCCTACACACGATAAGAATGTCTCGATCGCTCAGTGCTGGGGTGAGTGAAATAATGACGAGGCATCCAGCACTGAGTGACACGAGTAGTAGGCACAGTAAAAGTAGACGGTCTACGCACATAATAATCAGAATAATGCAAAGTGCGAGGTCTACCTACATGCTGTGAACGAACAACATGTCGAGGTCTCCAACTCTGATGAGGTACAAATCTGCTAGCCCGAGGTCTACCACCATATGGAACATGGTGAAGACCTCGAGGAGCAAAACCTCTCCGAGAAGCACGAGGAGCCTCAAAAGCAGGACGATAGTACATCTCAGACGCATGCATACCTAAAGTTGGGTAATGCATGTCCTGGTAACTCATCGCCTGTGCGCGTCGCTCATCCTTGATGCGACGAAAACAGAACCCAACCAAATGACCCGCCCGCTGACAGTAGGAACAGTGAAAAACTCTCCTGGGGGCACTCTCATGGGTCATAGGAGCAACTCTCACAGGCTCCTTGGGTTTTCTCTGAGTGGTTTTCTTGGGAGGATTTTTCTGGGCAGGAGGAGTGGCTTTCTTTGGAGGATGGGTAGGCTTTTTGGCTGATGGGGTGTCCAACAGAGCTCTCTCTTTCTCTAGGGTGGTGGGAGAGGTAAAAACAATTTTGGTTTCACTAACTGAAGGTATCCTCTCAAAACCCAAACCTAGAGCTACCCCTGCTCTGTCAGCACACATCTTGGTCTTGGCCAAGAGCAAATCCATCCTACCCTTTCCCTCAGTGCATTTATTAACCACGGAAAGAAGGTATTCATTTTCGGACATGAGGTTTTCAGCCCGCTCTCTAATGGTGCCTAGTTGATCCTTAAGGGTAATGCATGTGTCACACACAGGCTGCACATCCTTAGAACTACCGGCCCTCTCCAATCTAGCCTCCAAATCATCAACATGCTTATCACGTAAATTAATGCTATCGCGTAATAAAGAGCAGTTCATGCAATCAATAACATCATGAGGCCTAGAATCCACCTCCAAAAGCTGCTTCTGTGCAGTCTCAAGCTCAGAAAGAGTTTGAGCATGAACAGAACGCAACTGAGCAAGCTCACTCATGACAACAGAACAAGACTCACATTCAGCATCATCAAACTTAGACTTAAGCATGGCATATTCAGTAGAAACATTTTCTAGCCTAAGTCTAAGGTCTTTTCTTTCTCTAGCGGCTTGCACAAGTAATCTATCCTGACCAAGCACTACTTCATTCAGCTCATCTAATTTAATTAGTAGCTGGTCAGAAGATAGGTTTACCTCAGATGAGTCAAGCTCATCGCCGCTGTGATCGCTGTCGGCCATGAAGCAAAGGCCGGTGAAGTCACGTCCCTTTTTGTCCTTCTTGTCCTCCTTCTTTGGGGACTCTTCCTCCTCAGAGCTCGACTCCTCAGTTGAGGACGTGTCGATGTCGCTGAGAGCAGCAACAAAGGCTCTGGAAGCGGCCTTGGCTACTTTCTTAGCCATCTTGCCGCGCTTGCCCTTCACAAAGGGCTTCCTCTCCTTTTTGTGGTATTTGGGGCGGTCACTCTCATCTCTCTTCTTGATCTTGGGGCAATTTGCCTTTATATGAGAGGTGTCGCCACATTCATAGCAACCACTAAAACCACTTCTCCTCTGATCCCGTCTCTCATGATAAAAATGGGTGAACCTCCGGGCAATGAGAGCAAGCTCATCATCAGCTAGAGTGTCCACCTGCTCCTTTGTGACGGAGACCAGGGAGGACAAAGAAAAACCATCTGCAAGAACACAAGTGCCTGATGTGCTTGGTTCTGCAGTGGTGCCACGGCTAGTGCTAGAAACCAATGCCAATGGCTGTGGCAAAGAGCTTCTGTGCACAGCAAGAGATGCCTTGGCAATCTCTGTGGACTTTAGCTTGCTAAAGAGTTCATCACAGGTTAGAGTGTCATAGCCTGTGAACTCCTCAATGCTGGATATCTTCACTTCCCATATGCTACGGTCAAGAGCATAGAGAAGCTTGATAGCCCTATCGTGATCACTGTAAGCAAGCGTCCCGTTGGACCGCAAGTTACTCACTATAGCATCAAAGCGCGAAAACATGGCATCTATAGATTCACCAGGTGCCTGCACAAACAGCTGATACTGTTGGTTGTAGATGCTTTGGCGCCTGGCCTTAATCTGTGTAGAGCCCTCATGAAAAATAGTGAGCGTGGTCCAAATCTCCCTAGCAGTCCTAAGGTGCTGCACCCTATCGAACTCACTCCGGCTCAAACCGATGAACAGTATATTTCTTGCCTTGGAATTGGCATTATACTGATCCTTCTCTGTTTGAGAGGTGCGAGTCTCAGGGATGGAGTATTGTGATTCCACAATCTCCCAAATTGCATTTCCTTGGCTTAACAAGTAAGCCTCCATGCGCACCTTCCAGTAAGCGAAGTCTGTCCCATCGAACAGAGGAATTTTACTGCCTCTATCCATGTCGCCAACAGATCACAAAATCGGTTAAGGTCAACTGGTGATCTTAACCCGCTCTGATACCAATTGTTGGACCGGAAACGGCGACCAGAGGGGGGGTGAATGGGAGCTTTTAAAATTTCGGGCTAAAAACTAGCCTTCGGTTTCAGTTCTGTCTTCTGCGGAACAGGCTTCGAACACTACCTTCGAAGGTCTGGTTCGGAGGTACTTCGACACCTTCGAACACAGGCTTCGGAGGAGCAAAAGTTCGAAGCCAAGAAGACTTCGCTCCACTTACAACCCTCAGAAATCTACTCTGCTTAGTCAGTGCAGGCTTCGCACACAGGGTGCTTCGAGCAGGCTTCGCACTTCACCCTTCGCAAGAGTGGACAGCCCTCTGAGGACTTCGACCAAGTACTTGGCAGCAGCAACTGGTGCTGAGCTTCGTACACGAAGGTCTATACGCACACAAACAGACTACACTAGGGGCTTCGACACAAGAAGCAAAACGGGCAACAATCAGGGCTTCGCTAGTAAGCAGCGAGGTCACGCCTCCTGTTACACAGAGCGAATGCACACTGACAAAACACACCTCGCACGAAAAACAACCTTCGCCTCAACAGGCTTCGGTGCACTACTACAGGCGAGGTATGCAAAGCGAGCTCAAGCAAAAAGCACAAGAAACAGGGCTTCGCCGCTTGAACAAGGAACACAGTAAATGAACTCTCTGGATGTATTAAAATCGAAGTGTGTGGCTACAGGAGCTCAACAGTAAATGCACAAAGTGTTAAATGTTACCTACTGAGCCCCCATATTTATAGCCCACAGTTCACCCAAAGGAAATGACTACACTACCCCTAGGGTTTACATTGATTCTGTCTCTACAGAACTAAGGGGTACAAAAGGTAGTCCACCTTTATTTTGGAGGCTTCTCTGTCAGCTTCACAGAGGGGACAGTGTCATCCTTTTACAGAACAGACAGTGTCAGCCTTTGCAGTCTTTGACTTTCTGCAGCCTCCCATCGCACGCGAGGGTGCGGTAGCTTCGGTGAGAAGCCTGAAGCCAGATGGCCTTCGCTTCACCGAAGTCAGTCTCCGATACACTGACGGTTTTGAGCCGAAGCCGTCAAAGCTCTTGAGCCTTCGCACCAACACCTCCGGAGTGGACCACCATGGCTTCGCAGCTACACCCAGCTCGAACTTCGTCAGTCCGTGTACCGAAGCCATGCAGGCCGAAGCACCTCAAGTCATCCTCACTCCGAAGCCCCACCTTCGGAGTACCACCCTTCGAAGTCCCTCCTTCGTCCAAGGCCTTCGCATGAAGCATTCCATGAGCACTTCGTCGCAGTGTCTCACTCCGAGCACACTCCTCGACGAGCCTCACCCGGACCATGCCTTCGATGCGCCTCGACTTCTGAGACATTCGTTGGGCACCTTCGAATGTCTCCCTCCAGAGCACACTTCGAATTCCATGCCTCCGCAGAGGACTTGTTCCACCAACTCCGAAGTCACTCCATTCGGAGTACCTTCGAAGTGCCTCACCTCCGAGGACTTGTCTCGGAGTACCTTCAGCCGGAGCCACGCTCCGCACTCTCTGCCTTCACCTGGCACGACTCGACCCGAGGACCGACCCGGACCACCTTCGCAGCCACCGTGACGGAGCTCCCTGCTCCCCTGGCATCAAGCCTCCCGCTTGACCCAGGTTCACCTGCTGCGAACCTTGTCCATCGCCTCCGAAGTCCCTGCGCACCACAGACAAACAGACAAGTGTATCCAGTACTCCGGAGACCTCTCCGGGTTAGCAACCTCCGGCACACACTCCGGTGTACTGCCCAAAGTACCGAAGCCTTCGGTACGAACCTAGTCATCGCGTACTGTCGGACCCCTCCGACGAGCACACTCTGCTGCACAGCTGCAGCAAGCAAACACCGAACACTCCTTCGGTGAAACCACCTCCGAAACACCCTTCGGAGGTACCACCTCCGAAGCCCCTCCGGAGGTACCCTTCGAACAGAGGGTAAAATCCTGTCAATCACTCATCACAAAACACCGAAACCAACCCTTGGTTTCTCATCATGCCTCTACGCACTCCAGGGAGTCCACACAGCGTCTACGTCAGCATGCTCTCCCAGCGCCACTCCGCCGTTGGACACACTGTACACCTGTTGGAGGCGATGGACGAGCTCCACTATGAGGCCCTGCAGGATGCCAACGGGCAGCGTGACACGATTGATTTCTATCGTCACTCTTCGGAGGATATGAACTGCGAGAACGGAGAGCTTCGTAGCCATGTCCAGCAGGGACACCGGTTGGCTGCCGAGGCTGAGGAGTTGAGGCGCCAGAATGAGCTCCTACGACAGAGCGTCGCCGATACCGCACATCTTCGCCAGAAGATTGAGGAGTAGAAGAAGGATCTTGAGGAGGTCGCCCCCCTTCCACCCCGCAAGCGGATTTCCCCACAGTGAGGCCTAAGAGGATTTCCCGCAGCGCACCTCCCGCCGAACCCTCTAGCTCCACGACCCCGACCATCTCTGCCGAGCCCGTGGCCGAGTCATCCCCCGAGCTGCCTTAGACGTAGTCTTTATGATTGATTTTTTTTAAATGTTTTGGGTTGTATTGCCACCCATGTCAAATGTAAGGCATGGGTGAAGATTAAATAAAAGACATAAATGTAATCGTAAGGATAACACATTTTTGAAATAAAACTTAGTATCATTTCCCCCTAAGAGAGTGTTGTCTATTTTGGAAACTTCAGGATGACTAACACCCAGGGCTCCGATGCTCCCCAAAATGGAGGGGACAACGACAACTTGCCCCAATGGGGAGCGACTGGGCAGAGGTAAGCCCCAGTCGCCAACCACCCCACATTGGCCGAGATGGTGGCCAACCAGAATCAGTTGGTAACCGCGCTGTTGAACTAAATGCAACAGCAGCAGCACCAGATGCAAGAGCAGCAGGCTCAGTTCTTTCGCTTTCACCAGCAGCAGCCCGAGATACCTCGCCCCGCCACTCCCGCTCCTGCACCCGCCTCTCAGCTCTCGGAGTTTCTCCGAGTCCGCCCTCCCACGTTCTCCAGCACCACCAACCCCATGGAGCCTGGTGATTCGCTGAGGACGATCGAGAAGAAGTTGAACCTCCTGACTTGCACCGAGCAGGAGAGGGTAGCCTTCGCTGCCCACCAACTCCAGGGTCCAGCCGTGGAATGGTGGGACAACCTGCGCGAGACTCTGCCCAAGGGACACGTCCACACTTGGGCGGAGTTCTCCGCCGCTTTCCGCGCGGCCCACGTCCCCGACGGCATTATTGCCCAGAAGCAACAAGAGTTTAGGGACCTGCAACAAGGAAGCAGGTCCGTAATGGAATATCTGCATGAGTTTAACCGGCTGGCTCGGTATGCGCCTAAGGAAGTCCATACTGATACGGCCAGGCAGTCTAAGTTTCTCCGGGGGCTGAAGGATGAGCTTTCCCTTCAGCTGGTGTCCGGAGACTACGCCAACTTTCAAAAGTTGGTGAATAAGGCAATTATTCAGGAGACCGAGTAGAACAAGGTCGACCTGAAGAAGAAAAGAATGATCGCCTTTCGCTAGAATCAAGGCATGGCGCAAGAGGCCCCGCTATGCACCTCCCCCACCGGCGCCCCAATATCATCCACGCCCAGTGTACCGTCCAGCGCCACCCGCCGCCAACACCGGAGCAGGACATTCCTGCCCTGCTCCCGCCGCACCAGCTGCTCCACCCGCCCCCTGCCAAGAAAGCAGAGGACCTACGCGACAAGCACGGCAAGCCCGTGATCTGCTTCAACTGCCGCCAGGAAGGGCATTATTCCCACCAGTGCCCCCACCCTAAGCGTACACAAGGAGTCGCGACCAACCCTGCCGTCCGCGCCCGCGTCAACCACGTCTCCGCCAAGGAAGCTCTGGCCGCACCCGAGATCATCATGGGTAAGTTCATAGTTCATTCGGCCCCAGCAGTGGTTTTATTTGATACTGGAGCTACGCATTCCTTTATTTCAACAACTTTTGTGGAAAAGTATAATCTGAACAAATGTGAATTGGCAAGACCAGTATTAATAGCCACCCCTGGCAAACAAACCCAAGCCCATTCCTATAGTCCACGGGTATGGGTAGATATCCAAGGCATAATATTCTGGGCCGACCCCATCCTAATAGAATGCCAAGGTTTGGATCTCATTCTAGGAATGGATTGGCTCAATAAGCATCAAGGTGTGATAAGATGTGCCCGGAGGCAAGTAACCATGACCAGTGAAGAAGGGACTGTTGTCACGTTTCAGATGCCAAGTCAGAAGTCCGTAAGACCTCGTCTACACCAGATTACCTTGGAGGAGATACCAGTAGTCTGTGAGTACCCGGACGTATTTCCGTAGGATTTACCAGGGATGCCACCTAAAAGGGACATTGAGTTCTGGATTGATCTAGTACCCGGAACTACTCCCATCTACAAGCGACCCTACCGGATGCCTGCCAATGAGCTAGGTGAGATGAAGCAGCAACTGGAGGATCTTGAGAAGAAAGGTTACATCAGACCTAGCACATCCCCATGGGGAGCCCCCGTCATCTTCGTTGATAAGAAAGAGGACAAGGCTAAGCGTATGTGCGTGGATTATCGAGCCTTGAATGAGGTAACCATCAAGAACAAGTACCCATTACCCAGGATCGATGATCTATTTGATCAGCTGAAAGGAGCCACAGTGTTCTCCAAGATCGACCTACGGTCCGGTTATCATCAGCTAAGGATTCGAGAGGAAGACATACCCAAGACAGCTTTTACCTCTTGCTATGGCCTTTATGAGTGCACTGTCATGTCTTTTGGATTGACCAACGCCCCGGCTTTCTTCATGAATATGATGAATAAGGTGTTTAGGGAATATTTGGACAAGTTCATTGTGGTATTCATAGATGACATTCTCATCTATTCCAAGGACAAAGAAGAGCACGAGACTCACATCCGGTTGACCTTAGGAAAACTAAGGGAACACCAGTTATACGTCAAGTACAACAAGTGCAAGTTTTGGACGGCGGAAGTAAAGTTCCTTGGACATATCATCTCTGCACAAGGTATTGCAGTAGACCCTGCCACCATGGAAGTAGTTACTGATTGGCTGCCACCCACCAACATATCAGAAATACAGAGCTTTCTTGGTTTGGCAGGATACTATCGTCGTTTTATCGAGAATTTCTCCAAGATAGCCAAGCCTATGACTAAGTTGTTGCAGAAGGGAGAGAAGTTTGAATGGACTCCCAAATGCGAGGAAAGTTTTCGTACTCTCAAGACCCGGTTAGTGTCGGCACCCATACTGACCCTACCCGATATAAGGAAGGACTTCCATGTCTACTGCGACGCATCTCACCAAGGATTGGGATGTGTTCTTATGCAAGACGGAAAGGTTGTCTCGTACGCCTCTCGCCAGTTGAGACCTCATGAGCTAAACTACCCTACACATGACCTAGAATTGGCCGCTATTTTGAAGGCCCTAAAAATATGGAGGCATTATTTGGTCGGAAACCGCTGCGAAGTCTTTACGGATCACAAGAGTCTGAAGTATATCTTCATGCAGCCAGATCTCAACCTTAGGCAAAGGAGATGGTTGGAATTAATAAAGGACTACGACTTAGGTATTCATTACCACCTCGGCAAAGCAAATGTGGTAGCTGATGCACTAAGTCGAAAAGGGTATTGCACCGCCATCGTAATTCATGATCATGCACCTTTGTTATATAAGGAGATGGAAAAGTTAAATCTCGGGTTAACCACAGGAGCATACCTAGCCACCTTGGAGACTCAACCAGTCCTGTTCGAGCAGATCCATGAGGCTCAGTTAGAAGATCCGAACATAGCCGCAATCAAGAAGAACATGAGACAGGGAAAAGCCCCAGGATTTTCAGAGGACGAGAATGGCACCATATGGTTTGGAACCAGGATCTGTGTGCTAGATAAACCGGAGATAAAAACCCTTATTCTAAGGGAGGCCCATGATACTCTGTACTCCATCCATCCCGGGAGTACCAAGATGTACTAGGATCTGAAGGAACGATATTGGTGGGTTAGCATGAAGAAGGAAATTGCTCAGTTCGTCGCGGAATGTGAAACCTGCCGACGAGTAAAAGCAGAACATCAGAGACCCGTAGGACTGTTACAGCCACTTAAAGTGCCTAAATGGAAATAGGAAGAGATCGGTATGGACTTCATCACTGGACTCCCAAAGACCCAACTTGGATATGATTCTATATGGGTAATCATTGATCGGCTAACAAAGGTAGCTCACTTCATAGCCATCAAGACGACCTTCAGTGGCCCTAAACTAGCAGAGTTATATATGGCCCGCATCGTGTGCCTTCATGGAGTGCCCAAGAAGATAGTCTCCATAGAGGAAGTCAGTTTACGTCTCGATTCTGGAAAAACCTTCAAGAGGAAATGGGGACGAGACTAAACTTCAGCACTGCATACCACCCTCAGACAGATGGACAAACCGAAAGGGTAAATCAGATATTGGAGGATATGCTTCGGGCATGCGTCTTGGATTTTGGAGGAACTTGGGACAAAAGTTTACCGTACGTCGAGTTTTCGTACAACAATAGTTATCAAGCCAAACTTTAGATGTCCCCGTTCGGAGCACTATATGGACGTAAGTGCAGGACGCCTCTTCTTTGGGATCAAACCGGTGAATCCCAAGTGTTTGGAACAGATATCCTTCGGGAAGCTAAAGAGAAGGTACGGATTATCAGAGACCGACTCAAGACAGCCCAATCTCGACAGAAGAGTTATGCGGACAATCGTCGTCGAGATCTAGCCTTTGAAGAGGGAGACCACGTCTACCTTTGAGTTACTCCTCTCCGTGGCACTCAACGGTTTAACATGAGAGGAAAATTGGCACGTCGGTATGTTGGACCCTTTCCCATCGTTCGACGCCAAGGCGAAGTTGCTTATCAGTTGGAGCTACCATCCTCATTGGCTGGGGTACATGACGTATTCCATGTGTCCCAACTAAAGAAGTGTCTTCGAGTCCCGACAGAGCAGGTAGACCTTCAGCAGTTGGACGTTCAAGAAGATCTGACCTATGTGGAAAAGCCCGTCAAGATCTTGGAAGTAAAAGAAAGGACCACTAGGAGTCGCATCATCCGTTTCTGTAAAGTTCAGTGGAGCAATCATCCCGTAGAGGAAGCTACATGGAAAAAAGAGGAAGAACTCAAGGCACAACATCCTGAGCTATTCGAGGATTGATCCGAATCTCGAGGATGAGATTCTCTGTAAGGGGGATAGGATTATAACATCCCAAGATTTAAAAATAAATAAAATAAAGGAAATATATTATTCAAAGAATTTCTGGAATTAATTATTTAAAGAAAATCCTAAAAGAGCCCTAATAAAGCCAAACAGGGAGAAATAATTAGAATTTCAACATGGAAAATTTATGATAGAGTCTAGAGGCCAAGATATAATTTTAGGAATTTTTAAAAAATTTTATCAACAGTGATTCAAACCCTAATCAAATAAATGAATTACTGGATTTATTTTAAATCAGAAAACAATTTTAAATCTTAATGGGCCTCAGCCTCCAAACTACCCCGAGCCCGGCCCAGTCCAGCCTTGAGCCTCTGACAAGCGGGACCCGCCTGTCGGCGCCGCCTCCCGCCTCTCTCTCCCGCCCGTGCTCTGCCTCGGCCCCACACGTGAGCCACCCACGCCCATCCCTATCTCTCTGACCGACAGGGCCCGTCTGTCGGCCCTTCCTTTCTCGTTCACCCGCCGACAGGTGGGGGCCACCTATCGGATCCATCGTCTCCGATGGAATCCCCCCTCCCCTTTCCTTTCCTGGCGATCCCCTTCTGATTTCCCGCCGTCGGTCACCCGATTTCCTCGATCCGACCTCGGATTCGTTTCCCCCGATTGCCGGCGACCCCATTCCATCTAAACCCGACGCGTTTTCCCGTATATGGAAGCTTGGCCGTGAGTTAGGAAACCCTCGCCGGAGATCATGGGAAGCCCTCGGTCCCCTTTCCATTTTACGCCGGCGAGCCCCCTATTTAAACCCCCTCCGATCACCGCAGCCGAGACACCACACCCTCGCAGCTAGCCATGCAATCCCGAGCCCCATCGCTACCTTTTCGAGTTTTCCCCCTGCTTTCCCTCCGGCCGCCGCTCGCCGCCGCCTCGGGCCTCCTCCGTCCACGCCGTCGCCACCATCGTGACCACCGGAGCCCGCCCGACCTCAGCATATACTCCGTTGGTCGTGAGCGCCGCCGGATCGTCGTCGCCGTCAAGCACCCAAACACCTCTCGTCGTCTACCCTCACCGCCGGTCGCCGTCCGTCGACCATCGTCGCTGCCGCAGGTACGGTTGGAACCGTCGTAGTCTCCTCTTTCCGTTTTCGCCTAGATCTAGGGCCTAGCCCCCTCGCCGGCGCTGTCGCCACCGCACCCGAGCCCCACTAGAGCCGAGAACGAACGGGGTACGAGCCCTTTACACGCGTGCCGTGCCGGAGGCATTCCTGGCCGCACTTTTGTAATCGGACGACCCAGATTAAATCTACGGGATTTAATCAGAGCCATCGATCTGGTCAAAGCGGTATCGAGGCCTCTCAGCCATCAATCGCTACTTAAACCCCCTGAGCGATCTCGTGCGTCCACGTCATACCGGTTCGCACGATTTAATCTCAGTCGTCCCTTTTCACTTAACCCTCCCGCCTTGCATCTAGCCGCTGGATTCAGATCCAACGTTCCAGATCGATCGGGTCCACACGCACAGTCGCTGGTCCACCGTGGGCCTGGCTCACCGTGGACCAGAACTCATTTTCTGTTTAAATAAAATTCCAGAAAAATGTTTAAACTTTGAAAATTCATAACTTGCTCATTTTAACTCCAAATTTCACCATTCAAATTTTATTAAATTCAGCATTTTATTCTCCACACATTAATGCCATAAAAGCAGTATGTCCCTGTTGCCCAAAATAATATTATTAATTAAATAAATAAAATCCCCTTAGGAATAAAATTATAAATTCAGAAAAGAAATTGGGAAATGCCTTAAAAATTGATCTTTAATGTCATTCAATATAACTTCAGAATAATAAAGCTTTATTTCACACCTTAAAAACCATAATAGTTGTATGCTTATTATTTTGTGATATTTGGTTTGTTTATTAAATGTTATGTTTACTCTTTTCGTATCGAGAAGACTACGAGTACGTCGAGAAGCCGGAGTTTTACCCCGAGGTTCCCCCATCACCATTTGCTGATCAAGGCAAGTCACAACCCCCATTTTGATCATCATTGAGCCCATGTTTTAATAAATTATCGCTATAACTCATAGGATAATATTGCATTAGTCAAATATCAAGCCCTACACTTATATTTATTAGATCCCCGTCCTTGTGTGCAAGCCCAAGCCATGATTATTGAGCCTTAACTCCTTGTCACTCTACTATAAAAGTATTAGCTAGTGCCCAATGTACCGGCACAACTGCTATAGGATAAAAAGAATGAGTCGTAGATAGATGGATTCTACTATATGAATTTTCCCCGTTATTCTCGTCTCTGGACTCTGTGGAGTTGGCTATGTTATAAGTATGGTGGGTTCCAGGTGCAAGCTAGGACATTGGTTGGTCACACCCGGGGCACTATAAGGACCGGTCTGCGGGATCTGTTGCAAAGCACTTCCGTACTAACCACAAGTGTAATGGGTAAGTCCTAACTGGAAGTATGGAACAATCCAACTCGATGCACCATAGTGGAGGGGGCAAGGGGCAAACCTGCGGGTGACTTGTACCGACGTGGCTCAAGGGGGGTATGGTGTTGGCTCGACGCGTCGGGGCACCATATGAAACCCATAAGAGGGTGCTGTCGGGTCGAGGTGGACCATATGGAAGGTTTTGGCACGAGTTCCCATGGTATGGGTCATCTCGTCACACTTTGGTGTATGTGATGAGTGTGTGCCTTGTGTGTACTTGGTACACCTCTAATTAGAGTATTTAATCTTTTCGAAAAGACGAGCCCACGGTCAAGGGCGGGTTGTGTGACTTCTTGCAGTTAGTTTACTATTGTTTTAATGGTTGAGGTATTCATGGCATGTAAGGACTATTGAGCGAGGGTGGGCTGACTGTACCCCTCTAGTTAGAGGAGGATGATGCATACACATGTTTATATTTCAGTACTAATAACTTGATCACATTTAATTGCTTTACATTTAATTGCAAAATTAGCCACTATCTCCCTTGTCATTACTCTGCATTATATTTGCATCTGGTGGCTTGCTGAGTACGTTTGTACTCACCCCTATTGACTTACACCACCAGAGCCCGTCTACTACGAGGAAGATGAAGGTCTGGAGTAGCGACCCAGTCAAGGCGAGACTAGAAGGAGGCGTTCATCTAGGACCCTTTGTTTTATTAGTTTCTCTTCACCTTTATTCACTTTTGTACTAATACGGTCTACGAACCGTGAATGATTGCTCGTATTGTACGTGGTCGCATGATGAACGTCTTGTTTTTATTGATTTTCTATGTTATTTCAATAAAGGTCCTGATTTATTAAATCGGGGCGTGACACGAAACCCCTTCATTTGCCTTATAACTTTTCTTGGCATTTCGACTTCATAATTTCCTCTCTTCTTCTTTTCTCGTTATCTTTGGCCATTCACAACTGCGTTGGATGTTGTATGGTCCAATGTATCTATGTCAATTCATGGCGACGTCAGATCAGGCTTCATCCCACACAGTTTAGTACTGGTGTTTCTTCAAGCCAAAGATCTAGTTCCTATAATCTTGGGTCTGCAAGGATTTCAACACTTTCAAAAATCGTACTCATGAATACCTTTTTTGTCGAATGTTGTAGGTGGACCCACCATATCAGCTTGACTTGGCTGCCAAGGAATCTTTCTTAAGTCCATAAGTAGTCTAGTCATCCTGCCCTTCTCCTTCGTGCTTTTCTGTTCGTTGTTCTTGTTCTGCCCCTCGAGATTCACCGTCGTTTTTCCTACCACCACCATTGCTTGCCGTGCTTGTTCCCTTTTGGTGACCTCGTGCATTCGGAATCACCAATGATGGCCACCATCAATACAATCCCGGAGGTAATCTTTGAATGTTTCCCTTTTCCCTGGATCTTTCTGTTTTTCCCATTTTTCCATCTTTCTTATTGTTTTTCTTCATGATCCCTCTACAGAATATGTGGAACCAGATTTTGATCCCTCTTATCGATCATCCATCTCATCGATTCCTAGGTCTAATGGGTAACCCTGATGCGGTTGATTTTATTAACGCTGAAACCAACTGAATCACCTTTAGGCATTCTGCCATGCTGTTCTCTGATTGGCATCTTATTTTATTAACGCCGAAACCAACTGAATCCCCTTTAGGCATTCCGCCATGATGTCCTCACTTCCCGGTTGGCGTGATTGGTACCTCAGGGTATCAGCCGTCAAGCGCCCATCTTAGGAGGAAGCTGGTATCGGCCATTGTATCGGTCTTTCCCTTGCTGACTCTTATAAGAACTAATCACTTCTTACTACTGCTTGTTACTTTTTGACTGATACTCTCAATGACTTCACTTTCCGCACTGGCCCGATTCCTCCTTGGCGCCGCTTACCATCTTCTTCACCAGATATCAGCTAGACTATCGGCTGGTGAGCCCGTCGGCCATTTTGGCGGACCTTGGTGGTTTATTCAGCTTTGGCTCAATGTTCACCTTGCCGAGGTAACCGATGAGCTCCCCTTTTCCTTGATTGAATTCCCCGGGGACTACCCTGAATCGGCTACTCCCGTGTATCGCTAGTGTTCTTCTTTGGGTGAAGCTTGCTCCTGTCGGTCTCCTTCTCGATTATCTGGTTTGCTGAATATTTATAGTGGCTCTAGACTAGAGAAGGTTATCTGGTTTGCATATGAATATTTATCTGAATATGAGTATCCTCGTGAATTCCTCCTGACTGATGTGTGTTAGAATGAGGGGTCCATTAGGATTTTTAAAACCTTAATCACCCCTTGTATTTTGCCTATCAATTTCACTACCCGTCGGGCTTCTTATCACCCGACCATTTGCTCGCGACAACTAAGATTCAGCCAACTTCCTCCTCAACTCTTCTTCATTGGTCGAATCCACATCCATGGAGAAATTGGGAACACTTGAGAGTATGATCAACTATCTCGAATAGCCAATGGAGCACCCTCTGGCGACCTCTCCCCTTGGTCGGCTTGTACCGTTGGATCCATCGACTTTGACGCGTGGTGGGGTGAATGATCGTTGTATCTTTTCAACCGACCTTTAGGATCGTACTGCGAGCGTTGTGTCCTGATTACACCGATGATTCCCCAATGGTATGTTTTGACTCCCCGAACTCGTCTCCCTGATTATCTTGCTTCTTTTCTAACTTTTGGTTCGTGTAGGGAAGTGACATTGATATCCCTCAAGTGAGCCGAAGTGGTCGGCCGATTGACTATCAACCACGATCCGCTATTAGCATTCTGGGCAGTGGAGCCCCTACTCCAAAGGATTTTCTCTCTAGTGGGCAAGTCAAAACTCCAGTGCATAAGCGCAAGGCATCGGACGAAGGGGTTCGCCAATCCACCCGCCCTCGACATGGCCAAGTACCTTTTCACTCTCCTAGAGGCTTGGTGACGCTTTTCTTTTCGTAATGTGTTCCCTTTCTTGCCAGCCTGGGGCGTCTGTTCCTCTGTCCAATATGCCTACATCTGCCCCCAAGGGCCCTGATATGTCAGTCAACATGGCTGATACGGTGGCCACTACAAACATTAATATGGTGGGGACCGTGTTGCCTGGTTTTGGGGTCCCTCCTGCTTCGCTTCATGAGGTACTCAACTTATTTTCTTCTCCTATTGGCCTTTTGCATACTTGACATCGGCCTCCATGGTGGCAGACTATGGATGTCCCTGGGTCGATTGTCCCTTCCACATACGATACTTAGCGACCGACCACTCCTGCCGATTCTGCCGATGTAAGTACCTTCATGCCCATCGTTTATGTTGAGTCTTTCCTCATCGCTTTCTCCTTCTAGTCTTTTGTGCAGCAGTTCTCCTTTGATGTCCGACCCATTATGGAGGGAGTTGCCAGTGTTCCTTCATCGCCCTCGACTCAGCTATCCTCGGATGTGAAGAGGTGCTATCGGATCTACTATGCTGCTTGGGTGATCTAGTTGAGGTCCTAGTCAATGATTTGGAGACGATAAAGGGGTGTTTTAATGACTTCTTGGACCAACTCCCACCGGATCTAGTTGATGCCCTCACACCGATTGTGTATCTGGAGCATTATCGCCCTTTCGTGCAATGGGTTGCCAAGATAATAGCCGACCGGGCAAGCTGGGCGTCACTCTTATAGGCAGTAGAGGCTTGAAAAAAGTAGTCCTAGACGAGAAGGCTATCTTAGAGCGCATCGAGGCCGAGTCTCCGGCCGTGTCACGAGAGCTTGATTGGCTGTGCATGAGGGAAGACGACCTGGTCATGGAGCTAGAGCGGACCCGGGTGCAGATCGTCGAACAAGAGGGCATCGCGGCTTCTTTGCCGACCCAGGTTGAAACCTAGTGGCGCTGATTCATCGATGTTGTCCGCCAAGTAGAGTGATGCCACCGCACCCTCCAAGATGTTCCTAGCTAGAACGTCAAAGTCCAGGATCTTATTCACAATATAGATCTTATGCGGCTATAGGCGATCGAGGCTATCCGCCGAGTGCTAGGAGTTCCATGTAAAGTCGGCGGTGTTGTAATGAACGATCTCTCTCTATGATATTTTTCCTTTATTCCCTCTGACTTGTATACTGAATTCCTACGTTGTATTTTGATCTATGGGCAATGCCTCTGCATCAGCCATCTCAAGGCGATGCCGTAGGCATCGACTCTTTATGCTTCGTCCAAACGATCGAAAGGATGTATCTTTAGATAATCGTTCGACCTTCTCTAGACCCTTTGGTGTAGTAGTCTATAGATTGCTCCTATCTCGCTTGAGGGTCTGGTTTCTTTGCAAAGGTTAGCTTGGCCTACCGATCCTATGTCCGAATTATTGTGGTTCTTCGGCTCACGACAAGGTTTGGCCGAGCTTCCCCTTCCTTTTCTAGCATCATCTTCACAGCGTTGGCTTGGATGGTTCTTCATTGATCGGGTTGATGCTGTTCTCCAACATGCCCTTCTCTTCACGATTGGCCTGCTCCTTTGGCCTCCATTCACTCTTAATTTTGAGTGGCCGACCGGTTCTGTTGGGGGAAAATATTTCATCCTCAGAGCCATTATGGTAACAAGGCAAAAGAAGGTGATTGAATCAAAGGTTTCCAGCATATGACTCCGGAATCACTGTGGATCAAGTTCGAAGTATGGAAGCGAACTCTAGTTCGGAGTATATCTTCGAATTAGGACTCTTCCGAGAGCTTCCTTGCCAGCTAGGATGGAAGACTTATCTTCTTTCTCATTAGATTAGTCTTTTACCATTTTAGCCCTATTAAGGGTACCGAATAGTTTCCACTATGTCGGTTGTAATAGTGGGGTAAAAGGGTCTTTTCCTTAATGTTTGGGCCTATAAATACCCCCCGTTTTACCCTGTAATAAGGACCGGATACAGGTTATTCAATATACATCTTCGAACTGTTTTAAGCTATTGTTGGACCGGAAACGGCGACCAGAGGGGGGGTGAATGGGAGCTTTTAAAATTTCGGGCTAAAAACTTAGCCTTCGGGTTCAGTTCTGTCTCCTGCGGAACAGGCTTCGAACACTACCTTCGAAGGTCTGGTTCGGAGGTACTTCGACACCTTCGAACACAGGCTTCGGAGGAGCAACAGTTCGAAGCCAAGAAGACTTCGCTCCACTAACAACCCTCGAAAGCCAACTCCGCTAAGTCAGTGCAGGCTCCGCACACAGGGTGCTTCGAGCAGACTTCGCACTTCACCCTTCGCAAGAGTGGACAGCCCTCTGAGGACTTCGACCAAGCACTTAGCGACAGCAACTGGTGCTGGGCTTCGTGCGCGAAGGTCTACACACACACAAAACGGACTACGCTAAGGGCTTCGACACAGGAAGCAAAACGGGAAACAACCAGGGCTTCGCTAGTAATCAGCGAGGTCTTGCCTCGTGTTACACAGAGCGACAGCACACTGAAAAGCACACTTCGCGAGAAAAACACCCTTCGCCAAGACAGGCTTCGGTGAGCTAAAGACTAGCGAGGTATGCAACGCGAGTTCAAGCAAAAGTACACAGAAGCAGGGCTTCGCCGCTTGAACAAGGAACACTGAAATAAATTGAACTCAGAATGAATACAGCGAGGTCTGTCTACAGGAGCTCAACAGTAAATGCTCAAAGTGTTAAATGTTACCTACCGAGCCCCCATATTTATAGCCCACGGCTTCATCCTAAGGAAGTGACTACATTACCCCTAGGGTTTACAACAGATTTGTCTCTACAGAACTAAGGGGTACAAAAGGTAGTCCACCTTTATTTTGGAGGCTTCTCTGTCAGCTGCAGAGGGGACAGTGTCAGCCTTTTTCAGAACAGACAGTGTTAGCCTTTACAGTGTTGACTTCTGGAACCTCCCTTCGCACCGGAGGGTGCGGTAGCTTCGGCGAGAAGCCTGCAGCCTGTTGGCCTTCGCTCCGCCGAAGAAGTCCTTCGATACAGTGACGGTTTTAAGCCGAAGCCGTCAAAGCCCTTGGGCCTTCGCACCACCACCTTCGGAGTGGACCTCCACGGCTTCGCAGCTACTCCGAGCTCAACCACCGTCCGTCCGTGTACCGAAGCCATGCATGGCCGAAGCACCTCAAGTCAACTTCACTCCGAAGCCCCACCTTCGAAGTACCACCCTTCGAAGTCCCTCCTTCGTCCAAGGCCTCCGCATGAAGCATTCCATGAGCACTTCGTCGCAGTGTCTCACTCCGAGCACACCCCTCGACGAGCCTCACCCGGACCATGCCTTCGATGCGCCTCGACTTCTGAGACCTTCGTCGGGTAACCTTCGAGTGTCTCCCTCCGGAGCACACTTCGAATACCTTGCCTCCGCAGAGGACTTGATCCACCAACTCCGAAGTCACTCCATTCGGAGTACCTTCGAAGTGCCTCACCTCCGAGGACTTTGTCTCGGAGTACCTTCAGCCGGAGCCACGCTCCGCACTCTCTGCCTTCACCTGGCACGACTCGACCCGAGGATCGACCCGGACCACCTTCGCAGCCACCGTGACGGAGCTCCCTGCTCCCCTGGCATCAAGCCTCCCGCTTGACCCAGGTTCACCCGGCTCGAACCCTGTCCGTCGCCTCCGAAGTCCCTGCGCACCACCGACAAGCAAACAAGTGTATCCAGTACTCCGGAGACCTCTCCGGGTTAACAACCTCCGGCACACACTCCGGTGTACCGCCCAAAGTACCGAAGCCTTCGGTACGAACCCAGTCATCGTGTACTGTCGGACCCCTCCGACAGGTACACTCCGCTGCACAGCTGCAGCAAGCAAACACCGAACACACTCCGGTGAAACACCTCCGAACACCCTTCGGAGGTACCACCTCCGAAGCCCCTTCGGAGGTACCCTTCGAACAGAGGGTAAAATCCAGTCAATCACTCATCACATACACCGAAACCACCCTTGGTTTCTCAATCTCCCCCTTGATGAGTGCATTGACAACCAAATCCAAGTTCAAGAAAATTTAAAAAATTTCAGCACACAAGTGACCATAAAAACTCAGAAAAGAGCCAAAGCATGTCACTTGATAAAAGAATTTTTCTCCCCCTTTCTCAAAAGAGTAAAAGCCCTTTGGCAAATCTCCCCTTGATAAGAACTCCCCCTGAGTTGAGCAAATTTTTCTCCCCTTTATGTCAAAAATCTTTCCCTTTGCGAAATTATGCCTTCTTACGGCAGAGAACATAGCAAATCTCTCCCCCTTTGGCAATGCAAGCATCAAGGAGCATGTAAAGGATGCAAAGCTTCGAAATGAATAGAATTGCAAAGACATATAATGCAAAAATATGCCAACAGTAGCATCAATGATCATGTGCTCAGCTCAATTTAACATTCTGTGAAACAAGATGATGGCATGTGATTTGGTATTTTGGGAGTAAAAGCATCACCACTTAATCACAGCAGCTAGACATGTGAAGGCAAGGACTGCGCAAAGCTAACAATTTCTACTCTAGACAGACAAGTCTTGTTCAAAAGGAGCTTTGAAAGCAAACTTGATGAGCCATTAAATTTGTTGTTCTTTTCTTAATGCCAGGGGTTATTTGTTTGTCCACCTTATACTTTCCAATCAAGCCAAGCCTAGGCAAGAAAGCCATCTGAAGCTTAAGGCGGTGATTTTGGCATACACTACACTATCCCAGTTCAGACCAATGTGCAAAGGTAAGCAGTCTAGAATAGAGTAGTGCGACAAACAAACCCTCCTGGATCTTTTCATTGAAACCAGGCAAATCATGGATTTTTGATTTTGATTTTGATGAATTAATTATTTTGATGAGTATCCATGAATAAGGAACACATTTTTCAAGTTGCATATTTTAGCATCCAAGGAACAGTGTCTTGCTGTCAAGTAGATAAAAGATAGCTAAAAGCAGTCTAGTCTAAACAAGCTAGATGCAAGATTGTGCGGTGAGCAAATTTTTAGAAAATAAAACATCATGCACAACCAATGTTCCAGATATATTTCATAGAGCTGAGCTGACATGATTTCTTTGAATTAAAAGCAGGCATATAATAGCAAAAGATGTAAGTGCAATTCCACACATAACGGGCATATGTATGTCAATTAAAAACAGCTCCCCCTCACAAAATGCCGTAGGGATGACAAATACCAAGTTCCCCACGCAAGTAAGCAAATCGAGAAGCATCGAGGGGTTTTGTAAAAATATCGGCAAGCTGGTGTTGGGTATCAACATATTGAAGTTCAATATCACCCTTCTCATTGTGATCTCTGAGAAAATGATACCGTACATCAATGTGTTTGGTTCTGGAGTGCTGAACCGGGTTGTTTGCAATACAAATAGCACTAGTGTTATCACAGAAAAGTGGAACACTCTTATAATCTAACCCGAAATCCCGCAAAGTGGAAACCATCCACAAAATCTGAGAGCAACAGCTAGCTGCAGCAACATATTCGGCCTCAGCCGTTGATTGTGCAACACTAGACTGTTTGCGGGAAGACCAGCAAACCAAAGACGTACCCAGAAAGTGACAAGTACCAGAGGTACTCTTCCTATCAATTCTACACCCAGCAAAATCCGCATCTGAATAACCTCTAAGACATAAAGATGAAGACGATGAATACCATATGCCAAACTCAAGGGTGTGTTTTAGATACCTTAGAATGCGCTTAACCGCTTGGCGGTGCGAAGCTCGTGGTGAAGCCTGAAAACGAGCGCACAAACATACTGCGAAATGTATGTCCGGCCTCGTGGCAGTCAAGTAGAGGAGGGAGCCGATCATGCTTCGGAACTCCTTCTGATCTACGGCTTCTCCATCTTCGTCAGGGTCCAATGCTACAGACGTAGCCATTGGAGTGGCGAGGGGCTTCGCATCGGACATGTCGAATTTCTTGAGCAGGTCCTTGGTGTACTTTGTCTGGTGGACAAAAGTACCTTGTTTGCTTTGCTTGATTTGCAAACCAAGGAAAAAGGTGAGTTCACCCATCATTGACATTTCAAATTCCCTGCTCATGGTATCTGCAAACTCGGCAACTAAAGCATGAGAAGAGCCACCAAAGATGATATCATCCACATAAATCTGCACTAGAAGGAAATCTTTGCCATGCTTGAGAGTAAACAAAGTTTTATCAACAGAGCCCATCAAATACCCTCGCTCAAGCAGAAAAGACTTAAGTCTATCATACCAAGCCCGAGGGGCCTGCTTGAGTCCATAAAGAGCCTTATGAAGTTTAAGGACTTTATGTGGGTACTTGGGGTTTTCAAAACCAGGGGGTTGTTTTACATAAACATCTTCACCTATGAAGCCATTAAGAAAAGCACTTTTGACATCCATTTGATAGAGTTTGAATCCCCGGGATGTCGCAAAGGCAAGCAAAATCCTAATGGCCTCAAGGCGAGCAACAGGTGCAAAAGTTTCAGTAAAATCAATCCCTTCTAGTTGAGAAAAGCCCTGAGCTACTAGTCTAGCCTTATTTCTAACAATTGTTCCATCCTCCCCTTGTTTATTTTTGAAAATCCATTTTGTTCCAATGAAATGAACATTTGGTGGAGGATCAACTAAAGTCCAGACTTGGTTTCTCTCAAAATTCTCAAGTTCCTCATGCATGGCATTGATCCAACTAGAATCAGAAAGTGCATGACTAACATCTAAGGGCTCGAAAGAAGCAACAAAAGCAGCATTAGTGAAATGGGCATGAGAACGCGTTACCCTTTGATCAAGCTCACCAATGATCTGCTCGGGAGGGTGCATCCTTTGGACATGATGTGGAGCCTCGCGGCGGGATGCAGTCTCCCCCTCAACTTGTGCATTGGAGTGGTCCAAGATGACCGATGTTGAGGTAGTCGCTTCGGGACCTCGTGCCGAAGTAGTTGAAGCGGGGTCAGCTTCGGGGGTCGATGTCGAGGGTAGAAGGGGTTCATCCTCGAATTCTCCGGGATCTTCGTCTTCGAATAGGGTCTGTTCCATGTCGTGTTCATTTGCCTGTTCAAGAGCAGAACTAACAGAGGGGGTTGATTCATCAAAAGTCACATCACATGACTCGATGACAGTGTTAGTTTCCAAGTTATAAACACGATAAGAATGACCATGAGTAGTATAGCCCAAAAAGATCCCGTCAGAAGATCGCGACTCAAATTTATCCAAATTTCCACGCTTTAGGATGAAACAGCGACAGCCAAAAACTCGAAGATGAGTAACCTTGGGCTGTCTCCCAAAACGCAGCTCATAAGATGTCAAGTTTAAAATTGAGCGCAAGAAAATTCGGTTTGAGATGTAGCAAGCAGTGTTCATGGCCTCAGCCCAGAATTTTCTAGGAGTCCTATGCTCATCAAGCATCGTCCTAGCCATCTCAACCAAAGTGCGGTTTTTCCTCTCAACAACACCGTTCTGTTGAGGAACCCGCGGAGCAGAGAATTGATGTTCTATGCCATGCTCCATGCAAAAGTCAACAAAGAGACTATTTTTGAACTCGGTGCCATTATCGCTTCGAATGAATTTTAATGCACCAGGGAGTTCAGTAAACAGTCTCAAAGCCAAGCTCCGAAAGTGTGAAAACACTTCATCCTTGCTGGCAAGAAAGAAGACCCAAGAGTAGCGAGAGTAATCGTCGACAATAACTAAAACATACCACTTGCCGCCTAAAGAACTAACCCGAGAAGGACCTACAGTGTCCATATGGAGAAGTTCTCCGGGCTGTTCAGTCATCACTGTGGTGACTGGCGAATGCGAAGCGGCAATCATTTTTCCATGTCGACAAGGAGCGCAAACTAAATTCTTCTCAAACTTGAGCTTGGGCAATCCTCGGATCAGACCTAGGGCGCTCAGACGAGCGAGCAACTCAAAGCTCATATGCCCTAGTCTCCTATGCCACTTCCAAAGCTCAGAAGTCGAATGTGCAACAAGACAATGAGAAGATCCAGACGACTCTGAAAAATCAGCTCCAAAAACTCTCCCAACCCTAAAGATCTTACACACCACAACGCCATCAGAATTGAGCACTTGCGAAGTATCGCGATGAAATCGCACTTCGAAGCCCTCATCAAGCAACTGAGATACAGACAGCAAATTGTATCCCAGGTTTTCAACCAAAGCAACATCTTTGAGAGTGAAGTTCGAATTAATTCTTACCACACCTTTACCTTTCACTCTACTCCTTCGATTGTTTCCGAAAGTGATATGTTCTCTTTGCTTGGTTGTGGTGAGGCTAGAGAACCAAGCTGCATCTCCGGTCATGTGGCGCGAACAACCGGAGTCCATTATCCACGTGCCCTCCAAGCCTCGACCTGTCGCCTACACATGATAAGAGCGTCTCGATCGCTCAGTGCTGGGGTGAGTAAAATAATGACGAGGCATCCAGCACTGAGTGACACGAGTAGTAGGCACAGTAAAAGCAGACGGTCTACGCACATAAAAATCAGAATGATGCAAAGTGCGAGGTCTACCTACATGCAAAGAGTGCAAAGCATGTCGAGGTCTCCTACTCTGACGAGGTACAAATCTGCTAGCCCGAGGTCTACCACCATATGGAACAAAGTGAAGATCTCGAGGAGCAAAACCTCTCCGAGAAGCACGAGGAGCCTCAAAAGCAGGACGAGAGTAGAACTCAGACTCATGCATACCTAAAGATGGGTAATGCATGTCCTGGTAACTCATCGCCTGAGCACGTCGCTCATCCTTGATGCGACGGAAACAGAACCCAACCAAATGACCCGCCCGCTGACAATAAGAACAATGAAACACTCTCCTGGGGGCACTCTCATGGGTCACAGGAGCAACTCTCACAGGCTCCTTGGGTTTCTTTTGAGTGGTTTTCTTGGGAGGATTTTTCTTGGTAGGAGGAGTGGTTTTCTTTGGTGGATGGGTAGGCTTTTTGGCTGGTGGGGTGTCCAACAGAGCTCTCTCTTTCTCTAGGGTGGTAGGAGAGGTAAAACAGTTTTGGTCTTACTGTCTGAAGCTATCCTCTCAAAACCCAAACCTAGAGCTACCCCGGCTCTGTCAGCACACAACTTGGTTTTGGCCAAGAGCAAATCCATCCTACCCTTTCCCTCAGTGCATTTGTTCACCACGGAAAGAAGGTATTCATTTTCAGACATGAGGTTTTCAGCTCGCTCTCTAACAGTGCCTAGCTGGTCCTTAAGGGTAATGCAGGTGTCACAAACAGGTTGCACATCCTTAGAACTACCGGCCCTCTCCAATCTAGCCTCCAAATCATGAACATGCTTATCACGTAAATTAATGCTATCGCGTAATAAGGAGCAGTTCATGCAATCAATAACATCATGAGGTCTAGAATCCACCTCCAAAAGCTGCTTCTGTGCAGTCTCAAGCTCAGAAAGAGTTTGAGCATGAACAGAACGCAACTGAGCAAGCTCACTCATGACAACAGAACATGATTCACATTCAGCATCATCAAACTTAGACTTAAGCATGGCATATTCAGTAGAAACATTTTCTAGCCTAAGTCTAAGGTCTTTTCTTTCTCGAGCGGCTTGCACAAGCAATCTATCCTGACCTAGCACAACTTCATTCAGCTCATCTAATTTAATTAGAAGCTGGTCAGATGATAGGTTTACCTCAGATGAGTCAAGCTCATCGCCGCTGTGATCGCTGTTGGCCATGAAGCAAAGGCCGGTGAAGTCACGTCCCTTCTTGTCCTTCTTGTCCTCCTTCCTTGGGGACTCCTCCTCCTCAGAGCTCGACTCCTCAGTTGAGGAAGTGTCGATGTCGCTGAGAGCAGCAACAAAAGCTCTGGAAGCGGCCTTGGCTACTTTCTTAGCCATCTTGCCGCGCTTGCCCTTCACAAAGGGCTTCCTCTCCTTTTTGTGGTATTTGGGGCGGTCACTCTCATCTCTCTTCTTGACCTTGGGGCAATTGGCCTTGATGTGAGAGGTGTCGCCACATTCATAGCAGCCACTAAAACCACTTCTCCGCTGATCCCGTCTCTCATGATGAAAGCGGGTGAACCTCCGGGCAATGAGAGCAAGCTCGTCATCAGCTAGAGTATCCACCTGCTCCTTTGTGACGGAGACCAGGGAGGACAAAGCAAAACCATCTGCAAGAACACAAGTGCCTTATGTGCTTGGTTCTGCAGTGGTGCCACGGCTAGTGCTAGAAACCAATGCCAATGGCTGTGGCAAAGAGCTTCTGTGCACTGCAAGAGATGCCTTGGCAATCTCTGTGGACTTCAGCTTGCTAAAGAGTTCATCACAGGTTAGAGTGTCATAGCCTGTGGACTCCTCAATGCTGGATATCTTCACTTCCCATATGCTACGGTCAAGAGCATAGAGAAGCTTGATAGCCCTATCGTGATCACTGTAAGCAAGCGTCCCGTTGGATCGCAAGTTACTCACTATCGCGTCAAAGCGAGAAAACATGGCATCTATAGATTCACCAGGTGCCTGCACAAACAGCTGATACTGTTGGTTGTAGGTGCTTTGGCGCCTGGCCTTAATCTGAGCAGAGCCCTCATGAAAGACAGTGAGTGTTGTCCAAATCTCCCTAGCAGTCCTAAGGTGCTGCACCCTATCAAACTCACTCCGACTCAGACCAATGAACAGTATGTTCCTTGCCTTCGAGTTGGCAATGTACTGATCTTTTTCGGTTTGAGTGGTGCGGGTATCAGGGATGGAGTATTGTGAGTCCACAATCTCCCAAATTGCATTTCCTTGGCTTAACAAGTAAGCCTCCATGCGCACCTTCCAGTATGCAAAATCTGTCCCATCGAACAGAGGAATTTTACTGCCTCTATCCATGTCGCCAAAAGATCACAAAACCGGTTAAGGTCAACTGGTGATCTTAACCTGCTCTGATACCAATTGTTGGACCGGAAACGGCGACCAGAGGGGGGGTGAATGGGAGCTTTTAAAATTTCGGGCTAAAAACTTAGCCTTCGGGTTCAGTTCTGTCTCCTGCGGAACAGGCTTCGAACACTACCTTCGAAGGTCTGGTTCGGAGGTACTTCGACACCTTCGAACACAGGCTTCGGAGGAGCAACAGTTCGAAGCCAAGAAGACTTCGCTCCACTAACAACCCTCGAAAGCCAACTCCGCTAAGTCAGTGCAGGCTCCGCACACAGGGTGCTTCGAGCAGACTTTGCACTTCACCCTTCGCAAGAGTGGACAGCCCTCTGAGGACTTCGACCAAGCACTTAGCGACAGCAACTGGTGCTGGGCTTCGTGCGCGAAGGTCTACACACACACAAAACGGACTACGCTAAGGGCTTCGACACAGGAAGCAAAACGGGAAACAACCAGGGCTTCGCTAGTAATCAGCGAGGTCTTGCCTCGTGTTACACAGAGCAACAGCACACTGAAAAGCACACTTCGCGAGAAAAACACCCTTCGCCAAGACAGGCTTCGGTGAGCTAAAGACTAGCGAGGTATGCAACGCGAGTTCAAGCAAAAGTACACAGAAGCAGGGCTTCGCCGCTTGAACAAGGAACACTGAAATAAATTGAACTCAGAATGAATACAGCGAGGTCTGTCTACAGGAGCTCAACAGTAAATGCTCAAAGTGTTAAATGTTACCTACCGAGCCCCCATATTTATAGCCCACGGCTTCATCCTAAGGAAGTGACTACATTACCCCTAGGGTTTACAACAGATTTGTCTCTACAGAACTAAGGGGTACAAAAGGTAGTCCACCTTTATTTTGGAGGCTTCTCTGTCAGCTGCAGAGGGGACAGTGTCAGCCTTTTTCAGAACAGACAGTGTCAGCCTTTACAGTGTTGACTTCTGGAACCTCCCTTCGCACCGGAGGGTGCGGTAGCTTCGGCGAGAAGCCTGCAGCCTGTTGGCCTTCGCTCCGCCGAAGAAGTCCTTCGATACAGTGACGGTTTTAAGCCGAAGCCGTCAAAGCCCTTGGGCCTTCGCACCACCACCTTCGGAGTGGACCTCCACGGCTTCGCAGCTACTCCGAGCTCAACCACCGTCCGTCCGTGTACCGAAGCCATGCATGGCCGAAGCACCTCAAGTCAACTTCACTCCGAAGCCCCACCTTCGAAGTACCACCCTTCGAAGTCCCTCCTTCGTCCAAGGCCTCCGCATGAAGCATTCCATGAGCACTTCGTCGCAGTGTCTCACTCCGAGCACACCCCTCGACGAGCCTCACCCGGACCATGCCTTCGATGCGCCTCGACTTCTGAGACCTTCGTCGGGTAACCTTCGAGTGTCTCCCTCCGGAGCACACTTCGAATACCTTGCCTCCGCAGAGGACTTGATCCACCAACTCCGAAGTCACTCCATTCGGAGTACCTTCGAAGTGCCTCACCTCCGAGGACTTTGTCTCGGAGTACCTTCAGCCGGAGCCACGCTCCGCACTCTCTGCCTTCACCTGGCACGACTCGACCCGAGGATCGACCCGGACCACCTTCGCAGCCACCGTGACGGAGCTCCCTGCTCCCCTGGCATCAAGCCTCCCGCTTGACCCAGGTTCACCCGGCTCGAACCCTGTCCGTCGCCTCCGAAGTCCCTGCGCACCACCGACAAGCAAACAAGTGTATCCAGTACTCCGGAGACCTCTCCGGGTTAACAACCTCCGGCACACACTCCGGTGTACCGCCCAAAGTACCGAAGCCTTCGGTACGAACCCAGTCATCGTGTACTGTCGGACCCCTCCGACAGGTACACTCCGCTGCACAGCTGCAGCAAGCAAACACCGAACACACTCCGGTGAAACACCTCCGAACACCCTTCGGAGGTACCACCTCCGAAGCCCCTTCGGAGGTACCCTTCGAACAGAGGGTAAAATCCAGTCAATCACTCATCACATACACCGAAACCACCCTTGGTTTCTCAGCTATTATCCTTTCGGAGGCTTGAAATAGTTTACTTCGCAAACACTTCGTTTGTTAGTTTCTAACCTTCAGAAACCTGTTAGCGTAATCGTTTACACCAATAGTTGGCGTCGTCCGTGGGGAACCTAGTCCAAAAAACTTTGTTCTCTACCAAGTTCTCAAACCATGCCCCCCAAGCGGAGTGCAGGTGGTAGTCCTATTCGGAGGTCTCCTCGGACCTCTAGAGCAAGATCTTCAAACACAGTTGAGGTCGGAGGGCCTTCGACGTTTCCTCCACCTCAAACTCCAGAAGGGATTTCCCTTCCTCGAGCATACGGAGTTCCTCCCCCAACTCCGTCTATACTTCGGCCAGCCGGAGTCCCTCTTCCACCTCAAGTTCCACTTCGAACTGATGCGTACAGTTCGCAAGACCCGGAAGGTCCTTCCGGAGGAGATGAAGATGGTCTTGGTGATATGGCCGCTCAAATGGCCAGTCTCCAAGCTGAAGTAGCAAGGTGGCGGCAAGAAGCCGCAGATAGGCTTCGTTCTCAGGCCACCCCAGTCATCCCCGAAGTGCCCGAAGATGACGAACTTCCTTATCCCGAAGCGCCAGAGAACGCTTCCTTCAACACTGAATCTCTGCTGCATCCTAAGTTACAGAAAGTGCGCTTCGACCCTAAGTTCAAAACTTCAAAGCTTTGCAAATATTCCGGAGATGAAGATCCTGGAGAGTTCGCCCGTTCTTATGCATTAGCAATTGAAGCCAGCGGGGGAGTGTGAGACACTATGGCCAAATGTTTTCCCCTAGCTCTCGAAGGAGTGGCACTGCGGTGGTTCTGGTCTCTGAAGCCAGGATCAATTAGATCATGGGGGAAGTTGAGGAAGAAGTTCGTGAGAAACTTTCAGGGTACCTTCGTACCCCCAATGTCAACAGGAAGCCTTTTCCAGGTGAAGCAGGTCCCCGGAGAGACTTTAAGACAGTATTTCAAGCGCTTCGCTCATACGAAGTCACAAATTCGAGGGTTAACTACGTCTTCTGTAGTTGACGCAGCTCAAGAGGAAGTTATTCATGTGGGCCTCCTTGATAAACTCCACAGGAAAAAGATATCTTCTATTGCTCAGTTGATGTCTTATTTCGAAGAATATGCAAGGTCGGAAGAGGGGTGGCTTCGGAGAACTGCTGCAACCCCGTCGATACTGCAAGAAGTGAAATTGGAAGTGAAAACTTCAGCATAGCCGCAAGGGCCTAGCTTCGAAGCTCAGCACGACAGGCGTCGGGGGCATGCTTGGTCTGACAAAGACATCACCGGAGTCAGTCGGGATATTATTGAACACAGTTTACTTGTGAATCCAAAGGCTCGGCCTGTTCAACAAGGACTCCGGAAGTTGTCCACAGAGAGAGCTATCCTTGCCAAAGACGAAGCGGAAAAGCTGCTGAAGGCTGGGATTATCAGAGAAGTGGCTCATACGGAGTGGTTAGCCAACCTATGTCAGTAGTGATGACGAGTGGTTGCGCCTAACCATAATTGTTCACTCAGGGCGTCCTGGTTCTTTTAAGTTAGCTAATTTGGAAGGTGAAGAGTTAGCACATACATGGCATGCGGAGCAACTAAAGCGATATTTCGCATAGGGGCTCCTTGTAATCATTTGTAAACACCTTTTGAATCAATAAAGATTATGGTTCAGATAATGCCTACCCCCCATAAACTTCCCACTTCTAGTGGACGCACTGGAATAGCGAAGTTGACTGGGAGGGAAGTGTCATTAATTTGAATCATATTTTCGGACTTCGGACCACTGGTCCGAAGCTTCCGACGAGGTGGGAAAGTCACTAAGAAAACGGATTCCAAGCCACCGGCTTGAAAGCATCCGTAAAAAAAGTCCAAGGAGACCAAATAATGCAGATTCCAAGTTTTGGCTTGAAAGCATCCGTAAAAAGAGTCCAAGGAGACCACTGCGAATTCCAAACCACTGGTTTGATAGAATTCGCAAAAAGAGCCGAAGGAGGCCAAAACAAAACAGAGTTTGAGCTCATGAGCTTCGAATATCTGTGAAAAAAGGTCCAAAGTGACTAATCGTTTCGGACACTAAAGTGTCCCGAAAGTTGTCCAAAGTGATTTCTTTCAAAACACAAGGTACTAAGTTACCAATCTTCAGACTCCAAGTAGTCGAAGACATTTTATAAGATTTTAATCAATCTTTAAATTGCTGAGGGGCTCTGAGCCCCCAAAACTGTACTCCTAAGTTTTTCTTTGCGCCTAACCATCCTTGATAAACTTCACCGGAAAAAGCTCAGTTGATGTCTTATTTCGAAGAGTATGCAAGGTCAGAAGAGGGATGGCCTCGGAGAACTGCTGCAACCCCGTCGATACTGCAAGAAGTGAAATTGGAAGTGAAAACTTCAGCACAGCCGCAAGGGCCTAGCTTCGAAGCTCAGCACGATAGGCGTCGGGGGCAAAAGCATCCTCGTTCAGAAGTTTTGAACATTGCACCCCCGTAGAAGTTTGCCCCAAGGGCTCCGCAGCCTTCAGGAAACAAGACCAGCGGCTGGAGGCCGCCTGGGAAACCGGCCGGCAAAGGCCATACCTTTTTCTGTTGTATCCATGGTGAAAACCGGAGTCACGCAACTGATGCGTGCAAGGCTATACTTGCTCTGAGAGGAGAGTATTTGGAAAGAACTTCAGGTCGAGGCACTACTGACCGAGTTCCAGCTGAAGTGCGTCCAGAGCCTGTCCAGGCTGAAGCGCGGATAGAGAACTTCGATTCGGCAAGACGCCCTCTGATGGTCAATATTATGCCACCTCCGAAGCAAGAAGAGGGGCAAGATCGAGGAAAAAGAGTAGTCCTCCCCATCTCCGGAGGAGGCACCCTCGGAAGTATGTCCAACAGGCAGAGAAGAGAATATGTCAGAGAAGTGGGCCATATTGGAACCTCTTCGTCTGCAGCTGCTATGCCCGAATGGTCCCATGTGCCAATATCTTTTTCCGCAGATGATGCAACTAGTGTTAAATTTCCACATGCAGACCCACTTGTCATCACTGCTGACATAGCAGGAACTGAGGTTCGGAGAGTGCTAATTGACGGAGGGAGTTCGATGGATATTATTTTTGTCCATGTTTTTGATCAACTCTGCATCTCCAGAAAGCATCTTCTCCCAGCAGCCCGTCTGTTGCAAGGATTTGCAGGACCCCCTCTTGATGCCCTCGGCCAAATTGGCCTCGAAGTTACTTTCAGAGAGGGGCCACTGGCCAGGACAGAAGAATTGATTTTTGATGTTGTGGATGCTCCATATGCATACAATGTCATCTTCGGAAGGGGCATATTAAATATATTCGGAGCTGTGGCGCACCATAATTACTTATGTATGAAGATGCCCACACAGGAGGGAGTGCTCACTGTTTTCGGAGATCAGGCCATTGCGCGAAGAGCAGAGTATGGTCATGGCCCTCCTCTTGACTCGAGACAGGTCAACAGTGTGCAAGATAATTCGGAGAATTTTTCTGCTCCTAGCGAATCTTCGAAAAAATACTTCCCAAGACCAAGTCCCGAAGGAGAGATTGCAACGAAGGTTATTGTCAAAGATGGCAATGAATATTCATTTAAATTTGGTAAAGACTTGCTTCTAGAAGTTGCTGCCTCCTTAGAGAAAGTAGTTGAGGAAAATTTAGATGTCTTTGCTTGGTCTGATAAAGACATCACCGGAGTCAGTCGGGACATTATTGAACACAGTCTACTTGTGAACCCGAAGGCTCGGCCTGTTCGGCAAGGACTCCGGAAGTTGTCTACGGAGAGAGCTATCCTTGCTAAAGACGAAGTTGAAAAGTTACTGAAGGCTGGGATTATCCAGGAAGTGGCGCATGTGTATTGATTTTACATCCTTGAATAAAGCATGCCCCCGCGACCCCTACCCCATGCCCCGAATTGATCAATTGGTCGACTCCACTGCTGGTTCGGAGTTACTAAGCTTCCTCGACGCGTATTCTGGCTATCATCAAATCTGGTTAAAGCGCGAAGATGAAATCAAGACAAGCTTCGTAACTCCTTCAGGAGTCTTTTGTTATGTAAGAATGCCCTTTGGCTTAAGAAATGTCGGGGCTACCTTTTCGAGGTTAATTGCTAAGGCTCTAGGTCATCAATTAGGTCGTAATGTAGAGGCCTATATGGATAATATTGTAATAAAGAGTGCTTTAAAGCACCAACATAGCCTAGACTTAGCAGAAACATTCAATAGCCTTCGGGCATGTGGGATCCGTCTCAACCCCGAAAAATGTATCTTCGGGGCGCAGGCTGAAAAATTGTTAGGGTACCTAGTTTCAAGCAGAGGGATCGAAGCTAGCCCCACTCAAATAACTGTGTTGTAGAAGATGGCTCCCCTAGAAAATTTAAAGCAAGTGCAAAAGCTGACCGGTCGTCTTGCAGCACTTAGCAGATTTCTGGCAAGGTCTACGGAGAGAAGTTTGCTTATTTTCAAAGCATTGAAAGGGTCCGAAGATTTTGCATGGACACCGGAGTGTCAGAAGATCTTCGAAGATATTAAGAATTATCTCAGTAACCTTGCTACACTCACGGTGCCTGTTGCGGACGAAACCCTACTCCTCTACCTTGCAGCTACGGGCTCTACTGTTAGTGCAGTCCTTGTTAGAGAGGTTGATTTCAACGGGAAGTTGGTACATAATCCAGTTTATTTTGTGTCCGAAGCATTGTCCGGAGCAAAAACAAGATATTCCGAGCTTGAGAAATTCTCTTATGCTCTGGTAATGGCTTCGAGAAAGCTAAGGCATTATTTCTTGGCACATAATGTCATTGTACCAACTTCGTATCCTTTGGGAGATATGCTCCGAAGTAAGGATTCCACTGGAAGAATTGGGAAGTGGGCTGTTGAGTTAGCACCCTTCGGCATATCTTTTCTGGCAAGAACATCAATTAAGTCGCAAGTCTTGGCGGACTTCGTGGCAGAATGGACTCCCCCTGCAGCATGGGCTCCGGAGAAGCCAAATGAAGGGATTTGGATTATTTACTCTGATGGAGCTTTCCAAGCATCTGGAGTAGGTGTCGGAGCCATGATAATTTCGCCTTCAGGGCAAAAGGCAATGTACTCCGCAAGACTCAACTTTAAGTCTACCAATAATATAGCGGAGTATGAGGGAATTTTATTGGGACTCCGAAAGGCACGTGCTCTAGGGGCTACGAGAGTTGTTATTAAACAGATTCTCAGATTGTAGCAGGGCACGTAGACAAGAGTTTCCAAGTCCAACATCCGCAGCTTGCAAAGTACTTAGAAGAAATCCGAAAGATCGAAGCAGCATTTAAAGGGATTTCCATTCGGAGTATACCTAGAGCAGAAAATATACAAGCTGACATCTTAGCAAAAGCTGCAGCCGGAGCTATGTACATACCCGAAGAAGCTTTTTATGAAGAACTCAGTATACCTTCGGTGCCACAAATTCGTGCTGCGGAAGTCCTTTGCATTCCAAGTACAGATTGGCGAAGTTCAATCATGGAAGTATTGCAAGGCGAAGAAAATATGTCCGAAGGGCCACAACTTTCGAGGTTAAAGCTTAGAACTCGGAATTATCAAATAATCAACGGTATTTTATACAAGGCCGGAGTATGTTCCCCTCTGCTCCGATGTATATCTCAAGCTGAAGGTCAAGAAATTCTTCGAGAAATCCATGAAGGACTTTGTGGTAGCCATCTGGCCCCTCGAGCTTTGGCAGGAAAAACACTTCGTCAGGGGCTTTATTGGCCTACAATAGTAGCTTATGCAGAGAGCTTGGTCCGCACTTGCTAAGGATGTCAGTGGATGGGACGAAGAAGTCATCGCCCACCAACAGCTCTTCAAGTCATTGCCCCAGTATGGCCCATGGCCAGATGGGGCATGGATCTTATTGGTCCTTTCCCAGCAGCAAAAGGAAATTTGAAGTTCGCAGTGGTAGCAATCGAATACTTTTCAAAGTGGGTCGAAGCAGAGCCCCTAACAGCTATCACTTCGAATAATGTTCAAAAAATTTTCTGGAAGAATATCATATGTCGATTCGGAGTGCCTTGGCAGCTGACAGTGGATAATAGAACACAGTTTGATGCAGAACCTTTCAGGAAATTCTGTGAAGACCTAGGCATTCAACTATGTTTTGCTGCAGTAAGGCATCCTCAATCTAATGGAGCTGTTGAAAGAGCCAATGGTAATATCTTGTCAGGGCTGAATCGAAGAATAGTGGGATTGGCAAAAGGATTGTGGACCGAAGAGCTCCCAAAGATCCTATGGTCCATCCGAACAACTAAGACAAGGTCTACCGGCTTCACTCCTTTCAGACTGTTATTGGGAGATGAAGCTATGACACCAACATAGCTTAAAGGAGGATCACTTCGCAGCACCGAACCAGAAATAGAAGGAGAAAGACAAGCTTCGCTGGATTTAACAGAGGAGACAAGACTTCGAGCTGTGGAAAATTTGTCAAAGTATCAGCAGCAGACGAAGACTTGGTTCGACCCGAAGGTCAAGATTAATGAACTTAGGCCGGATCATCTCGTTTTGCGAAGTATCATAGCGCCGGGAAAATTAGGAAATAAATGGGAAGGTCCATACTTAATTGTTCGCTCAGGGCGTCCTGGTTCGTTTAAGTTAGCTAATTTGGAAGGTGAAGAGTTAGTGCATACATGGCATGCGGAGCACCTAAAGCGATACTTCGCATAGGGGCTCCTTGTAATCATTTGTAAGCACTTTCTGAATTAATAAAGCATATGGTTCAGATAATGCCTACCCCTCATAAACTTCCCACTTCTGAGTGGACGCACTGGAATAGCGGAGTTGACCGAGAGGGAAGTGTCATTAATTTGAATCATATTTTCGGACTTCGGATCACTAGTCTGAAGTTTCTGACGTGGTGGGCTGACATAATCCGGAGTCCAAGCCACCGGCTTGTAGGCATCCGTAAAAGAGCCCGAGACCACAGAATGCAGAGTCCAAGCCACCGGCTGGTAGACATCCGTAAAAAGAGTCCAAGGAGACCAAATGATGCGAAGTCCAAGCCACCGGCTTGTAGGCATTCGTAAAAAGAGTCCAAAGAGACCACTGCGAACTCCAAACCACTGGTTTGACAGAATTCGCAAAAAGAGCCGAAGAAGGCCAAAACAAAACAGAGTTTGAGCTATGAGCTTCGAATGTCTGTTAAAAAAGTCCAAAGCGACAAATCATTTAGGACACTAAAGTGTCCGGAAAGTTGTCCAAAGTGATTTCTTTCAAAACATAAGGTACTAAGTTACCAATCTTCAGACTCCAAATAGTCGAAGACATTTTATAAGATTTTAATCAATCTTTAAATTGCTGAGGGGCTCCAAACCCCCAAAATTGTACTCCTAAGTTTTTCTTTGCGCCTAAACATCTTTGAATATAGTTCGAATTTGCTTATGCCCAAAGAGGGGCTGGTAAATATGGAGACAATTTTAAATCGATATTTATTATTCGACCAAATATGATTACATCATGAAAAATCGGTATCTATACCAAGAAGGAATCGAAGACCCCTTCGATCTCTATAGCTAAGGTTGGAATGACTAGTTCCAGAGCCGGGAGTTCTAACAACTTTGCGTTTAACTCTCCTACCTCCCTTCGAAGCTCTAAAGTCTTTCTGTTCTTGTTGAAGCTCGGCCCAAGTTCGAAGTCGTTCGGGGCTCCTTTCCCAGCTTCCAAGTTCTTCAGGCTTTTTACCTTGAGCTTCATCTTCGTCTTCGGACCATACAATGTCTTCGGAAGATGAAGTTTCCAAGTTAACTTATTTTTCTTCCTCTTTAATACAAGACAGTATGTCTTTGCTTACTTCGGGCGTAATCGCACCGGAGCTATTCTGAGGAACTAAAAATCGAGGGCGCTTGTGAAGTTTTAAAATATCGAAGGTAGCCCATAGTAAGCGGAGTTTGTCGTTAGCATCTAACACTTCGACATCTTCCATGTCAAGCAAAGCCTAAAAACATGATAAGCAAATTCTCATTCATAAATGTACAAAAGCATAATGCTTTACATAGTTGAATATCCTAAGATATTTCTAAACCTGCGGGTTTGGTGGGGGCTGACTGCTCAAAGCTTGGGACCGAGCTTGCTTCTGGCGTTGCCCTTCATCAATCCAAGCCTTGATCGCAGAGCGACCTTCGGCTCTCCATGAAGTTTGAAAGGCTTGCCAAGCAGCGGCCACACCTTCAGAAGGAGTAAGAAGCTGATTGTCGTCGAAGGTAATGGGAGCCGCCCCTGTATTCGGAGTAATCGATTGGCCTAGATCTTCGTAGTAACGAAGTATGCCGATAGCAGCCACTTGTCCGGAGATTTCTCCGTACCGAATGCTTGCTGTCTTCATTTGCTTCGCTGCTCCTTGGATCCTCTTCAGCCGTCGCAGCAGGGGGATGTTGTCATCTGAAGGAAGCGTCCCAGTAGTACCAAAGTACTCTAGAACGCCTAGCAGTTGGTTCATGACCTCCGCAGCTACCTTCTCCGACTTCAGCTTGTCTTCAACTAAGGCATCCTTCACCGAAGTTATTTCTCTTACCACTCCAGAGAGCCTAGCTGCCTCCCTAGCTAAAGAATTTTTCTGGTTGAGTAGCTGGCTAGCTTCTTCGGCAGCTTTGGCTTTTTCTTCTTGGAGCCTGACAAGTTCAGCTCCCGCCGCAGCGTATTCTGCCCGCATATTTTCAATTTTCGCTCGAAGCACAATTTGTTCTGCTTCGAGCTCTTTGTTCGCAGCCTCCAAGCTTTGTCTGGCCCTGCGCTCCGTTGAAATCATGTTGTCCAAATGGGCCACCCGACCTTCAGAGACAGTAAGATTTCATTGAAGAGTTGTATTTTCCTCTCGAAGCTTGGGCCAAGACTGTTTTCTACGAAGAGAAAAAACCAAGGTGAGAAATTATTTGTATATAAGTTTAATTTTGTTTTGCAGATACTTCGTACCTGGTATGCTGCACGCTCCATGGCAGCGTTAAGATTCGAACTCTCCGCCTCGCTCAAGATGGCCACCAAGTCCGTCTCTCCGACTTCGCGACTAGCTCGATCCAAAGGCTCGAGCAAAGTCCGAAGCCCAGTTCTTCGCTCCAAGAAAGGAGCTAGAAGAGGGAGCATGCTCAAGGCTTGCTGGTCATCTTCGTTTGGCGAAGGCCCAGAGTGTTGAGCCGTATTTTTTGGAGCTCCGGCAGACTGGCCCCCCTCCGTAGATTGGCTTTCGTCTGTTAACTTAGACGGAGTTGATCCTGAGCTCGGAGCAGGGAGGTGGTCCATCTTGCCTTTGCCTTTTCCGGGTCCCATTTGAGTGGCTCCTGAAATTGGCTCCGAAGTTGTCGAAGGTCCAGGAATTATATCTTCGGGATGGACCTCTTCCACGGGAATAGATCCTGTTAAAACAAAGGTATTATACATTGTATAATTTCGCGGGAAAAAAGAACAAAAGAATTATGCGAAGGTTACCTTCGACGTTTTGGCGACGGGTGAGCATTGGGCTGCTTGGCGGGTCGAAGGCTACTCCAAAGTCTTCGTCGGAGTCAACAGTCAAATCTTCGACTATTGGAGCATCTTCGGGAGCAGCCGTTGTTACTTCACCCAGAATCGAAGCTGCAGCAACTTCGACTCCGCTTTCGTCCACAGGGGCTCCATCTTGCGCATCATCAGTATGTGCATCTCTTTGGGCTGCATCCTCGTCAATCAGGCCAACAAGCATCATGCCTTCATCCTCCAAGGAATCGGAGATTGAAGCTCTTGGGCTTGAAGACGTAGGAGCTCTTGGCTTTCGAGCTACTTTCTTTAGCGGAGTCTTGGCAGAGCTTGAGGCTCTGACTTCAGCTTTTCTCTTTTTGGGTCCTTTCTCCGAAGGCACCCAATCCAGAAGAGGGGGCGGAACAACTTCGAGTAGTCCCCATACTCGGTTGGACCGTTCCCAAGTACCAACCAATTTGATTCTCCATTCCTTCTCGGTCGGAGTTGGGACGCCCAGAATCTTCTCCGAAGCTCGTACAATCTGCTCTGAAGTTATAGGGGCTGAAGAGGCTGAAAAATGAGTTAAGTTGGTTATTTCTTCGAATAAATATACATGATATATGTTGTTTTTGAAGTTACCTACAGGGCTCGAAGTCGAAGAAATTTTGCGAAGACCGCCTTCCAAATCTTCCTCAAAGGTGATCGGCCAGTTGGCCATCAGAGGAGGGATTTGAATCCCGAGGAATTCTTCGGCTAAGTCCCGCATACTCAGGCGGCGGCTGATTTTTTGGAGCAGACTGAGGCGAGCTTCGAGCTGGCCCGGATCCGGGTGCACAAGAGCTTCCTTTCAGAAGTTGATATCTTGCAAGGGTCCAGGTAGGCGACTGCTCGCCCCATCTTCGGCATAAAACCATTTCAGGATCCAGTCTGTATACCATCTGGCATTGATAGCCTTGGCGGGAAACCGGAGAGCATACTCGTCCCGAAGCCTAAAGTTGATGCTTCCGAAGGCCACTACCATCTTCTCACCTCCGGGGCCTACGAAGGTCTTCGGTTGGCACGAAGCTCTGTGCAGTGCTGCGAAGATCTCCGCCCTTCCTTCACAACCCTCGGCTCGCAACGCCCATTCGAAGATGGCAAGACGTGCTACGACATTCGGAGAGAGCTAGGGGAGAGTGACGTGGAACAAATCCAATACCTCGGCCAAGAAGTCGACTGACGGAAGCCCTAAGCCAGCTTCGAAGAAGGCTTCGAAAATAACCACTTCTCCAGGTTTTGGCGACGGAATGATTTCCTTCCCAGGTTTGCGAATCATGACCCCGGAACTGATTTTGCCTTCTATTGTGGCCGCGAGAGATTTCCTTTTGCAGGTTGAAAGCCCTAGTTGATAAGACTGGTCTGTGTACTTTGTTGATGCCGGGAAGAGGTCCTGAGGGCCAACATTTTGGGGATTTCCCCCCGCCGCCGCCATTACTGCCACTGCAAGTGTCGGAGTTGTCGTCGCCGATGATGCAGCCGCTGCTGCTGCTGCAGCCTGCTGCCGAGCCAAGGCTGAAGTCGCTCCAGGACCCTTGAAACTAGTTTTCGCCATGGGATCTCACGGATTGCTTCAGAAGGAAAGCAGAGGCTAGGGCTTGATTGATGGCTTGTTTGCACGAAAGAGGTGGAAAGGTACTCGAGAAGGGTCTGGGCCCTCTATTTATAGCCCAGACCACGATTTTTTACCGTTTGCATCTGCTGTTTCGCATTCTTAACCGTTACTTTGTTGCGGAATTAACGCATCGCGTGACTTCCGTTAGAAGAAAGAAGCTAACGGCTATTTCTTCCAAGTCTAAGAAGGCTTTTGGGCTTCTTGAGTTAGTTCTAAGATGGTTCGAATGTAATTTTCTTATAAACTGATTCGAAGTTTTGCATCTCCACGTATTTCGGAGGTGGTTTAAATCTGCTAACCCCTACACATGATTATTTTTCTTGCGTATACTGCTCTCCTAACATTACAGATTTAGCGGAGAAGCGTATTCGAGGGGCTACTGTTGGGGGAAAATATTCCATCTTCAGGGTTATTGCAGTAACAGGACAAAGACTGGTGGTTAAGCCGAAGATTTCCTGCATATAACTCTGGGGATGCATTGAATCAAGTTCGAAGTATGATGACGGACTCTAGTTCGGAGTATATCTTCGAACTTAGACTCTTCCGAGAGCTTCTTTGCCAGCTAAGATGGAAGACTTATCTTCTTTCTCATTAGATTAGTCTTTTACCATTTTAGCCCTATTAAGGGTACCGAATAGTTTCCACTATGTCGGTTGTAATAGAGGGGTAAAAGGGTCTTTTCCTTAATGTTTGGGCCTATAAATACCCCCCGTTTTACCCTGTAAGGAGGACCGAATACAAGTTATTCAATATACACTTTCAAACTATTTTAAGCTATTATCCTTTCGGAGGCTTGGAATAGTTTACTTCGCAAACACTTCGTTTGTTAGTTTCTAATCTCCAGAAACCTGTTAGCATAATCTTTTACGCCAACATGATAGTTCCAGTGGGGATTGAAACGCGAGTAGCCCCGACAGTCTTCATTGTTCTCCCTTTCTTCCAACCTACTTTGGTATTTCCTGATGAGGCCTACTGAGGTGATGTTACTATCGATTCGTCTTCCTCCCCTTACACGCCGGTCGTCACCATAATGCGTGTGCACCATGTTGACCAAAAATGGGTGACCGTCGATGTTCATGGGCTTCTTTCCATCATCAAACTTGATTCAGCCTTGCTCCATGGCCGATTGGATCTGTTGCCTGAACACCTTGCACTCATTAGTATTGTGCGATGGGGAGTCATGCTACTTTCAGTATTTTCTCTTCTTCAGCTCTTTGGTAGTTGATATTACGTGGCCAGGTGACAGGTGGATTTGCTTCTCTTTAAGTAGTAGGTCGAATATTTTGTCGGCCTTATTGATATCGAAGTTGTATCTCTCTTCTTTTTTCAGCTGACTTCACCGATGGGCAAGCAACCTGCTTCTTATTCTTGGACCACTCGGCCATGCCGACCCCTGCATCCAAGTCACTACTCTCGTCATAGTCCGAGTGGTATATTTGGGTGTATGCCACCTTCTTCTGGTACCTGTCCCTCTTGGATTCTTGGAATAGACTCTGATGTGCCGATACCCTTTGTAACAGTTGCGATAGGCTCTCGAACTCGTGTGATGAAAACCTCTCCTTAATCGGGTTTAGGAGTCCTTGAAAAGCTAGTTCCGCCAACTAACTATCGTCGAGGCTCTAGTTGTAGCATTTGCTTCGTACGTCCTAGAACCTCTGGACATAATCTTGTACTGACTCGTCCATCCATTGCTTGACAGACGTCAAGTCGGTAAGTTTCATCTCTTGGATGCCAGCGAAGAATTACTTGTGAAATTTCTTCCCTAGGTCAGCCCATCCTCGGATGGAGTCCGCCAGCAGTGATAAGAACCACACGAAGGCCAATCCCAATAGAGAGAGTGGGAAGAATTGGACCCTTAGCGCCTCATCAGCCGATGCCTCTCCACACTGGGCGAGGAAGCGGCTAATATGGTTGATCATGGAGATCGAGTCCTTCCCCAAAAATTTGGTGAAATCGGGCACCTTGTATCGACCAGGAAGCGGCACTCGATTAAACCATTCTTGATATGGTCACCAATATAGCTACGTCTGTGTTGACTCCAAGATTTGGTAAAGCCCAAAAGCCCACTATGAGTTATCGCATGGTCAATAAAAGGTCAAAGAGGATCCGGTCAAGGAAATTCAAAGGAGTCCGTCCGCAACAAAAGGTTACAGATTCATCCAGAATCGGCTGGATAAGTTACTTGAACAACAAGTCTCTAGACAATAAATATGTATCCCTTAGGTTAGATTAAACAAATCTCGTTCAACCAACCAATTGGCACATCGCCACCCTTGAGCCCTAAGGTTATCCGACGGGACTCGGGCACTCGAGTTGAACTGCATCATCCATACCAACTAGGTTAGTATCCTCACGGCTGCATCGGTTCATTTCGATCTCTTGAGAAGAACGGTGAAATAGTACGATCGATGGTTGTTCTCAGTGTATTTGGCTAGGTCTAAGGCTGCATCAGTTAGGTTTGATCTTTTAGATTGATGTGATCTGGTGCTAATAGTTTGAGGCTTTATCAGTTAGGTCTGATATCTATTTCTATTGTATCTTTTTCATGTCGTATATTGTTCATCTAAATAAAGTTTGCCCATTTCATTGATATATTGTTCAGATCATTGTGACTAGCTACTGTCTTGGTTAGGTCCGATCTAGTTATTATGATGATCTCCATGGTATAGATCTGTTATCTGGCATGCTTTATTTATTTCTATCAGAGTACAAGCTGATAGGTTATCTTTAATTCATCTCCGTATCTTATTTACTGTTGAAAGGTGAACATCGGCCTATATACATGATCTATCTTTTCCATCGGCCGATGGCGTGCTCGCTCTATTGGGCCAACTTGGGCTATCGGCCTTATGGCTGACCGACACGGTGATTCATGGTTTTATCGTCTTTGCCACGGTGATCGGCTTGCTAGATGATCGGCTATGCTATTAATGTTTATCTTTTCTGATCACTTATCAGTTGCAGGGTCAAAATGATTGGCACGCCTTGAACCCCATTCTAAGAACGTAGGACATGCACTGGAGTTAAGCAGATCTCCCAAGCCACACGTGTGTCAACGTGTGACCAAAAAGCACGCCAACATGCTTTTTTGCACGCCCAGTGGGACCATCTACAACAACTCAGCCATGGCGGCCGAGCTCGATGAGGGAAATGTCATCTTGATCACCATGTATGCTCTGTCCAAGACCAAAGGTCAGAGGTGCAGCAACACGTGGAGGAGTTCTAGAAGTCATGTCTGCAAGTCTATGGCATGATTCGGTTGGGTCCCATTCAGAGGGCCCCATTTCTAATGCCGGTGCTGACCACAGATGGTGGTCAGCCAATAGAGAACTCTCAGGCTAGTCTCCAAGAAGTCATCGATCAGGCGATCCACCAATCGCTAGTCAGCCAATCAGGGACATTGGCCAAAACTATTCAAGGGCTGATCATGGAGGCCATCGGGGGCATAGTGGTTCGCGAGGCACGGCAAGGTGTAGCGTACCTCCCCAATGACCAATTAAGACTACTGTAGCACACTCGTCCGGCATCACTGCAGCAAGGGCCGATGAAGCTAGACCAACCGAACTCTTCGCTCGGCTATGAAGGTGACAATGCGACCCAGTCATCGGCCCCCTCACATAGTCCGCCCCAAGGCACATCAGGCGGGCCGATAAGAATGCGTAGATGTTGTTCCCAGCATCTGACCCAAGGATTGCATGGCAAGGAGTGACGCAAGTGACATACGACATCACAAGAGACCCCCCCGACAGACCTCATGACGTCAAGGGGGGCACCCGATATCATCCCTCTTGGATATCATCGAGCAGCGTACTACGAAGCAATGCCCTATAGTGATGTAGGGCAATACAGATACAACACTACTCGGTGGGAGCAGTATCAATAGGCGCCAATGCCTACCCAATGTCCATCATCGGGCCAGCAGGAAGATGATTGGGTGAATTGGATCGTAGAGCTCATCAAGTATTAATTCGGGTTGAAGCCTAAGGAGCAGACATACATGTATCGGCGGCCATATCTAGAATGGTTTGATCGAGTGCCACTGCTAAGCCGATACAAGGTGTCAGATTTCACCAAGTTCTCAGGACAAGATTCAATTTCCACAATCGAGCACATTAGCCGGTTTCTCGCCTAGTGTGGGGAGGCATCGGCTGACGAAGCGCTGAAGGTCTGGTTTTTCCCATTATCCCTATCAAGATCGGCCTTCGCGTGGTTTTCGTCGCTGTCGGTGGATTCCATTAGAGGATGGGCAGACCTAGAAAATAAATTTCACAAGTACTTCTTCGTCGACATCTAGGAGATGAAGCTAACTTACTTGACGTCCATGAAACAAACGATGAATGAGTCGGTCCTAGATTATATACAGAGGTTATAGGATGTGCGAAGCAGATGTTACAGCGTGAGCCTCAGCGACAGTTAGTTAGTAGAGCTGGCGTTTAAGGGACATTTGGGCCCTATCAAGGAGAAATTTTCATCACATGAGTTTGAAAGCCTCTCGCAACTGCTGCAAAGGGTATCAGCCCATGAGAGCCGATTCTAAGAAGCCATACAGGTCAAGTACTAGAAGAAGATTGCGTACGCCCAAGTGTACAACTTGGACTCCAATGAGGACAGTGGCTCTGACGTAGAAGTCGGGATGGCCGAGTGGTCTAAAAATAAGAAGTAAGTTGCATGCCCATGGATAAAACCGGCCGAGAAGAAAGAGAAGTATGACTTCGATATAAACAAGGCCGATAAAATATTTGACCTATTACTTAGGGAGAAGAAAATTTACTTGTCGCTTGGCCACATATTACCACCTACCGAAGAACTGAAGAAGAAGAAATATTGCAAGTGGCATAACTCCTCATCACACCACACTAATGAATGCAAGGTCTTCAGGCAGCAGATCCAATCGACCATAGAGCAAGGCCGAATCAAATTTGATAACGGGAAGAAGTCGATGAACATCGAGGACCATCCGTGCCCAGTCAACGTGGTGCACGCACACTATGGCGGCGATCAGCATACATGCAAATAATAAACCGATCGACTGCATAGGGTAAAGATCGAGCGACGTCCAAAGGAGGAGGCCGATTGGGGAAGCAATGAAAAAGTGAAGGGCGTACGCAGGCCAAAAATCACATCTGCCAATGAGCCACGACGATGTGACCATCGGATTGGAGAAAAGGCCGAGGCCAATCTTCGCGGGTAACCAGATTCCCAACGGAGCAAGGATAAGTTAAAAACTACAACATTGGGAGGTTTGGGAAGGCCGAACGGTTAGCTAAAAGGGACATCTTCTAATCGTTCGGATGAAATACATAGCTGATGCTCCATGGTGTCGCCTTGAGATGGCCGATTCAGAGGCATCGCCCCTAGCCCAACAATGCAAGTAAGAAGAGTCATAAATAAATCAAAGGCAACCACACTAGGATAAATATAATGTTTGAGGTACAAAATCAAAGATCCAATAGAGAAAGATTCAAGCTAGAACATGACGGATGCCCTCAATCACCCCCACCCGGATGGCGTCGACATTCCGGAGGACGACACGATCATCCGCGTCCAAACCAGGAATGTCCCGAAGGTCCCGACGCCGACACCGTGCGAAACGAACCGCCTCGGTGAGCTGGCGCTTCTGGGATTCAATCCAATCCGGGAGAGAATCCAAGGCACCTTCCTGGGTGGCGATTTCTACTCGTATCTTGTCCAATCGAGCAGTCAGGATGGTTTCTTCTGACCGAAGCGAGTCTAGCTTTCGCAGAATGGCCAATGACTCACCCTAAAGGTGGTCTAGGAGGGAGCCCTCAGCCAGCGCCGCTTCATTGAGGGTCTTGATCTTTGCCCGTTGAGACGCACGGTTGGCGTGGTTGGCCATCTAATGCAGCACCCGCTGCACAACCGACCGGTGAAATTCCAAGTGGGCAGACGATGTAAGGACATCCACCAGCCCTAAAGGAAGGAAGCTCAAAATGTCATTGAGACGTCCACGTATCGGCCCTCAGTCGTTGACATAGACTTCCATGGGGTCCTCTAGACGACGTAGTATGTCCCGCATAACCTCTCTGACATCCAGGGGGAGCTGGATAGTGGTCGGTGCAAGGGCATCCTCGATTTTATCATTGGCCTCAAGATAGGAGTCGAGGTCGAAGGGAAACTACAGGGAAAGAGACTGAAGAAGGGGTTAGGCACACTCAGGGCATGCAACGACCGTGAAAAAAATAAGACACTCACATCACCAGATTCGGTAGAGGTGGCCGATCTTGGAGTACCATCGGCGTGAAGGGCCTCGTCATCATTATCTATGGCCGCTAGAGGGGAGCGAGAGTCGCCTTCTTCAGTGCTGCCTTGGGGGCAGTTGAGTCCGTAGCGCCCGACAACGACTGCATTCGAGGCTGGTGTGAGTGGTACGAAGAAAAGAAGACAAAGAAAATACCCACGGAAAGATGTTAACTAGGGAGATCTCGACATCAGCTCCGATGGCCGCTGACCCTCCTCCCGTTGCATCAGTCCTAGCCAGTGCGGATTCAACATCAGCATTGACTGATGCAATAGGGTCAGCAATTACGCCCCCAGAGTGTCGGCTCCGATGGCAGGATCTGTGGCGGTATCCTCGACAGTGGGAGTTGGTTGAGTGCCAGACGAGTCGTTTGACGTATGATCTGACGTCACGTGGATGAGAGTTGTGACGGGAAGAAGCTAAAAGAAAGAATGAAAAGGCAATGAGTGTCAAAAGAAGCAAAACGAGTACCACGTAGTGAAGGTATACATACTGGTGTCAATGGGGGAACACCGGCGGCAACAGAGTCTCCTGCAGCTGGGGATGCAGGCGGTGTCAACTGAGGAAATAAGGGTGTCACCAAATAAGGGATGAATAAATCACAAGAAGGATGTGAGGATTTACAAGGCTAAGAGGATTACTTGGGCAGTACGGGACCTGGTTGAGAGGCGCATCACTGTGGTCGGCGCTTTGCGTTTGCGCGATGCAGTCTTGATTCGCTTCTTGGCAAGCCACTCTGAAGGGGTAGGGGCCCCACTGCCCAGGTTGGTAGTGGCCGATGGCAATCCATAGCGGATCGACCTACCGCTTCGGCTCACTAATGGAGCATTGATATCATCCTCCTGCAAAAGAAAGAAAGTCAAAAGGGGCACAAGAGGAACCAAAACTAAGGTGAAGCAAGCTGCGGGAACAGGAGCTAACCTCGGGATCAATGTCAGTGAAAGATGGATCCAGCGAGAGGCAGAAGCATTTGGTATGGTAGTTGAAGACGTGCTGACTCGTCTTAGACCACCATTTCTTGAAGAAGATTGATGCCACCCTACACGCAGCCCACGAAGGGAATTCCCCGAGAGGGATGGCATCGGTCATGGAAAAAAGTCAATCGAATTCCACGTGGCTCATGACTTCACCACGAACTTGGATCCGACCGACGAAGAAAAGATCAATCAGCAGCTGGCCAAAGCCAAGTTGCTGAGCACAAACCATCAGATGGTAAAACTTGTAAGATGGCTTACGTGTGGAGGATGTAAAATTGGTCGGAAGAAGACAGGGGGAGATACAAGACAGGAAGATGGCCTCGCTCTCCGGTGTCGCTAGCACATCAGCTAGGGACAGCTGGTGAGGAAATTCATAATCGGGCAAGGACTCATAGGCATACCACACTACGAAGTCACTTAAAAAGCCACGGTAAAAGGCCTTGAACCAGAAGGCCAAGACATCGGCAGACATTTTGGCCCTAGGCTGACAGGCGTCTGCCTCGCCCAAGGATAAACACATGTGGGTGGTTGGAGGTTTAGATTCATAGTGTTCCGACGGAAAATGGAGGGTGTCAAAGGAAAGTCCAAGAGAAGATTTGGCCATGTACACGTTAAGCCATAGCTGGAGGAACCACCAGGGACAAAAAAGGTGACCTACCGCATCACCGGTTAACAGCCGAGCTGATACCTGATGAAGGAGGAAATAAAGAGAGCCAAGGAGGTATCGGCCAAGGGGTACCACAGCTTCAGCGGCTAGTTGTTTGGCCAGAAATTGAAGATGACAGGTGGGCTCGAGGGTGGACCCGCAGAAGAGAAACCTCTCGAGCTAGAGGTTAAGAAAGGCAATTTGCTCCCTGTCGCTGACAGAGCCGGTTTGTTTGTTATGAATGGCCACGTATTTGGCCCAACCATCGATAGACTTGGTATCAAGGCGATGGGAGGCTTTGGAGTGAAAAGGGAAGTGGTCGGCCACGGAAGTAATGTTGAGGTAGGTTAGGGCCACAATGTCAAGAAGGTTGGGGCTCATTGGCCCATGGCCAAAAAGAAATACGTTCAACGCATCGGACCAAAAGTAACAGGAGGACGCTAGCATCGGCTCGTTTTTGAAAGTTAAAAGGAAGAAGATAAAGTGGAGTCGATACCCTTGAAACATATATGAAGCATTGGAAGATGAAGGGTTTCGACTACTGGAAATAAATCGGAGAGGACATTTGAAAGGAAGTGCTGGCAGGGAGTGATTATGGCTGATAATTTTGAAGCATCAGTTATCCCAGAACGCTCCGAAACTAGGGGGCATGTGTTGACGCCAAGATTTGGTAAAGCCCAAAAGCCCACTACAAGTTGTCGCATGGTCAACAAAATGTCAAAGAGGATCTAGTCAAGGAAAGTCAGAGGAGTCCTGTTGATAGCAAAAAATTGCATTAATGGTTAAGATTGTCAAAATATCAATTTTGGCAATTTGGGCCAAAAATGCACATGTCCTGGGTTAGGCCGAAGCCCTACAGGGCCGAAGGACCACTGGGCTATGGGCTTTGGAAGCTTCCAGCCAGCCCACAACCTTCAGCCCGGAGGCCTTCGGAGGCCCACTTCGCCGAAGCTTTGGCCCGAGGAGCAGACTTCAGCGGGCCTAGACGAAGGCCCACTTCGGGCAGAGATAGAGTTAGATCCGATTCTAGTAAGTGTTTATCTCTACGCGTGATTCAGCCGAGTCATAATAGATTAGACTTAGAGATTAGAAGTCTAGCCCCTATAAGTATAGGGGCGAAGCCGGTTCAGAGGGCCCCCTAACAAAATCAACCACAAAGCCCTAGCTTTGAATCGTATTTACTTTATCTTTACTTTTTTGTACTCTTCGTTGGTTTGCCTAGAAGCCCTCCGATGGCCACTTTGGAACAGTGGTAATCCTTGTTACTTCGCTTGTGAAGTATCTGTTAATCTACGTAATAGATTGCTATCGCCTTGTTACTTTTCCTATGAAGTATCCGTTAATCTACGTAATAGATTGCTATCACCTTGTTACTTCGCTTGTGAAGTATCCGCTAATCTTTGTAACAGATTACTACCTTCGCCACTAGTGCAACACTTAGCAGAATTCAGTCCTCAGTCCGAATTGGTACTTCAAATCTTCTCTATTGCAGGTTACCTACATTCGGAGCCACTCCACCGAAGGTATTCTGAGCTAAGAGATTGGTTTCGTAAGTTGCTAGAACACCCTTCAGCGAGATCCCTGCTTCGACCGCATGCTAGCACGCTTCGTCACGACGGGCTTTGCCACGCTCTTACTCCGCTCCAGACGAAACAGCACTCGCGCGTTGCGTCTAAGTTATTATTCTATATCGTACTATATCGGAGACTTCACACCGAACCCCGCTATTTGGAGGTGATTGTCACGTCTAGATCCGTTCGGAGTTCATCTTCGGCCAGATCAGTCCGAACGCCGAAGGTACCCTTCGGCGGGACACTTCGCACCAGACGCTGAAGGTACCCTTCGGCGACCCCCTTCGCACCATACTTCGAATCAGTCAGGCTCCGCCCGGTTTGCTGATTTGTTCTGTTTAATATATTTCTTTTGGCTAATTGGATTATTTTGTGTGATCTGATTGCCTGGCGACTCCACCCCCCTTACCACGGCTAAGGATAGTCGGAACGCGACGTCGGTGTTGTGTTATGCTTAGGCTTGTCCCTAAGTATCCGCACACTTTTGGATCGTCGAACTGACCAAGTGCGGGGGCACATTTTCGTGTCAACACACTTTTTGGTGACTCCGCTGGGGAAAAGCTCCGCCAACATGACGGGTACGTCTACATCGGCCGTCGGTACATCTACAATGACTATTACGTCTACACCACTGATGGACACCATAGGAGGCACGGATATCGACAACCGCAACATCCTAACACCTACTCTTGAAGATAATCTCGTAGACGACCGAGCAGAGATCGAGGCAAAGTTGAAGGCTCTCCAAGACATGATGCTTGGGGGCTACGTCAAGACACGCGCGGGTTTTATCAAGCGCGACATCATCGCCCCCAACCTTGCTCGTATCCAGGTAACACCCGTATCGCCTCGTTTATCTTCTTTAGAGATCGAGCAAAAAATAGCTGCATCGGTAGATCAGGCCGTTAGCGCTTCGCTATCCAACCATTTAGATTCGGTAGTTAGCTCCCAAGTAGAGGCAACACTTACGAGGTTTGGCTTTACTGAGCCCGTACCATCAGCCCCTATTGCTAGTATACCCCCGGTGAATCATGTGTACAGCAGAACTGACGGTAGCACTGGCAAGACCGTTACATCTCCGACCTCAACACCCGTGGCTGAGACTAGTCATTATGCTTACGCCCAAGCTAGCACCGCGTACCATGCACCACCACCACCTGCATCGGTACCAGCCCTGCCCGTGCTGCCCGCACCACATGCACAGGCACCTGGGATCAAGCACGTCGTACAACTAGCGCGTAGGGAAGAGGCCCATGGCCGACACGCTGATATCCCGCTGCGTGTCGTGCCCCCGCACGAGAGACATGCGCAGGCAGCAGGCCAAGATGACCTAGAGGAGCAAATCCACACACTATTTAGGGAATGCGCCGGCTTCGTGCATAGGGGTCGGGCTAGGGTTTACTGGAAGCCATATCCCGATTATTTCGATACAATACCCTACCCCCACGGCTATAGAATCCCCGAATTCACTAAGTTCGACGGCGAGGGTAGCAAAACCACACTAGAGCATGTTAGTCAATTTTTAGCACAGTGTGGAGAAGTTAGCGGGTCAAACACTCTAAAAATTAGACTATTTTCTCTCTCGCTATCCGGCACCACTTTCACTTGGTTTTCGGCACTCCTGCCGAACTCCGTTCAGATGTGGGATGAATTGGAACAAAAATTCCATAACTACTTTTACAAAGGTGAGACGGAACTTAGGCTTTCACACTTGACATCGGTTAGGCAGAAATCTAACGAGAACATCTCTGAGTACATCAAGCGTTTTAGGGATACTAGAAACCAATGTTTCAACCTTAATATTTCAGAAAGAGATTTGGCCGAGCTAGCTTTTAATGGGTTATGTTCCGAGATTAAAGAGAGACTAGACAACCAGAACTTCTTAGAGGTTAGCCAAGTCTTGTAGTAGGCTCTGGTCCAGGAAGGACGAGCCAAAGATAAAAAATTTATTAAGACGTTTAACAAGCCTAGGGCTGAAATCCACATCATGGAACACTCTGATGAGGAGGAGTCAGAAGAGGAGGATTTGGCCAACATGTACACGGCCGAATGGGTTAGGAACGCTAAGAGTAAACCTATCATGTGCTCCGAGTTACGACCGTCTCCCACGAAGAATCGGCCTAGTGAGGTCAAGTACTCATTTGACATAACTAAGTGTGATAAAATATTTGATTTTCTCTTAAAGAACCAGCTTATCAGGTTGCCTAAAGGCCAAGTCATTCCATCTGCCGATGAGTTGAAGAAACATCCATACTGCAAGTGGCATGACTCGCATTCACATAATACTAACAACTGTAATGTTTTTCGATGGCAGGTTCAATCAGCCATAGAAGAAGGATGATTGAAAATAGATCACAATCCAAAGATGAAGCTGGACAAAGATCCCTTCCCTATCAACATCGTCGACCTCGGTGAGAAGAATGTGTCGTTTTGGCCAGAACAGGCCGAGTCGACTAAAGGGAAGGCGGTAGTTGTTGGAGAGCCATGCACACGCATACTCATACCTAAGAACCCCGAGGTGGGAGTGTGGAAGCAAAATGTTAGCATTCCTTCGGCTAAGGCTCGCAATAAGACGAAGGTAACATACAAGATGTTGTTGAACAAGCATCAAAGAAAAGCCAAGGAAGCAGGCCCCCATGCTAAAAAACTAAGTCAGCCGAAGGGCCCAAGGCATCCGGAGGGTGGCTTCGGACCACAGTGGCCAAGCCCTCCTCATGATGGCTTCAGGCCGCAATGGCCAAACCCTCCGCACGGTGACTTCGGGCCACAGTGGCCTAACGCTCCATACAGTGGCTTCGGACCTCAGTGGCCGAACCTCCCGTACAGTAACTTAGGACCCCAGTGGCCGAACCCCATGCAGAGCGAGTTCGGCACCCAATGGCCGAACCCCGCACCATTCTGGACGAACCCTTCGACAGGAGGCTTTGGCCCACACTGGCCGAATGTACCTCTGGCCTGGCAGGACCCCACACTGATATGGTCCGAGACACCATCGACTCTGCCGAACTGCCCTCTAGGTAATGAGTTCGGCCCATAGTGGGCGAAGCCACTAGAGCCGCCGATGCCTCCACCGTACGACTGGGCGGGGACTCCGTGGGCTCCGTATGTATCACAGCCAGAGTACCCTTCACAACTTAACACTATGCCTTGTTTTCCTTCAGAGTATTATGAATGGTAGGGACAAACAGACGCAGCAGAGGGGGGCATCGTCCACATGTTGTCCGTAGTACCTCTGAGTCGGCGTAGCGAAGTCGAAGGATACGGGCGTGAAGGGGTAAAGGGCAGGGAGTCCGAAGCTATCACAGTCAGAGTAGGGTCTCAGGAAGTCCCAATCCCGAAGGCCCCATTGACGAAGTCTAACGGAGGTAAGTCCCCTGTGTTGATAGCAAAAAATGGCATCAATGGTTCAGACTGTCAAAATATCAATTTTTGGTAATTTGGGCCAAAAATATACATGTATCGGGTCAGGCCGAAGCCCTACAGGGCCGAAGGACCTTTGGGCTATGGGCCACAAAAGCTTTCAGCCAACCCACGGCCTTCAGCCAGGAAGTCTTCGGAGGCCCACGCCATCGAAGCTTCGGCCTGAGGAGCAGGCTTCGACGGGCCTGGCCGAAGCCCACTTCGGTAGAGATAGAGTTGGATACAATTCCGGCTAAGGCTTTATCCCTATCCAGCTGAATTATAGCAGATTAGATCAGAGGCTTAGCCCCTATAAATAGAGAGGCGAGGCCAGTTCAGAAGCCCCCCAACACAATCAAAACACAAAGCCCTAGCTTTGATCGCATTTACTTTATCTTTACTTTTCTGTACCTATTCATGGGTTTGCCTAGAAGCCCTCCGACGGCCACTTCGGAACAGTGGTAATCCTTGTTACTTCGATTGTGAAGTATCCGTTAATCTACGTAATAGATTGCTATCACCTTGTTACTTTGCCTGTGAAGTATCCGCTAATTTGCGTAACAGATTGCTACCTTCGCTACCAGTGCAACACTTAGTAGAATTCGGTCCTCATGCCGAATTAGTAATTTGAATCTTATCTATTGCAGGTTACCTACGTTCGGAGATACTTCGTCGGAGGTGTCTGAAGTTGAGAGATCGATTTCGGAGGTTGCCAGAACACCCTTCAGCGAGACCGCACGCTTTGACTGCATGCTTCGCCAGTACACTTCGTCACGACAGGCTTCACCACGCTCATACTCCGCTCCAGATGAAGTCACGCTCGCGCATTGCGCTCGAGTCTTTATTGTCCTACTGTATTAGAGACTTCACGCTGCACCCCGCTGTTCGGAGGTGATTGTCGCGTCCAGATCCGTTCGGAGTTCATCTTCGACTAGATTGGTCTGAGCGTAGAAGGTACCCTTCGGCGAGACACTTCGCACCAGACGCCGAAGGTATACTTCGGTGACACCCTTTGCACCGCACTTCGAAGCAGGCAGGCTCCGGCCGGTTTGCTGATTTATCCTATCTAATATATTTCTTTAGGCTAATTGGATTATTTTGTGTGATCTGATTTCCTGGTGACTCCACCCCCCTTACCACGGCTAAGGGTAGTCGGAACACGACGTCGGTGCCATGTTACGCTTAGGTTTGTCCCTAAGTATCTGCACACTTTGTATCATTGAACTGACCCAAGTGCGGGGGCACGTTTTCGTGTCAACACCCTGCTTCGGCTGAAGCCCGAGCCAGAAACTGGTCCGATTGGCCGAATGAGGCCGGTCCGACTGTCGGGGTCCGCAGCGAAGGCTCCTCCGAATACAGAGTGCACGAGGCCAAGGTGGGCAGTACCACTTTGGCTAGAGTTGACAGGAACCAGGCAGTGGCACCTGGCACCAAGCCACAACCATCTTGGGCACCTCTAGGCAAGTCCAAATCATAGAAGAGACGTCTACAATGACTACGGGCATAGGAGATACGCGAGAAGAAGGCCGAGGACGAGCGAGATGCTATTTTTGAAGAAATTCGCCCACGGCCAATGACGAGACATGTATGGAGGATGAAGCCGGTTGTGGTAACCAACCCGGCTCCTAGTCCGAGCGACAACGATGATGACATGCTCGATGACGACTACTCGCTTGTCTCCGAGGGGCCCGCACCCCAGGCGATGGACATCAACGTCGTCACGCTGCTCGCCGAGTTTGCCCTTCCGCAGGATGAGGCTAAGGTCGCTTAGTTGAACCTCGGTCCACGTAACGCTATTTTTGAGAAGCCCAAGGACTCGGCTCGCCATCTGAAGCCTCTTTACATCAGAGGTCACATTCACGGAAAGCTGATTTCCTGGATGCTTGTTGACGGTGGCACCACTGTTAACCTAATGCCCTACTCGTTGTTGAAGAAAATTGGCAGGGATGAGGATGATCTGAAAAATACCAACTTGATGCTCAATGGTTTCAACGGCGAGAGTTCCAAGGCCAAGGGCGTGCTCTCCATGGAGTTAATAGTAGGCAACAAGACGTTGCCAATGGCATTCTTCATCGTCGATGTACAAGGTAACTACAGCGTGCTGCTTGGGCGTGACTGGATTCACACAAATTGCTGCATTCCTTCTACTCTGCACCAGTGCCTAATTCAGTGGGACATCGATGAAGTAGAAGTCATACCCACAGACACTTCAGCCCAAGTGGCATTGGCCGATGTGTCAGTTGACGCCATTCACAAAAAGGTAGAGTGTCTGTCAGGTAGAGATCTTTCAGATTACGATTTTGTCAGCGTGTCCGGAGGATGTTTTGTACCAGTGTCTGTAAAGCTAGCTGGTGTAGCATGGTTGTTTTTATATTTCCCTTTCCTCTTGCTATGTGGGGAATTCTCTACTAAATTGGTGCTAGACTGACCCTCACCTCTTTTCTCAAAAGCATTTTTTTCCCGGGCTTTCTCTTCAATATCAAGAGACATTATCAGGTTTTCAACTGATATATCTTGTCTATGATCTTTTAGAGTAGTGACAAAGTTTCTCCATGAAGAAGTCAGCTTTGCAATTATACATCTATCCATAAACTTGTACGGTAGAGGACACTTAACGAAATCAAGTTCTTTTATAATGCACACAACCTCATGAGCTTGTTCAACTACAGAACGGTTGTTCACCATCCTATAGTCATGAAAGATCTCCATGAGGTATAGTTTACTGTATGTGTATAATACGTCATCTTTTGCAATCAGAGCATCCCATAACTCTTTCACATATGTCACAGTGATGTAAACATCACACAGACGATCAAAGAGCATGCCTAGAATGCATCCTATGAAGAGATTATTGGCCTCAATGAATTTATTTTGCTCATCAACAGAAAGTTCGCCATCGGGTTTGCCAAGTATCGCTTTCCATATATTCATAGCAGTAAGCTAGAGATGGATTTTTGCTTGCCATCTCTTAAAATGCACACCAAAAAAAATTTCCGGCCTCAATGCATCCACAAAACCAACCATTGAATAAATTGTAGATTACTTAAAATAAGGTTTTTGGATTGTTGGATTATTAGACAATTGCAATATTAACATCTGAAATAGATAAATCATGGCAGTAATATACAATAGCATGAACAGAGCTATCATAGTAGTAGACTTGATCACAACAACCATGATTTCACAAAACATGATTAATAATCGTACTTAAATGTAGCACACGTACTATATAGTAGCCGAAGATGAATATGTGGTCAGTGTAGAGGTGCTCCTTTTGGTGTCGGATCACAGTACCTAATGGTGACTGATGGTATACATGGACGAAAGGGGTGTCGTGGTGACATTCATGAGTAGTCGCACGGAGCGCTTCCCAAAAACCTTATTTGCCATCTCCCAATGTACGATCACAATGGAAAGAGGTTCTGGAGACCTGATCTCCCGTTTCCGGTTCACACCAGTGGACGAGATGGAGTAGATTACGATGACAGTACAATAGAGAGAAGAGATCGTCAAAAAAAACCCTAGCTCAGTTCTTGGTTCTGATTAGTGTTATCTCTCATTATTAGAATTAGTCGGATATATAGGTATTTATATGGGAGCAATCAAATTTCATGTCGCGATAACGATATCAATCAAGTCGGTTTCTATATAATCGTACCCTGTAAACTCCAAGTTCCCAAAGAATCAGAACAATAAAAGGAAAGATCACGTCCTTGTTAGACAAGGAGTCGGGTTTCAGAAACATGTGATCGGGCTCGGCGGGCCGACCCTCGACCTCGAGTCCCAACATGGGTTAGGCACTCGGCAGTGTTTACCCCGATTCCTAAGTCTTTGGCTCAAATCCGATACTCGGAAGTACTGAGAAACCAAGGGTTGGTTTCAGAGTCTGTGATGATTGATTGATAGAATTGACCTTCTGGATTCGAAGGGGTCCCACCGAAGGGGTTCAGAGGTTGTTTCACCAAAGGGTTCGGTGGGACCAATTGCTACAGCTGTTGCAGCGGAGTGTGACTAACAGAGGGGTTCGACAGCACACGATGATCTAGGTATACTGGAGGGTTCAGTACTTTGGGTGGTACACCGGAGTGTGTGCCAGAGGTTGTTTACCCGAAGAGGTCTTTGGGATACTAGATACACTTGTCTGTTTGTCTGTGGTGCGAAGGTGACTTCGGAGGCGACGGACGGTTCACAGCAAGTGAACCTAGGTCAAATGGGAGGTTTGATGCGGGCAAGCGGGGAGCTCGGTCACAAAGGCTGTGAGGGGTCGAGGTTGGTCTTCGGGTCAAGGTGCGCCAAGCGAAGGCAGAGAGTGCAGAGCGTGGCTCCGGCTGAAGGTACCTCGAGAAAAAGTCCTCAGAGGTGAGGCACTTCAAAGGGTACTCCGAAAGGAGTGTCTTCGGAGTATGGTGGACAAAGTCCTCAGCAATGAGGCAAGGCATTCGAAGTGTGCTAAGGATGGATGCACTCGAAGGTTCACCCAACGGAGGTCTCAGAAGTCGAGGTGCATCGAAGGCATGGTTTGGGTGAGGTTCGTCGAGGGGTGTGCTCGGGGAGAGACACTGTGATGCAGTGCTCATAGAATGCTTCATGCGGAGGCCTTGGACGAAGGAGAGACTTCGAAGGGTGGTACTTCGAAGGTGGGGCTTCGAAGTGTGGCTGACTTGAGGTACTTAGGCTATGCATGGCTTCGGTACATGGATTGACGGAGTTCGAGCTGGACTAGCTGCGAAGCTGTGGTGATCCACTCCGGAGGTGATGGCGCGAAGGCTCAAGGGCTTTGATGGCTTCGGCTCAAAACCGTCACTGTATCGAAGGCTGACTTTAGTGAAGCAAAGGCCGTCAGGCTCAAGGCTTCTCACCGAAGCTACCGCACCCCTCGCGTGAGAAGGGGGGCTTCAGAGGAATCAAAAATTGCAAAGGTTGATCATGTCTGCTCTGCAAAAGCTGATGTTGTCTCCTCTGCAAAGCTGACAAAAGAAGCCTCCAAATAAAGTAGACTACCACCTGTACCCCCTGTTCTGATGAGAAAAAATCAGTGTAAACCCTAGGGGTAAAGTAGTCTATTCACAAGGCTGAATAGTGCCTATAAATAGTGGAGGCTAGCTAGGCAACAGTAACACTTTGAGAAGCCATTTTAGAACTCATGTGCTAGCCGTTATTCTCATGTATTCGTCTTGTGAGTTCATTTTATGTTCCCTGTTCAAGAAATGAAACTTTGATTCTATTTTCATTTTTGCTTGAACTTGTATGCCTGCTTTGCACTGCAAGTTTTGATTTCCATCTGCTCCACTTCTTCCTGGTTAGAGTTTGTGCACTGTGGTGTTTTTAGAGAAGTGTGTGAGTGATATGTACTTGTGAAGTGTGTGTTCTCAGTGTGAGTTCGCTCTGTGTAAACTGGAGGCTAGTCTTCTCTGGTTACTAGCGAAGCACTGTTCTTGGCTTAAATCGAAGCCCGTTTCTTCCCTTGTCGAAGTCCTTAGCGCAATGTGCTCTATGTGAGTTTAGTTCTTTGGAATATGAAGCCTAGTACTAGTTGCTAGTGCAGAGTATTTGGTCGAAGTCCTCAGAGGGAACTACCTCCTGCGAAGGGTGAAGTGCGAGGTCTGCTCAAGGCACCTAGTGTGCGGAGCCTGCACTGACATAGCAGAATTGAGGGTTTGGTTTTGTGGGATGAGCGAAGTCTTCTTGACTTCGAACTTTTGCTCCTTACGAAGCCTGGTTTCAGAGCTGTGAAATACCTCTGAACCAGAACTTCGAAGGATGTGTTCGAAGCCTATTCCGCAGAAGACAGAACTAAAACAGAAGGCTATTTTTAGCCTGAAATTTTAAAAGCTCCCATTCACCCCCCCCTCTGGTCACCATTTCCAGTCCAACAATTGGTATTAGAGCATGTTAAGATCATCAGTTGACCTTAACTGGTTTTGTGATCTATTGGCGACATTGACAGAGTTAGTAAAATACCTCTGTTCGATGGGACAGATTTTGCATACTAGAAGATGTGCATGGAGGCTTACTTGCTAAGCCAGGAAAATGAAATTTGGGAGATTGTGGACTCACAATACTCCATCCCTAAAACTTGCACCTCTCAAACAGAAAAGGATCAGTATAATGCTAACTCCAAGGCAAGAAATATACTATTCATTGGTTTGAGTCGGAGTGAATTTGATCGGGTTCAGCACCTAAGGACAGCTAGGGAGATTTGTACTACACTCATTATTTTTCATGAGGGCTCTACACAGATTAAGGCTAGGCGCCAAAGCACGTACAATTAACAGTATCAGCTGTTTGTGCAGGCATCTGGTGAATCTATAGATGCCATGTTTTCTCGCTTTGATGCAATAGTGAGTAACTTGTGGTGCAACAGGACGCTTACTTACAATGATCATGACAGGGCTATCAAGCTTCTCTATGCTCCTGATCGTAGCATATGGGAAGTAAAGATATCTAGCATTGAGGAGTCTGCAGGTTATGACACATTGACATGTGATGAACTTTTCAGCAAGCTGAAGTCCACGGAGATTGCCAAGGCATCTCTTGAAGTGCACAGAAACTCTTTGCCACAGCCATTGGCACTAGTTTCTAGCACTAGCCGTGGCACCACTGCATAACTAAGCACATCTGGTACTTGTGTTCTACCAGGTGGTTTTGCCTTGTCCTCCCTGGTCTCCGTCACTAAGTAGCAGGTGGATACTCTGGATGATGAAGAGCTTGCTCTCATTGCCAGAAGGTTCACCCGTTTTCACCATGAGAGATGGGATCAGAGGAGAAGTGGTTTTAGTGGTTGTTTTGAGTGTGGCGACACTTCTCACATCAAGGCCAAATGTACTAAGCTCAAGAGGAGAGATGAGAGTGAGCGCCCCAAATACCACAAAAAGGAGAGGAAAACCTTTGTGAAGGGCAAGCACGGCAAGGTGGCTAAGAGGGTAGCCAAAGCTGCTTCCAGAGCATTTGTCGCTACTCTCAGTGATATTGACACTTCCTCAACTGAGGAGTCGAGCTCTGATGATGAGGAGGAGTCCCAAGGAAGGAGGAGAAGAAGGACAAGAAGGGATGAGATTTCACCGGCCTCTGCTTCACGGCCGACAGCGATCACAGCGGCGATGAGCTTGACTCATCTGAAGTACCACTATCCTATGACCAGCTTTCAATTAAATTAGATGAACTGAATGAAGTAGTTCTTGGTCAGGATAGGTTGCTTGTGCAAGCCGCTAGAAATAGAAAAGACCTTAGACTTAAGCTAGAATTTGTTTCTACTGATTATGTCATGCTTAAGTCTAGGGTTAATGATGCTGAATGTGAATCTTGCACTGTTGTCATGGGTGAGCTTGCTCAGTTGTGTTCTGTGCATGCTCAAACTCTCTCTGAGCTTGAGACTGCACAGAAGTAGCTTTTGATGGTTGATTCTAGTCCTCATGCTATAAATGAATCCATGAACTATTCTATATTACGTGAGAGCATAGATTTACGTGATAAGCATGTTCAAGACTTAGAGGTTAGATTGGAGAGGGCCGGTAGTTCTAAAGATGTGCAACCTGTGTGTCACACTTGCATAACCCTTAAGGACCAGTTAGGCACTGTTAGAGAGTGGGCTGAAAACCTTATGACTGAAAATGAATACCTTCTTTCTGTGGTTAACAAATGCGCTGAGGGGAAGGGTAGGATGGACTTGCTCTTGGCCAAGACCAAGATGTGTGCTGACAAGGCAGGGTTAGCTCTAGGATTGAGTTTTGAGAGGATTCCTTCAGACAGTGAGAACAAAACTGTTTTTACCTCACTCACTACCTTAGAGAAAGAAAGAGTCCGGTTAGACACTCCATCAGCCAAAAAGCCTAACCAAACTCAAAAGAAAACCACTCCTCCTGCCAAGAAAATTCCTCCCAAGAAAACCACTCAGCAGAAGCCCAAGGAGTTTGTGAGAATTGCTCTTATGACCTATGAGAGTGCCCCTAGGAGAGTTTTTCATTATTCCTACTGCCAGAGGGTGGGTCATCTGGTTGGGTTCTGTTTTCGTCGCATCAAGGATGAGCGACGCTCTTAGGCGATGAGTTTCCAGAACATGCATTACCCATCTCTAGGTATGCATGAGTCTGAGTTTTACTCACATCCTATTTTCGAGGGTCCTCGTACTTCCTGGAGAGGTTTTGCTCAACAAGGTGTTCACCATGTTCCATATGGTGGTAGACCTCGTGTGAGTAGATTTGTGCCTCGACAGGTTAGGAGACCTCGTCATGCATTTGGGTCATAGCATGTAGGTAGACCTCGCACTTTGCATCATTCTGATTTTCTTGTGCGTAGACATTCTATTTTTATTGTGCCTACTACTCGTATCACTCAGTGCTGGATGCCTCGTCATGTTTTCACTCACCCCAGCACTGAGCGATTGAGATTCTCTTATCATGTGTAGGCGCCAGACCGAGGCTTGGAGGGCACGTGGATCATGGACTCTAGTTGTTCACGCCACATTACCGGAGATGCAGCATGGTTCTCCAGCCTCACCACAACCAAGCAAAAGGAACGTATCACCTTCGGCAACAATAGAAGGAGTAGAGTGAAAAGTAAAGGTGTGGTAAGAATCAACTAAAATTTCACTCTCAAAGATGTTGCTTTGGTTGAAAATTTGGGATACAATTTGCTTTCTATATCTCAATTGCTTGATGAGGGCTTCGAAGTGCGATTCCATCACGCTACTTCGCAAGTACTCAATTCAGATGGCGTTGTGGTCTGTAAGATCTTTAGAGTTGGGAGAGTGTTTAGAGCTAATTTTTCTGAGTCATCTAGTTCTTCTCATTCTCTTGTTGCACATTCGACTTCTGAGCTTTGGAAGTGGCATAGGATATTAGGCCATATGAGCTTTGAGTTGCTTGCTCGTTTGAGTGCCCTAGGTCTGATTCGAGGATTGTCCAAGCTGAAGTTTGAGAAGAATTTAGTTTGTGCTCCATGTCGACATGGAAAAATAATTGCCGCTTCGCACTCGCCAGTCTCCATGGTGATGATTGAACAACTCGGAGAAGTTCTCCACATGGACACTGTAGGTCCTTCTCGGATTAGTTCTTTAGGCGGCAAGTGGTATGTGCTAGTTATTGTTGACGATTTCTCTCGCTATTCCTGGGTCTTCTTTCTTGCCAGCAAGGATGAAGTGTTTTCACAATTTCGGAGCTTGGCTTTGATACTTTTCACTGAACTCTATGGTGCATTGAAATTCATTCGAAGTGATAATGGTACTGAGTTCAAGAACAGTCTCTTTGTTGACTTTTGCATGGAGCATGGCATAGAACATCAATCCTCTGCTCCGTGGGTTCCTCAACAGAATGGTGTTGTTGAGAGAAAGAACCGCACTTTGGTTGAGATGGCTAGGACGATGCTCGATGAGCACAGGACTCCTAGGAAATTCTGGGCTGAGGCCATGAACACTGCATGTTACATCTCAAACCGAATCTTTTTGAGCTCAATTTTGAATTTGACATCTTATGAACTGTGTTTTGGGAGACAGCCCAAAGTTACTCATCTTTGAGCTTTTGGTTGTCGATGCTTTATCCTAAAACGTGGAAATGTGGACAAATTTGAGTGGCGTTCTTATGACGGGATTTTCTTGGGTTACACTACCCATTGTCATTCTTATCGTGTTTTCAATTTGGAAACTAACATTGTCATCGAGTCATGTGATGTGACTTTTGATGAATCAACCCCCTCTGTTAGTTCCACTTTTGAACAGGAAATGAACACTACATGGAATAGACCATCTTTGAAGATAAATATCTCGGAGATTTCGAGGATGAACCCCTACTACCCTCGACATCGACCCCCGAAGCTGACCCCGCTTCAACCACTTCAGCGCAAGGCCCCGAAGCAACTACCTCGACATCGGTCATCTTGGACCACACCAACGCATAAGTTGAGGGGGAGACTGCATCCTGTCGTGAGGCTCCACACCATATTCAAAGGATGCATCCTTCCGAGCAGATCATTGGTGAGCTTGATCAAAGGGTAACACGGTCTCATGCTCATTTCATTGTTTTCGCTTTTGTTGCTTCTTTTGAGCCCTTAGATGTTAGTCATGCACTTTCTGATTCTAGTTGGATCAATGCCATGCATGAAGAACTTGAAAATTTTGAGAGAAACCAAGTCTGGACTTTAGTTGATCCTCCACCAAATATTCATTTCATTGGAACAAAATGGATTTTCAAAAACAAACAAGGGGAGGATGGGACTGTAGTTAGAAACAAGGCTAGACTTGTAGCTTAGGGTTATTCTCAATTAGAAGGGATTGATTTTACTGAGACTTTTGCACCTGTTGCGCGTCTAGAGGCAATTAGGATTTTGCTTGCCTTTGCGACATCACGGGGATTCAAACTCTATCAAATGGATGTCAAAAGTGCATTTCTTAATGGCTTCATAGGTGAAGATGTTTATGTAAAACAACCCTTGGCTTTGAAAACCCCAAATACCCGCATAAAGTCCTTAAACTTCATAAGGCTCTTTATGGGCTCAAGCAGGCCCCTCGGGCTTGGTATGATAGACTTAAGTCTTTTCTGCTTGAGCGGGGGTATTTGATGGGATCTGTTGATAAAACCATGTTCACTCTCAAGCATGGCAAAGATTTCCTCCTAGTACAGATTTATGTGGATGATATCATCTTTGGTGGCTCTTCTCATGCTTTGGTTGCCGAGTTTGTAGATGTCATGAGCAGGGAGTTCGAGATGTCCATGATGGGTGAACTCACATTTTTCCTTGGTTTGCAAATCAAGCAAAGCAAACAAGGTACATTCGTCCACCAGACGAAGTACACCAAGGACATGCTCAAAAAGTTCGACATGGCTAATGCGAAGCCCCTCGCTACTCCGATGGCTACTTTGATAGCATTGGATCCCGACGAGGATGGAGAAGTCGTGGATCAAAAAGAGTTTCGGAGCATGATCGGCTCACTCCTCTACTTGACTACTATGAGGCCGGACATATATTTCACAGTATGTCTGTGCGCTCGTTTTCAGGCTTCGCCCCGTTCTTCGCACTGCCAAGCAGTAAAGTGTATTCTCAGGTATCTCAAGCATACCCTCGAATTTGGCATTTGGTATTCTGCGTCTTCCTCTTTGTGTCTTTGAGGCTATTCGGATGCGGATTTTGCTGGGTGTAGGATTGATAGGAAAAGTACCTCTAGTACTTATCATTTTTTAGGTACTTCACTGGTTTGCTGGTCTTCCCGCAAATAGTCTAGTGTTGCACAATCAACGGCTGAGGCCGAATATGTTGCGGCAGCTAGTTGTTGCTCTCAGATTTTGTGGATGATTTCCACTTTGCGGGATTTTGGGTTAGATTATAAGAGTGTTCCACTTTTATGTGATAACACTAGTGCTATTTGTATTGCAAACAACCCGGTTCAGCATTCCAAAACCAAACACATTGATGTGCGATATTATTTTCTCAGAGATCATAATGAGAAGGGTGATATTGAACTTCAATTTGTTGATACCCAACACCAGCTAGCCGACATTTTCACAAAACCCCTCGATACTTCTCGTTTCGCCTACTTGCGTGGGGAACTTGGTATTTGTCACCCTTACGGCATTCTATGAGGGGGAGCACATTTTCATTGATATGCATATGCTCATAGTGTGTGAAATTGCATTTACATGTTTTGCAATAATATGTGTTGGGGGAAATTGATTCATTTTCATGACTTAGAGGTTAATAACTCAAAGACTCACTAAGCTTCGGAGCTAATGGGCTCTTACTCGAAGGTGGAGGCGTTAAACCAAAGGGGGCCTCGATCTGAAGTCCGAAGAAGCCCTCCGCAAGATACGAGGCTCCGAAGCTGAGCAACAGGATTGATAAGATGTTTGGCTTATCCGTTTGCCCCGGATAGCTTTACCTTTTTAACCCTACTCAGGGTATCGAATAATATTCACTATGTCGGTTGTAATCTAGGGGTAAATATGTCTTTTCCTTAGACACTTTTGCCTATAAATACCCCCCTCTCTACCCTGTAACGGGGGGAGATTCAATTACTCTAATACACACATTCGAACTACTCAAGTTGTTATCCTTTCGGAGGCTAGAGTTAGTCCTCAAACACGAACTCTTAGTTTGTTTGTTCTTGACATTAGAGAACCTGTTAGCGTAATCATTTACGCCAACAGTTGGTGCCATCCGTGGGGAACCAAGTTCTAAAAGCTTGTTCTCTACTGCTAACTGCACTTCGAAGAACACTTACGGAGGGAGCCTCGGAATCCCAAGATTCCGCGCACCCTTCGGTAAGGGGCTTCTTAGTGCGGTTCGAAGGCCTTCGCTCGCCTTCCCAGATCAGTCGAAGTCCCCGGTCTTCGGACCTCTCCGTGACTAGCTATGCCTCCGAAGCGAAGCCAAGCCTCGGGTCCTCTCCGAAGGTCCCCTCGGACCACCGGAGCCGGACCCTCAACCGCTCCAATGATTCCTGAGGATGCCGCTGGGCGTCGAGTGCCCAGGGGTCCCCGAGCTCCCCCTACGGTGCTTCGGACTGATTATGTCAACTCCCAAGACCCAGAGCTGCCCTCCGATTAAGACGAAGACCTTCCTGGAACCGAAGCTGCTCAGTTAGCAAGGCTTCAGGAGGAGGTGGCTAGGTGGAGACAAGAGGCTGCTGATCGCCTCCGCACTCAAGCCTCCACCAAGACTCCAGAAGGGCCCCAAGACGGTGGTGCTCGCAATCGTCCCGAAGCTGTCCAAGTCCCGGAGGAGGCTAAGAACGCATCTTTCGATGATGAGTCTCCGCTACATTCGGACTTGCAAAGAGTGCCCTTCGATCCCAGATTCAAGGCCTCAAAGTTGCACAAGTACTCCGGTGGGTCAAACCCCGGAGAGTTCACTCGCTCATATGCCCTGGCAATAGAAGCAAGTGGAGGGGTGCGCAACACTATGGTGAAGTGCTTCCCCCTCGCTCTCGAAGGCGTGGCGCTCCGATGGTTCTGGTCCTTGAAGCTAGGATCGATCAGGTCCTGGGAGCAGTTGAAGAAGAAGTTTGTGAGCAACTTCCAGGGTACCTTTGTGGCCCTGATGTCGACAGGGAGTTTGTTCCAAGTGAAGCAGTGAGCGGGAGAAACACTCCGGGAGTACTTCACGCGCTTCGCCCACACCAAGTCACAGATTAAGGGCCTGTCTACCTCTTCGGTAGTCGACGCCGCCCGCGAAGGGGTGCTAAACCCCGACCTCCTCAGCAAGCTCCATCGGAAGCCGGTGACATCTGTGGCGCAGCTGATGGCATACTTCGAACAGTATGCCAAGGCAGTGGAAGGCTGTCTTCGGCAAGCCAGAGCACTCGCACCTACCCTCCGAGAAGTTAAGACGGAGCCAGAAGCCTCGGCTCCTCTACAACCCCCTCAAGATAGCCGCTTCAACGAGCATAGGCGAGGGAAGAAACATTTCCGTTCGGAGGTGCTAAGCATTGCACCCTCCGTTCCGAAGGCACCTGCCAGTTATCAGCAGGCGCAAAGCTTCAAGGTTGGAGCGCCGAAGCCTCAAGAGAGAGCATCTGGCAGGCGCCAGAGTTTTTTCTGCTGCGTGCATGGCGATAATAGAAGCCATGACACGAAGGATTGCAAGGCAGTGTTGGCCCTTCGGGGCGATTACCTAGGGTGAAGTACCGGGCAGGATACTTCGGATCGAGCCCCACCAGCGGCATAGTCAGAGCCTGTGCAAATCGTGGCCCGAGCCGGTGTCCTTGAAGCCCCCATGCGACTTCCGGTGGCCAATATTATGCCACCACTGAAGCAGGAAGACCCACAAGATCGCGGCAAACGAGTGGTCCTGCCCATCTCCGGAGGGGGGACCCTCGGGAGCATGTCCAAAAGGCAGCGGCGTGAATACGTCCGCGAGGTTGGGCACATTGGAACTTAGATCTCCACAGAGGGGATGCTAGAGTGGTCTCATGTGCTCATCTCGTTTACTGCCAGCGATGCCGCGGGGGTAAAGTTTCCCCATGCTGACCCCTTGGTCATTTCCGCAGACATAGCAGGGGTGGAAGTCCGAAGGATCCTGGTGGACGGCGGGAGCTCCGCAGACATATTTTTCGTCTAGGCCTTCGATCAAATGTGCATATCCCGGAAGCATCTACTTCCAGCGGCCCAGCCACTTCAAGGGTTCTCAGGACCGCCTCTCGATGCCCTCGGCCAGATAGGCCTCGAGGTTGCTTTCGGAGAGGGGCATTTGGCCAGGATAGAAGAGGTGATCTTCGACGTTGTCGACGCCCCCTATGCTTACAACGCAATCTTCGAGCGAGGGATGCTGAACCAGTTCGGGGCTATAGCGCACCACAATTATCTTTCTCTCAAAATGCCCACACAAGGTGGAGTGCTTACTATTTCTGGAGACCAATCTATAGCCCGGAGAACGGAGTATGGGCACGGACAGCCGTTGGATCCCCGGCAAGTGCACAACGTGGTGGAGGGCACAGAAGAGGTGCCGGAGGCTTCGAACTCTTCAAAGGGGCTCTCCCTCAAGCCAAGCCCGAAAGGTGATGTCGAGACGAAGAAAATTTAAAAGATGGCAAAGAATATCCAGTACAGTTTGGCAAAGGGCTATCCCCAGAGATAGCTGCGTCATTGGAAGAAGTCGTCAAGCAAAATCTGGACGTCTTTGCCTGGACCGACGAAGACATCACCGGGGTTGATCGGAGCATCATCGAGCACAGCCTGCTCGTCAACCCGAAGGCCAGGCTAGTGCGCCAGGGGCTTCGCAAGCTGTCTGCAGAAAGAGCAAGCCTTGCCAAATCCGAAGTAGAAAAATTGTTAAGGGCTGGCATCATCAGGGAGGTAGCCCATACCGAGTGGTTGACTAACCCTGTTTTTGTAAGGAAGAAGGACTCGAACAAATGGCACATGTGTATTGACTTTACTTCATTAAATAAAACATGCCCGTGAGACCCCTACCCGATGCCCCAAATAGACCAACTGGTGGACTCCACAGCCGGCTCCGAATTGCTAAGCTTCCTCGATGCTTACTCCGGGTATCATCAAGTCTGGCTAAAGCGCGAAGATGAAGCCAACACAAGCTTCATAACTCCTTCCAGGGTATTTTGTTATGTAAGAATGCCTTTTGGCTTGCAGAATGCCGGAGCCACTTTTTCACGTTTAATGGCTAAGGCTCTAGGTCATCAAATAGGCTGAAATGTCGAAGCCTATATGGATGACATTGTAATAAAAAGTGCTCAAAAGCACCAACATAGCCTAGACCTAGCTGAAACATTTGAGAGCCTCCAAGCATGTGGAGTACGCCTCAACCTTGAAAAATGTATATTCAGATCACAAGCAGGAAAACTGCTAGGGTACTTAGTTTCGAGCAGGGGAATCGAAGCTAGCCAAACGCAGATAAGTGCACTGCAAAGAATGGCTCCACCAGGGAATTTGAGGCAAGTCCAGAAGCTAGCAGGAAGGCTCGCAACCCTTAGCAGATTCCTGGCCAGGTCAGCAGAGTGAAGCCTCCCAATTTTCAAAGCCCTAAAGGGGTCCGAAAGCTTCAGTTGGACACCAGAGTGCCAGAAGAGCTTTGATGATATAAAAGCATACCTTGGAAGCCTGTCAACGCTTATTGTGCCCCTCCCAGAAGAAACACTCCTCCTTTATCTTGCAGCAATAGGCTCCGCAGTAAGTGCAGTACTGGTCCGGGAAGTTGAGCTTAAGGGAAAGCTAGTGCAGAACCCAGTTTATTTTGTTTCAGAAGCTTTGTCCGGAGCTAAGATAAGATACTCCAAGCTCGAGAAATTTGCTTATGCCTTGGTAATGGCTTCGCAAAAGCTAAGGAATTACTTTTTGGTGCATAACCTAATCGTTCCTACCTCGTACCCTCTTGGTGACATGCTCTGTAGCAAAGACTCTACGGGTAGGATTGGAAAATGGGCTGTCGAGCTAGCCCCCTTCGGAATCTCCTTCACAGCAAGAACAGATATCAAATCCCAAATCATAGCTGACTTCGTAGCAGAGTGGACCCCATCTCCAGTTTGGGCTCCGGAGGAGCCCTCCAAAGGTTTATGGACAATATTTTCTGACGGAGCTTATCAGGCATCTGGCGCCGGAGCTGGCGCAGTAATCATATCACCGTCAGGGCAAAAGGCCATGTATTCTGCAAGGCTCAACTTTAAAACCACCAATAATATCGCAGAATACGAAGGGGTCCAGCTAGGCCTCCGAAAAGCAAAGGCACTTGGAGCAGCAAGGATAATAATTAAAATAGATTCCCAAGTCATCGCAGGGCATGTCGATAAGAGATTTTAGCCAAAGAACCCGCATCTAGCACAATACCTTGAAGAAATCCGCAAGGCTGAGGCAGCATTCAAAGGATTTTCTGTTCGGAGCATCCCTCGAGCAGATAATCAACTCACAGATATTCTGGCAAAGGCTGCAGCCGGAGCGGTGGACCTCCCGGAGGGTGCTTTCTACGAAGAACTAATGAAGCCTGCAGCTATTCAATTACCCTCCGTAGAAGTACTGTGCATTCCAGCTACAGATTGGCGGGCTCCGATTATGAATATATTGCAAGGTGGCATAGATTCTTTAGAAGGTCCGGATGCCCGAAGATTGCAAGCAAGGGCCCGAAACTACAAGCTCGTCAACGGAATATTGTACAAAGCTGGCGTGTGTTCCCCTCTACTTCGATGCATCTCCCAAACCAAAGGCCAAGACATACTTCGGGAGATTCACGAAGGTTTGTGCGGAAGTCACCTGGCCCCTCGTGCTCTAGCAGGCAAGACACTTCGGTAGGGGCTTTACTGGCCAACAATTGTGAGAGATGCAAAGGAGTTGGTTAGAACATGCCAAGGATGTCAATGGATGGGCAGACGAAGCCACCATCAGCCAATTCCACTTCAAGTTATTGCCCCGGTATGGCCAATGGCTCGGTGGGGCATGGACCTCATAGGCCCTTTTCCAATGGCAAAAGGTAGCTTGAAGTTTGCGGTAGTAGCAATCGAATATTTTTCAAAGTGGGTTGAAGCAGAACCATTGACTGCTATCACTTCGAGGAATGTGCAAAAATTTTACTGGCAAAATATTATATGCAGGTTCGGAGTGCCAAGGGAGTTGATAGTGGATAATGGAACCCAGTTTGAAGCTGACACATTCAAATAATTTTGTGAAGAACTGGGCATTAAGTTGTGCTTCACTGCAGTGCGCCATCCATAGTCCAACAGAGCTGTTGAGCGAGCCAACGGGAACATCCTCTCCGGTCTTAATCGACGAATTGTTGGGTTGGCCAAGGGGCTGTGGGTCGAAGAGCTTCCCAAGATCTTGTGGTCCATTCGAACCACTCAAGCCAGGTCCACAGGCTTTACCCCATTTAGACTGCTATTCGGAGATGAGGCCATGACTCCTACGGAGCTCAGAGGTGGATCCCTTCATGTAGTGCAGCCCGGAGATGAAAATGAAAGGAACACTTCGCTGGACTTATCAGAGGAAACAAGTCTTCGAGCTGTCGCCAATCTGACCAAGTACCAAGGCCAAACAAAAACATGGTATGACCCGAAGATAAAGCTGAACGAGCTTAGACCTGGTCATCTAGTTTTGGGAAGTGTAATAGCTCTGGGGAAGCTAGGAAATAAATGGGAAGGACCATATGTTATCCTACGCTCAGGGCGCCCGGATCGTTTAAATTAGCTAATTTAGAAAGGGAAGAATTGAAACATGCATGGCATGCGGAGCACCTTAAGCGTTATTACGCTTAGGGGCTCCTTGTAATCACTTGTAAAGCTTTCCTTTTCTAAATAAAGTGGAGGGTCAAATTTTGTTTGCTTTTCGAATATCCCTTACTCCTGATGGATGCATCGGGAGGACGGAGATGCTTGCGGAGTCAAGCATCTTTCCCAAGACCCGGGCAGCAGCCTGTGAACCATCGGTTCAGGGGCTTCGCTGCAACCCTACGGATTACAGGCTCCGGCTTGTTAGGATCCGTAGAAGAGTCTAAGGACATTAAAAAGAACAGATTTCTGGCCTCCGGGTACGAAGTATCTGTAAAAGAGCCGAAGGTGGCCACCCTACGGATTCGAGGCTCCGGCTTGTTAGGATCCGTAGAAGAGTCTAAGGACTTTAAAAAGAACAGATTTCCGGCCTCCGGGTACGAAGTATCTGTAAAAGAGCCGAAGGTGGCCACCCTACGGATTCCAGGCTCCGGCTTGTTAGGATCCGTAGAAGAGTCTAAGGACTTTAAAAAGAACAGATCTCCGGCCTACGTGTTCGAACAATCTGTAAAAGAGTCGAAGGTGACCAAGTAATAAGGTTTCGAGGCCCCGGCCAACGAGACACTTTAAAAAAAATCAAAATCAAAAGTCCTAAGTGACAAGTATAAAACCCTATAGAGGTCGATCCAACTTCGAAACCTATGAGATAATAATATGGAAGTATGTTCGAAGAAGCCTCTGAAAAGGTAAAGTATGGATATTAAGTGTGATACGAAGCATCGGGTTGTTCAACGCATCATTGTGTCCGGCGAACCTATTTGCACTACAAAGGGTCCACCACCCACAAGGAGGGGTAGGAGGGTAAAAAGCAAACAAGATACTTTCGGAGCAATTCACATTAATTCATCGTACTTATACATCAGCAGAAGTTTTGGTCCAAGCCTAGGAAGAATCGAAGACCCTATCGGCCTCTAGAGCTACCCCTCCGGCTACTTTGTCCTTCGGAAATCGAAGCCACCGGATTTTCCCTTTTTGTTCGAGTGCTTCTCTTCTTCTTCGAGGCTCGCAGATTCTTTTGCTCCTCTTGAAGCTCGGCCCAAGTCAGAAGTCTTTCGGAGTTAGCCTCCGCAGGGTCTTCGGCCTAGTACTCCGAGTCAGACCAATCCATGTGTTCGGAGGACGAAGATGCCTTCTCTTTATCCTCTTCCTTGATATAAGTTAAGACCTCTTGAAAAACTTCGAGGGTTATCTCCCATTTGTCTCCACGAGGAACAGAGAAGCGAGAGCGACGGTAGGGCCTTAAGCTCTTGAGGCTTGACCACTCCTTCCAGAGCCCTTCGGTAAAATCCAGTATTTCGAGGTCAGGTTTCAAAGGGCATGACAAAACCTAAAAGAACAAAACACCCAAACAAGCTCTTCATTTATAACTTTTCATTAATGCAAGGGGCTTTACAAGATTTTTATACATAATGGCCCTAAGAGCTAGACCTGCGGGTCGGTTGGTGGAGCAGGAGGCGCCGGAGCTGGCGAGGCGGGAAGCGGTGGCCTTGTCTCTGCCTGCTTCTGCTGACGGGCCTCGTCGATCCAAGCTTTGGCCGCAGCCTTGTGGTACATCTTATAGGTCAACCGAAAGGCTTCCTAGGCCAAGGCTATGTCCGAAGATGGGTGCAGCAGGTCTTCAGAGGCAAAGCTTCCGGGGGTCGAACCCCCAACTAGAGCGAGGGGGATCTGAAGGGCTTTGAGGTGGCGAAGAACTCCAATGCGGGCACACTGACCGGAGATCTCTTCGTACCGGACACCGGAGTTCATCATCAACGACGCCGCCACTTGGATCCTCTTCAGTTTCCGGTCGAGGGATTCGCTGGCCGCCGCAGAAGACGAAGGGCACATAGTGCCAAAATATTCCAAGGTACCCTGAAGGGCATCCAAGGTACGTTCTGCTGCACTGGTGTTCTTCTTCTCTGCTGTCTCCAGCCCCGCAGCAGTAATAGACACTTCGGCCACTTGGAGAAGCAAGGAGCTCTTCTGGGCCATCGCTTGATTAAGGGCTCCTTGGAGCTCCACCAGCTGGGCGCTCGAAGTGACCGCCGCTTGCCGGAGCCTTTCAACCTCCGCTCGGAGTACTACGCACTCGGATTCAGCCTCTTGGGCCGAAGTCCGGAGCATGTCGCTGTCTTGCCTCGCTATTCGGAGGGCTTCGTCGGCCTCGGCCCTAGCCCTCCGTTCTTCGAGAACTTCTTCCTCCAACCGAAGTGATCTTTCGTCGGAGCCCTTGAGCGCGGTTTGGAGGGTGGTAACCTTCCTTTTGAGTCGATTGGTTTCGACTTCATTGGAAGTCGTTGCCGCTCTAGCAAGGATGAATTGCTGCAAAGAAAAAAGAACAAGTAAGTACCAAGTATTTACAGTTACTAATTAGAAGTGGTTGTGTTGGACCGGAAACGGCAACCAGAGGGGGGGTGAATGGGAGCTTTTAAAAATTCGGGCTAAAAACTAGCCTTCGGTTTGGTACTGTCTTCTGCGGAACAGGCTTCGAACACAACCTTCGGAGGTCTGGTTCGGAGGTACTTCGACAGCTCCGAACACAGGCTTCGCAGGAGCAAAAGTTCGAAGCCAAGAAGACTTCGCTCCACTAACAACCCTCGAAAATCTACTCTGCTAAGTCAGTGCAGGCTCCGCACACGAGGTGCTTCGAGCAGGCTTCGCACTTCACCCTTCGCAAGAGTGGACAGCCCTCTGAGGACTTCGACCAAGTACTTGGCAGCAGCAACTGGTGTTGTGCTTCGTACACGAAGGTCTACACGCACACAAACGGACTTCGCTAAGGGCTTAGACACAAGAAGCAACCGGGCTTCGATCAGGGCTTCGCTAGTAAGCAACAAGGTCTTGCCTCCTGTTACACAGAGCGACAGCACACTGAAAAACACACTTCGCACAGAAACAACCTTCACCTAGACAGGCTTCGGTGCACTATAACTAGCGAGGTATGTAACGCGAGCTCAAGCAAAAAGCACAAAGAAGCAGGGCTTCGCCGCTTGAACAAGGAACACAAATATATTGAACTCTGGATGAATACAGCGAGGTATGTGGCTACAGGAGCTCAACAGTAAATGCTCAAAGTGTTAAATGTTACCTACCGAGCACCCATATTTATAGCCCACAGCTCACCCAAAGGAATTGACTACACTACCCCTAGGGTTTACATTGATTTTGTCTCTACAGAACTAAGGGGTACAAAAGGTAGTCCACCTTTATTCTGGAGGCTTCTCTGTCAGCTTTGCAGAGGGGACAGCGTCAGCTTTTTACAGAATAGACAGTGTCAGCCTTTGCAGTCTTTGACCTTCTGGAACCTCCCTTCGCACGCGAGGGTGCGGTAGCTTCGGCGAGAAGCCTTGAGCCAGTTGGCCTTCGCTTCACCGAAGATAGTCTCCGATACACTGACGGTTTTGAGCCGAAGCCGTCAAAGCCCTTGGGCCTTCGCATCAACACCTCCGGAGTGGACCACCACGGCTTCGCAGCTACTCCCAGCTCGAACTCCGTCAGTCCGTGTACCGAAGCCATGCAGGCCGAAGCACCTCAAGTCAGCCTCTCTCCGGAGCTAGCCTCGCTCCGAAGCCTTCCTCACTCCGAAGCCCCACCTTCGGAGTACCACCCTTCGAAGTCCCTCCTTCGTCCAAGGCCTCCGCACGAAGCATTCCATGAGCCCTTCATCGAAGTGCCTCTCCCCGAGCACACTCCTCGACGAGCCTCACCCGGACCATGCCTTCGATGCGCCTTGACTTCTGAGACCTTCGTCGGGTACCTTCGAATGTCTCCCTCCGGAGCACACTTCGAATTCCTTGCCTCCGTAGAGGACATGTTCCACCAACTCCGAAGTCACTCCATCCGGAGTACCTTCGAAGTGCCTCACCTCCGAGGACTTTGTCTCGGAGCACCTTCAGCCGGAGCCACGCTCCGCACTCTCTGCCTTCACCTGGCACGCCTCGACTCGAGGACCGACCCGGACCACCTTCGTAGCCACCGTGACGGAGCTCCCTGCTCCCCTGGCATCAAGCCTCCCGCTTGACCCAGGTTCACCTGCTGCGAACCTTGTCCATCGCCTCCGAAGTCCCTGCGCACCACAGACAAACAGACAAGTGTATCCAGTACTCCGGAGACCTCTCCGGGTTAGCAACCTCCGATACACACTCCGGTGTACCGCCCAAAGTACTGAAGCCTTCGGTACGAACCCAGTCATCGTGTACTGTCGGACCCCTCCGACAAGCACATTCCGCTGCAACAGCTGCAGCAAGCAAACACCGAACACCCTTCGGTGAAACCACCTCCGAACACCCTTCGGAGGTACCACCTCTGAACCCCCTTCGGAGGTACCCCTTCGAACAGAGGGTAAAAGCCTGTCAATCACTCATCACAAACACTGAAACCAACCCTTGGTTTCTCAATCTCCCCCTTGATGAGTGCATTGACAACCAAATCCAAGTTCAAGAAAATTTAAAAATTTTCAGCACACAAGTGACCATAAAAACTCAGAAAAGAGCCAAATCATGTCACTTGACAGAAGAAATTTTCCTCCCCCTTTCTCAAAAGAGTAAAAGCCCCTTCGGCAATAAAAACTCCCCCTGAATTAAGTTTTCCCCTTTTGGCAACAAAGAGCCTTCTCCCCCTTTATGACAAATGTTCTCCCCCTTTGAAAATTATACCCCTTGCGATGGAGAACGAAGCAAGTCTGCCCCTCTTGAGGAATGTCTCCCCCTTTGGCAATGCAAGCATCAAGGAGCATGTAAAAGATGCAAAGCTTCGAAATGAGCAGAATTGCAAAGACATATGAAGCAAAAATATGCCAACAATAACACCAATGATCATGGGCTCAGCTCAAATTAATATTCTCTAAAAGCATGATGAAGCATGTAATTTGATCATTTTTGAAATAAAAGCATCACCACTTAGTCAAGGAAACTAGACAAGTAAGAGCAAGGACTGCGCAAAGCTAGTCAATTTCTACTCTAGACAGACAAGTCCAGTTCAAATGGAGCATGAAAAGCAAACTTGATAATCAATGAATTTTCGTTGTTCTTTTGTTAGTGCCAGGGGTTATTTGTTTGTCCACCTTATGCTTTCCAATCCGGCCAAGCCTAGGCATGAAAGCCATAAGAAGCTTAAGGCAAAGATTTTGGTATACACTACACTATTCCAGTTCAGACCGATGTGCAATGGTAAGCAGTCTAGAATAGGGTAGTGCGACAAACAAACCCACCTGGATCTTTTCTCTTAAAAGCATGCAAATCATGGAATTTTTGATTTTAACTAAGTGTACCAATTGTTTGGTATTTTATGAATATCCATGAAGATGTAGAACAATTTTTCAAGTTGCAATTTTTAGCATCCAATGAACAGTGTCTCGCTGTCAAGAAGATAAAAGATAGCTAAAGCAGTCCTGCCTAAACATGCTAGATTCAAGACTAAGCAGTGAGCACGATTTGATTTTGAAAAGAAAGCATCATGCACATGAATGTTTCAGATAAATTAACAAGAGCTGGGCTGTCATGATTTCATGAGTTATAAGCAGGCATATAAATGCAAAAGATGTAAATGCAATTTAGCACACAATTAGCAAAGGCATATCCATCTAAAACAGCTCCCCCTCACAAAATGCCGTAAGGGTGACAAATGCCAAGTTCCCCACGCAAGTAAGCAAATCGAGAAGCATCGAGGGGTTTTGTAAAAATGTCGGCAAGCTGGTGTTGGGTATCAACATATTGAAGTTCAATATCACCCTTCTCATTGTGATCTCTGAGAAAATGATACCGCACATCAATGTGCTTGGTTCTGGAGTGCTGAACCGGGTTGTTTGCAATACAAATAGCACTAGTGTTATCATAGAAAAGTGGAACACTCTTATAATCTAACCCGAAATCCCGCAAAGTGGAAACCATCCACAAAATCTGAGAGCAATAGCTAGCTGCAGCAACATATTCGGCCTCAGCCGTCGATTGTGCAAAACTAGACTGTTTGCGGGAAGACCAGCAAACCAGTGAAGTACGCAGAAAATGACAAGTACCAGAGGTACTCTTCCTATCAATCCTACACCCAGCAAAATCCGCAACGGAATAACCTCGAAGACATAAAGATGAAGACGCTGAATACCATATGCCAAATTCAAGGGTATGTTTGAGATACCTCAGAATGCGCTTGACCGCTTGGCGGTGCGAAGCTCGTGGTGAAGCCTGAAAACGAGCGCACAGACACACAGCGAAGTGTATGTCCGTCCTCGTGGTAGTCAAGTAGAGGAGGGAGCCGATCATGCTTCGGAACTCCTTATGATCTACGGCTTCTCCATCTTCGTCAGGGTCCAATGCTACAGATGTAGCCATTGGAGTGGCGAGAGGCTTCGCATCGGACATGTCGAACTTCTTGAGCAGGTCCTTGGTGTACTTTGTCTGGTGGACAAAAGTACCTTGTTTGCTTTGCTTGATTTGCAAACCAAGGAAAAAGGTGAGTTCACCCATCATTGACATTTCAAATTCCCTGCTCATGGTATCTGCAAACTCGGCAACCAAAGCATGAGAAGAGCCACCAAAGATGATATCATCCACATAGATCTGAACCAGAAGGAAATCTTTGCCATGCTTGAGAGTAAACAAAGTTTTATCAACAGAGCCCATCAAATACCCTCGCTCAAGCAGAAAAGACTTAAGTCTATCATACCAAGCCCGAGGGGCCTGCTTGAGTCCATAAAGAGCCTTATGAAGTTTAAGGACTTTATGTGGGTACTTGGGGTTTTCAAAACCAGGGGGTTGTTTTACATAAACATCTTCACCTATGAAGCCATTAAGAAAAGCACTTTTGACATCCATTTGATAGAGTTTGAATCCCCGAGATGTCGCAAAGGCAAGCAAAATCCTAATGGCCTCAAGGCGAGCAACAGGTGCAAAAGTTTCAGTAAAATCAATCCCTTCTAGTTGAGAAAAGCCCTGAGCTACAAGTCTAGCCTTGTTTCTAACTATAGTCCCATCCTCCCCATGTTTTTTTTTGAAAATCCATTTAGTTCCAATGAAATGAACATTTGGTGGAGGATCAACTAAAGTCCAGACTTGGTTTCTCTCAAAATTTTCAAGTTCCTCATGCATGGCATTGATCCAACTAGAATCAGAAAGTGCATGACTAACATCTAAGGGCTCGAAAGAAGCAACAAAAGCAGCATTAGTGAAATGAGCGTGAGAACATGTTACCCTTTGATCAAGCTCACCAATGATCTGCTCGGGAGGGTGCATCCTTTAAACATGGTGTGGAGCCTCGCGGCGGGATGCAGTCTCCCCCTCAACTTGTGCGTTGGAGTGGTCCAAGATGACCGATGTCGAGGTAGTCGCTTCGGGACCTCGTGCCGAAGTAGTTGAAGCGGGTCAGCTTCGGGGGTTGACGTCGAGGGTAGTAGGGGTTCATCCTCGAATTCTCCAGGATCTTCTTCTTCAAATAAAGTCTGTTCCATGTCGTGTTCATTTGACTGTTCAAAAGCAGAACTAACAGAGGGGGTTGATTCATCAAAAGTCACATCACATGACTCGATGACAGTGTTAGTCTCTAAATTATAAACACGATAAGAATGACCATGTGTTGTGTAACCCAAAAAGATCCCGTCAGAAGATCGCGACCCAAATTTATCCAAATTACCACATTTTAGGATAAAGCATCGACAGCCAAAAACTCGAAGATGAGTAACCTTGGGCTGTCTCCCAAAACGCAGCTCATAAGAAGTCAAGTTTAAAAATGAGCGCAAGAATATACGGTTTGAGATGTAACAAGCAGTGTTCATGGCCTCAGCCCAGAATTTTCTAGGAGTCCTATGCTCATCAAGCATCGTCCTAGCCATCTCAACCAAAGTGCGGTTCTTTCTCTCAACAACACCGTTTTGTTGAGGAACCCGCGGAGCAGAGAATTGATGTTCTATGCCATGATCCATGCAAAAGTCAACAAAGAGACTATTTTTGAACTCAGTGCCATTATCACTTCGAATGAATTTCAATGCACCAGGGAGTTCAGTAAAAAGTCTCAAAGCCAAGCTCCGAAAGTGTGAAAACACTTCATCCTTGCTGGCAAGAAAGAAGACCCAAGAGTAGCGAGAGAAATCGTCGACAATAACTAACACATACCACTTGCTGCCTAAAGAACTAACCCGAGAAGGACCTACAGTGTCCATGTGGAGAAGTTCTCTGGGTTGTTCAGTCATCACTGTGGTGACTGGCGAATGCGAAGCAGCAATCATTTTTCCATGTCGACACGGAGCGCAAACTAAATTCTTCTCAAACTTGAGCTTGGGCAATCCTCGGATCAGGCCTAGGGCACTCAGACGAGCGAGCAACTCAAAGCTCATATGCCCTAGTCTCCTATGCCACTTCCAAAGCTCAGAAGTCGAATGTGCAACAAGGCAGTGAGAAGAACCAGACGACTCTGAAAAATCAGCTCCAAAAACTCTCCCAACTCTAAAGATCTTACACACCACAACGCCATCAGAATTGAGTACTTGCGAAGTATCGCGATGAAATCGCACTTCGAAGCCCTCATCAAGCAACTGAGATACAGACAGCAAATTGTATCCCAGGTTTTCAACCAAAGCAACATCTTTGAGAGTGAAGTTCGAATTAATTCTTACCACACATTTACCTTTCACTCTACTCCTTCGATTGTTTCCGAAGGTGATATGTTCCCTTTGCTTGGTTGTGGTGAGGCTGGAGAACCATGCTGCATCTCCGGTCATGTGGCGCGAACAACCAGAGTCCATGATCCACGTGCCCTCCAAGCCTCGATCTGTCGCCTACACACGATAGGAATATCTCGATCGCTCAGTGCTGGGGTGAGTGAAATAATGACGAGGCATCCAGCACTGAGTGACACGAGTAGTAGGCGCAGTAAAAGTAGACGGTCTACGCACATAATAATCAGAATAATGCAAAGTGCGAGGTCTACCTACATGCTGTGATCGAACAACATGTCGAGGTCTCCTACTCTGACGAGGTACAAAGCTACTCGCCCGGGGTCTACCACCATATGGAACATGGTGAACACCTCGAGGAGCAAAACCTCTCCGAGAAGCACGAGGAGCCTCAAAAATAGGACGATAGTACAACTCAGACTCATGCATACCTAAAGATGGGTAATGCATGTCCTGGTAACTCATCGCCTGAGAGCGTCGCTCATCCTTGATGCGACGAAAACAGAACCCAACCAAATGACCCGCCCGCTGACAGTAGGAACAGTGAAAAACTCTCCTGGGGGCACTCTCATGGGTCACAGGAGCAACTCTCACAGGCTCCTTGGGTTTTCTCTGAGTGGTTTTCTTGGGAGGATTTTTCTTGGCAGGAGGTGTGGTTTTCTTTGGTGGATGGGTAGGCTTTTTGGCTGATGGGGTGTCCAACAGAGCTCTCTCTTTCTCTAGGGTAGTGGGAGAGGTAAAAACAGTTTTGGTCTTACTGTCTGAAGAAATCCTCTCAAAACCCAAACAGTGTTGGACCGGAAACGGCGACCAGAGGGGGGGTGAATGGGAGATTTTAAAAATTCGGGCTAAAAACTAGCCTTCGGTTTGGTACTGTCTTCTACGAAACAGGCTTCGAACACAACCTTCGGAGGTCTGGTTCGGAGGTACATCGACAGCTCCGAACACAGGCTTCGCAGGAGCAAAAGTTTGAAGCCAAGAAGACTTCGCTCCACTAACAACCCTCGAAAATCTACTCTGCTAAGTCAGTGCAGGCTCCGCACACGAGGTGCTTCGAGCAGGCTTCGCACTTCACCCTTCGCAAGAGTGGACAACCCTCTGAGGACTTCGACCAAGTACTTGGCAGCAGCAACTGGTGCTGTGCTTCGTACACGAAGGTCTACACGCACACAAACGGACTTCGCTAAGGGCTTAGACACAAGAAGCAACCGGGCTTCGATCAGGGCTTCGCTAGTAAGCAGCGAGGTCTTGCCTCCTGTTACACAGAGCGACAGCACACTGAAAAACACACTTCGCACAGAAACAACCTTCGCCTAGACAGGCTTCGGTGCACTATAACTAGCGAGGTATGTAACGCGAGCTCAAGCAAAAAGCACAAAGAAGCAGGGCTTCGCCGCTTGAACAAGGAACACAAATATATTGAACTCTGGATGAATACAGCGAGGTATGTGGCTACAGGAGCTCAACAGTAAATGCTCAAAGTGTTAAATATTACCTACCGAGCCCCCATATTTATAGCCCACAGTTCACCCAAAGGAATTGACTACACTACCCCTAGGGTTTACATTGATTTTGTCTCTACAGAACTAAGGGGTACAAAAGGTAGTCCACCTTTATTCTGGAGGCTTCTCTGTCAGCTTTGCAGAGGGGACAGCGTCAGCTTTTTACAGAACAGACAGTGTCAGCCTTTGCAGTCTTTGACCTTCTGGAACCTCCCTTCGCACGCGAGGGTGCGGTAGCTTCGGCGAGAAGCCTTGAGCCAGTTGGCCTTCGCTTCGCCGAAGATAGTCTCCGATACACTGACGGTTTTGAGCCGAAGCCGTCAAAGCCCTTGGGCCTTCGCACCAACACCTCTGGAGTGGACCACCACGGCTTCGCAGCTACTCCCAGCTCGAACTCCGTTAGTCCGTGTACCGAAGCCATGCAGGCCGAAGCACCTCAAGTCAGCCTCTCTCCAAAGCTAGCCTCGCTCCGAAGCCTTCCTCACTCCGAAGCCCCACCTTTGGAGTACCACCCTTCGAAGTCCCTCCTTCGTCCAAGGCCTCCGCACGAAGCATTCCATGAGCCCTTCGTCGCAGTGCCTCTCCCCGAGCACACTCCTCGACGAGCCTCACCCGGACCATGCCTTCGATGCGCCTCGACTTCTGAGACCTTCGTCGGGTACCTTCGAATGTCTCCCTCCGGAGCACACTTCGAATTCCTTGCCTCCGCAGAGGACTTGTTCCACCAACTCCGAAGTCACTCCATCCGGAGTACCTTCGAAGTGCCTCACCTCCGAGGACTTTGTCTCGGAGCACCTTCAGCCGGAGCCACGCTCCGCACTCTCTGCCTTCACCTGGCACGCCTCGACTCGAGGACCGACCCGGACCACCTTCGTAGCCACCGTGACGGAGCTCCCCGCTCCCCTGGCATCAAGCCTCCCGCTTGACCCAGGTTCACCTGCTGCGAACCTTGTCCGTCGCCTCCGAAGTCCCTGCGCACCACAGACAAACAGACAAGTGTATCCAGTACTCCGGAGACCTCTCCGGGTTAGCAACCTCCGATACACACTCCGGTGTACCGCCCAAAGTACTGAAGCCTTCGGTACGAACCCAGTCATCGTGTACTGTCGGACCCCTCCGACAAGCACACTCCGCTGCAACAGCTGCAGCAAGCAAACACCGAACACCCTTCGGTGAAACCACCTCCGAACACCCTTCGGAGGTACCACCTCCGAACCCCCTTCGGAGGTACCCCTTCGAACAGAGGGTAAAAGCCTGTCAATCACTCATCACAAACACTGAAACCAACCCTTAGTTTCTCAGGTTGTGGTGCTTTTCATACCTGAAGGGCAGCCCTTTCGAGGGCCATGTTGAGCACCGGAGCACTGGCTTCGCTCAGAGCAGAGACCAGGCCCGAATTGGCAATGTCCTGGCTCTTCTCCGCCAAAGGCTCCAGGAGCACTCGAAGGCCTATCCGGTGCTCCAGAAACGGAGCCAGCAAAGGAAGTCAAGACGAAGCTTGGCGATCATCTGTCGTGGCCTCCTCCTCCGAGTTGCTGGCCGAGGTCGTCGTTGGGCCGGGGGGAGCCCGAGGCTGGACATACTTTTGCCCCTCCCCGGCACGAAGGCAGGCGGCTCAGCTAAGGCGGAGGTGGCTCTTTCTTCGGCGGCTACCCCTTCGGCTGGAGCCGCATCAGCGGGGGCGACCTCGGTCACCGGAGCCGCATCGGCGGGCATGACCCCCGCCACGGGGGCCGGAGCGTCTAAGGGAGTCGAGGTGTCCATATGAACCACGACTCCCGAGGAAGTTGGGACCTCATGTGCAGCCGGGGCTTCGTCGCCTTTCGAGGTACCTACAGTATCAAGATGCTTGGTGAGCATTTACGAGTAAAGATTGCTGCAGGTATCAACCAAGGTAAAAGCTTCGAAGTATACCTTCAGAGGCACCGTGAGGCAAAATCGTTGGATCCTCCAGAACTTCGTACATCCGGAGGATATCGTCGATGTCGTCTCCCGAAGTCCTCTCCGGCGTGTTCTCCGTTGGGACCTCGACCTCCGCCGTGATCACCCCGGCTACAGGCGAGTTGGGGGGCGACAGGGTTCGGCTCCAAGTTTACAACAGCGGGCACGGGTGTGCGTGCCGGATCTACCTCCACAACCTCCCGAGAAGAAGTTTCGGCTGGGAACCCCACCGCATCTTCGTCGCCCTCCAAGAGATAATCCTCGAAGGTCTTCGCCAGCTGGGCGTTGGAGTCCTCGAAGTCCTCCGAGGCCGAGCTCTGAATGTCCAAGGACGAAGTAGACGAGGCGGGAGCCAGCTGCGGAGGGATCTTCGCCACTTTCTTCTTCTTAGGCATAGTCTTGCCGGCTTTCTTCGGGCGCTCGGTGACGGCCTTCTGTTTTCGGGGGGCTGCTCCGGTCGAGGAAAAATCTGGTAGAGGAGGGGGCACCATCCCGAGAGCTCCCCACACTCTGTTGGAGCGCTCCCAGCTCCCCACCAGCTCCAGCCTCTTCTGTCTTTCAGCCACCGTAGGGGCTCCGAGGACCCGTTCGGTGGCCCTAGCTATATCCTCCAGAGCTAGAGCCAGTGGAGCCGCTGGAAAAAAGGGTAACATTATAAGTATGTTATTTTCATCATCTAACATATTACTTCAGGAAGTGAAGTCTTACCTAAGGTTCGGAGATCACCCTCTGAAGCCTGTTGAAACACTATCGGCCAGTTGGCCCCGAGAGGTGGAATCCGAAGAGCGATGAACTCTTCGGCGAGGTCGTGCATGCTCATGCGGCGAGCCACCGAGGTCAATAGCCCTAGACGCGTTGAGAGCAGGCTAGGGTTCGGAGCAATCTCCGCCTCCTTCCGGAACTAGATCTCCTAGAGAGGCCCTGCGAGGGGGGAGTCCTCTCCGACTTCGGCGTAGAACCACCGAAGGATCCAGTTGGTGTACCATCTATCGTTGATGGCCTTCGCGGGAAAGTGTTGGGCGTGCTCCCTCCGCAACTGGAAGTTGACGCTATAGAAGGCTGTTATAACCTTGGTGTCCCCGGGCCCGTCTTGCGGCTTCGGCTGGCAGATGGCCTCGTGGGTGGCGGCGAAGACCTCCGATCGTCCCTCGCACCCTTCGGCCCGGAGCGCCCACTCGAAGACAGCCAAGCGGGCGATGGCATTGGGAGATAGTTGAGGTAGTGTGATGTGGAACAGGTCCAGTACCTCTGCTAGGAAATCGATGGCTGGAAGTCCCAAACCCGCTTCAAAGAATGCCTCGAAAACCACAACTTCTCCGCTTCATGGCCTCGGGGTTGATTCCGACCCAGGGACTCGAGTCCTTAGTCCAGTCCCCAGCTTCCCTTCCACGACCTCTTCAATGGACTCGGCGGTGCTTGTGGACTGGCCGATGAGGAAACTCTGGGGAATCTTCTTCTTGGATGGCGGGTGGAGCTCTCGAGGATTCTTGGGTCAGGTGCCGCCTGGAGCTCCCGACATTGCTACCGCAGCCGAGGCTGCCCATGCTTGCCTCTGCGCCAGGGTGCCCGCCGCTGCCGGAACAGTGTGGCTGGTTCTCGCCATGGCTCGGTGGATTGGAAAGTTGTGAGAATTGAAGGATGAAGAGAGTGGTTCGCAGGCGCTGGGTACGGTAAAAAGTCGTGGGTAACTTCTAATCCCCTTTTTATAACCGTTCGTTGGTTGCTATGTTTCGATCGCATTCACACTGCAGGTTCGACTTCTGCCGCTGGCAGGTGGGTCCAGGAAGTGGAACGGCGAGAGACTGCCGTAAATTTCGACCGTTACCTTTTACAGGGCGTAACGGCTACTTACGCCGTAACGACTATAATCAAACGGTTCTTCACGATGTTTGGGCCTCGAAGCGGTTCTCTTTCTCACGGAGTGTTCACACACGTTGAGAGCTCGGAGTCGGGGTCCAAATGCTTTGGATCCGAGATCCTCCGAAAGACTGTAATGTGTTCAAATTTTCTCTAAGTCTCAGAATATGAAAATATTCCTTGCGTATACTGCATCCCTTCTGTATAGGTTAAATTCGGAGAGGCGTATTCGAGAGGCTACTGTTGGGGGAAATTGCTTCATTTTCAGGACTTAGAGGTTAATAACTCAAAGACTCACTAAGCTTCAGAGCTAATGGGCTCTTACTCGAAGGTGGAGGCGTTAAGCTGAAAGGGGCCTCGATATGAAGTCCAAAGAAGCCCTCCGCAAGATACGAGGCTTCGAAGCTGAGCGACAGGATTGATAAGATGTTTGGCTTATCCGTTTGCCCCGGATAGCTTTACCTTTTTAACCCTACTCAGGGTACCGAATAGTTTCCACTATGTCGGTTGTAATCTAGGGGTAAATAGGTCTTTTCCTTCGACACTTTTGCCTATAAATACCCCCTCTCTACCCTATAACGGGGGGAAAGATTCAATTACTCTAATACACACATTCGAACTACTCAAGTTGTTATCCTTTCGGAGGCTAGAGTTAGTCCTCAAACACGAACTCTTAGTTTGTTTGTTCTTGACATTAGAGAACCTGTTAGCGTAATCATTTACGCCAACAATATGCCTTGTCTTAATTCATGTAATCATGACAGCTTAGCTCTATTTAATATGTCTGATTCATTTTGTGCATGATTTTCCTTTCCAAAATCAAATCATGCTCACTGCTTAGTCTTGAATCTAGCAAGAATCCTTTTCTCTGGATGCAACAATTACAACTTGAAAAATCATATTGCTTACTCATGGATATTCTTCAAGTGCTAAACAATTTGTTCACTTATCCAAAATCCATGATTTGAATGCTAAAAGTGAAAAGATCCAGGTGGGTTTGTTTGTCGTACTACTTTATTCTAGATTGCTTACCATTGCACCTTGGTATGAACTGGGATAATTTAGTTTATGCCAAAATCACTGCCTTAAGCTTCTGATGGCTTTCTTGTCTAGGCTTGGCTTGATTGGAAAGTATAAGGTAGATGAACAAATAACCCCTAGCATTATGAAAAGAACAGCAAGTATAAATTCATTATCAATCAAGTTTGCTTTCAATACTCCACTTGAACTGGACTTGTCTGTGTAGAGTAGAAATTGACTAGCTTTGTGCAGTCCCTGCTTTTACTTATCTAGTTACCTTGATTGAGTGGTGATGATTTTATTTCAAAATGATGAAATCCCATGCAGTCATCATGTGTTTAGATCATGTTAAATTGAGCTGAGCACATGATAATTGTCGATTAAGTTTGGCATATTTTTGTTTTATATGTATTTGCAATTCTGCCCATTTTGAAGTTGTGCATCTTTTAAATGCTCCTTGATGTTTGCATTGCCAAAGGGGGAGAAATTTATGAGTTCTATGTAGTAAGGGGGAAAATAACTCAGGGGGAGTTTTTATCTTACAAAGGGAAAGATGTGCCGAAAGGGGGGCTTTTACTCTTTTGAAAAGGGGGAAAGAAATTCTTTTGTCAAGTGACATGATTTGGCTTTTTTCTAAGTTTTTATGGTCACTTGTGTGCTGAAATTTTTCAAATTTTCTTAAAAACTGAATTTGGTTGTCAATGCACTCATCAAGGATGAGATTGAGAAACCAAGGGTTGGTTTCGGAGTCTGTTATGAGTGATTGACAGAATTGACCTTCTGGATTCGAAGGGGTCCCTCCGAAGGGGTTCGGAGGTTGTTTCACCTAAGGGTTCGATGGGACCGATTGGTACAGCTGTTGCAGTGGAGTGTGACTGGCGGAGGGGTCCAATAGCACACGATGATCTGGGTATACCGAAGGGTTCGGTACTTTGGGTGGTACAACATAGTGTGTGCTAGAGGTTGTTTACCCGGAGAGATCTCCGGGGTACTGGATACACTTGTCTGTTTGTCTGTGGTGCACAGGTGACTTTGGAGGCGACGGACGGTTCGCAGCAAGTGAACCTGGGTCAAACGAGAGGTTTGATGCGGGCGAGCGGGGAGCTCGGTCACGAAGGCTGCGAGGGGTCGAGGTTGATCCTCGGGTCAAGGTGCACCAGGCGAAGGCAGAGAGTGCGGAGCGTGGCTCCAGCTGAAGGTACCCCGAGACAAAGTCTTCGGAGGCGGGGCATTTCTAAGGGTACTCCGAAAGGAGTGTCTTTAGAGTATGGTGGACAAAAGAAGCCTCCAAATAAAGTAGACTACCACATGTACCCTCTGTTCTGATGAGACAAAATCAGTGTAAACCCTATGGGTAAAGTAGTCTATTCATAGGGCTGAATAGTGCCTATAAATAGTGTAAGCTAGCTAGGCAACAATAACACTTTGAGCAGTCATTTTAGAACTCTTGTGTTAGCCGCCATTCTCATGTATTCATCCTATGAGTTCATTTTGTGTTCCGTGTTCAAGAAATAAAACTTTGATTTTGTTTTCATTTTTGCTTGAACTTGTATGCCTCACTGCAAGTTTTGATTTCTGTCTGCTCCACTTCTTCCTGGTTAGAGTTTGTGCACTAGGGTGTTTTTAGAGAAGTGTGTGAGTGATTTGTACTTGTGAAGTGTGTGTTCTCAGTGTGAGTTTGCTCTGTGTAAACTGGAGGCTAGTCCTCTCTGGTTACTAGCGAAGCATTGTTCTTGGCTTAAATCGAAGCCCATTTCTTTCCTTGTCGAAGTCCTTAGAACAGTGTGCTCTGTGTGAGTTTAGTACTAGTTGCTAGTGCAAAGTATTTGGTCGGAGTCCTCAGAGGGAACTACCTCCTGCGAAAGGTGAAGTGTGAAGTCTGCTCAAGGCACCTAGTGTGCGGAGCACTGACTTAGCAGAATTGAGGGTTTGGTTTTGTGGGAGGAGCGAAGTCTTCTTGACTTCAAACTTTTGCTTCTTATGAAGCTTGGTTTCAGAGCTGTGAGATATCTCTGAACTAGAACTTCGAATGGTGTGTTCGAAGCCTGTTCCGCAGAAGACAGAACTAAAACAGAATGCTATTTTTAGCCTAAGATTTTAAAAGCTCCCATTCACCCCCCTCTGATCGCCGTTTCCGGTCCAACAAGTACCGACTCCCGACTACTCAATATTTTTTGAGTGACATGGACTTTTAAAATTTATTTAGAAATTTTTAAATATTTATACGTAAATATCCCAAAATTCCATATAAATATTCAATTTCAAAGTAGTCATCAAACATTGAATGCGTATGTACTGTATGTGTGTGTAAATACGTACCAACTCAAGCGCATACATGCATGTGCCATCCATCTTCGTACAGGTAGCGTAGTACGTAGGTGTCCCATCCTTGGCTACATATATACGATGTATATGCATATGCATGGCGATCTTGGTCTTTTAACAGGGACCACAAAACATACCACCCTAGCTTCTGCTTTCATTTCAATTGGTACCTACACATACCTCAAGGCCTGCATAACTTAATTATTTTTAGCTCTTTATCTAACGGGTGTGGACGAAGGCAGGGTTAGTTGGTGATGTTTTCGTCGTATATACATCGACTAGTTCAGTTCAAAATACTGAAAAGAAAAAATTGGACAATTCAATTATACTTTGACGTATAAGTAGCGGCGTACTGCTTTGCACGCAAACATTTTTTTGGAGATACAGTACAAAGAGAAAAAGGTAAAAAAATATGCATATTACATAAAAACATTGAATGAAGCAATGTTGTAAAATGAGTTCGTATCCATCTTCACTAACATTAATTTTTAGTGACTGATTAATGATAATTAGTTTTTTATTAATTAGTAGTTATCATGTAAGATTAGCGGTTGATTGAGACAATTAGTGTTGATTATAATAAGATCAATGTTAATCAATATATTTTATTAATAATCAATAATTTATTATTATTACTGTTTTCATCCCACATTTATCACATGTCCGTCAAGTAAAAAAATGGAAGAATTGCTCGTTTGCCAAGTTCACAAATGTCGTAAAGTTAATGTCGTTTGTAATTTTGTCATAAAATTTGTTGATTTATTTACTCTCTTGCTATTTTTCATTTATATTTTTTCTTTTCTATTTTATAAAACTGAATTATCTCTTTTGCCCCCAAAAAACATGCAACAAAATAGACAAAAACTATTAGATCAATTCACAAAAGTAACTGCGACCCAGCGGTGCACGACTTCCAAGGGCAAAAGGGATAATTCAGTTTTGTAAAATAATACCTTCTAATCCAAACCTTCTGTTTTGTTTGAAATCTTTGCAGTTTTTTTTTATAAAAGCAAACTTATACACACACTCATGACGCTGGCTTGAAGACGTGTTGCTGTACTACTAACTGCCAGTACTCTGTCTCAGCCGCTACAGTCCAACGAGGCACAGAGGGAGGGAGGGAGGGAGGGAGAGAGAGAGACGGCCATGTAAAACAAGAAGCAAAAAAAGCAGGGGATGGAAGTTGGTACCATTGCAAGGGAGAAAGCAGCAATAAAGCTTCCCATACATACAAACATACATGATACATACATGCACTCACCTCTCCATTTCTCCTCTTGCTCTTGCAGTGATCAATGATCCTGACTGGTGAGGCAACAAGAGAGAAAGGATGCATCTTGCCATAGTTCAAAATTCGGACCTCACAGGTGGCACAATAAGTTAGTATGTTTATTTCACCGTATGAATCTAAGCTGAATTGTTATAATCTAAAGTTGAAATAAAAACTCTTATTCGCTTTAGTTTTGCTTAAAAAATATTACCGTAGGGTCTCTGAGGTATGACATTGTGGTAATAATATCACTCTCTAAATTATGATATTATGATATTATGATATAATTGTAGTTTTATGTTTAAAGTTATATTTTTAACATATAATTATATATATATTATGTCAACTTTTATTATTTCTGTATAAAATATTATAAAACGAATATAATATAATATTAATAAACGAAAAATTATGATGGTCAGATCAATAAACAAACAGATGAACTAACGTCCAGACCGGTTCGACCACATGTCAATTTTTTTTTACTATGCATCGTATGAATTCCGAATAACAAATACTCCCAGGACTCAGGAGTGTTTCTCCTCGTATCTGTTGGAAATTAAAATTGATCTTTTGCATGGAAACCAAAAAAAAACGTGATTACTTTCCTTGAATTCGCTCTATGATTGGTGGTGCAAAACATTTAAAAAATCATGAGACTAATAATAGTATATGAGCTGTAACGACACCATATTTCCGCATCGATTCTATTTTTCACAAAAAAAACAATCGTGCTCAGATCATTGAGCTATCAGTCTAATATAGACCAAGAAACAAACGTGCCGTTTCTTGTTCTATACCTTATAACCTTATAATCTTTTAAGAATGGAAAAATAATGATGCATTTCCTCCTATCTCATCTCATGACTCGACCTTCGAAGTCTTATTTGGTAACTCATAATCTCGACTGATTATATATATGGATGGATTCAGATTTTAGTTTAAAATTTTAACCAACCACACATAGAATATGTCAAAATTGTGGGCTGACAAACAATACTGTTATATATCGTGCATATCAAACAACTCGAAAACCTATTCGGAGTCCCAACAATTCACACCCAACCCACAACTCCCCAATGCCCTAGCTTGAGCCAAGCACCCAATCACCCCACAAGGAATCAATGCCATGCATGCAAATGCAAATGGCAATGCCAAATTGCCAATGCCAATGTCATAGCCTTGCATGTAGAATAGAAACAAGAACATGTCCAACCAACCAAAGCACCACCCTAGCTCCCTCCCTCCCTCCATCACATATGCTGCACCACCTCTCACTCTAAATAGCTCCCCTCCATGGATTCGTTGCACATTCCCTCTATCTCTCTCTCTTCTTTCTCTCTCCCTCCACAGCTACAAGACAAGCCACATCTACATGTACGCCCTCTCGCAGCTCCACTAAACTAGAGAGAGAGAGGGAGAGGTGTGGAGGGAGACAGGCAGACAGAATTGCCTGCCAAGAAACGAGATAGATAGAGAGAGACAGAGATCGAGAAGGAGGAGGAGAGCGATAGAGGGAGGTGTGGTAGGCTGCTAGGTAGGTGGAGAGAGATCTAGAGGGAGGGGGGAAATGGGGATGAGGCCGGGGTGGGTGGGGGGCCTGGTGGAGGAGAGCTTCTTCGTGGGGTGCCCGGCGCACGAGCAGAGGAAGAAGAACGAGAAGAACATCTTCTGCCTCGCCTGCTGCACCAGCATCTGCCCTCACTGCGCCCCCTCCCACCACCGTCACCCCCTCCTGCAGGTATTATATTTCTCCCCTTAATCACTTCCTCCTCTAATTTACTACCTCGCTACCTCTCTCAATTTGTTTAATTCTTGGAGTTACTTAGAGATGGATGGATCATGGATGCATGCACCACTCATGATCCCTGCCAGTACATGTACATGTGTTGTTCTTTCTCTTGTTCAATTCTCGCAGGTATTTCTTGGCTCTGCAAGAACAGAAAAAAAGGAGCAGTTTTTTCTTTACTTTTTACTTGTCTACTTGGTTATGACTGAATTAATTAGCCCTTTTGCCGGCATGGGTTTAGGAGGAATTAATCAGTTGATTATGTGAGGATGGAGTGTAGATAGATAGAGAGGGGTGGTGTATCTTGCTTTTGTTTTGTCCTGTGCTGTCTTTTCAAGTGCTGTTCCTTTCATCTCCTTTAATTCCTTTGTCCCTTGGATTTGATTTGGTCTTAGTTTTGATGATGCATGGGCTCAAAATTGTAGTGGAGCTAGGCTCTTTCTCCTCTCTTTTGGGATTCCTTTGCTAATCTTTCCTGTACTTGCTTGGGTCCTCGCCATTGTCGTCTTGTGAGCTTTGGTTAGTTGTGGCATCTTCTTAGGACTTGGATTAGGGAGCTTGATTGCATCATGTAGCCACTTCAATCACCACCTGATTTGCACAAGACAACATTTCCATTCTTTGTGTAGATTGGGGGTTCTTCTCCTGCCTAGTTTGCAGCAGCAGCAGCACTAGCACTAGCACTAGCTGAAGTAATTCTTTCTTTGGGAGGCAACTGTAATGAACTGAACTTAGGCAAAAAAAAAACTTGTCTAGTTGTGTGGGTGAAAGGTACAAGTTGAAATTCTCTTGTTGCATGCAAGAAAATGCAATGCAATTCCTCCCTTTCTTTAATTTGGTTCCTTCAATTTGCTTCTCCTCTCCCTGCATGCCTTTCTTTCTCTTGCAACTAACTTGGTCAGTAAATTTGTTGGTGTGAGTGAGTAACTCTGATCTGATGTGAGGCAGTAGGGGAAGGAAAAAGTTGTGAGTAGTTACTGCCCCCCTTGATCTTACACTTGAAATGTCACTATGTCAGTAGCTACAAGGTGAATTCCACTACTGCATTCATGCCTGTGTTCTTCCTTTTCTTCTTCCCCTCCCAATTACCTGCAAAGTTACTGCAAACACCATCTTCTGCTATGTTTCTAACTCCAATTATCATCTCTGCCTGCTCCACGATTTGGCAAGCAGATTTCTGAAGGAAAAAACACCTGATGGGTTTAGGAGATTTCCTTTAATAGGCCAGGTTATCCAAACTGTTTTGCCATGTATAGATAGGAAGCATGTATACACACATCTCATGTCCCTCCCTGCCTCTGCAAAGCAAGCAGGCAGCAGTGATGGTAAAAAAAAAACAGAGAGGGGGGCATCTTGGAATTGTTACTGCTGCCTGGAGAGCCAACCTGATTTACCTCATCTGTGCAATGGTAAATTGGTTCCCTTGTCTTTTTTACCAAAGAAAGGCTCAAATACTGTTCCTCCCTTTCCTGATACTGTTCATGCAAGCCACAGTGAACCAAAACCAGTGCTAGTGGCTAGTGAAACACCAATTAAAAATTGTTCAAAATGTTTCCTTTTTATTTTCTCTCTCTTTTCACCACAGCACAGCCATTGGCTGGTTGGTGGATTTGACAGCACTGCCCTCCAAGCACAGGCATTGGCTGCAGCTGAAGGGAGGGGCATTATGGTCATTTTGGGTCATGTCTGCCCCTCCTGCTGCAATGCCATGCCATGGCCGGTCAAAGCATGGTCCTGCGTTCGTGCAGCCGTGCTAGCTGCTGCGTATTGGAGGGTAGAGGTGTGTCGCGCGCGGATCTTAAAGCGCCAGGTTGGACTGATCGGACGGCTGTTTTATTTATTTATTTATTTTTGGTTCGTGTCGCGACCCGCAGGTGCGGCGGTACGTGTACAATGACGTCGTCCGCCTCGGCGACCTCGAGAAGCTCATCGACTGCTCCTACGTCCAGGTGATTAACTAGCCAGATAGCGTGATTAGCCGTTAGTGTGGGTGATTATTGGCGCTAATATAATCAGATGGATTAATACTGTGTAATTAACGTGCAGCCGTACACGATCAACAGCGCCAAGGTGATCTTCCTGAAGCCGAGGCCGCAGTCGAGGCCGTTCAAGGGTTCCGGCAACGTGTGCCTCACCTGCGACCGCATCCTGCAGGAGCCCTTCCACTTCTGCTGCCTCTCCTGCAAGGTCGACCACGTCATGGTGCACGGCGGGGGCGACCTCTCCGACATCATCCTCCTGCAGCAGCACAGGGCCGCCGCCGGGGTCGTCGACGACGACGGCCGCCTCGGCGGCAGCACTGGCTTCCCCCGCTTCGAGGATCTCCGTGTCGGTGCCGACGACAACGACGAAGTCGCCGCCGCCACCGCCGCCGCCCCTAGCTACTCCATCCTCGAGGGACACTACGGCGGAGGAGGTTCCAGCGACAACGGCAGCGGCGGCGGCGGCCAGACGTCGGAGGTGGTGAAGAGGAAGAAGAAGAAGGGTGGAGGGTTCTTCCCTCAGATTGTGCTGTCACTGGGCAGCAGGAGGAAGGGTGCACCCCAAAGATCTCCTCTAGCCTAAACCTAATCACCACTTTGCCTCCCTACATATGTGCCATTAATAGCTGCATGTTGATTAATTAATCACCATAGCTAGTCTAGCTCTACTAGTAGCTAGTAGCCTAGTGTGTCATTATAGCCCTATGATTAGCCATGTAGAGAGAGATATGTGTGTGTGAGAGAGTTAATTTGTGTGTTGGTTGGATGCATTGGGAGGAGGGGCCTTGTGTGATCTAGCTTAGCTAGGGCACTTGGCCAGTGTTTTGAGATGAGAGAGAGAGGTGAGAGAAGGAAAGGGCAAGCAGTTTCCCCTCTGTTGCAGGCCTAGGTAGGCACAGACATGTGGGCCCCAGGTTGCATGGCTTCCCCCACAGGTTGATGTGGCTACCAATTTTGTACTTGATGTAACAGCAGGGTTGTCACTTGCATTCACTTCCATAACCATATATAATTAATTACTATCATCCCTCATTTTATACTTTATGTTGTTGTAATTAGTACAGTGATTAAGCTGAATCTGTTTGCTGATGCTGATCTCTATAAAATCATCCGTGGAAATCTATTTCCACAAGCAGCACTATATATCTCCTTTGAAAACGATAGATGAAATATCGATCCGTTTGCAAAAAATGACCTGCATGCATTGTGTGTGATTGGATATTTGAATGTGTGTCTTTCTCCAAGGAATTGTTTGCTGCTTTGACCAGCTATAGCTTAGCTAGTGGTAGCTGCATATGCATGTGATGCATGCACACACAGCCTCCAGCTCCAGGCCAAACTCTTCAATTGAGTTGCTAGTGAGAAAAAAGTAGCTGTCCTGTGGAATTGTGCTGTCCTGTTTGATGCCATTGTGCTTGCTTCAACTTTGCAAAGTGCTGCTGTTTTTGCTGCACAGTGTCCATCACTCTAGACAGAGAGAGTGAGAGTAAGAGAGAGAGAGAGAGAGAGAGAGAGAGAGAGAGAGAGAGAGAGAGATGGCCAATATCACCTGGATGGCTGTCATCTCCTTGAGGCTGAGCAAGCAGGGCTGCAGCAGCTTTACTAACCCTTTCCATCACTTATTTTCTTTAGCTAATCCCTGCAATAACTAGCTCAGCTTTCTTAAGCTAAGGCCCAGTAACTTAATTAGCTTATTTATAACATAAATTTAACAGTGATGTCAAAAAAACTCTAAACATCTAGTTGTCCTGTTTTAAATGGTTTTTGAAATCTAAGGTTATTGTCTATGTAATATGATAAAAATATTATATTACCTCTAAACTTATTTTATTTTTTGTTTAATAGTTTTAATAAGCCTACGTTGAAAAAAAAACTCTAAGAATATCGTTGTCCTATTCTAAACAAAATTTTAACATCTGAGCTTATTATTTGTATATATAGTATGGGGAAGAAAATATTGTATTACATCGGAACTTATTTTGTTTGGTGTTTAATTTATAATACCATTAGATATGGTGTTTTTCCGGGTTAATTTTTTCTGTGCCATTACGATTTTTACGGTTTGCCAAAATGCCATCGTTGTGTCACTGCCAGATGGGGGCCGCCACAGTCACTGACAATGGCATGTAGGCAATTTCTGAAAATTATAATGACATGTGAGTAATTTTCCCTTTTCCATTATGTGACATGTAGATATAAGAATGATATTTGGACAATAAGCTTTAGCTTCTAGATAACTTATAATTTTTCAGAGTTACAATTAAGCTAGTCTAAGATGTGGGCCTAAGTACCCTATCACTGCCTCAGAGTGAGTATATGCATGATTAGCTGCTAGTAAGCAGAAAATGTGTGTCCTTTGCAACGAATTACTCTAAAAGTTAAGCTCATCGATCAATCACCAAGCTGACGAGCTAGGTACTTGCTTCAATTCTCTTCCAGTGGCCGGCAACATCAACGGCTGGATTCTGCCCAATCCAAAGAAACCGAAATAAGTGAGCTGCTGCTAGTTAATTGCAATCTCTCTCTCTCTCTCTCTCTCTCTCTCTCTCTCTCTCTCTCTCTCTCTCTCTCTCTCTCTCTCTCTCTGCATCTGAGAACTCTGAAGCATGCAGCAGCTGCAGAATTACAGTATGATGCATAGTGTTGTATCCGAAGAAAAGGGTACCTGTATTATTGTGCCTAGCTCATTGGCACGTCTATATACAGGAAATTTGTAGAAGCTGTCATGTTTTCTTCATAGGAATTTCTTCTCCATATTCGAATTTGAAGCTGTGTTAAATTCATCTGAAATTCAAACAAAATGTAAATACAACGGCTCATTCATTTTATTTTTACAGAAGGATGATATATATATATATATACACACACGAACATTATTGTTAATTACTAATCAATTAGGGAGAATAAAGGAAGCCAAGAATCTGGGAGTTCTTTTCATGCCTTCTAAAAAATCTTAAAACCTTGCTACTCGATCCTCACAACATGATTTTGTTGTTGTTTTTTCAGAATCAAAATCATGCATAGATGCTAACAATTCCAGTTTTTTTAAATACTCCCTCCAATTCCAAGTCGTTTTAGATTTCATAACACTTTTTCAAGTATAAGTCATTTTAGATTTATGTACGCTTTTTAATCCTTTTAATGTTTGATTTTGTTAAATAAGCAGCATATTTCTCGTGAATAAACAACTTATTTTTCTAAAATAAAATAAATAGGACATGATAAATTCATTTGAATTAAGTTTGCAAATCTTATACACAATCCAAAACGACATACCTACACAATAAGAGAAAGCATACTAAAAGTTTATGTTGGGAGACGTAATTGGCCTAAATTTGGCGCAAAATCAATGCAATTGAGCTCGAGCACACTCGGCAATGGCCGTAGGGATGGATGGATGGATACATTCATGCAAGCGTAGCAAAATATGGAGCAGCAGCAGCAGTTGACAGCGTCCGTACATAGCAATTAATGCGTCCGTACAGCGATGGATCGCGGGCTTTGAGCCCTGCTCGGCTTATCGTCCTCTCCCCGTGTCTGCAGCGTCACGTGCTACCGACCTAATTAACTTACTTTGACCACTCTAATTTCCTTTACAATCAACGCTAATAATCTTGTTAACCACTTAATTGTGGATAAACATCAACGTACATTTGGTAATCTGTAGCCAGATAGACGGTTTCCACGAAATTATTTGTCACTTGTGTAAATGATAAATGTAATCGTTTGAGTATACGAACGTGGAGTAAAATTGTAAATAATCAAATGCACTATTTAGGATATGGCCTCATAATTAGTGATTTCATCGTTCAAATACGAAAAACATGGGATTCTGGTTTTGGTAGGAATTGATTCAGTTTTCATTGAATTTCTATACATTTTATCCCTTACAAATAATACTAAAACGGTGTATTGTGATTCTTGGAAAGGTCAAAATCTTAAACCACCGCCAAACACTAGAATCTCCTCCATTCTAAAATATAAAAGATGATTTTAAACGATCTCAAAAAGTTAACAATTAGTTAGTTTCACTATATATTAAGACAATAATATATCAAATTATTTTCAAATATCAATCTAACTATATAAAATATACATAACACTAAATATAAATATTTTAGCTTACTTATTAGTTAGAAGTTATGAATATTAAATTTTATAAAAACAAGACCTTAGATATATTTTTTTAAAAAATATAGTCCTAGCTATTAGTATAGCTATTATTAATATAATGTTATAGGGAGCGATGTCAAGTCTTATCACAATACCCAGCTAGCTAGCTACTTCCATTACTTTTCATTTAAATTAAAAAAAAATAATAGTTTGGACGACAACGAGAAGGCTATCCACCCAAAACACGTGTACATGGTGTGTATCATCCGTGATATCACTACCGTATATCCGTGCAAATGTACATGGCATGCACATCCATATATAATTTACATATAGTTTGGGCAAGTACGTGTAGTAATTTGATTTCTTATATAAATTGTTTTTTTTATTTTTTGACTTCTTAAATTTAATTTTTTTTAAATCTTCTAGTCATTTTTAATCTATTATTTTGTGTTTTTATTTATCAAATAAAATAAACAAGTGTTTTTAACTGCATGGTATGATGTTTGAATTATTTATATTTATGTATCATAATGAAAATAACTTTAGTGCGGTCGGACGTCTCACTCGGTACCAGATGCATAATTTTTTAATTTTTATCTAGTGTGATCTTAGTTAATTAGTAAAGATTTTCATTATTTTTTTCGTCTGATCGTAGTTAACTTGTACTGTTTTACTTTATATTTTTGTTTGTTCGTAGTTAACTTGTAGAGTTTAAGTTAATTTTTCTTGTCTAATGTAATTAAACTAGTAAAGTTATAAATTGTTTTTCGTTTCTTTTGTTCCTACGTTATTTTTGTTTCATTTCGGACATCAGTGACAGCAGCAGGACGCACAACAGTTAACAGACGGACGGTGCTACCGACATCTGGTTTTGATCAATTTCTTTGAGCCAACGATTTAGTTATAGGCATAATATATGATTTTTATTTCCATATCAATAATGGTGCACCGGATGTTGTTATATATGTATTGTAATTTGTCTTGTGCTGAAACATTTATGTTTGTGCTATAAGAACAATGTCACATTTCAAATTTATGTAGTTAATATATGTCATACTAATTTGATTTGAGATTATCCACATAATATGATGTAAGTTATGCAAATGAACTTTGTATATACTTGCATTTGGATATAGAATTAATATAGCATAATATATTTTTAAAAATAGCATTAAATATACAACAATGCCGATTCATGATCCAAACCAACACTAATAGACATGAATAGATGTGGTTCTAAAACTGTAGCTAATAATCGTTGACTATCAATTTCGACTAGACAACGTGGTTCAGAACCGCTTAAACCATTTTGACCCCCAGTATAGCAGTGTAGGGATTATTGTTCACTCACACATAGGCACATATCATACTTTCTCATATATACATGCATGAGATGCTGACAAGGCAGCCAGCCAAAGCTAACTAGCTAGCTACTCACTAGCTAGAGTTATAGCTATATCTATGATGCGCAAGCATATATATAGATGCATGCATGTCTCAGTTCTTTGCCATCACTTGGATTCTCCAAGCTACATTTTGCTATCACTCAGATTCTCCAAACTATATGAAACTATTATTCACAATTTCTCTCTTTGTATTTTTTTTAATTCTTAGACATATTAGTAGTACGAAAAAAGTTATATGCTCCTGAATATTAATCACATCAGTACTTACATATTGATCGACTGGATGATGTCGTTTGGAAATTAGAACCTATATATTAATTATGCATGGATTAACAAAAGTCAAGAAACTAAACATCTAAGTCTTGGTATGACAAATTTCAAACGATAAATATCAAATCTTTTGTGGGACAAAAGGAGTAGATTTTGAAAAAAAAGTTTGGAGCCAATTCCACGTCGAGTCTCATCAAAGGGTACGTATAGTAGCCATGCATGCATATGATGGCTACGTCGTACTATAGGCAGTGCAGTGACTGCACAGTGATAGTATGAGCATCTATCTCCATATCTACATATATATATCCTTTGCAAACAATGGCAGATCATTGTGGCCCATCATATCGTCCCCGATCGATCGATCGATCGATCTAGCTATGCTATGTATGTACGTATGAATTGGTCGAATCATGATTCATGCATGCGTGCATTCATGTGACATAGCTCCCCTGTGCCCAAACATGGTGTCATGTTTCTCTCTATCATATCATGCATGCAAGGCCAGCGTGTGTGCAGTGTAGTGGCTTATCTAGGGCATTGTTTATTTCTTTTTCTCGCGCGCGGCCACAGTGTATCACGTGGACGACACGTACCGAACAGTACAGTGTTGTTGCGTGTTCAGGCAACCGTTAGATGGATCGATCCGCTAGCTGTTCGTTGTAGTACTTGCTGTCACACGTGCGGGAATCCAGATTGTTTATATAAAGGGCCGTAATTACCTGCAAGTAGGATGCATGTGTGGATAATGGATATGCTACTGCTACATCTTTTATTAATTAATTTCTTTATTTACTGCAAAAGGTCGTGCTTTATCAGTCTTGAAAAGGCTTTATTTTAATTGAATGGCAACACTACTATACTGATTAATGGACCATTTTCTTGTCGGCAATGTGCGTGCTAAGAGCACTGATATGCTATGTTCTACTGCTAGTATATCTTAGAGCATCTCCAAAATCTTCTCCATTCGACTCTCCAAGCTAAATTATGGCCAACCAAACCAAAAAACACACTCCAACAGAATGGCCAACCGGCTGGCTAAGCCATCCGACTGGCCAAATAGAGCTCTCCACTGGCCAAATCTAGCCAGCTAGTTTGGCCGGCCATCCCTCGCTGGCAAGTGACTTCGGCCGCCGCAATCCCATGCCCAAGCTCATGTTGGCCAGCCAAACCAAAAAACACACTCCAACAGAATGGACAACCAGCTGGCTAAGCCATCCGGCTGGCCAAATGGAGCTCTCCACTGGCCAAATCTAGCCAGCCAGTTCGGCCGGCCATCCCTCGCTGGCAAGTGACTTCGGCCACCGCAATCCCATGCCCAAGCCCACGTTGGCTCCTATTTCGCTCGTATGGAAGGAAGAGAAAAGAAATAAAGAGAAAACAGAAAATGAAAAAGAAAGAAAATGAAGAGAATAGAAATAAAAATAAAAGAAAATATTTTTAAAAAATCTAAAATTTGAAAATTTTATAATTAGGTGATTTCTGAGGAGTAATTTTTTAGAGAGTTGAAAATAGAGAGTTTGTTGGAGTGTGCAGCAGATATAGAGAGGAATCTTTTTGGAGAGTTGGCTAAATAGATAAATAGAGAGTCAAAAATAAAGAGGCTTTTGGAGATGCTCTTAGTGTGGTCGATTTCAAAGGGTAAAACAATAGTTTAATGTATTATATTTTGGGTGGTATCATCATAATAATTTGAGAATTTGCATATGTCTAGCTCTTTCATAGGTCAATTGACATCTTCGAGTCACTCATTTTTTGGACGAATTTATCATTCCTAAATTATACTACTATTAATCAAGACAACATGTCACTCATTTTTTCGATGAATTATATTTACCATTCTTAAATTCTACTACTATTAATCATGATAGCAACAGTAGAGATTATTTTTAACCCTAGGATGAAATAATATCAATAGTTAATATTTATTCTAGTGGTACTAGAATACACCGTAAGATTACTCATGCAATGAAGCAGCCAGTCAGCTCAACAATCCTAACGGAGGATAGATGCAAAGCTGTCAGGATTACAAATCCCGGTGGGATAATACTACCACCGCACTACAAGGAAATATTACACTTTCATCGTTTAGAATAACTTTCATCGGCTCATTCAGACCGACAGAAGTTAATGTAACTTTCATCAATTTTTACTATAGCCGACAGAAGTTACGTAACTTCCATCGGTTTTTCTTAACGCCGACGGAAGTTACTGGGCTTAATTTTGTCAATCCCCGGCATGAGCGTGCCCTAGGTAGCAATCTTCGTTATTCCCCTCCTCCCTGCCACCACCTCCACCCCGCCCCGTCACTGCCGCCGCCGCTCGGCCGGCCGTCGCCTCCGCCCACCCTGCTCGACCAGCCGCCGCCTTCCTCGTCTATGGCATGGTCAAGCGGAGAGTCGACTAGACGAGCGTTCGAACATCGTCGGCATCGACTCGACTGGGAGAGACTGCTCCACCCATCCGCGGTGCCCCGTGCGGCCGTGCCACTGCCCAATGCACCCTATCTCTCTTTCCAACCTCAACGCGATTCTCTCGTTTCCACCTAGAACCTCATTGCCCTGTAATTTCCTCCCATTTGTTCTTCGCCACTAGCACGTGCCGCTGAGTTTGTTTCCCCTAGGTAAGCCACGAGCTCTCTGTCCCTGCCCCAATCTCCTCTTGGGCTAGAAGCTTGCCGTGGGCGACGCTGGATCGAGCAAGTGGGCATGTGGTTGTATTGCCCTAGATCCTGGATGTATTATCGATGCACGCAAATCGCTAGTGCGATCTTGGATGTGTTATGGAAAGGGAAGGATTTTGTGTGGCGATAGCCCTAGAGGCTGTAGGGTTAACTAGACCTTGTTGGGGAATTGCCCCAAACACCTTGGCTTTATTGGATGAATCAGTGTGAATCACGCATGTTTGGCTTGCGGCGAGGAATTTGTAGTTTCATGTTTGTAATTTGATGATGTAACTTCCTTTCATCTGAGAAGCTAAGTTATAATTTGTTGATATCCTTGCAGAATTTAAGAAGTCCCTACATACTGTTTTCGCTAAGTTTGGAAAGATTCTTGATATGCTTGCTTTAAAGACTTTGAAGTATAAAGGCCAAGACTAGGTTGTGTTTGAAGATGTTGCCTCGACAACAGAGGCTTTGAAGAGCACACAAGACTTCCCTTTCCACAACAAACCTATGGTGAGGTTACCGTACTTTTGTAACATACTAATATCATGGCTTGTTCAATTAATTCGTATTTATGGCTTATTGAATCCTTTTAAGGGTTATGGATTTTGTTTAGTTGAACAACTAAATCTTGAATTATTGTAATAGTGGTATTACAAAATAATAGAAACCTTGTTTCATTGTCTGAAATATATGAAGATAAGTGTAACAATACAGGAAAATAATAAATTTTTGTCGCCTTTTTTTAACTTTCGTCGGCTTTCACTGTGGACGATGGAAGTTAAAGAAGGAATTTCCCGCACGCGGATACAGGCGCTTAACTTCCGTGGGCCAGAATTTGGAGTTACTTCATATTAGGAATTAATTCTAACCATTTCAGAATTTGCTTTGCTTGACCATCCAACCGGTTGCCATGTCTTCGACACAACCACCACGCCAAAGCCCGCCCGACCACTGGTGTTGCAGTTTCCATCCGACCATCGTCTCCGCCTGGACGCCACCTCCTCGTTTGCCCGTCGCCACCTACGAGGTATTCACTTTATTCAGAGTATGTTAAATTTATTAATGTTATTTTTGTGTTATTAGCAATGTTTATACTTGATAATTAATGTGTTATTATGCTATTACATTTCTTCTTGTATTAAATTTTAGTTTGTTGATGATTTCATTAGGGTGACTATTATTATACTTTCATATGTGATGTTCCTTTTTCATATGGAATGTTGTGCTATTATGCTATTACATTTATTCTTGTATTTATTTGTAGTTTATTGATTATTTCATTAGGATGATTAGTATTACATATACTTTCTTATATATATTATTTTCATATGCAATTTTGTATGTGAAAGAAACGTAAGTAGTGTAACGAAACGTATGCCTCACCCATTTTGGACCAATATGTCTCACACGTGTCATGCGTATGAGATGTGTAGGTCCAGAATTGTCTATTTTTGGACAACCTCAAAGTGGGCGACAAAGCGTGATATTTACGATGAGCCATGAGTCCGAACGAGATTTTAGTGTTATAACCTTGTTGTTCTCCATTGCACCATTATCAAGCATACAATTGGATAACAACGGGGTTATGCTGCTGAAATTTTGTTCAGACTCATAGCTCATCATAAATACCATGCTCAGTCGGTCACTCTTGGGTGGGTTTAGGACCTATCTTTTCCTATAGACATAGGGTCGTGGTATGCAGAAACGTCGAGTACTTATGATGCATTCTCGCTTGAATGAATGTTTTGCCTCTAGAATGGTTGAGGACCGATGGTGGATGTATAGTAGTTGGAACAAAAGTGGAGCTCACTCGAAGGAGTGAATGATCAACACTGAGAAATTTGTTGACCATGCATTCGCTTTGACAAAAACAAGTGGCGCGAGGTGCCCATGCATGAAGCACAGAAATTCTAATTGGAAAAACAAGAGAATGTTGTCACTACACATTTGCAAGTGTGGTTTCTTGCCAGGTTATGAAGTTTGGGTGCACCATGGCGAGACATTTCGTGAAAAAACTATATTAGTAGTAGAAGAAGATGGTAGCACGACTGACGATAGGATGGATAAGATGTTTGATGCTATATGACCGAAGTTTGAAACAAACCCTGAAGATCCTCCTACACTAGAGGTTCAAAAGTTTTTTGACATCCTTAGAGCTTCAGAAGAGCCGTTGCATGAGCACACCACAGTAAGTGTTCTCGCTTTCATGACCCGTCTTATGGCCATTAAGTCAATGTTTGCATTCTCCAACAATTCTTACAAGAAGCTCGTGAACCTGATCAGCGATGTCCTTCCTATGAACCATAAGATGTCGAAAGACATGTACCAGTCAAAAAATGCTTTTTGCTCTCGATATGGAGTATGAGAAGATTGATGTGTTAAGATAACTGCATGCTTTTCTGGAAAGAACATAAGAATGAGATGCAGTGCTTAAAATGTGGTAAACCGAGGTGTGTAGAGGTCGTAAACAAAGACAGTGAAAAGGTGATGATAGAGGTTGCTCATAAGCAACTTCATTACATGTCTCTTACACCTCGGGTGAAATGATTGTTTCTCTCAAATAAAACCGCTAGACATATGCGATGGCATAAAGAAGGTGTACGTGAGAATAATCAAGTAATGGTGCACCCATCTGATGGTGAGGCATGGAAGACTCTAGATGATTTTGATGCAGACTTTGCTAGTGATGCAAGGAATGTTCGCATCGGGTTGGCAACAGATGTATTCATGCCTTTCAATGTAACCGCATCGTCGTACTCTTGTTGGCCTGTATTTGCTATTCCATACAACCTTCCACCTTCGTTTTGTATGAAATATGAATATATGTTCCTATGTCTCATTATACCTAGTCCAGAACATCCTCGAACACACCTCACCATGATGATGAAGCCTTTAATTGAAGAGTTGAAACAATTGTGGAAAAGAATTGAAGCATATGACTATGACTAGAAGCAAAAATTCAATTCTCGAGTTGTGTATCTATGGTCGGTCCACGATTTTATGGAAAACAATATTTTTTTTGTTGGAGTTGTCATGGAAGGCTGACATGTACGATATGTGGTGAAGACACATATTGTTTTTGTGTTAATTTCGGGGGAAGATTTGTTACTTTGATTGTCATAGATGATTTTTGCCCATGAATCACCCATTTAGGTTGTAGAGGAACACTTTCAAGCATGACAATTTTGTAAAGGGACCGCCAAGGCGTTTAAGCGGTCCAGAGATCGCTGATATGTTGAATGAGTTAGTCCTTAATGAAAATGGGGATGGATTTGTAGGATTCAGAACTGAACATAACTGGACCCACATATGTGGCTTATGGGAACTATCGTATGTTAAATCACTGATTCTGATGTACAAAATTGACGTCATGCATCAGGAACGTAATGTTGGTGAAAACATTGTAAGCACATGCATGGATTTTGCGGACATGACAAAAGATAATCTAAAGACGAGAAGAGATTTAGCTGAAATTTGTAATCGACCAACCCTTGAGTTGACAAATAGTAGTGGCAAGCCATGTACCCCATTTTGTTTTAAACCTAATTAAAAGAAATAAGTAATGAGATGGTTGAAAATTTTGAAATTTTCAAATGGTTACACCGCGAGATTTAGAAGAGCTTTTAATTTGAAGACAGGTAAGTTAAATGGATTGAAATGTCACGATTACCACATAATAATGGAAAGACTCGTTCCTGTAATGTTTCGTGGGTACTTGAATGATGATGTGTGGAATACGTTAGCTGAGCTGAACCATTTTTATAGACAACTTTGTGCTAAAGAAATTAAGAAATAGATGATGGGGAAGTTGGAGAAAGAGACACCTGTGCTTTTATGTAAATTGGAAAAAATATTCTCTCATGGATTTTTCAATCCAATGCAATATTTACTGGTTCATCTTCCATATAAAGCTAAGGTAGGTGGCCTGTGCAATATAGGTGGATGTATCACATTGAATGATCCCTAAAGAATCTTAGAGCGATGGTTGGCAATAAGGCCAGAGTTGAAGGTTGCATCACGGAAAAAATTAAATTTAAAGAGATAGCATACTTCATGTAGCGCCCGGATTTAATAAAACCCAGACTTTATTGAAATTCCATAGAAAATAAATAATCACAATATGTTAATCACACGACGACGCACATACGTCAAACATTTGTGGCTCGCAGACCACATTATTACACAAGTGTTAAAATAAAAGAAACTATGAAAATAATATAGTCGATGAATATCTTCTCCAGGGTCGCTTCCTTGACTAGGTCGCTACTCCAGACCATCCTCATCGTAGTATGCCTCTGAAGTGGTTTTTCCAACAGGTGAGTACAAACGTACTCAACAAGCCACCGAGAAATGCAATAATAATGCAAGGTAATAACAAAGGAGGTAATGGCTAAAAATGCGGAAAAGTACATTTTTGTCTTACAGCCTTTAATGTGAGTTAGGTTTATTCATACAAAATATTTAAATCATGGATGATGCAACATCTTCTAACTCGAGGACTACAGTCAGCCCTCCTTGCTCGATAGTCCTTACATGCCCAATCAATCATGCAACACTTCTCAAACATACACTAACTATGGGATGTAACTCCACTCGCCCTTGACTGTGGGCTCAGCTTTTTAAAATATTTAACTCTGATCAGCGGTGTACCACTGTACCCACAAGGCACTCATTCCCACACACCGTAATGTGTGACGAGGGGGTCCTTTTATAGTACTCCGGCAATGGCGAACGGTGGTGCAAAAAGGGGAGCCAAAGGATTAAACCCATTTACGCCGACGAGGTTTAACTTGGCTAATTGTTGCGCTCCGGAGCTTAACGGCGAGGGAATCTGAGGGTAATCAAGTGCAAGCATTATGGGGATTAACTTTCTGGTGTTAAGCGGGGCTCGGGACCACGACGAAGGCGCTCGGGCATTACAGCGGTGGTTGGGGATCTCGGGAGCGTGAGATTGAAGACGACTGACAAGGGGGTCCACTGATCAGTGAGAGAGAGAGGACATGAGGGTTAACGTTCGACGCCGATAGGTGGGGCCGATGCTTGCGCTGAGAGGGGTGGCTGACAGGTGGGCATCTGGCTCGGGTGCGAGGCTAAGCGCGCCGATAGGCGGGGCCCGCTTGTCAAAGAGAGGGTGGCATGACGGATGGTTTTGGCCGACCGGGGAGAGAGAAAGGTTGTTTAAATTCATTTCTGAATAAAATAATTGCTAAAAATAGTTTAAAAATTCTAAGCTAGCAGCAAAGGTTGGAAAAATTTGTAAAAATTCTCAGAATTGTATCTTGGTCTTAGGAACATAATATAATTTTTTCAAACCTTGGTTTGGACAGTTTCTCTAGATATTTACTTATTTGGACATTTTCAGCTTTAAAGAGAATCAAATTTAATTATTTCCTGGGAAAATATATTTTTCTGAATTTACTTATCTCTGGAAAATTTGGGATGTTACAAACCTACCCCCTTATAGAGAATGTCGTCCCGAGATTCGGAAGGTTTCTAGAATAGCTCAGTGTATTGGGCTTTCAGGTCATCTTCCTTCTCCTAGGTGGCTTCATCAACGGGATGGTTACTCCACTGGACCTTACAGAAACGGACTACTCGATTCTGGGTTACTCTTTCCTTGACCTCTTGGATCCGGACGGGCTTCTCGATATAGGTCAAGTCTCCTTGAACGTCGAGTTGCTGAAGATCCGCTCGTTTGGTGGGTACCCATAGACACTTCTTCAACTAGGAGACGTGAAACACATCATGTTCTCCGACTAAGGAGGGAGGTAGCTCCAACTGGTATGCGACCTCTCCTTGCCGACGGAGGATCAGAAAAGGACCAATGTAACGGGGAGATAACTTTCCCTTCATGTTGAACCTCTGAGTGTCTCGAAGGAGAGTGACTCGAAGATAGACGTAATCACCTTCTTCAAACGCTAAATCTCTGCGTCAATTGTTGGCATATCTCTTTTGGCGGGACTAGGCTATCTTCAATCGGTCTTTGATGATTTTGACTCTAGCTTCGGCCTCTCGCAAAATGTCCGTACCAAACAATCAAGATTCGCTAGCTTGATCCCATAGTAGCGGCGTTTGACACTTACATCCATATAACGCCTCAAACGGTGACATCTGCAGGCTAACCTGATAGATGTTGTTGTAGGAGAACTCTGCATAGGGCAAACTTTGGTGCCACATTCCACCAAAGTCTATGGCACAGACCCTAAGCATATATTCCAATACTTGGTTCACCCTTTCAGTCTGATGATCGGTATGCGGATGATACACTGTTCTGAAGTTCAGCCTAGTGCTGAGCTCTCCCTGAAGATTCTTCCAAAACTTGGAGGTGTACTAACTACCTCAGTCGGACACAATCTTCTTTGGAACCCTATGTAGGCACACGATCTGGGTCATGTATAGCTCAGCTAGCTTGTCTTGACGGGGATGAAATGAGCCACCTTGGTGAGTCGATCGATGATCACCCAGATGGAATCATACTCGACCTAGGTCTTGGGCAGTCTAGTGATGAAGTTCATTCCTACTTCTTCCCACTTCCATTCGGGAACCTTAAGGGGATGCAATAATCCGGCAGGTCTCTGGTGCTCTCCCTTGACTCATTGACAAGTGTCACACCGTGCCACATATTTAGCTATCTCTCTCTTCATGCTGACCCACCAATATTTCTCTTTCAGGTCCTGGTACATCTTAGTACTTTCAGGATGTATGGAGTACAAGGTCTCATGGGCTTCTTTGAGAATGAGAGCCTTCAGTTCGGGCTTGTTGGGCATGCATATCCTATTTTTGAACCATACGATGCCAACCTCATCTTTGGAGAACCCTAGGGCTTTACACCTCCTCATATTCTTCTAGATCTCTTCTATGTCGGGGTCTTCCTTCTATGTCTCATGTATCTGGTCCATCAAGACAGGAATTGCTTCAAATGCAGCGAGATACTCCCTGGTGGTGATCCCTAAGTTTAATCTTTCCATATCTTTATATAGCAGAGGGGCCTGATCTCGTACCATGATGGCATTGCAGTATCCCTTCCAGCTTAGAGCATCTGCCACTACATTCGCCTTGCCGGGATGGTAATGGATGTCTAATTCATAATCCTTGATCAGTTCCAACCATCTTCTCTGCCTGAGGTTCAAATCTGGTTGGTTGAATATGTACTTGAGACTCTTATTGTCGGTGAAGACTTCACACCTGTTATCCACAAGGTAATGCCTTCACATCTTTAGCGCATGAACCACTGCTACTAACTCCAAGTCATGAGTAGGGTAGTTTAGCTTTTCGAAAAGATTAAATACTCTGATCAGAGGTGTACCACTATACCCACAAGGCACGCACTCATCACTTACACCAAAGTGTAACGAGATGACCCATACCACGGGAACTCGTGCCAAAACCTTCCATATGGTCCTCCTCGACCCGACAGCACCCTCTTATGGGTTTCATATGGTGTCCCGACACGTCGAGCCTCACCATACCCCCCTTGAGCCACGTCGGTACAAGTCACCCGCAGGTTGCCCCTTGCCCCCTCCACTATGGTGCATCGAGTTAGATTGTTCCATACTTTCAGCTAGGACTTACCCATTAGACTTGTGGTTGGTACGGAAGTGCTTTGTAATTGATCCCGTAGACCGGTCCTTATAGTGCCCCGGGTGCGACCAACCAGTTCCCGAGCTTGCACCCGGAACCCACCATACTTATAACATAGCCAACTCCAACAGAGTCCAGAGACAAGAATAACGGGGAAATTTCATATAGTAGAATCCATCTATCTACGACTTGTTCTTTATTTATCCTATAGCAGTTGTGCCGGTACATTGGGCACTAGCTAATATTTTATAGTAGAGTGACAAGGAGTTCAGGCTCAATAAGCATGGCTTGAGTTTGCACACAAGGACGGGGATCTAACAAATATAATGTAGGGCTTGGTATTTGACTAATGCAATATTATCCTATGAGTTATAGCGATAATTTATTAAAACATGGGCTCAATGATGATCAAAATGAGGGTCGTGACTTGCCTTGATCAGCAAAGGGTGAAGGTGGAACCTTGGGATAGAACTCCGGCTCCTTGATGAACTCGTAGTCTTCTCGATACGGAAAAAGTAAACCATACATTCAATAAAGCATCACAAAACATAAGCATACCAGTTTTATGATTTAAATATGTGGATTGAGCTTTATTGTACTGAAGTTATATTTATTAATATCAAAGGTTAAAGTTTTGGGGTTTTTCTTACTTTATTTCATGAATTATTAATTTATCCCTAAGGGGTTTTATTTATTTAATCCATAAGATTATTTTGTGCTAAAGTAACATACTGTTTTTATGGCACTATTGTGTAGAGAATAAAATGCTGAATTCAATAAAATTGGAATGGTGAAATTTGGAGTTAAAATGAGCAAGTTATGAATTTTCAAAGTTTAAACTAATTTCTGGAATTTTATTTAAACTGGAAATGGGGTTTAGTCCACAGTGAGCCAGGCCCACGGTGGACAGGCACACTGTGCGCGTGGACCGGATCAACCAGAGCCGTTGGATCTGGATCCGGAGGCCAGGCACGAGGCGGGAGGCTTAAGTGAAAATGAACGACTGAGATTAAAACGGGCGAAGGGGTATGCGTGGACGCACGAGATCGATCCAGCGCTTTAAGTCACGATCGACGGTTGTGATCGCACGGTACCGCTTTGACCGGATCCGAGGGCCCGGATTAAATCCCGAAGGGATTTAATCGTAGCCCTCCGATCACGATCGAACGGCCACGGTGCGATCCGGCACGGCACGGGCGTAAGGGGCACGTACCCCCCTTCATCTTTGGCGACGGCGACCTCGGGTGAGACGGCGGCGGCGAGCGCCTACGGGCTTAGCTTTATGCAAAAATGGAAAGAGGATACCGAGAGGAGTGTGATGGTACCGGAGATGGCGACGGCGGACGTCTGGCGGCGACCGGCGGCGAAGGTAGACGGCGATGAGGTCTCAGGCGGTCGACGGCGACGGCGATCCGATGGCGTTCATGGCCAATGGAGCGGATGCCGAGGATGGGTGGGCTCCGGCGGACACGATGGTGGCGATGGCTAGGACGGAGGGGGTCCAAGGCGGCGGCGATCGGTGGCCGGAGGTGGAGCAGGAGAGGAAACCGAAAAATGGAGCAGGGCGCTCGGGATTGCCTCGGCTAGGGCGTTAGGGGTGTGGGCAGAGTGCGGTTAGCCGAGGGGTATAAATAGGGGTCGCCGACGGTGGATTTGGTAAGGGAAACGGAGGAAAGCCGAAAGGGTTCCTGTTTTGCGCCGGCGAGGGTTCCATCCACGCGGGCTAGCTTCCATATCCGCCAAAACGCGTGGCATAAAGATGGAAGGGGGTCGCGGCAATGCAAGGAAGGGAGTCTGGGGGCCGATCGGGCGAAATCAGGCGGCCATCGGCGAGGAAAGGAAATGTGGTCGCCGGAAAGGAAAGGGGAGAGATCCCCTTCCATCGGGGACGAAGGTCCCGACAGGTGGCCCCCACCTGTCAGTGGCCGAGCGCAAAGCCAACAGCGCCGACAAGCGGGCCACGCTTGTCAGAGAGCGAAAGCGGGCGCGGGTGGCTTCCATGTGGAGCCGAGGCGGGCGCGGGTGGGAGAGAGGCAGGGGTTCGCACCGACAGATGGGTCCAACTCGTCAGTGACTGGCGGTTTGGATTGGGCTAGGCTCAGAGACTTTGAGGGTTGAGGCCCATTTAGATTTATAAATGTTTTCTGATTTAAAATAATTCCAGTAATTCATTTATTTGATTAAGGGTTGAATCACTGTTGATAAAAAATTGTAAAAATTCCTGAAATTATGTTTTGGCCTCTAGTTTATCCCATAAATTTGTTAAGTCCAAATTTTGAGTATTTATCTCAGTTTGGCTTTAATATGGCTCTTTTAGGAGTTTTCTTTAATAAATAATTCCAGAAATTCCTTTAATAATATATTTCTTTTATTTTTATTTCTTTTAAATCTTGGGGTGTTACAATCCTATCCCCTTGACAGAGAATCTCGTCCTCGAGATTCAGATCAATCCTCGAATAGTTCAGGTTGCTGGGCTTTGAGTTCTTCCTCTTTTTCCCATGTAGCTTCCTCTACGAGATGATTGCTCCACTGGACTTTGCAGAAGCGGATGATGCGACTTCTGGTGGTCCTTTCCTTGACTTCCAATATCCTGATGGGCTTTTCCACGTAGGTCAGATCTTCTTGAACATCCAGCTATTGCAAGTCCACTTGCTCTGTTGGGACTCGGAGACATTTCTTTAGTTGGGACACATGAAACACGTCATGCACTCCGGCCAGTGAGGGTGGCAGTTCCAACTGATAAGCGACTTCACCTTGGCGTCGAATAATGGGAAAAGGTCCAACATATCGAGGGGCCAACTTTCCTCTCATGTTAAACCGTTGAGTACCACGGAGAGGTGTAACGCGAAGGTAGACATGGTCTCCCTCTTCAAAGGCTAAATCCCAACGACGATTGTCTGCATAGCTCTTCTGTCGAGATTGAGCTGTCTTGAGTCGGTCTCTGATAATCCGTACCTTCTCTTCAGCTTCCCGAAGGATGTCTGTTCCAAACACTTGGGATTCACCGGTTTGATCCCAAAGTAGGGGCGTCCTACACTTTCATCCATATAGGGCTTCGAACGGGGACATCTGAAGGCTGGCTTGATAACTGTTATTGTACGAAAACTCGGCGTACGGTAAACTCTTGTCCCAAGTTCCTCCAAAGTCCAAGACGCATGCCCGTAGCATATCTTCCAATATCTGATTCACCCTTTTGGTCTGTCCATCTGTTTGAGGGTGGTAAGCATTACTAAAGTTTTGTCTCGTTCCCATCTCTTCTTGAAGGTTCTTCCAGAAGCGAGACGTAAACTGACTTCCCCTATTGGAGACTATCTTCTTGGGCACTCCATGAAGACACACAATGCGGGCCATATACAACTCTGCGAGCTTAGGGCCACTGAAGGTCGTCTTGACGGCTATGAAGTGTGCTACTTTCATTAACCGGTCAATGATTACCCAAATAGAATCATATCCAAGCTGGGTCTTTGGGAGTCCGGTGATGAAGTCCATTCCGATCTCTTCCCATTTCCATTCGGGCACTTTAAGTGGTTGTAACAGTCCTGCGGGTCTATGATGTTCTGCCTTTACAAGCCGATAGGTGTCACATTTTGCGACAAACTGAGCAATTTCTTTCTTCATGCTAACCCACCAATAGCGTTCCTTCAGGTCCTGGTACATCTTGGTACTCCCGAGATGGATGGAGTATAAGGTATCGTGGGCCTCCCTTAGAATAACGGTCTTTACCTCTAGTTTATCCGGCACACATATCCGGGTTCCAAACCATATGGTGCCCTTCTCGTCCTATGAAAATCCTGGGGCTTTCCCTTGTCTCATGTTTTTCTTAATGGCGGCTATATCCGGATCTTCTAACTGAGCTTCACGGATCTGCTCAAATAGAACTGGCTGGGTCTCTAAGGTGGCTAGGTATGCACCTGTGGTTAACCCGAGGTTCAACTTTTATATTTCCTTATACAGCAAAGGCGCGTGATCCTGAATCATGATGGCGGTGCAATATCCCTTACGACTTAGTGCATCAGCTACCACATTTGCTTTTCCGGGGTCGTAGTGAATACCTAAGTCATAGTCCTTTATTAATTCCAACCATCGTCTTTGCCTAAGGTTGAGATCTGGCTGCGTGATATACTTCAAACTCTTGTGATCCGTGAAGATTTCGCAGCGGTTTTTGACCAAATAGTGCCTCCATATCTTAAGGGCGTGAACAACAGCGGCCAATTCCAAGTCATGTGTCGGGTAGTTTAACTCATGGGGTCTCAACTGACGAGAGGCATATGAGATAACCTTTCCGTCTTGCATGAGAACACATCCCAATCCTTGGCGAGATGCGTCGCAATAAACATGGAAGTCCTTCCTGATATCTGGTAGGGTCAGTATGGGTGCTGACACAAGCTGAGTCTTAAGGGTGCGAAAACTTTCCTCGCATTCAGGAGTCCATTCAAACTTCTCTCCCTTCTGCAATAACTTGGTCATAGGCTTGGCTATCTTGGAGAAATTCTCGATAAACCTCCGATAATACCCGGCCAAACCCAAAAAACTTCGTATCTCCGATACGTTGGTGGGTGGCAACCAATCCGTAACTGCTTCTACGGTGGCAGGGTCTACTGCAATACCTTGTGCAGAGATGATGTGTTCAAGGAATTTTACTTCTGCCGTCCAAAACTTGCACTTGCTGTACTTGGCGTATAATTGGTGTTCCCTTAGTTTTCCTAAGGTCAACCGGATGTGAGTCTCGTGCTCCTCTTTTTCCTTGGAATAGATGAGGATGTCATCTATGAATACCACGATAAATTTGTCCAAATATTCCATGAACACCTTATTCATCATATTCATGAAGAAGGCTGGGGCATTGGTCAAACCAAAAGACATAACAGTGCACTCATATAGTCCATAGCGAGAGGTAAAAGTCGTCTTGGGTATGTCCGCCTCTCGAATCCTCAGCTGATGATATCCGGATCACAGGTCGATCTTGGAAAATACCGTAGCTCCTTTCAGCTGGTCAAATAGGTCATCGATCCTGGGTAACGGATATTTGTTCTTGATGGTCACCTCATTCAAGGCTCGATAATCCACACACATACGCTTAGCCTTGTCCTCTTTCTTCTCAACGAAGATGACAGGGGCTCCCCACGGGGATGTGCTTGGCCTGATGTAGTCTTTCTTCTCAAGGTCTTCCAGTTGCTGCTTCATCTCAGCTAGCTCATTGGCAGCCATCCGGTATGGTCGCTTGTAAATGGGAGTGGTTCCGGGTACCAAATCAATCCAGAACTCGATGTCCCTCTTGGGTGGCATCCCTGGTAAATCCTCCGGAAATACGTCCGGGTACTCGCAGACTACCGGTATCTCTTCCAAAGTAATCTGGTGCAGCCTTGGTCTTCCGAACTTCAGGCTTAGCATCTGAAATGTGACGGCAATCCCTTCTTCACTGGTCACAGTCACTTGTCTCCGGGCACATCTTATTACTCCTTGGTGTTTATTGAGCCAATCCATTCCTAGAATGAGATCCAAGCCTTGGCATTCTATTAGGATGGGGTCGGCCCAGAATATTTTGCCTTGGATATCTACCCATACCCTTGGACTATAGGATTGGGCTAGAGTTTGTTTTCCGGGGGTTACTATTAGCACGGCTCTTGTTAGTTCACTTATGTTTAGGTTGTTCTTTTCCACAAAAGTCGTTGATATAAAGGAGTGCGTAGCTCCAGTGTCAAATAAAACCACTGCAAGGGCTGAATGTACCGTGAACTTACCCATGACAATCTCAGGCGCGGCCTGGGCTTCTTCAGCGGTGACGTGGTTGACGCGGGCGTGGATGGCCGGGTTCGTTGCGACTCCTGGAGCGCGCTTAGGGTGGGGGCACTGGTGGGAGCAATGCCCCTCCTGGCGGCAATTGAAGCAGATCACGGGCTTGTCGTGCTTGTCACGCAGAATTTCCGCCTTCTTGGCTGGGGCGGGTGGAGCGGCTGGTGCGGTGGGAGTGGGGCGAGGCTGTCCGGCTCCGGCGTTGGCGGCGGGTGGCGCCGGACGATACACTGGGCGCGGATGATATTGGGGCGCCGGTGGGGGAGGTGCGAAGCGGGGCCTTTGTGCCATGCCTTGGTTCTACCTGAAGGCGATCATCCTGTTTTTCTTCAGGTCGACCTTATTTTGTTGGGTCTCCTGAATGATAGCTTTGTTTACCAACTTTTGGAAGTTGGCATAATCTCCGAAAATGAGCTGAAGAGACAGCTCATCCTTCAGTCCCCGGAGGAATTTGGACTGTCTGGCCCTATCGGTACGGACCTCCTCAGGTGCGTACCGGGCCAACCTGTTGAACTCGTGCAGGTACTCAGTTACGGACCTGCTCCCTTGCTACAGGTCCCTGAACTCTTGTTGCTTCTGGCAATAATGCCGTCTGGGACATGGGCGGCGTGGAAGGCCGCGGAGAACTCCGCCCAAGTGTGGACGTGTCCCTCGGAAAAGGTCTCGCGCAGGTTGTCCCACCATTCCGCGGTGGGACCCTGGAGTTGGTGGGCGACGAAAGCCACCCTCTCCTGCTCAGTACAAGCCAGGAGGTCCAACTTCTTTCCGATGGTTCTCAGCCAATCACCAGCCTACATGGGGTTGGTGGTGCTTGAGAATGTGGGAGGGCGGACTCGGAGGAATTCCGAGAGCTGAGATGCGGGGGCTGGCGCGGGAGTGGCGGGGCAAGGCACCTCGGGCTGTTGGTGGAGACGGAAAAATTGAGCCTGCTGCTCCTGCATCTGCTGTTGCTGCTGCATTTGGTTTAGTAGTGCGGCCACCAGCTGATTCTGATTGACCATCATCTCGGCCAGGGTGGGGTGGTTGGCGACCGGGGCTTGCCTTTGCCCGGTTGCTCCCCACTGGGGCAAGTTACCGTTCTCTCCTCTGTTCTGAGGAGCGTCGGAGCCTTGGGTGTTAGTCATCCTGAAGTTTTCAAAATAGATAAAATCTTCTTAGGGGGAATTGATACTAAGTTTTATTCCAAAATGTCATTCTTGCGATTACATTTATTGTCTTTTATTTAATTCTTCACTCATGCCTTATATTTGACATGAGTGGCTTTACACTCAAAAATATTAAAAGAGAACAATTAATCGTAAATACTACGTCTATGGCAGCTCAGGGGATGACTCGACCACGGGCTCGACGGAGACGGTCGGGGTGGTGGAACTAGAAGGTCCGGCGGGAGGTGCACTGCGGGAAATCCTCTTGGGCCTCACAGTGGGGGGTCCGAAGCGATTTCCGCTTGCGGGGCGAAAGGGGTGCGATCTCCTCGATATCCTTCTTCAACTCCTCAATCTGATGGCGAAGCTGAGGATTGTTGGCGACGCGCTGGCTGACCACCACGAACGAAGGTCCTCCAACTCCATGGGTGTAGAAGGGAGGCTGCGTGGAAGAGGAGCGGATGATGACCGTGACCTCGCAGTAGCTCTCGCTCGCATCGGGAAAAATCCCGTGGAACGCAGGCTCATGGGAGAATCCTAAGAAGTCGACGAGCACACGAAGCTCACGGACGAATCCGGCCTCATCACGAAGAGTCCCGCTCATGGTATGGACCAGCATCTACAAAAGAGAGAGTTTTTGTGAAAATCTCAGAAGATGAGAGGATAAGTAATTTTGTGAGAACATATGGTTAATATAAGTCCTAAGGTCAGGTCTGTTTGGCTTCCTACAGTCATGTCGGCTCTAATACCATCTTGTCAAGCCCTGATTTAATAAATCAGGACCTTTATTGAAATTCCATAGAAAATCAATAAACCAAGACGTTCATCATGCGACCACATACAAATACGAGCAATCATTCACGGTTCGTAGACCGTATTAATACAAAAGTGAATAAAGGTGAAGAGAAACTAATAAAACAAAGGGTCCTAGATGAACGCCTCCTTCCAGTCTCGACTTGACTGGGTCGCTACTCCAGACCTTCATCCTCCTCGTAGTATACGGGCTCTGGCGGTGTAAGTCAATGGGGGTGAGTACAAACGTACTCAGCAAGCCACCGAATGGAAATATAATGCAAGGTAATAACAAGGGAGATAGTGGCTAATTTTTGCGGAAGAGCATAATTTGTAAAGCAATTAAATATGAACAATTTATTAGTACTGAAACGTAAACATGTGTATGCATCATCATCTTCTAACTCGAGGGGTACAGTCAGCCCCACCTCGCTCAATAGTCCTTACATGCCATGAGTAACTCAACCATTCAAACAATAGTAAACTAACTGCGAGTAGTCACACAACCCGCCCTTGACCGTGGGCTCGACTTTTCGAAAAGATTAAATACTTTGATCAGAGGTGTACCACTGTACCCACAAGGCACGCACTCATCACTTACACCAAAGTGTAACGAGATGACCCATACCACGGGAACTCGTGCCAAAACCTTCCATATGGTCCTCCTCGACCCGGCAGCACCCTCTTATGGATTTCATATGGTGTCCCGACGCGTCGAGCCTCACCATACCCCCCCCCTTGAGCCACGTCGGTACAAGTCACCCACAGGTTGCCCCTTGCCCCCTCCACTATGGTGCATCGAGTCGGATTATTCTATACTTTCAGTTAGAACTTACCCATTAGACTTGTGGTTGGTACGGAAGTGCTTTGTAATAGATCCCGCAGACTGGTCCTTATAGTGCCCTAGGTGCGACCAACCAGTTCCCGAGCTTGCACCCAGAACCCACCATACTTATAACATAGCCAACTCCAACAGAGTCCAGAGACAAGAATAACGGGGAAATTTCATATAGTAGAATCCATCTATCTATGACTCGTTCTTTATTTATCCTATAGCAATTGTGCCGGTACATTGGGCACTAGCTAATATTTTATAGTAGAGTGACAAGGAGTTCAGGCTCAATAAGCATGGCTTGGGTTTGCACACAGGACGGGGATCTAATAAATATAATGTATGGCTTGATATTTGACTAATGCAATATTATCCTATGAGTTATAGCGATAATTTATTAAAACATGGGCTCAATGATGATCAAAATGGGGGTCGTGACTTGCCTTGATCAGCAAAGGGTGAAGGTGGAACCTCGGGATAGAACTCCGGCTCCTCGACGAACTCGTAGTCTTCTCGATACGGAAAAGTAAACCATACATTCAATAAAGCATCACAAAACATAAGCATACCAGTTTTATGATTTAAATATGTGGATTGAGCTTTATTGTACTGAAGTTATATTTATTAATATCAAAGGTTAAAGTTTTGGGGTTTTTCCTACTTTATTTCATGAATTATTAATTTATCCCTAAGGGGTTTTTATTTATTTAATCCATAAGATTATTTTGTGCTAAAGTAACATACTGTTTTTATGGCACTATTGTGTAGAGAATAAAATGCTGAATTTAATAAAATTGGAATGGTGAAAATTGGAGTTAAAATGAGCAAGTTATGAATTTTCAAAGTTTAAACTAATTTCTAGAATTTTATTTAAACTGGAAATGAGTTTTAGTCCACGGTGAGCAAGGCCCACGGTGGACAAGCGCACTATGCGCGTGGACCGGATCAACCAGAGTCGTTGGATCTGGATCCGGCGGCCAGGCACGAGGCGGGAGGCTTAAGTGAAAATGAACGGCTGAGATTACAACGGGCGAAGGAGTACGCGTGGACGTACGAGATCGATCCAGCGCTTTAAGTCACGATTGACGGCTGTGATCGCACGGTACCGCTTTGACCGGATCCGAGGGCCTGGATTAAATTAATCGTAGCCCTCCGATCATGATCGAACGGCCACGGTGTGATCCGGCATGGCACGGGCGTAAGGGGCACGTACCCCCCTTCGTCTCCGGTGACGGTGACCTCGGGTGCGGCGGCGAGCGCCTACGGGCTTAGCTTTATGCAAAAATGGAAAGAGGATATCGAGGGGAGTGTGATGGTACCAAAGATGGCGACGGTGGACGTCTGGCGGCGACCGGTGATGAAGGTAGACGGCGATGAGGTCTCGGGCGGTCAACGGCGACGGCGATCCGATGGCGTTCACGGCCAACAGAGCGGATGCCGAGGATGGGTGGGATTCGGCGGTCACGATGGTGGCGAAGGCTAGGATGGAGGGGGTCCGAGGCAGCGGCGATCGGTGGCCAGAGGTGGAGCAGGAGAGGAAACCAAAAAATGGAGCAGGGCGCTCGGGATTGCCTCAGCTAGGGCGTTAGGGGTGTGGGCGGAGTGCGGTGAGCCGAGGGGTATAAATAGGGGTCGCTGGCGGTGGATTTGGTAAGGGAAACAGAGGAAACCCGAAAGGGTTCCTCTTTTGCGCTGGCGAGGGTTCCATCCACGCGGGCTAGCTTCCATATCCGCCAAAACGCGTGGCATAAAGATGGAAGGGGGTCGCGGCGATGCAAGGAAGGGAGTCCGGGGGCTGATCGGGCGAAATCGGGCGGTCGGCGGCGAGGAAAGGAAATGTGGTCGCCAGAAAGGAAAGGGGAGAGATCCCCTTCCATCGGGGACGAAGGTCCTGACAGGTGGCCCCCACCTGTCAGTGGCCGAGCGCAAATCCAACAGCACCGACAGGCGGGCCACTCTTGTCAGAGAGCGAAAGCGGGCGCGGGTGGCTGCCATGTGGGGCCGAGGTGGGCGCGGGCGGGAGAGAGGCGGGGGTTGGCGCCGACAGATGGGTCCCACTCGTCAGTGACTGGCGGTTTGGACTAGGCTGGGCTCGGAGACTTTGAGGGTTGAGGCCCATTTAGATTTATAAATGAGAAACCAAGGGTTGGTTTCGGTGTTTTGTGATGAGTGATTGACAGGATTTTTACCCTCTGTTCGAAGGGTACCTCCGAAGGGGGTTCGAAGGTTGGACCTCCGAAGGTAGTTCGGAGGTGGTTTCACCGAAGGGTGTTCGGTGTTTGCTTGCTGCAGCTGTGCAGCGGAGTGTGCTCGTCGGAGGGGTCTGACAGTACGCGATGATTGGGTTTGTACCGAAGGGTTCGGTACTTTGGGCGGTACACTGGAGTGTGTGCCGGAGGTTGCTAACCCGGAGAGGTCTCCGGAGTACTGGAAACACTTGTCTGTTTGTCAGTGGTGCGCAGGGACTTCGGAGGCGACGGACAAGGTTCGCAGCAGGTGAACCTGGGTCGAGCGGGAGGCTTGATGCCAGGGGAGCGGGGAGCTCCGTCACGGTGGCTGCGAAGGTGGTCCGGGTCGGTCCTCGGGTCGAGGCGTGCCAGGTGAAGGCAGAGAGTGCGGAGCGTGGCTCCGGGTGAAGGTACTCCGAGACAAAGTCCTCGGAGGTGAGGCACTTCGAAGGTACTCCGGATGGAGTGACTTCGGAGTTGGTGGAACAAGTCCTCTGCGGAGGCAAGGGTTCGAAGTGTGCTTCGGAGGGAGACACTCGAAGGTACCCGACGAAGGTCTCAGAAGTCAAGGCGCATCGAAGGCATGGTCCGGGTGAGGCTCGTCGAGGAGTGTGCTCGGGGAGAGGCACTGCGACGAAGGGCTCATGGAATGCTTCATGCGGAGGCCTTGGACGAAGGAGGGACTTCGAAGGGTGGTACTCCGAAGGTGGGGCTTCGGAGGGTGGAAGGCTTTGGAGCGAGGCTAGCTCCAGAGCAAGGTTGACTTGTGGTGCTTCGGCCTGCATGGCTTCGGTACATGGACTGACGGAGTTCGAGCTGGGTGAAGCTGCGAAGCCGTGGTGGTCCACTCCGGAGGTGTTGGTGCGAAGGCTCGAGGAGCTTTGACGGCTTCGGCTCAAAACCATCACTGTATCGGAGGCCATCTTCGGCGAAGCGAAGGCCAACAGGCTCAAGGCTTCTCGTCGAAGCTACCGCACCCTCGCGAGCGAAGGGAGGCTGCAGAAGGTCAAAGACTGCAAAGGCTGACACTGTCTGTTCTGTAAAAGGCTGACACTGTCCCCTCTGCAAAGCTGACAGAGAAGCCTCCAGAATAAAGGTGGACTACCTTTTGTACCCCTTAGTTCTGTAGAGTCAAAATCAATGTAAACCCTAGGGGTAGTGTAGTCATTTCCTTTGGGTGAACTGTGGGCTATAAATATGGGGGCTCGGTAGGTAACATTTAACACTTTGAGCATTTACTGTTGAGCTCCTGTAGCCACACACTTCATTGTATTTCATCCAGAGAGTTCATTTTCTGTGTTCCTTGTTCAAGCGGCAAAGCCCTGCTTTTAGTGCTTTTTGCTTGAGCTCGCGTTACATACCTCGCTAGTTGTAGTGCACCGAAGCCTGTCTAGGCGAAGGTTGACTTTGTGTGAAGTGTGTTTTTCAGCGTGCTGTCGCTCTGTGTAACTTGAGGCAAGTCCTCACAGCTTACTAGCGAAGCCCTGTTCGAGGCCCGTTTTGCTTCTCGTGTCGAAGCCCCTAGCAAAGTCTGTTTGTGTGCGTTTAGACCTGCGTGTACGAAGCCCAACACCAGTTGCTGCTGCCAAGTACTTGGTCGAAGTCCTCAGAGGGCTGTCCACTCTTGCGAAGGGTGAAGTGTGAAGCCTGCTCGAAGCACCCTGTGTGCGGAGCCTGCACTGACTTAGCAGAGTAGTTTTCGAGGGTTGTCAGTGGAGCGAAGTCTTCTTGACTTCGAACTTTTGCTCCTGCGAAGCCTGTGTTCGGAGCTGTCGAAGTACCTCCGAACCAGACCTTCGAAGGTAGTGTTCGAAGCCTGTTCCGCAGAAGACAGGATTAAAACCGAAGGCTGTTTTTAGCCAGAATTTTTAAAAGCTCCCATTCACCCCCCCTCTGGTCGCCGTTTCCGGTCCAACAATTGGTATCAGAGCAGGTTAAGATCACCAGTTGACCTTAACCAGTTTTGTGATCTATTGGCGACATGGATAGAGGCAGTAAAATTCCTCTGTTCGATGGGACTGACTTTGCATACTGGAAGGTGCGCATGGAGGCTTACTTGTTAAGCCAAGGAAATGCAATTTGGGAGATTGTGGACTCACAATACTCCATCCCTGAGACTCGGACCTCTCAGACTGAGAAGGATCAGTATAATGCCAATTCCAAGGCAAGAAACATACTGTTCATCGGTTTGAGTAGAAGTGAGTTCGATAGGGTGCAGCACCTTAGGACTGCTAGGGAGATTTGGACAACGCTCACTGTCTTTCATGAGGGCTCTACTCAGATTAAGGCCAGGCGCCAAAGCCCCTACAATCAACAGTATCAGTTGTTTGTGCAGGCACCTGGTGAATCTATAGATGCCATGTTTTCTCGCTTTGACGCGATAGTGAGTAACTTGCGATCCAACGGGACGCTTGCTTACAGTGATCACGATAGGGCTATCAAGCTTCTCTATGCTCTTGACCGTAGCATATGGGAAGTAAAGATATCCAGCATTGAGGAGTCCACAGGTTATGACACATTAACCTGTGACGAGCTCTTTAGCAAGCTGAAGTCCACAGAGATTGCCAAGGCATCTCTTGTTGTGCACAGAAGCTCTTTGCCACAGCCATTGGCATTGGTTTCTAGCACTAGCCGTGGCACCACTGCAGAACCAAGCACATCTGGTACTTGTGTTTTTGCAGATGGTTTTGCTTTGTCCTCCCTGGTCTCCGTCACAAAGGAGCAGGTGGACACTCTAGCTGATGATGAGCTTGCTCTCATTGCCCGGAGGTTCACCCGCTTTCATCATGAGAGACGGGATCAGAGGAGAAGTGGTTTTAGTGGTTGCTATGAATGTGGCGACACCTCTCATATTAAGGCCAATTGCCCCAAGCTCAAAAAGAGAGATGAGAGTGAGCGCCCCAAATACCACAAAAAGGAGAGGAAGCCTTTTGTGAAGGGCAAGCGCGGCAAGATGGCTAAGAAAGTAGCCAAGGCCGCTTCCAGAGCTTTTGTTGCTGCTCTCAGCGACATCGACACGTCCTCAACTGAGGAGTCAAGCTCTGAGGAGGAGTCCCCAAGGAAGGAGGACAGGAAGGACAAGAAGGGACGATACTTCACCGGCCTTTGCTTCATGGCCGACAGCGATCACAGCGGCGATGAGCTTGACTCATCTGAGGTAAACCTATCATCTGACCAGCTACTAATTAAATTAGATGAGCTGAATGAAGTAGTGCTTGGTCAGGATAGATTACTTGTGCAAGCCGCTAGAGAAAGAAAAGACCTTAGACTTAGGCTAGAAAATGTTTCTACTGAATATGCCCTGCTTAAGTCTAAGTTTAATGATGCTGAATGTGAATCTTGTTCTGTTGTCATGAGTGATCTTGCTCAGTTGCGTTCTGTTCATGCTCAAACTCTTTCTGAGCTTGAGACTGCACAGAAGCAGCTTTTGGAGGTGGATTCTAGACCTCATGATATTATTGATTGCATGAACTGCTCTTTATTACGCGATAGCATTAATTTACGTGATAAGCATGTTCATGATTTGGAGGCTAGATTGGAGAGGGCCGGTAGTTCTAAGGATGTGCAGCCTGTGTGTGACACTTGCATCACCCTTAAGGACCAGCTAGGCACTGCTAGAGAGCGAGCTGAGAACCTCATGTCAGAAAATGAATACCTCCTTTCCGTGGTTAATAAATGCACTGAGGGAAAGGGTAGGATGGATTTGCTCTTGGCCAAGACCAAGATGTGTGCTGACAGAGCAGGGGTAGCTCTAGGTTTGGGTTTTGAGAGGATACCTTCAGTTAGTGAAAACAAAACTGTTTTTACCTCTCCCACCACCCTAGAGAAAGAGAGAGCTCTGTTAGACACCCCATTAGCCAAAAAGCCTACCCATCCACCAAAGAAAACCACACCTCCTGCCAAGAAAAATCCTCCCAAGAAAACCACTCAGAAGAAACCCAAGGAGCCTGTGAGAGTTGCTCCTGTGACCCATGAGAGTGCCCCCAGGAGAGTTTTTCACTGTTCCTACTGTCAGCGGGCGGGTCATTTGGTTGGATTCTGTTTTCGTCGCATCAAGGATGAGCGACGCTCTCAGGCGATGAGGTACCAGGACATGCATTACCCATCTTTAGGTATGCATGAGTCTGAGTTTTACTATCGTCCTGCTTTTGAGGCTCCTCGTGCTTCTCGGAGAGGTTTGCTCCTCGAGGTGTTCACCATGTTCCATATGGTGGTAGACCCCGGGAGAGTAGCTTTGTACCTCGTCAGAGTAGGAGACCTCGACATGTTGTTCGTTCACAGCATGTAGGTAGACCTCGCACTTTGCATCAATTCGATTTTCCTGTGCGTAGACCGTCTACTTTTACTGTGCCTACTACTCGTGTCACTCAGTGCTGGATGCCGCGTCATTATTTCACTCACCCCAGCACTGAGCGATCGAGACATTCTTATCATGTGTAGGCGACAGATCGAGGCTTGAAGGGCACGTGGATCATGGACTCCGGTTGTTTGCGCCACATGACCGGAGATGCAGCATGGTTCTCCAGCCTCACCACAACCAAGCAAAAGGAACATATCACCTTCGGAAACAATCGAAGGAGCAGAGTGAAAGGTAAAGGTGTGGTAAGAATTAATTCGAACTTCACTCTCAAAGATGTTGCTTTGGTTGAAAACCTGGGATACAATTTGATGTCTGTATCTCAGTTGCTTGATGAGGGCTTCGAAGTGCGATTTCATCGCGATACTTCGCAAGTGCTCAATTCTGATGGCGTTGTGGTGTGTAAGATCTTTAGAGTTGGGAGAGTTTTTGGAGCTGATTTTTCTGAGTCGTCTGGTTCTTCTCACTGCCTTGTTGCACATTCGACTTCTGAGCTTTGGAAGTGGCATAGGAGACTAGGGCATATGAGCTTTGAGTTGCTCGCTCGTCTGAGCGCCCTAGGCTTGATCCGAGGATTGCCCAAGCTCAAGTTTGAGAAGAATTTAGTTTGCGCTCCTTGTCGACATGGTAAGATGATTGCCGCTTCGCACTCGCCAGTCACCACAGTGATGACTGAACAACCCAGAGAACTTCTCTATATGGACACTGTAGGTCCTTCTCGGGTCAGTTCTTTAGGCGGCAAGTGGTATGTATTAGTTATTGTCGACGATTACTCTCGCTACTCTTGGGTCTTCTTTCTTGCCAGCAAGGATGAAGTGTTTTCACACTTTCGAAGCTTGGCTTTGAGACTTTTCACTGAACTCCCTGGTGCATTAAAATTCATTCGAAGCGATAATGGCACTGAGTTCAAAAACAGTCTCTTTGTTGACTTTTGCTTGGAGCATGGCATAGAACATCAATTCTCTGCTCCGCGGGTTCCTCAACAGAACGGTGTTGTTGAGAGGAAAAACCGCACTTTGGTTGAGATGGCTAGGACGATGCTTGATGAGCATAGGACTCCTAGAAAATTCTGGGTTGAGGCCATGAACACTGCTTGCTACATCTCAAACCGAATTTTCTTGCGCTCAATTTTAAATTTGACATCTTATGAGCTACGTTTTGGGAGACAGCCCAAGGTTACTCATCTTCGAGTTTTTGGCTGTCGCTGCTTTATCCTAAAACGTGGTAATTTGGATAAATTTGAGTCGCGCTCTTCTGACGGGATCTTTTTTGGTTACACAACACATGGTCATTCTTATCGTGTTTATAACTTGGAAACTAACACTGTCATCGAGTCATGTGATGTGACTTTTAATGAATCAACCCCCTCTGTTAGTTCTGCTTTTGAACAGGCAAATGAACACGACATGGAACAGACCTTATTCGAAGAAGAAGATCCCGGAGAATTCGAGGATGAACCCCTACTACCCTCGACATCGACTCCCGAAGCTGACCCCGCTTCAACTACTTCGGCACGAGGTCCCGAAGCGACTACCTCAACATCGGTCATCTTGGACCACTCCAACGCACAAGTTGAGGGGGAGACTGCATCCCGCCGCGAGGCTCCACACCATGTTCAAAGGATGCACCCTCCCGAGCAGATCATTGGTGAGCTTGATCAAAGGGTAACACGTTCTCACGCTCATTTCACTAATGCTGCTTTTGTTGCTTCTTTCGAGCCCTTAGATGTTAGTCATGCACTTTCTGATTCTAGTTGGATCAATGCCATGCATGAGGAACTTGAAAATTTTGAGAGAAACCAAGTCTGGACTTTAGTTGATCCTCCACCAAATGTTCATTTCATTGGAACAAAATGGATTTTTAAAAACAAACAAGAGGAGGATGGGACTATAGTTAGAAACAAGGCTAGACTTGTAGCTCAGGGCTTTTCTCAACTAGAAGGGATTGATTTTACTGAAACTTTTGCACCTGTTGCTCGCCTTGAGGCCATTAGGATTTTGCTTGCCTTTGCGACATCCCGGGGATTCAAACTCTATCAAATGGATGTCAAAAGTGCTTTTCTTAATGGCTTCATAGGTGAAGATGTTTATGTAAAACAACCCCCTGGTTTTGAAAACCCCAAGTACCCACATAAAGTCCTTAAACATCATAAGGCTCTTTATGGACTCAAGCAGGCCCCTCGGGCTTGGTATGATAGACTTAAGTCTTTTCTGCTTGAGCGATGGTATTTAATGGGCTCTGTTGATAAAACATTGTTTACTCTCAAGCATGGCAAAGATTTCCTCCTAGTGCAGATTTATGTGGATGATATCATCTTTGGTGGCTCTTCTCATGCTTTGGTTGCCGAGTTTGCAGATACCATGAGCAGGGAATTTGAAATGTCAATGATGGGTGAACTCACCTTTTTCCTTGGTTTGCAAATCAAGCAAAGCAAACAAGGTACTTTTGTCCACCAGACAAAGTACACCAAGGACCTGCTCAAGAAGTTCGACATGTCCGATGCGAAGCCCCTCGCCACTCCAATGGCTACAACTGTAGCATTGGACCCTGACGAAGATGGAGAAGCCGTAGATCAGAAGGAGTTCCGGAGCATGATCGGCTCCCTCCTCTACTTGACTGCCACGAGGCCGGACATACACTTCGCTGTGTGTCTGTGCGCTCGTTTTCAGGCTTCACCACGAGCTTCGCACCTCCAAGCGGTTAAGCGCATCCTAAGGTATCTCAAACACACCCTTGAATTTGGCATATGGTATTCAGCGTCTTCATCTTTATGTCTTCGAGGTTATTCCGATGCGGATTTTGCTGGGTGTAGAATTGATAGGAAGAGTACCTCTGGTACTTGTCATTTTCTGGGTACATCTCTGGTTTGCTGGTCTTCCCGCAAACAGTCTAGTGTTGCACAATCGACGGCTGAGGCCGAATATGTTGCTGCAGCTAGCTGTTGCTCTCAGATTTTGTGGATGGTTTCCACTTTGCAGGATTTCGGGTTAGAATATAAGAGTGTTCCACTTTTTTGTGATAACACTAGTGCTATTTGTATTGCAAACAACCCGGTTCAGCACTCCAGAACCAAACACATTGATGTACGGTATCACTTTCTCAGAGATCACAATGAGAAGGGTGATATTGAACTTCAATATGTTGATACCCAACACCAGCTTGCCGATATTTTTACAAAACCCCTCGATGCTTCTCGATTTGCTTACTTGCGTGGGGAACTTGGCATTTGTCACCCTTACGGCATTTTGTGAGGGGGAGCTATTTTAGATGGATGTGCCTTTGTCTAATTGTGTTGAAATTGCATTTACATATTTTGCACTTATATGCCTGCTTTTAATTCATGAAATCATGACAGCTCAGCTCTTTTTAATTCATCTGGAACATTTATGTGCATGGTGTTTTATTTTCAAATCAACACATGCTCACTACTTAGTCTTGAATCTAGCATGTTTAGGCAGGACTGCTTTAGCTATCTTTTATCTGCTTGATAGCAAGACACATTTCTTTGGATGCTAAAAAATGCAACTTGAAAAATTGTTCTCCATTTTCATGGATATTCATAAAGTACCAAACAATTGGTTCACTTGGTTAAATTCCAAAAACTCCATGATTTGCATGCTTTAAGTGAAAAGATCCAGGTGGGTTTGTTTGTCGCACTATCCTATTCTAGACTGCTTACCATTGCACATTGGTCTGAACTGGAATAGCGTAGTGTATGCCAAAATCTATGCCTTAAGCTTCTTATGGCTTTCATGCCTAGGCTTGGCCGGATTGGAAAGTATAAGGTGGACAAACAAATAACCCCTGGCACTAAGAAAAGAACAACAAAATTCATTGTTTATCAAGTTTGCTTTTCAAGCTCCATTTGAACTGGACTTGTCTGTCTAGAGTAGAAATTGACTAGCTTTGCGCAGTCCCTGCTCTTACTTGTCTAGTTTCCTTGAGTAAGTGGTGATGCTTTTATTTCAAAAATGTTCAAATCACATGCTTCATCATGCTTGTAGAGAATATTAATTTGAGCTGAGCCCATGATCATTGGTGTTATTGTTGGCATATTTTTGCTTCATATGTCTTTGCAATTCTGCTCATTTCGAAGCTTTGCATCTTTTACATGCTCCTTGATGCTTGCATTGCCAAAGGGGGAGAGATTTGCTTTGTTCTCTGCCGCAAGGGGGTATAATTTCAAAGGGGGAGAAGATTTTTTTATTGCCAAAGGGAAAATTTAACTCAGGGGGAGTTTTCATTGCCGAAGGGGCTTTTTACCAAAGGGGAAGGAACATTCTTTTATCAAGTGACATGATTTGGCTCTTTTCTGAGTTTTTATGGTCACTGGTGTGCTGAAAATTTTAAATTTTCTTGAACTTGGATTTGGTTGTCAATGCACTCATCAAGGGGGAGATTGAGAAACCAAGGGTTGGTTTCGGTGTTTTGTGATGAGTGATTGACAGGATTTTTACCCTCTGTTCGAAGGGTACCTCCGAAGGGGGTTCGGAGGTTGGACCTCCGAAGGTAGTTCGGAGGTGGTTTCACCGAAGGGTGTTCGGTGTTTGCTTGCTGCAGCTGTGCAGCGGAGTGTGCTCGTCGGAGGGGTCTGACAGTACGCGATGATTGGGTTTGTACTGAAGGGTTCGGTACTTTGGGCGGTACACCGGAGTGTGTGCCGGAGGTTGCTAACTCGGAGAGGTCTCCGGAGTACTGGAAACACTTGTCTGTTTGTCGGTGGTGCGCAGAGACTTCGGAGGCGACGGACAAGGTTCGCAGCAGGTGAACCTGGGTCGAGCGGGAGGCTTGATGCCAGGGGAGCGGGGAGCTCTGTCACGGTGGCTGTGAAGGTGGTCCGGGTCGGTCCTCGGGTCGAGGCGTGCCAGGTGAAGGCAGAGAGTGCGGAGCGTGGCTCCGGGTGAAGGTACTACGAGACAAAGTCCTCGGAGGTGAGGCACTTCGAAGGTACTCCGGATGGAGTGACTTCGGAGTTGGTGGAACAAGTCCTCTGCGGAGGCAAGGGTTCGAAGTGTGCTCCGGAGGGAGACACTCGAAGGTACCCGACGAAGGTCTCAGAAGTCAAGGCGCATCGAAGGCATGGTCCGGGTGAGGCTCGTCGAGGAGTGTGCTCGGGGAGAGGCACTGCGACGAAGGGCTCATGGAATGCTTCATGCGGAGGCCTTGGACGAAGGAGGGACTTCGAAGGGTGGTACTCCGAAGGTGGGGCTTCGGAGGGTGGAAGGCTTTGGAGCGAGGCTAGCTCCAGAGCAAGGTTGACTTGTGGTGCTTCGGCCTGCATGGCTTCGGTACATGGACTGACGGAGTTCGAGCTGGGTGAAGCTGCGAAGCCGTGGTGGTCCACTCCGGAGGTGTTGGTGCGAAGGCTCGAGGAGCTTTGACGGCTTCGGCTCAAAACCGTCACTGTATCGGAGGCCATCTTCGGCGAAGCGAAGGCCAACAGGCTCAAGGCTTCTCGTCGAAGCTACCGCACCCTCGCGTGCGAAGGGAGGCTGCAGAAGGTCAAAGACTGCAAAGGCTGACACTGTCTGTTCTGTAAAAGGCTGACACTGTCCCCTCTGCAAAGCTGACAGAGAAGCCTCCAGAATAAAGGTGGACTACCTTTTGTACCCCTTAGTTCTGTAGAGTCAAAATCAATGTAAACCCTAGGGGTAGTGTAGTCATTTCCTTTGGGTGAACTGTGGGCTATAAATATGGGGGCTCAGTAGGTAACATTTAACACTTTGAGCATTTACTGTTGAGCTCCTGTAGCCACACACTTCATTGTATTTCATCCAGAGAGTTCATTTTCTGTGTTCCTTGTTCAAGCGGCGAAGCCCTGCTTTTAGTGCTTTTGCTTGAGCTCGCGTTACATACCTCGCTAGTTGTAGTGCACCGAAGCCTGTCTAGGCGAAGGTTGACTTTGTGTGAAGTGTGTTTTTCAGCGTGCTGTCGCTCTGTGTAACTTGAGGCAAGTCCTCACAGCTTACTAGCGAAGCCCTGTTCGAGGCCCGTTTTGCTTCTCGTGTCGAAGCCCCTAGCAAAGTCTGTTTGTGTGCGTTTAGACCTGCGTGTACGAAGCCCAGCACCAGTTGCTGCTGCCAAGTACTTGGTCGAAGTCCTCAGAGGGCTGTCCACTCTTGCGAAGGGTGAAGTGCGAAGCCTGCTCGAAGCACCCTGTGTGCGGAGCCTGCACTGACTTAGCAGAGTAGTTTTCGAGGGTTGTCAGTGGAGCGAAGTCTTCTTGACTTCGAACTTTTGCTCCTGCGAAGCCTGTGTTCGGAGCTGTCGAAGTACCTCCGAACCAGACCTTCGAAGGTAGTGTTCGAAGCCTGTTCCGCAGAAGACAGGATTAAAACTGAAGGCTGTTTTTAGCCAGAATTTTTAAAAGCTCCCATTCACCCCCCCTCTAGTCGCCGTTTCCGGTCCAACAATAAATGTTTTCTGATTTAAAATAATTCCAGTAATTCATTTATTTGATTAAGGGTTGAATCACTGTTGATAAAAATTTGTAAAAATTCCTGAAATTATGTTTTGGCCTCTAGTTTATCCCATAAATTTTTCAAGTCCAAATTTTGAGTATTTATCTCTGTTTGGCTTTAATAGGGCTCTTTTAGGAGTTTTCTTTAATAAATAATTCCAGAAATTCCTTTAATAATATATTTCTTTTATTTTATTTCTTTTAAATCTTGGGGTGTTACAAAGTCCTTCCGGATATCTGGTAGTGTCAACACTGGGGCTGATACGAGCCTCTTCTTTGAGGGTCTAGAAGCTTTCCTCATAGGCTGGAGTCCTTTTGAAGTTTACTTCCTTCTATAACAATCTGGTCATGGGTTTGGTGATCTTGGAAAAAATTTCGATGAAGCGTCGGTAATACCCGGCCAATCCTAGAAACTCCGGATCTCCGATACATTCTTGGGCTATAACTAGTTTGTTACTGCTTCCACGGTGGTCGGGTCCATGGCTATCCCTCCGGCAGATATGACAAGGCCTAGGAACTTCGCCTCGGATGACTGGAATTCACACTTGCTATACTTGGCATACAATTGATGCTCCTGTAACTTTTCCAAGGTCAGACGGAGATGAGCTTCATGCTCTTCCTTGGTCTTGGAGTAGATGAGTATATTGTCTATGAACACCACAATGAACTTGTCCAAGCATATATATTTTATTGGGCAAAGTTGAAGAGAAAAAAAACATAAAGCTTCTGAAATTAAAATGTAAATTTTTAGAGTTAATTTAAGGGAGTTATGAATTTTTGAAGTTATAATATTATTTCTTCAACTTTTATTTTTAGTCCTAATAATGTAAAATGTTCAGTATAAACATATAAATTTTATTGGATAAACCTGAAGATAACAAGAAGACAAGTTTTCTGAAGTTGAATGGTAATTTTTAGAGTTAATTCCAAGGAGTCATGAATTTTTGAAGTTAGAAAATGAACATGAAGAGAATAAAAAGATAAACTTTCTGAAATTTGAATGGTCAAATTTGAAGTTAATTTGAGCAAGATATGAATTTCTAAAGTTTAAATGAATTTTTAGAATTTATTTTAAATCCTAATTTAGCCTTCGGTCCACGGTGGACTGGGTTCACGACATTGTGCTGTGAGCTGGCGGGCTTTAAGTGAAAATGAACGGTTGAGATCACTTGGTACCCCTTCGTTCAGATCAAGCGGCCAGGATTAAACCTCTTATGTGATTTAATTACAGTCGTTCGATCGCGATCGTGCGGTTGTGGTCAGATCCGACACGGCACAGGGTAATTACTTGTGCCGGTCATCTTCTCCGGCGATGGCCGATGTGGTGGGTGGGCCTAGTGGTGGCGGTGATGGCCAAGACGACGAGATGAAGCTAGAAACGAAATCAAGACAATGAGGGGATCATGAGGGTATCGGTGGGGTGGCTCGAGGTCGACAGGGCAAGGCCGGCGACGAACGGGGCGGCGATGAAGTCTCGGGTCCTCAACAGCGATAGGGTTCTGGCGGTGAAGGGCTCGAGCAGAGTAGGGACCGAGGTCGGGGAGGCGACGGCGGTCCTGAAGAGGGGGACGACGGTGACGAAGGCAAACTCTGGCGATAGCGAGTGGTGGCTGGAGGCAGGGTAGAGGGGCGGTGCAAAAACGACACTGAGGCGCTCGATTCTAGTGAGGGAAGGCAATTAAGCGGTGTTCTGGTCGCGGTGTGCCGAGGGGGTCCTTTTATAGTACTCTAGAGACGGCAAATGGTCGCGCAAAAAGGGGAGCCGGGGGATTAAACCCATTTACGCTAGTGAGGTTTAACTCAGCAAATTGTTGCGCTCCAGGGCTTAACGGCGAGGGAATCCGAGGATAATCAAGTGTGGGTGTTATGGGGATTAACTTTCTAGCATTAAGCGGGGCTCAGGACCACGATAGAGGCGCTCAGGCATTACAGCGGTGGCCGGGGATCTCGGGAGCATGAGGTTGAAGACAACTGACAGGGGGGTCCACTAGTTAGCGAGAGCGAGAGGGCGCGAGGGTTAACGGTCGGCGCTGACAAGTGGGGTCGATGCTTTCGCTGAGAGGGGTGGCTGACAGGTGGGCCTCTCGCTCGAGTGCGAGGTCGAGCGCGCCGACAGGCGGGGCCCACTTGTTAGAGAGAGGGTGGCATGAGGGATGGGTTGGGCCGGTCAGGGAGAGAGAAAGGGAAGAGGAGCAGCCCAATACTGTTTAAATTCATTTCTAAATAAAAATAATTGCTAAAAATAGTTTAAAAATTCTAAGCTAGCAGCAAAGGTTGGAAAAATTTGTAAAAATTCTCAGAATTGTATCTTGGTCTTTGGAACACAATATAATTTTCTCAGAATTCGTTGATCCCTAAGGACATGAAACTAAATATTATGAAATCATCAAAAATATAATCGAATACAAATTTGTCAAGAATAAGGAGCTTAAAGTAGTCTTCTTCGATTGTGATTGGTTTGACCCCAAACATGGTACTCGAGAAAATCAATTTGGGATGGTTTAAGTCAGACATGTGGAATGACTATATGGTTGCGATAATTTTTTCCTTGCTCACTAGGTCGAACAGGTGTATTATATGTCGTACCCATGTGAAAAACTTAGTGCTTGGTGGGTAGTGTATAAAGTGAATCCTTGGGAACGTCTACAGACCCCTGGTGATGTCGCCCCACCTATAGCCCCTCTGGTTGGAAATAAGATCGAGATCACGCCTGTATGTGATGGTTAAGTCTAATACTCTGGTGTTGTGATTTACTGTCAAAAATTTATTTTAGTTTATTAACTTTATTTATTATGTATTTTTAGATCTTGGATTGACTCTAGGTTTAACGACACTTCAAGGGTAAGGCAGGTTAACTTGATATTAGGTAACCTGTGTCGTCTTCACTACCGAGGGGTGCTGACACTACCGACCGGTAAACAGCAACTCTGCATGAGTTGGGACCAATATCGGTTTGCTCCTAACGGGGACTACAGAACTGCCTAGGGCGCAATGTGTCATGACTTCTGGGTATGATTTTTTTCATGCATTGTTTTGTTTAACGCAAAACTTCTAGAGTTATAGTAGCTTACTAATCATGACTTTTGTAGTTATGTTTTTGCTTGTCAAAATCAGGCAATCACCACAATCATGCCCTTGTTGTCTTAAACAACAATGCACATGAGGTTGTGAAGGACGTGATTTCGTATGCCCGGATTCAGGTGAACAATCAGTACTATAAGAAGAAGTTAGGGCAATGAATGAACAAAGCGATGGGTTCTTCAGCAATATACTTGACTGAGGAGCAATATTGTTCGGTAAACAATTCTAACTCTTTTAATATTTAATTTTTGAGATTTATTTTCATATAATGCAGAAGTTTTACATCTGTTCAGGTGAGGATTCCGTGGTTTGAAAACCGTGATGATGCGTACTTTGAATTCTGCAAACTTTAGTCTTTAGATTAATTCAAGAAGGTTTTCGAGAAGAAAACGCTTTGTCGTGGAATGGATCCAAAACACATATATGGGGCCAATGGACATATCCGCTTGGCTAAATGCATGGTAAGTTCTACACTTGTCACTTTATCTATATATACATTGTAATGAGACTAACTCATATCTACAAAAAGCTAAAACTATTGTCGCACCAAGTGACATTGAGGTTTATATAGGTGGTCAAAAGGAGTAGATCCTTCACATCCAGATACATTGTGTCGTCAATCAGCCACGGATCATTTGTAGAGATGTTATCAATTTTAAGAGTTTGCATCATTTTTCTCTATCTAATCGGCATTGTTGGTTTTTTGCAGACGCAACATGGTCAACAAATGGTTCAACTCCATGGAGAGGAGTATGATTGGCGGAGGCAACATGTCGAACAATGGTCGTGTATTCTAGTGGAGGTGGAAAGAGTTGTGGACGGTGAGACGATGTTTCTCAATGTTGTGTGTAGTACTGTAATAATAACTAATGTATTCAATGTTGCAAGTATTCTATGTTCAATTGAGTAATTGATTAAAGGGCAGTAAGAGCCTAGAAGTCAACTCAATCATCGTAGGGCTCCTCAGGAGTTAGCTCTAGCCGTCACTGCTCAGAAGAAAACCCAAAAGTGCTTCAGTTATCAGAGGAATTGAGGCAGTCACGTGAACAAATGAGGCAGTATCAAGAGTATTATGCTACTTGCTTTGCACAACGGTAGGCGATGATGCAGGTAAATTCAGTTTTCCACATTACAACTATATAGCATTTAACAATAAATTTAAAACTAACTAGTTGTATTACAACATGTATAGGAAATAGCCCAACAACAAGGACTTGACATGTCGTAATTCCAATCGATGCCTCCCCCACCACTATTTTTTCTAGTTGATGCTCCTCCTACAGCTAAGGTATCTCCTGACATATCATTACTTGAATTACTTGAGTTAGCGTTTATACGGTTATTTGAGTTAGATCGTTAGTTGATAATATTTCCCTAATTTTATCTATTGCTTCAAATCGTCCCTACTCCCATTCAGGATGGATCCTTGGCTTCAAATATAAATGATTCGAGAGGCAACTGCGGCACTCACAATTCAAACCAACCAAGTGACGGTGTTGAGTGAGTAGGACTTGTCTATTTATGGATTTGAACATGACTTATGAATTTGAACACAACTTGTGCCTTTAAATATGATTTGTGCCTTTAAATTGTTAAGTTTGTGAATGTGAATGGTTTGTGAAAGTGGAGAATGTGAATTTGAATGATTTGTGAATGTGGAGGTGAGTGGTTAAGTTTGTGGTTTGTGAATGTGAATGGTTTATGAATGTGGAGGTGAATGGTTAAGTTTGTGGTTTGTGAATGTGAATGGTTTGTGAATGCGGAGATGAATGGTTTGTGAAAGTGGAGAATGTGAATGTGAATATTTTGTGAATGTGTGAATGTATTTATGGATGTAAATGTGAATGAGTGATTATGTTTTGGATATGTGAATGTGAATTTGTGATTGGATGTGAATGTGATTGGGAGAACTAGAAAAACAAAAAAACATGTAACATCTGTTGGCTATGATCAGCTGACGGAAGTTAAAACCCTTAACTTCAGTCGATCGGGCGTGGGCCGACGGAAGTTATGGGCTTTTGATGATGTGGCAAAAACCCGTAACTTTCGTCAGCCCACGCTTGGCCAACGGAAGTTATGTTTTTTGCTAACGTGGCAAAATGCACCAATAACTTCCGTCATCCACGAGGGGCCGATGGAAGTTATCTTTTGCCGATGGAAGTTAGTTTCTTCCGTCAGCTTTGGTCGACGGAAGTTGCCTAATTTGTTGTAGTGTAAGCTATATCAAACTGGAAAGGAAAAATTGATCATATACCTTCTATTTAGATGGAAATTGAGGATTTACCCTCCTAGTCCACATGTCATTGACCTATGTGGATCTTGCATGTCATTGTGATGTGGTGGGTAAATCCTCAATTTCTATCTAAAGGGTGGGTATAAGATCAAATTCTCCGACTGGAAATGAGCTGGATGTGCAACTCATAATCTCATGAGATACTTGATTTGATTTATTATGTATTTTGTTTTCAATAAATTATTTTTCATGGAGTCCGCAATGTTTCAATTTAGAGAATCCAATATGCCAGAACCAAATCAGATGTTATAGAGAACGTGGATGGCTCCTCATATGGTAACAACCTTTAAACTAAACACAACAAGATTATGCTTTTTAACTTTTTAATTGCTTACCTTGTTTCTATTGCAATGTTTTCCAACCTTAATAGGGGCATTTGCCTATTTGTAGAATCTCATATATTATTCAAAAAAGTAAAATTATGTTGCTTGTCATTTCTGAATGAACTAACTGGCACTTTCACTAGTCCTACTTATTTTGTTGCCAACATTTTGTCAAAAATGATTTGTGAAAGAACAGCTAAAAGCAAATAAAAAAAGACCTATGCTACACTCTATGAAAGAACAGAAAAGGCAAAAAAATGTAACTTTCGTCAGCTTAATATAATCGATGAAAGTTACTGTCATAAGTTGAGAACTTCCGTCGGCCATGCTTAGCCGACATGACTTAATTAACTTTCGTCGGTGGCCGACGGTAGTCAACTTTCGTCGACAGGCTTCCATCTACCAGAAACCGATGTAAGTTAGCGTTTTGCTGACGAAAGTTTGCTTCTTTTGTCGGACTTAGTCTAACTTTCATCGGTCTTAGCCGAGGAAAGTTTCCCGTTTTCCTATTGTGTCCATGATTCACTAGCTAGTCACTATATACAAGGTATTATTCGAGGACACCTCCAACTAAAAATGCAAAACTATTTAATTTTAACCATAAATAAGTAAGATTTATTCTTATAAATTATAAAAACAGTAGTGGCCAAGTCATTTCATTGGAAAACTGAACCAATGCATATATAAAACATCCTTTTCCATTGGAAAAACTAGTGAATTTCTTCTCAAGACACACCGGCAAATTCATTCATGCTGAATATGCTAGTAGTAGGCCATAGGTACCAGCACCGGTGCTAGGATTTTGAGGGCCCTCTGACGAATTTGTGCCAACAGCCTCTCTAGACCACAAACCTTATGATATATGTGTTAATTTTATTTATATAAAAGGGTAGCAAATTCAATAATATATTTTTAATTTAATATGTATGATAATTATCAATAGCGAGAAACAATGTAGACTAAAAAAGCATTACATTTGTACTTGTATAACTAATATGATTACCTTAACTCCATCCACTACCGGAAACAGCGAGTTTGCCGAGTGCTCTAGAGTTTGCCGAGTGCAATATCTCGGGCACTCGGCAAAGATTTGTTTGTCGAGTGTTTTTTAAAAATACACTCAGCAAAGCTTTGATACTAACGGACGTCACGACGGCGTGCCCATGCGGCCAAAAAAAATTTGGGGGGTTTTCCGAGTGTTTTTTGAAAAACACTCGGCAAAGACACTTGGTTTGCCGAGTGTTTTTCAAAAAACACTCGGCGAACAATTCTTTAAAAAAATTTTATGTGAAACAATGTTTCAAGTCTATAAGTTATTTGCAATTTCATTTTAACTTGAAATTTTTTTCTACACTCACAATACAACATATATTATATCTTTTAAAAATTTCAAATTTTTTTAGATAAGTTAGCTATTTTTTATTCATTAAGTATGTTTCTAGGATTTAAATTGAAACGAGTGAAATTTGAACTACAAGTGCCTAAAATAATGAACCAAAAAATATAGAAAAATGATATTCATAATTGTTAGTATATTTTGAGTTCTTATACACTAAATTTAAATAAAGTTTAAAAAATTAAGTTGTGACACTCTGTCGGCAAAGTAGAACTTGATAGTTTTTTAATTTTAAAAAAATCAAATGAAGTCCGAAAAATATGAGATTTATCATGATGTTATGATATGATACATAGATACTATGATAAAAATTGTAAAATGTTTTGATAAAGTTGTCACATATAGTGTTTAGAAAATGGAGATTTAGAGAGGATGAATTAGAGTTTAGAGAAGAAATGAGATAGATTTGAAAACAAATTAATGATTGAATCTTTGTTTTAACTTGATTTTTTACATTCAAAATATAATGTATCTTATCCATTGTAAAAATTTCATATTTTTTTTATATCAGTTAGCTATTTTTAATTCATTAATTGTATTTCTAGGATTTAAATTGAAAAAATTAAAATTTAAACTGAAAGAGCATGAAATAATAAACTAAATTATCTAAAAAAATCATATTCATGTTTTTATTCTATTTTTATGCATTACCCACTGTAATTTTACAAATTTTGTCAAAAAAATAATGAAAAACAAATTTAAAAAATAGAAAAAAACATTTGTCGAGTGCCATTTTCAAGACACTCGGCAAATAGTTTATATTTGCCGAGTGTTGCACTCGGCAAAGGCAAAATTTTACTCTCGCCATTTTTCCCTCTTTTTTTCAATCTCCCACACTTTTTTTTAACATTTCCCCTCTTTAAAAAAATTTCTTTCCCTTCATCCTCATCCCCTCACTCCTCACTCCTCACTCCTCCCTCTCCCTCCACTCCGGCACCACCCCGACGCCGCCCCGACGCCGCCTCAGCCGCACGCTCCGCCCGGCGTCACCCCGCTCCGCCGTAGCCCCGTCCCGGCCCAGCCTCGCCCCGACGCTAGCTCGGCCGCCCTGAAGCCGCCCCGCCCGACCTCGCCCCGACGCCACCCCGCCCCGCCCCGGCCGCTCCCCCCAACGCCGCCTCGCCCCGACGCTGCCCAGCCCCAGCCCCGCCCAGGCCGCTCCCCCCGGCGCCACCCCGCCCCGGCCCCGCCCCGCCCCGATGCGGGCTCGCCCTGGCCGCTCCGCCCGGCGCCGCTGAGCTCGCGCGCCGCGCGCCGACCGGCCGCGCGCCACCCCGCCTTGCGCCGCCCGGCCGCGTGCCGCACTGTGCGGGACCATGCCCGCCACCCGTTCGACGGAATGGCGCGGGTGGCGGGCGTCCTGTTTTTTTTTTAATTTTCTGTTTTTAAGTTTGCCGAGTGTCATATTTGGGAACTCGGCAAACCCCCCGTCATTTCCCCCCGTTAAATCTTGAGTTTGCCATGTGTCTTATGCGGCACTCGGCGAAGGGTTCGCCGCCCTTCACCAAGTGCCCCGAAAAAAAGCACTCGGTGAATTTTTTTTGCCGATGACGCCTTCGCCGAGTGTTGTTTGCCGAGTGCAACACTCGGCGAAGCCTTCGCCAAGTGCAAAATTAGTTTCGCCGAGTGTTTTTGGCACTCAGAAAACTTGGCGTGTCCTGTAGTGATCATATTCCTTGCTTCTTATAAAAGATATTTTTTCGGGTATTTCTTGATGCAAAATCATTAAGTACGGTATTGAGATCAATAGTGTCCAAAATATCCTTTTTGATGGTGCAGAAACCACAGTAATAGGTATGGGAATTCAATAGACAACTAAAACATTTAGATAGAAATTTGCATCCTATTAGGTACGTACACTGTATAGATACATGGAAAATTAATTTTATAATTTGACATTTTAAGAATACCCTTTTAATCGTAATATTATTTTCCCCGTGAGAAAGGAGAAAAGGTGGAGCGGCTAAGTAAATGTTCGATTATATATGATTTGATAACGTGTCGCTACAGTAAATATTCCCTGATGATGAATTAATTATACTTAATAAATCCATCTCGCAAATTAACTATAACTTCTACAGTTAGTTTTATAATTAATTTATTTTAGTTTTTTTAATTAGCATATATCCGATGTCACATCCAAACACCACGGGCCACCTAGCTATACAAATTGCTATGAAAATTACGTAGAAGTCTTTAAAAATTGAATAATTAGTTAAGGGTAGTTATATCAGCTCTAAGCTCACTACCGGAAAACGCATGTTCGCCGAGTGTCCATCTCTTTGCCGAGTGCATTCCATCGGGCACTCGGCAAAGACACGTTCGCCGAGTGCCCTATGGAATGCACTCGGCAAAGAGATGGACACTCGGCAAAGGCAGGGTTTGCCGAGTGCCACTCCTTAGGCACTCGGCAAACATCCTGAAAAAACCCCGCCAAGTTTTTTTGCTGACGCCGTGACGGCGCCAGGGGTGAAAATTTGGGTTTGCCGAGTGCCACTAACGGACACTCGGCAAACCCTAGCCTTTGCCGAGTGCCACAAGAAAAACACTCGGCAAAGATGTTTTGAAGTCCATATTTCATGTGAAAACACATTTTGAGTCCATATCACATTTCAAAAATGTTTTGAACCTGAATTTTTTTTTACAGTCATAATTCAACATCTTTTAATCCTTGGTAAATTTTCATACTTTTATGAGTGGGTTTGGTATTTTTAATAAAATATTTGTATTTCTAGGATTTACTTCCAAGTGGGTCAAATTTGAAATGCATGTACATTAAATAATGACTCAAAAATTATGGAAAAATCATATTTGTGTTCATGATTACATTTGTAATCTTTTACAACTAAATATTTAAAATCTAATTTACGACACTCGACCGGCAATATGCACGTTAATGGTTTTGTAATTATAGAAAATGTAATTGATGCCTAAAAATATGACACTTGACATGGTATCATTATATCATACATATATGATATGGTAAAAATTTTATAATGTTTCAACAAAGTTTTCAAGTATGACCTTTAGAAATTGGACAATCTTCGAGAAGGTTTAGGAGTTTAGGGATGAAATGAGTTAGGTTTAGAAGCAAATCGATATTCAAATGTTTGTTTGAACTTAAAACTTTCTGTACTACTAAAACTCAATTTATCTTATACCATGTCAAGAATTGGCCTTTTTTTGAGTTAGTTTGCTATTTTTGGTTAAAAAAGTTGTTTATAGTATTTTAAGTAAAAGATCCCAAATTTTAAATTAAAAGTGCCTTATATTTGTTTATTTGAACTTAGAAATTTTCTAGGATGCAATATTAGTGTATATTATATAATACCAAATTTTGGGATTTTTAAAGTCTTTATTCTATTTTATTTTTAAAAAAAACAATTTGCAAAAATCTTTGCCGAGTGCAATTATCTGTGGCACTCGGCAAAGAGCAAATAAATATTCTTTGCCGAGTGCTATTTAAAAAGCACTCGGCAAAGTATTATAGGAACCCATTATTTCATGTGAAAACACATTATGAGTCCATATCACATTTTTAAAAATGTTTTGAACCTGAATTTTTTTTTACAGTCATAATTCAACATATGTTAATCCTTGGTAAATTTTCATACTTTTATGAGTGGGTTTGTTAATTTTAATAAAATATTTGTATTTCTAGGATTTACTTCCAAGTGGGTCAAATTTCAACTGCATGTACATGAAATAATGACTCAAAAATTATGGAAAAATCATATTTGTGTTCATGATTACATTTGTAATCTTTTACAACTAAATATAACTAAATATTTAAAATCTAATTTAAGACACTAGATAGGGAAAATGCAGGTTAATGGTTTTTTAATTATAGAAAATGTAATTGATGCCTAAAAAATATGACACTTGACATGGTGTCATTATATCATACATATATAATATGGTAAAAAATTCATAATGTTTCGACAAAGTTTTCAAGTATGACCTTTAGAAATTGGACAACCTTCGAGAAGGTTTAGGAGTTTAGGGATGAAATGAGTTAGGTTTAGAAGCAAATCGAGTTTCAAATATTTGTTTGAACTTAAAACTTTTTGTACTACTAAAACTCAATTTATCTTATACCATGTCAAAAATTGGCATTTTTTTGAGTTAGTTTGCTATTTTTGGTTAAAAAAGTTGTTTATAGGATTTTAAGTAAAAGCTCAGAAAATTAAACTATAAGTGACTTATATTTGATTATTTGAACCTAGAAATTTTCTAGGATGAAATATTAGTGTATATTATATAATTACAAATTATGGGATTTTTTACTGTCTTTATTCTATTTAATTATTTTTTAAAAAAACAGTATAAAAAATCTTTGCCGAGTGCCTCCCTAATGGCACTCGGCAAAGGGTTTTTTTTAAAAAAAAATAATCTTTGCCGAGTGCCTCCCTAATGGCACTCGGCAAAGGGTTTTTTTAAAAAAAATACCCGTTTGCCGAGTGCCTCCCAATTTGGCACTCGGCAAACCCTGAGTCCGACTAAAAAAAGGCCCGCACAGATCTGGGCGCAATAATGCCCAGATCTGCGCCCCGCTCCCCCGCAGCCCCCCCCCCCCACCACCGCCTGCTCCCCCACCGCCGCCTGCTCCCGCCCGCCCCCCTGCTCCCCCGCCTGCTCCCGCCCGCCCCCCTGCTTCCCCGCCGCCGGCAGCCCCCTGCGCCCCCGCCGCCGGCCGCCCAGCTCCCTCCCCCGTCGCCCCCCGGCCGCCGGCCCGAGCGCCGCCCATGGCCGCCGGCCCCACGCCGCCCACGGCCGCCGGCCCCCGCGCAGCCGCCGGCCGCCGGCCCCCGCACCGCCCCCAGCCGCCCCCCCGGCCCGGCCTGCGCCCCTTGCCGCCCCGGCCGCAACCGAGCAGCCGGCCAACCTAGCCGGCCCCACCGCCCCCGGCCACCCGCTCCGCCGCCCCCGGCACCGGCTCCGCCTCCTTACCCCGCCTCGCATAGGTATACATGTATATCTCATTTTTTTAAATATAAATACGTATAAATATATACAAATTGGATATCAAATAGTAAATGTATCTATACTATTTGAGACATGCATTATATTGTATATATATATATATTTGAACTTAGAGTTAGTGTCTCATGTGTTGAATTATTTAGTATAGTCTTTGTTATTTTATAATTTTATGTTGTTTAGTGTAGCTTCTCACATTGTTTAATTACTTTATCTTATAACTAATTTTTTTAATTATTTTTAGATAGATATAATTTGGTTAGCGCTCTCTTACCGGCGTCACCGTCATCTTTTCGGCTTCATCGTCCTCATCTCGCATCAAACCCTACCGGTAACCTTAGAACCTAGGATTAATATTTTGCTTGAACATGAATGATTAATATGCTTTGTACATGTTTTTTATTATCTAATACAACGTCACATGTTTTGTTTGCTTTCAACATCCCTTCCTCGTAAATGATATTACAATTTTATTTACATGCATGTCAAGAAGATTAATATAAATAAATGCTTATACATGTTTTAGAAATTTTAATATAATCGTTGTAATTCTTGTTATGTTTTAATGGTTATGTTGATTAATATCTTGTGTATGTGGATGCCGGCCATCGTGCCGTGATATATATGTGTCTGTGGATGTCGGCCATGACGTCGTGATGTGTGTATGTGGGTGACAGCCATCGTGCCGTCCTATTGATGCAGATTTGCTATGTATTAGAGACAAGATGTTGTCAAATTTTTTTTTGGTTATTGTCGCGTAACCTAGGCGTCTCCCGTTCGGAAGAGTTACGGTTTGGAATATGCATGTGTTTGCATATCTGTCGCCGTAACTGTTTCGAACTGTCCACGTTTGGACAGCTGGAGGATGCGTAGATTGAGCTCGTTTTCATGCTCCGTTCTGATTTGACCCAGGGTTTCGACAGCACCTCCCCGTTGTTCTCCGAACGCACATCATCTTGGCATGTTGCCCAGACGTGCGTTTGGAGAGCAGCGGGGAGGTGCTGCCGAAATTTTGGGTTGGATCGGAACGGAGCGTGAATACGAGCTCAATCTACGCATTGTCTGGTGGGATTAGGACCTATCTTACCTATTAGACTGTTATATTCATCTCGTTTCTCACTAACCCCTAAACACGGGTGTTGTTTCCTAGTTTAGTACAAGATGGATCATCGTGAGTGGATGTACACGGGTCGCCCTAGTCAGGCCGAGGTGACCATGGATTGGATCAAGAACACTGAAGTATTCTTAGAGAAAGCGTTTGGTAGACAGAATGTACGTGACAAGACCTGGTGTCCATGTAGTCGGTGCGAGAATAAGCGTCGACAAACAAAGGATGCTATGGGTAAACACCTATGCAAATATGGGTTTATGCCAAATTATACCCGTTGGACGTATCATGGTGAGTCCCAACGTGATAGTGATGACGATACATATGATCCAGCAAATCCGGATGGCGATGACTATTTCTAGCAGCTGTATGAGAATTATGTTTAATTTTAGAATAAATGCGTTTAGAACACATTTCACGGTTTATCTAAAGTGATTTACTCTTTTTCCTAGCAGGTGATTGAAATATGGTGGGGGGTTTAAAGAAATTAATAAGTGCAGTAGTAGGAAAAGAAGGTAGATCCACTCACTCTCAAGATGAGGTCGGGTCCTCATCTAGACCTCGAGGTAGGAGAACGAAGAAGTCAGCAGTGAGAGGAAAGGCACCCGCGCCCTCGAGTGAAACTAGCCATATATCGGCATCCCGTCACGACGATGATTACGTGTCGGATGAGGAGGAGGAGGAGCAGGCTAGGGTGGAGGAGGAGGAGGAGGTGGGGGGCAGAGGGTGGGGAGGTGGGGGCAGAGGGTGGGGAGGTTGGGGCAGAGGGAGAGGAGCAGACTACAGAAGCGGCTGCAGTGTGGTTGCGTGGTCCTTCGTCACTCCCGAGGCGACCAGTGGCAGTAGCTGATCGTCCTCTCATTCGACCAGATGGAAATAGGTAAGTTGTTGTACAAAATCTATAATATATTCTTTTCGTTAGTTTAATTTTTAATATATACTAATACTTTTTAATGATATCGGGATAGGAACTGGATTATGGTTGAACGAGGAGGTCGTGAGTGCTCACGCCATGTAAACGGTATCCTCGAGCTTCTTATCAAGGAAAAGTTCCCTGGTTTGATATCTTTGGATGGGAGGACGGAGCCGGCGTACTCATGGAGGCACTATGAAAGTGCACCGGACGCCCCTGACCGAGAAGGGAGACAATTTGCCCACCTAGCCGATCGAGTCAGGGCTGAGCTCTGGGTAAGTTTATTTTCTTAATATATGTGTCAATACTATAAACATGTGAAAACATATAACATTATCTTTACATATATATGCAGGATTTTTATAGATGTGATGAGGGGTATGCGGATCAGGCTGCCGCAGTTATTAATAGAGCCGCCAAGAAGCTTGTCACCGACATGCATTATGAGGCGCGCATTCAAGCTGTTATTGACTTCTGCGTTCAGCACCGTCGAGAGAGGAAGAACAAAAAGGATGCCCGGACCACCTTTCTGACACGAGAGGAATACATGATGGTAAGTGTATTCTCGTGTATCTTGTAATACTTAATATTATGTTATTAACAACTTCACTTGCATCAAATAGGTCCCTCCACAGTGGTGTGCCGCTCATCTTGAGTGTTGGGGCCAAATTGTTGATAGGTGGTGTTCTGCCGAGTGGCAGAGCAGTCACGAGGCATGCCGCCAGCGACGCCTACTCATGCCGGGGGCAGCACATCATCAAGGCTCGCTGAACCTCGACCAGTTCAGGGCGAGATGGGTATGTAGTTACATGTTTCTTTTTTCGCTTAATTGCACAATATAACTCTAACTATCTTCTTGTTTCAGTCAACGGCCAATGCGGGTCAGGAATGCTCCCAAGTCATGGCATATGCTCTGGCTCACAAAGGGAGGGCGGTTGAAGGCAATACTTACAATCCAAATGACCCCGCTGAGTCGTACACTAATCGGAATGCATATCAACGCCTCCAAGACTATTCAGAGATGGCAAGGGAAGTGCATGGCGCTGATTATGACCCAATCGCACATGACATTGATGGCGAGGTGGTCATGAGGGCTGGAGGAGGAAAGAGACATGGGCGATATTTGATGGGCGACGGTGCCATTGATACCCGTAGTACCCCCACTCTATCTGAGGTGAGAGCTCGGAGCTCGACCTCCGGTCCAGGTATACGCCCTCGCCGAGACACATCTATGGGTCTGATTGCTGATCTACAGGTTAGTTCATTTTCATCAATCATCGAATACTTCAATTTGTTTGTTTGAGAACATTAACTGTGAATTAATGTTTTGTAGGCCCAACTAAATGAAGAAAGATCACAAAGGACCGAGTGGCAGACCCAGATGGAGGCTCGGCTGCAGGCTCAGATGCAAGCTCAGATGCAACCCGAGATGCAGACCCAGATGCAGCAGTGGTTTGCGCAGATGGGTGGATCTTTCTCAGGTCATATGGGTCTGCCTGGACTTCCTCCTCAACCTCAACAATCTCCACGGACTCCACAGAGCGGCAATGTGAGTTTCTAATATTGTTATTGTCGTTTTAGTTATATACAATTGATCTAACTATTTTTCTTTTTTTTTTCAGTTTCATCCGTCGGCAGCAGGATCAAACACGCAGCCATCTCCACACACTGGTCATAGCGGTAATGATAATTTGTGAGGTGTGGTGTGAGTTGCCGTGATGAAATTGTTAATGAACTTGAACTTGTCACCGTTAACGCGAACTTAACTTTTGTATCAATTTGAACTTGTATTTGTGACGTGAACGTGAATTTGTGATGTGATTGTGCATGTGATGTGATCGTGAATTTTGTGATGTAAATGTGATTTGAGTGAAGTGTATGTGATTTCTGTGAATATCTGTGATTCAATGTGAATTTTGGGGCAAATTTTGTGAATAAATGTGAATTTGTGATGCATTTTGTGATTGAATGTGTTTTTGGGATGAAATATGCAGGAAATAAATGAAAAAAAATTAAAAAACAATTTTGTCAAGTGTTACACTCGGCAAAGCCACCTACAGTGCACAGAAACGTGCCACGTGGCACGTTTTTGTGCACTCTAGGGAGGCTTTGCCGAGTGCCTCCACGTGGCACTCGGCGAAGGGGGTATGCCGAGTGCCACGTGGGGCACTCGGCGAAGCCCCACGCGCCACGTGCCCCCCCCCCGAGCCCCCTTCGCCGAGTGCCCCCCGTGGCACTCGGCACACCCCCTTCGCCGAGTGCCACGTGGGGCACTCGGCGAAGCCTCACGCGCCACGTGCCCCCCCGAGCCCCCTTCGCCGAGTGCCACCCGTGGCACTCGGCACACTCCCTTCGCCGAGTGCCACGTGGTGCACTCGGCGAAGCCCGTTAACGGCCACCCCGGCCGTCAACCGGCTAAGTTTGCCGAGTGCTATACGTGGCACTCGGCGAAGTCTATAATGCACTCGGCAAAGACTTCACCGAGTGTCCGATAAAAAGCACTCAGCGAACCCTCACGTCGCCGACACGGCTAGTGCCGAGTGGGGTTCGCGAGTGTGGCACTCGGCGAAGCCTTTACCGAGTGCATTGTGGGCTTCGCCGAGTGCCCTAGACACTCGGCAAACCCAGGCAGTCCCGTAGTGGCTGTAGGTGTTATATATTTGTTAAGTAGCTAGCAATATATAATAACCGAGGCCTGTGATGTACGCCAATGATCGACGTGTTTATGTTTGCAATTAACGTAACACCGCTCTTCCTTCCTGAAATTCAGCTTAAAAACATACGGAATCTAACTAAGTACATATCAACGGCTATTAATTGCTAGCTAGCACGATGAAAACGAGATATATGTACGGAGAGCTAGCTTAAAAAAGTGAATACGTACCAAAGAATATTTAATTAGTATTTGTTTTATACGTTTGCTTCTATTAAATATAATGCAAAAATAAACATAGAACGAAAAACGAGAAATAAATAGATATAATTATGAAAAATATACAATAAAATATAAAACAATTTATTTTAAACAACTCTTGTAATACAATCTTAAAATGATTTTTTCGTGAACGGAGAGAGTAACCATTTATTCCTGGTTTGTGAATCAAAGTTAGTACTTTAATATTTCAATTATAGTAGATATAGCCATCGATCTGTTGTATATATATTAACTTTGTTTTTCCTTTTTCTTAATAAAATCTAGCTGAACCATGCCAACTCTCCTGCATGCATGCATGCATGCATGCAGCAGCAGCTAGCTCTCGTGGTCTCATAGATGGCCTCTCGTCCATATCGATCTCTCTCAACAAATGGCAACTCTTTCAGCAAAAATGTCAGCTTTACCACCTGCAAGTTGTTGCAAATTAACCAAACCAAACCAAACCAAACCAATCTATCTCTTTCTCTGTCTCGCAAACTGTTTCTGCGTGACAGATTGACAGTGATTTTGGCCGACGGTGGCGCGCTATTCGTTTTCACTTCATGCACACCTCTAAACTGTGATAGACTTTAGGAACAATTTGCTCCATATAACCACCTAATAAACCTGTATAAATTGTAAAAACATGTCAAATGTGTGGATGTCAATCACAAAGATGCATTTCTATAAAAAATAAAAACTTTAGCATTTGTGAGTTGTGACAATTCCTCCAAAAGACAAATCAGTGTTTAGTATCCAGTATCGGTCATATGTGTATTTTCTAAGTCTAACATATAGTTTAGAAATTAGCTTGCAAAGTCTAATGTGTGCATTTTATCTAATTTTTTGCTAGTTCCATTCCTCATGGTAGGGAGCTGACACCGTTTGATAACTACCTTAAAAAAAGTTATTAGTGACAGGTCATAAGGGACAGTAGTGATGAACATTGCACCTGTCATCCTTATTACGTCAATAATAACCTATCATTAGTGACGGGTTTAGATGAGTATGTGTCACTAAAGGTCACTAAAAATTACCTTTAATAATAGATGTAGATGTTCATGCGTCACTAAAGTATGATTTTTTTCATTTCAGATCTATATATGCGGCTTCATTTAGTTTTTGTAGATCAAATGAGGTGATGATTAGATCCGAGGTGGTCACCGAGGGGGCTATTTCTGTCGTGTTTGTCATCGCTCCGATGTGTAGATCTTAGTTGTGTGTAAATATTTAAATAATTGTGATTTGAATGATATTTACAGCATAGAAATCATGATTGGTGATACAAAAAACTCAAACAACACATAAATTTAACAAGATTTCAAATGAAAAAGATACCAATTTGCATTTGAGAAGAAGCGCATGATTTCTTCTCGAACTTGTTGCTCTTGGGCTAGAACTGGTACCAAGCAGTGCCGAGCGAGATAGAGGTCATCAGTCTCCATGGCCTCACGAGGGACACCTTGGCCCTCTCAAGAGGTCATTGCTGAAGTACCTGTCCTCACTAAGCACGGACACAATGAGCTCCTCGGCGACGTCGCTGATGAGGAAGCTAGACTTATCGTCCCATACGAGGCTTAGACTTTTCTTAGCAACCGCCGCTTGCCCAGTTGTGGTAGTTTCATGAAGGGGTGGCTCGAGCCGTTGACGTGCACCACCGAGAGCCTCACACCTCCACCACATGCACATGCAACTTAATATCGAGGAGCTTATGGTCGGATGAAGCACGAGATGCCACCGGTTGCCGTTAAGTAGATGTTGTAGTGACACCGGCCACCATCAATATATAGAGCTCGAGATGACAATGGTAAAGATCAAGTAGTGAGAGTAATGGAGAAAAGTGTAGAATGGTTGAGAGTAGAGTTTGAAGAGAAGGGACAAGGCTTTTATAATAGTGTGTGTATGTCTTTAGGCTAGTATTCTTTTGCCTGCCTAAATTTTCAAAAAAAATCATATTCATAGATCTTTAGTGACGGGTCTAGTTATTTACATGTCACTAAAGATAGGTTTTTAGTGACGGATCTAGATATTCACGTGTCACTAAAAGTAGATTTTTAGTGATGAGCCTCACACACGTCATTAAGAGTAGGTCATTAGTAACAGATCTCAACGTTACCCGTCACTAAAGATCACTTTCGAATTTGACAACTTATTAGTAACGGATATTGTTGAGACCTATCACTAAAAGAATATTAGTGACGTGCGTCTTTTATCCGTCACTAATGTTACGTCACTAAAGATCATTTGTGTGGTAGTGGATATTTCATTGGTGCACACAACCATAGGGATATAAGATAAAAATTAAGAAACATCTGAAGCTGCAGCAATTATCTATAATTGCAATATAGATTGTGGCCGGAGTTCAATTAATTTTCTCAAAGTGATCTGATGTGTGCCTATAATTGCAGAGTGGACCCAGCTAGCCAAAGAAGCAGGTTTCTGGTCTGTGCATGCAGGCTTTTCCATGGACATTGCCAAGTGAGGAGAGGACCACCACAATCCACGAGTGAGCTGAGGAAGACTAGGTAGTACTGTAGTAGAGAAGAGCTAGATGGATAGAAATATTTGGCCCTGGAGACCTGGACCATGCATCTCAAGCTCATGCCGGTTCTTTGGTTTTTTGAGCAGTGCACAACCATATATTAACGAAAGATTTGCTCTTATTTGACATATAAATTAGTGCTGTTTGATCTTTTGCCCCGTATGTACGTATGATATGTAGCTTTTAGAACCATTTCTCGTATAACCGGGGTAAGACAAAAGAGAAAACACAAATCAACTACGAAAACGAAATAGCATTCTCGGGGGAATTATCTTTAGTCATCCTAAAAGGGTAATAAAGTATTAATTCCTAAACCTGAGACTTCAACAAGCTAGGGGCTTTGGCCTCTCAAAGTCTTCTAAGATGCGCAAAGCCTAAACCCACGCCTCTGAAGCCTTGATGATACTCGAAGTTAGCTTTCCTGAAGTCTTCTGAAGTGAAATCTTCGGTAATACCAGCACAAAGGCTAAACACTTCTTTGGAGGGTTCGCTATAATATCAGGGTACATGTCCTATCTGACGAAATAATTTTGTACTATTTTACTTATACATGTAATTTACACTATGTATCACAGGAATAGCCAATTATAAATAAGAATTATAAATAAGAGGTAATAACATATTACCCTCTACGAATTATAGCTATAAATACTTCCTCTTTACCCGCTAAATTCAGAGGACACCACGTAACTACAGTGCGTAGAGCGAGGTAGAGGTCCCAGTCACGACGATTAGAAAATAAAGAGTTGAATAGATTAGAATTTTTATATGATTGAACAACTCAACATATGTGCTATAAAACTAGCGCATATCAAAATCCATCTAAAAAGTAAAGTATACACAAGATTCTTTGCCTAATTTGAGTACCGTATGTAGTAGGAGCCCTAGTACAAACCATTACATTACAAGATGGTCCTACGGATGCAGTGGTCTTAGCCATAATGATAAAAAAACAAAAAGTCAAACAGATATGATATTTTGTTTACCTAACTTAAGACCCCCCAATATCTAGGAGCCCTTGTTCTACTAGCTAGTACTACTCACCATCACAAGAGACGCATGGTCCTATGGATCGGATGCCAATGCCATTACAAGGCTAGCTTATTATGATCTTGTTTAGCATGCGAGACTGATTTCGCAATTGTCACAGGAAACAGCAGTCCAATTCCCGGAAGCCAGAACGCAAGGGAGTCCAGTCCAGTTGTTTGAGAAAAAAAAAAGAAGATATGGATGGCATGGCATGCATAGGGAAGGACAGGGGAAAAGGGAGAGATGAAGTGATGCGTTGTGGTGTCATGTTGTTAGTGATGATGCAGTAAAAGGGCCAATGATGGAGGGAAGAAAGCTGGGAGGGGGGAACAAAAGCAGTGGGGTTCCAAATGGCAGGCACCCTTGAGGCTGCAGGAGAAAGGGAGGCAGCCCCCATTTCCCCATCTGTACCTTCACTCACAACCCCTTCAGAAATTCAGATTTCAGCAACCCCACCACTCCATCATTGTTGTACAATCACTTTGACCGTTGGTCTCCTTCCTTCTCCCTCCCTCTCTCTCTCTCCACAATGATAGAGCCAGATTGTTAATAATATGTTTTCAGTTAGTCATCTAAAATCTTGAATCCATCTCTAGCAGCGGATGATATTGTCATTCTATGTACGGACAGAGCCTAAGGGTAAATTATATGTATCTTTAGAATCTTCAAAAAAATTAAAGGAATTTAAATAGGACTATAGCCTAGGTGGCTCAAGCCAAGCCCTAATTGCCGTAAACTCAGCTCCACTTATTTTATAAGTCTATTTGTTTTAACTTCTAACAGCTACAATTACTTCTAAAATCTAAAACTCAAACAAATAGTCCAAATTATTATGAAAATCAGTCAATCTAAAAATGAGCTAGAATTTAGTAATTAAAAAACACCATTTTTTTTCATCAGATCGTCAACTAGATATTTAGACTATCCAACTACAAACAAGCCCAATGTGATCTATCTATATGTCAAAAGTGTGGGGTTATAGAGCAGCCACGGTCACTGGACCCGCCACTATACCAAGTTGAGTGTGCTTTCCACTGCCTGCCTCTCATGTTAGGTTTTCGCCTGCAATCCTGTCCTTGTGGCACCGGCCACATTAACGAAATTTACTTGTGTTTCCGCCACCGCTTTCAGACTTACGTACGAGGCTCCATGCTTTTGCAAGCATAGCCAGCGGCGTGTAGCGCCAGCATCACAATCTTGCACGTGCTAACAGCAGAGGCCAGAGGGTCATGTGGCTCCAAGTGCCTCGTGTTCATTGAATGAATGGTGTCAGATTGTGGGTCTGTGAGAATCTCTGCAACAGTTTACAATCTTGCATTGCCCAATGCATCAGTTGTCTGCTCCAGCAAACATAAGTTGGTCCAGCCCAACGAATCCAACATTTCAGCCTGGTCCACAAAGACCACAAGGATCTCTTGCAAGTTGCAAGTACAGAAGCAAGCCCATCAACTGCCCAGCTTCCAGAAAATAACTCCTTTTTTTTGTTAAATTCACAGAAAAGTATAACCTGCAATCAAATGCTCAACTTCTCAACTGCTTTTACAGCTTCATTCTTCATCCTAGGTGAAGTTTTCGCAATCCATTAACAGTCAGATGGCTGCTAGCTTCATGATGCAGAATAGGGGGAGGCACCAAGGAATGATTCCAGTGCTGCCAGATGATGTCTCAAGAAGCTGTAGACAGACTCAGTGCTCACTGCGGTTATCCGAGCAACCATACCAGTACCCTGCAGCCAGGGGGGAAGAGACATTTTCACATGTTTCATGAGCCAGAAAGGCAGAAGAAAGAGGGGGAAAAGACAGTAACAAACCATGCGACCGAATGGACTGCAGGAGGCAATCAGTGGAGGCATCTGGGGACATAAGGGTTGCGGTCTTGAAGTGTACCGACCTCCGGCAGAAGTGGGAGGGCGCAGTTGTACAGACATCATCTTCTTTACTTCATCTTGCATCTGATCTTGTATGTGCTTTAACTTTGGCCTGCAAGGGCAAGTATGTCACTGATACACTGAGCCAATGATCAACAGTATACTAATTTAGACCTAGCCACCTGGGCTTCCACTAGTAACTTGTTAGACTGGAGTCAACCATGACCCATGGATTCATGATTCCCAACAATTTTCTAGAAAATCCGAATGATCCTAGACTAGCATGAGTTAGTAACTAACAAAGACGAAAGGACATGATTGATTATGCTAGTACCTAAACCCAACATCATATCTGCAAAGGTTGAAAAGACTTGTGCAGAAAGCAAATGCAAGTGTTTGATGGCCTTACCCCAGCAAAACAACCATGGCAACCACGTTGTATCCCTGCATTCGGTCAGCAATACTACAATTCGAGCTTTCTTCCAGTAGAACCTGATTAGACATTGAAAGATGTTACATGGCACACCATTAAACATGGGTGATGATTCGAGCACAGATGAACCGGATTAATCAGACATATGTTAGGAGAAGCTAAAAGGTATAAGTTTTTACCGAGTCAATAAACAGAGGCTGATCTTCCAAAATAATATGGTTGATGCTCTTGTAGAAACTGAATTTCCATTTTTCTCCACTTTCATAACGACCACTTGTAAACCAATCTACAATGACTAAGTTTGAGTCGGTAAAGACATGAAACACTTGCTTCTGGTGGTATCGAGCGGTTGAGAAGCAGGTTACAGGATCTGGAATAAGTGCAAGGAGTGCATCTTTTCCAACTCTTGCCTACTGCATGTAACGAAGGATATTTTTTATTGCCATTTAAAAAGCAAAAAAAATGAAGAACCCTAGTAAGAAACTGTGAGATGAATTGATTTTCCTTTGAAGAAGCATTACCTCTAGCACCTGCTCAGAACATTTTGAATCCACAGCCTTGTACACCTACACAAGCACTTGCTCATCAAGAAACATGAAACAATCAATAGATTCTCCGTGAACTAGCTTTGTAAAGCTAAATATTGGTAATCTAGCTTGTTACTGCACTGACAAACTAAGGCATAGCTACTTGATAAGGAGAGTCTAAGCAGAACTTGTTAGTTCTAGTGGAATAGTTTCCTACATTGATAATGGAATTGACACTGCCACCACATCTTGTTGTACTCGTATGCATTGATAAGCAAGAGTAATTCACCAAGCTAAGCAATTTACGCCAATAAAATATAGAAGTTTCAGAGGCCCAAATGCATCAGGCCAATTGAAAAGGACCTTGGTGGAGGACTGCGTGGTCATCGCCGCCGTGCACGCGTCGCCGACGGTCACCGCGCAGGAGATCCTGTCCCCCTGCAAGCACAGCGCGAAAGGAAGAACTAGTCACACTCACACACAACAACGGCCCACGCAGGTGAGATCAAGGAGGCGGAGGAGTGAGAGGTGGTGGCTCACAGAGACGATGCCGCCGCCGTAGGTGATGGCGTAGATCCAGGCGGCGCCGCAGGACGCGGGGGCAACCTGCCAGACAGAGAGTGCGACGGTTTGGTCAGAACAGCAACAGCAGCCACCCAGCCACCCACCCAATCTACTCCTCTCCGCTTCCGCGCACGAATGCAGAGAGCTTGAGAGGGGCAACCAACCTTGGAGGGGGCGATGAGCTTGAGCGGGTACTTGGCGAAGCACCTGGTGACCGCCGACCTTCCCCTCACCTTCTCCACCCGCAGCACTCCGGTCGCCGCCGCCTCCACCGCTGCCGCCAATCCCGCCATTGCCGCCGCCTCAGCCTCCATACCGTTTTTTTCTCCTTTACGATGACGAGAACTCAACAAGTCAACCCATCCATTTTGCCTTGACTTTTTTTTCCACAAAAAAGTCCGGCCCACCACGTCACACGTGGGCTGGGCCGTTTGTGCGTAGACCCAGCCCATATGCCTTCCTGTGCTCCGTGCAATCGTCATCGTGACTACTAAACTCCGTCTTATTAACGCTTCTCATTTTAGTTTTGTTTCTTATTAATTAATTATTTTTGTGTAGTTTTGTAAGTATTGAAGTGATATATAAGTAATAAAATGATGGAAACTTTTTTATTTTTCCTAGGAGTAAATTTGTCTCAATATCCTAGAACGACCAACATTTTTAGACGTAGGGATCAATTACAAAAAAAAAGAAAAAAGAAACACCATTGCAAAGTATACAATTAACACCGTATAAATACCTAATCAATGGTATTTACCGAGTTAATATGACATCGTGATGTTGATAAAACATTGAAGATATATTTTCCAAATCGGCAATCTCTCCAAATATGAAGTAGGTATCACATATTTCATAGTTTAGGATTTAAGATTTAAGGTGGACTGAGAGACTCAAGAGACATCACAACCTAGATTGATTTATGTAGGCTACGTATGGGTTGATTTAGCTTGATGCATCGAGCGGAGAGACAAGTTCATCGATCAGGAGTTACCTGATTGATGATGGCTTGATCCGACGAGGCATAAATGGTGGTTTATGTCTACCAATTGGGATCTACCCATGATGTTACATGTGAGATCTCAGTGGAGCGTCGGCGAAATCTAGTGTGGTTGTCCTCTTGTTGAGTTGATTCATATGATAAGTTTTGGCACGAGTTCTTTCGGGGTGACGTGGTGTCATCTCGACACACTGTTGTGTGCAGGAGCGAGTGCTTTGTGGGTAAAGTAGTATACCTCTGATCATAGTATAAACTTTTTGAAAAGTCATGCCCATGGTCACGAGCGACCTAGTGATGTTCTCCATAGTTAGATGTTTACATTTGTGTGAATGCATTGATCATGATGGGATGGTTTGAAAGAGCGAGTTGGCACTGGTATGCAACTCGAGATAGTGGAAAGTTATTTCTCATATTTACTTCAGCATTTTACATTCATGTTCTAATACTGCTCACTAAAGCTTAAACAACATTAAACATGCTCTTTTATGCAAAACAAGCCTAGATCATGTTCTTTTGTTATTAAGCCTTCATTATATGCATATCTGTGGCTTGTTGAGTACGACTGTACTCACTCCCGTTAACTAAATTTTTTGATGCTGCTTATCAAGAAGACGAAGGCCAGGAGTAGCGTCTCAGTTGAGGCGTCGGATTTTGGGACCGAGATGTTCGACAACCGCTTTGATTTTAGTTTGTAATCAGTGTAGCCCATGAGCTACGTACTCTGTTTACTTTCGTTTATGTGTCGTCAGATTATAAACATCTTGTTATATTGACATTTATTTTGAGATTCAATAAAAGCCGGGTTCATTAGAATTCGGGCTGAAGTCAAGTCAAATACTTTTTCTGATAAGTGGATTGCATTGAGAGCACTATATAAAAATGAACTGCAGTGATGGAGCAAGATCTAGCTAGCTTCAAGTACTTTACTCCTACATCAAGTATAGATTTCAGGATCCAAAATTCTACCAAACATGCCATAAGGGTCTGTTTGGTATGACTCTAATTTCAAGATTCAGACTAAATCTAAAATTTGTATTATATAATAAAATAATTTAAAATTTTATTTTTAGTATGAAATAAAAAACTAAATTACTTAGTTAAATACCCTTAATCCATCCACTAGCTCCGTAATTTCTTAGAGCTAAACTAAATAAGCTTCAAAAAATCCTAAAGATGTCCAAACATGACTTAAGTCGTCAAAACTTAGATATGTCTAGATATCCAAGCTCATGTCGAAGCATATGTCGTATGTTTTTTGCATTTAATCTATAATCTCAAAACATACATACCAAGGTTATTACCTTCAAAAGATTTAGATCTGTATAAATCTCTTTGCTTTATTCTTTAAATCAATCGTCTAGTCTAGGGTAATATGCTTGTCCATACCCATAAGTTGCTAGCGAAGATACGTGAACTGTTACAACACTGATATTATCATATTAAAATGATTCTAATATTTCTAGATTATTTGCATTTGTACTCAATTTAGGAGTAATTACATTCCAATCCAAGTGGTGCATCGCCCACTGATTTGATCATGTGCGCGCCACGTCGTGCGTAACATGGCCGCAGTGCCGCACCGACCGGGGAAGCGATTTCCGACCGACCACAACTCGGCCACGCGCCCGCCTTATCTTTGAGAGAGAGTGAGAGAGAGCCATGGCCGTGAGCGCGGCCGCCGCCGTGGCCACTCCCCTGCCGAGGCCGGCTGACGCCGCGCCCCGCCGCGCCTGCACGCCCGCTCGCGGGAGAAGATGCCTCCCCGTCGTCAGGTATGTTATGTGTGTCCGTGAGCCTTCTGGCGGCGGGCGGGCGAGCGCGGGCGCGCGCGCCAGGCGCTCGACCGATTGCCTCTGTGATGACCGCACGCCATGGGCGGCTAATCTGTTGAGGTGTTTGGTTGGTGTTGCAGGTGTCAGTCGTCCAGCGTCGACAAGCCCAAGCCCAAGCCCAAGCGGAACCTGTTCGACAACGCCAGCAACTTTCTCACCAACCTGCTCAGCGGCGGGAGCCTCGGCACGATGCCCGTCGCAGAGGGCGCCGTCACCGACCTCTTCGGCCGCCCCCTCTTCTTTTCGCTATACGATTGGTTCATCGAGGTGATAATCCCAATCTGCTTCGTGCATTTACATGCACACACATTTCATATCTAGTGTGCTACTTATTTGAGCTGGGAGACTTAGTCCCACTCCCACGCTAATGTTATGTTACCAGATACGGATACACGATACAACAATACTTTGATACATCATTTTAAACTACCACGATACACATATTACACACACAGATATAAATTAACCGATGTTTATACATGAGATAATAATTAAGTAGCAAATCTAAAAAAAATTCATATGTTGAACAATCAATATACCACAAAGTCATGAACTAGTAACAAACAAGAATAATTCAAGTGTTTTGATGCATGAGATATGATAGCTCTGCAACATCAACAGGTAGATGCAACACAACAAGATTATATATTAGTCTCTCTAGGTCTGGTTCATGTAAGGATAGTTGAGCTTGTTAAAGAAAATTAGCAACACCATTATGATTAGTATCATAGCTATCTCTCCAACATCCTATATTGCTGATGTATTTGGGAAATATCCGATTTTTTTTAATATCACAAAAATCCAAAATACCTACCTGGGAGTATCTGATACACATCCGTATCGGACACGATACCAATACTGATACATGGCTTTTCATCTGCCTCCGTATTTCACAGGTTCCACATACTGAAAATCATGTAGCTGCTGCATCTTCTCAAGATCACAATGAATTGCCTATCCATTATTTCATCTCCAAACAACATAGTAACATGATTCCACAAACTTGCTAGTAATCTTTTATTGATGACTACCGCCATTTGAATTCCATATTCAAACTCTATGTTTTATTTTTTAATATGCCTTCAAGTTAATTTGGAATTGTACTTATATGTATCAAACAGGGGCGAAGCCAGGATAATTTGTCACTGGGGTCAAGCTAAAACTTATGGTACTAACTTAGGTTAAAAAATATAATATCATGCATTTTCGCTGGGATCTTAGCTAGTAAAAAACATAGGTACAATACGCTACGACGAAATCATCGGGGTCGGCTGACCCCGACACTATAACGTGGATCCGCCCCTGGTATCAAATGCACAATACAACACATGAAAACAGCAAAATCAGATGCCAATATTTCACTTATGGCCCACTTCAGGTTTTATATAGTATTATTTTCTTTTTATTCACATTATCATAGTTATTAAGGTGTCGCTTAAGCGATAAGGTGCTCACGGGTGGCGAGGCGTTCGGACACCTTAGCCTCCCACGTTGCGGCTCAGCGAGCCTAGGTGCGAACAGCGCGCTGCGAGGCACAGGTGGTGTGCGGCGAGGCTGGGAGCAAGCGATGCGTGGCAAGGCAAGGCGTGGTGCGGTGCCGGTGACGAAGGACACGGCACAGAAGAGGGGAGAGAGAAGAGGGGAGAGGGGAAGAGGAGGCGGTGACTGTGAGGAGTAAAGTGGGAGAGAGGTACTAGGTTAGGGTTTAGGGATAAAAAATCGGTGGGCCTTAAATGGGCTATTAGACCGGACATATGTGAATAGGCTATTGAACTAAATTTTAAACAAGTCAACAACAACAACAAAGCCTTTCAATCCCAAGCATGTTGGGTAGACTAGAGTTGAAATCTAACGGGAGCCATTAATCAACGTTCAAGCACATGAATAGCTTATCTCCAATCTCCACACACTCCTATTCAAGGCTAAATCTTTGGGAATATTCCATCCTTTCAAGGCTCTTTTGTTGTCTCCTCCCAAGTCAATTTCGGCCTTTCTCCACCTCTCCTCACACTATTGTCACGCCTTAGGATTCCACTATGCACTGGTTCCTCTAGGATTTTGCGTTGGACATGTCCAAACCATCTCAACCGATGTTTGACAAGCTTTTCCTCAATTGGTGCTACCTCTAGCCTATCACGTCGTTTTGGACTCGATCTATTATTGTGTGCCCACAAATCCAACTCAACATATGCATTTCTACAACACTCAATTTGTTATGGACATTATTTAGTAGTCGAAGGCCCAAGAGTCTAGGGGGCTTACGTAAAGTTGTTATTCGGGATAAGATGTTAGTTAGTTAAACAAAGTTATTTATGAGCTAATTAAGAAGAGTCTTAGTAGATTAAAACAAGAGTCTTTAGTGTATTGTATTAGGAGTCTTTACAATACATATTGGATAGAGTCCTTAGCATTCTGTATTAGGAGTTTTTAGATTTCAAATTATAAGTTATATCTCTATTCTCTAAGAGGTGTATATATATATCAAGGGCCGACGTTTTAGCCAAGGCAAATAATAAAGTTGTCTATTTTTCTACCTTCTACTCAAGCCAGTCAGGGCAAAGCTTCCTGCCATGTCTACCTATTCTATCAGCAAAAGGGAAAGTTCTTTGTCGCTCCTATCTCTTCTATCAACAAGAGGGAAAGTTCTCTACTATTTCTATCTAATATTCTGGTTAGATGCGAACAACCTCAAGCCCTGGCTGCCCACAACTATTGGTTGCGAAGCTTGGGTTCCTAAAACCCGTATCATAACACAACTAAATTTTAAATATATTGTTAAATATACTGTTAGATAGAATTATAGAATTTTAAATATGCTATTTCAATTTTAACTATATATATTTTTAGTTTGTAAGACGTCCAAAGTGACAATATTGCTTCTTGGTATTGTATTAATATTTTTATCATGCTATATTGCTATTGCTATTTAGAATTTTCTACTTATATATTGATATTTTTTTCCTAAATCCTATATTTTCTATGGGCATAAGGTGTCGCCTCGCGCCCTCTCCTTATGCCTTACCGCTTAGGTGGTAAGGTGGTAGTTCACCTCATCGCCTCGCCTTACCGCTTTAATAACTATGCACATTATACAGATCCTTTACCACTAGGTTTATAATTAAATAACTGTGAGGACAAGCCATGCAACAATACTAACATATCATGTTTCTTTGCAGCATGGCTCTGTCTACAAACTTGCTTTTGGACCTAAATCATTTGTTGTTGTCTCCGATCCTATTGTTGCTAGACACATCCTGCGAGAAAATGCTTTCTGTTATGATAAGGTATCTTTCTAGTGCACATTTTCTGAATATCCAGAGTCAACTACATTGATTATAAACAACTGTAAATGTATTTGGGCCACAATTTTCTAATGCCTACGATGGCTGACAGGCTTCAGCTGATTTATAGCATCTGCCACTTTCTAGCAGCTGAAGTTCACTTATATCACTAAATATTATGGATAACTGATGTTGCTACTAAACTACCTGTTTAGTTTGTTATGTTTCTTTCTTACATATTTCTGTACTTGAACTCAGGGAGTTCTCGCTGAAATTTTAAAACCGATAATGGGGAAGGGTCTTATACCTGCTGACCTTGATACCTGGAAGCAAAGGAGAAAAGGTTAGAAAGGTTGGATATTGGATCTTAGTTTGTGTACTTTTAGGTATGCTCCAAGTGCACTGCTGCATTTTTCTGTATGCCCATTTGAGGCCATACTGTTAGACTTTTTAAAATTACTTTAGTTACAATTGTTTTGTGACCAAGAATTTTAGTTGCAATTTTATTAGTAATGGCCTTTTTATGAGGCAACCAATTGATATAACCAAACTCTTTCATGCATTTTATGAGAGAACCAATTAATATAACTAAACTATTTTGTAGCCTAATGTAAACTTTATGTTTGCATGCTGATGGTGCACCTTTTCTTATTTCTTTGTTCTGCAGTTATAACTCCTGGGTTCCATGGCTTATTCATAGAAGCTATGGTGAGAGTATTTACTAAATGTTCAGATAGAACAATATTTAAGCTTGAAGAACTTATTGAAAAGGGGGAACATGGGGAAAAGTATACCACAGTAGACCTTGAAGCTGAGTTTTCCAATTTGGCTCTTGACATAATTGGCCTGGGTGTGTTCAATTTTGATTTTGACTCAGTAACTAAAGAATCTCCTGTAATCAAGGTTAGTATCATATTGTACCTGTAGTTCTAAATCTCTAATATTTGTGGACAAACAACTGAGTAGTTCATAAGAATTGCATAGATGGTAGTACTTTGTATAACTGACCAAAAATGTGTAGGGATGTTCCTTGTGCATGTCTATTAGGAGTAGACATGATCACATGACATACCTTTCTCCTATTTTTTTCTTTTCCCTTATTTGGGGGATTTTAATTTCTTTCTGGCAGGCAGTGTATGGAACTCTTTTGAAGCTGAGCACAGATCGACCTTTTACATCCCCTATTGGAATCTTCCTTTAACTAGATGGATAGTTCCACGGCAGCGCAAGTTCCACAGTGACCTTAAGGTCATTAATGACTGCCTTGATGGTCTCATAAAAAATGCAAAAGAGACGAGACAGGTTTGTGCAAATGCTGTTTTATTCATAATGTTAGCATTTTTAAGATATAGTACTGGCTTTGATATTTTAGAAGCTTGAAATGTAGGAAGCTGATGTCGAAAAGCTCCAGCAAAGAGATTATTCATCATTGAAGGTTGGTTACTGTGATACCTTCATGTGCGTGTTCATTTTGGGACTAGCAGATTTCCTTGTGGTGAACAATAAGTCTTGTTTCTGCCATCATGCTTGTAGGATACCAGCTTGCTGAGGTTCCTTGTTGACATGCGGGGAGTTGATGTTGATGATCGCCAGGTAGTCATTAATATTGTTGTAATATTATACTATATTACACAGTCTACTTTTTTCCACACAGGGCAAATAAGTTAACAAATTTCATGTTTTGTGATAGCTTCGAGATGATCTTATGACAATGCTTATTGCTGGACATGAAACAACTGCAGCTGTTCTGACATGGTCTGTTTTTCTACTAGCACAGGTACACGAATTTTATTCACTGCCATACACAGTTCGTTTATTATGATTTACTAGTTGGTTTGAGTATGTCAAGGGCGTTAAACCCCTGACTGGCCGGACCTCGGCTACGTAGCTCGTAGCCGCTGTCCGTCTTCTCCGGTGAGGTTAAACCCCTCAACCGCAGGCTTTAGAGAGAGTGGGAGATAGAAGATATTCTTATTGCTTGGTTCTTCTAGGACTGCTTACATGCTTATATAGCCAACAACCCCCCTAATGCAAAGAAAGAGCTGCTAACTAGGAAAGGACTATAGATAGAAGGCTATCCCTGATTATGTGGCTATCAACCCACTTATTTAGAAACTAACTAAAGGAAAGCACAGCTAATTAGGAAGGGATTAAAACAGCAAGCTATCTGCTAATTAGGAAGGGATTAAAATAGCAAGCTATCTGCTAATTAGGAAGGGATTAAAACAACAAGCTATCTGCTAATTAGGAAGGCATTAAAACAGCAAGCTATCTAGTTTCCATCTCAAGCACTTGCCCTGATTTTCTCCTGCGCGCCAGCCGTGTGCGACGCGCGTGCTGCTGCGCGACGCACATCGCGCGCCCGGTGCCGTCTGGTGTATGTCTGGCCGTAACGTCTGGACATGACATCTCTCCCCTCCTCGAGAGGCAGCTCATCCTCGAGCTGAAAGGCTGGGTACCGGGCTTTGAACGTGTCAACATCTTCCCAGGTGGCTGATGCCGCAGACTGCCCCCTCCACTGGACCAGGACCTGCCGAATGCCCTGAACGATGCACCGACGGACAGCGCGGTCAGGTTCTGGAGCAATGGCGCCGTGAAGGACTGGTGGAAGTGGTGGAGGTGCCTCCGGCGGTGCGCCATGGAATTTCTTCAGGAGACCCACGTGGAACACGTCGTGTAGGCGAGCCTGAGGTGGGAGAGCTAGGCGAACAGCCACCTCGTTGATCATCTCAGTGACGCGGTAGGGCCCGAAGTAGCACGGCTTGAGCTTGCCAGGGGTGGCCTGGGACAGTGACGCCACCGGACGCTGACGAAGACGGAGCAGCACCCAGTCACCTACCTTGTATGCCACATCCCGATGGCCCTGGTCCTAGTGACGCTTCTGAACCGCCTGCGCTTGCTCCAGGCGAGCGCGGACGTCAGCGAGGAACTCCTGGCGTTCTGCCATGGTCTTTGCAACGGCCGCCACACGTGTGTCACCAGGCTCATAGGACCGGATGGATGGTGGGTCGCGCCCGTACACGACCCTGAACGGGGTGTCCCGAAGTGAGCTCTGGTATGCCGTGTTGAAGACGAACTCTGCCCATGGAAGCCACTGCACCCAGTGGCGTGGCCGATCGCCCGTGAGGCAGCGAAGGTACATGATGATGACTCTATTGGCCGCCTCGGACTGCCCATCCGACTGCGGGTGGAAGGCAGTCGTCATATGTAATTTGGTGCCCACCAAGCGCATGAGCTCGCGCCAGAATGTCGACGTGAAGACCGGGTCGCGGTCGGACACGATGGACTGTGGCACGCCGTGCAGACGGACGATGTCGGCGAAGAATGCTTGGGCAACGGACTCGGCGGAGTACGGGTGCGCGAGCGGGATGAAGTGGGCATATTTGCTGAATCGGTCGATCACGGTGAGGATGACCGACTTGCCCCGTACGTGAGGAAGCACCTCGATGAAGTCGATGGCGACGTCCGTCCACACTCCCTGTGGCACTGGCAGAGGAAGAAGAAGACCAGCCGGCTGCAAGTGCTCCGATTTGTATCGCTGGCACGTGACGCAACCGCGGACAAAGTCTTGTACCTCCTGTTTCATGTTAGGAAAATGAAAATCGCGTCGGAGTCGGTGGAGAGTGCGCTATACCCCTTCATGGCCTTCATCATGCACAGCCCGGAGAACCTCGTGCTGGAGGGGGGATGCCGGCGCGATGTAGAGGCGGCCCGCGTACTGCACCATGCCATCGACCACTGTCCAAGGAGCCCCACGGGAGCCCGCGCGTACCTCGGCGTGGATGGCGGCGAGTGCCATATCAGTGAGCTGTGCTTGCCGAAGTCGTGCAATGAAGTCGAAGCGTGGCCCGGACAGGACCAAGACAGTCCCTTCCTCTGGAGTGTCGCGGCGGGAGAGAGCATCGGCCACGACGTTCGCCGCCCCGGCCTTATACTCGACGGTGAAGTCAAAGCCCAGAAGCTTGCCCACCCAATGATGCTGGGGAATTGTCGCGAGGTGCTGATCAAGTAGGTACTTCAAGCTGTAGTGGTCGGTCTTGACAAGGAAGCGACGCCCCCAGAGGTATGGCCGCCAATGCCGGACCGCCTGCACTAGTCCGATGAGCTCACGCTCATAGGCGGCGAGGGCGCGGTGACGGGGCGCTATCGGCCTGCTGAAGAAGGCCACCGGATGGCCGTCCTGGACGAGGACAGCGCCGAAGCCGTGTGATGAAGCGTCACATTCGACGACGAATGGCTTGGTGAAGTCCGGCATGGCGAGGGTCGGAGCGGAGGAGACGGCCGTCTTGAGGGCGTCGAAGGCCGCTGCTGCCCCGTCGGACCACTGGAAACCATCTTTCTTGAGGAGGGCAGTTAGGGGGGCGACGATGGTCCCGTAATTCAAGACGAACTTGCGATAGTACCCTGCCAAACCGAGGAAACCGCGGACCGCCCGAGCCGAGCGGGGGGTCGGCCACTCATGGATGGCCCGCACCTTGGCCGGGTCCATGGCGACGCCCGCCTCGGATATGACGTGGCCGAGGTACGCGACCGAGGCTACGCCGAAGGCACATTTGGAGCGCTTGACGAAGAGTTGTTGGCGCTGAAGCTCGGAGAAGACCGCACGGAGGTGTCGCAGATGGTCGGCCCATGTCTTGCTGTAGATTAAATGTCATCAAAGAAGACGAGGACAAACCGACGGAGGAACGGTTGGAGAACATCGTTCATGAGCGCCTGGAATGTGGTCGGCGCGTTGCAGAGGCCGAACGCCATCACCAGGAACTCGTACAAGCCATCATGCGTGCGGAACGCCGTCTTGTGCACATCTTCGGGCCGCATCCGCACTTGATGGTACCCCGACCGTAAGTCGAGCTTGGTGAAGAAGCGCGCGCCGTGGAGCTCGTCGACCACCGGAATGGGGAAGGCGTCTTTGACGGTTAGTGCATTCAGGGCGCGGTAATCCACACAGAAGCGCCATGCCCCGTCCGGTTTCTTCACAAGGAGGACTGGTGAAGAGAATGGTGAGTCGCTGCGGCGGACGATGCCCTGCTCGATCATGGCGGCACACTGCCGCTCTAGTTCATTCTTGTGGGCGACCGGGTACCTGTACGGGCGCACTGCCACCGGGGATGCGTCAGGCTTGAGGATGATGCGGTGGTCGTGGCCCCGGGCTGGCGGAAGGCCTGTTGGCTCCGCGAAGATGTTGGCGAAGGTACCCAGCAGCTCGTCGAGGAGTACATCCGCAACTTCTATGATGGTTGTATGAAGACGTGGCGCGGTCGGTGATGGCACACCTTGCCAGCAAATGGTGCGGCCTCCGTGCTGGAAGGACATGCATAGGTGAGAGAGGTCCCAGACGATGGGCCCCCTTGCGCCGAGCCACTTGGTGCCGAGGACGACGTCATATCCTGCAAGCGGCATGACGAAGAAGTCTGCTGGGAACGGGTCACCGGCAATAAGGAGGGGTGCGTCACGGATTACGCCCTCGCAGGTGATCCGTTTCCATTTGCAACCATGGCCGTAAGACGGGGTCGGCGTCGTAGTGGTGAGCCGGTGCGCCGCGCCGCCTCCTCCGAGATGAAGTTGTGCGTGCTGCCCGAATCGAGTAGCGCGACGAGGGACGTGGCCCCAAGCGTTACCGCAATCTGCATGGTACCTGCCGTGGGCACCCCGGCCAAGGCCTGCAGCGAGAAGCAGGGTGCCTCGGCGTCAGCCCCAGCGGTGGTGTCTTCGGTGTCGTCGATCTCTACTCCGTCGACGAAGAAGATGCGCCTGTAGAATCTGTTGTGGCCACGAGTGTATTTTTCGTTACAGTTAAAACAGAGCCCCAGACGCTGCCGCTCCGTCTGTTCCTCCAGAGTTAGCCTTTTCTGGTTGCTCGAGCCGTGGGTCGGGGGAACGCCCACTGGGGTGCCGGGAGCGCGAGCTGTAGTGGAGGTGCAGCGATCGCTGGCCGTGGCGCCGGCGGAGGGAGAAGACCTCGCGAGGTCGGCCGTGTTGGAGTCGGGGCCGACCGATCGATCTCCATCATCTCGACCTGGCGGGCGAGGCTCATTGCAGCCGCGAGCGTCTCCGGGTTGTGGATGCGGACCGCGTGGCTCAACGGCGGAAGCAGCCCGCCTGTGTACAGCTGGACGCGCTGGATCTCCTCAAGGCGACCGGCGCGAGGAAGAAGAGCCTGGAAGCGGTTTGAGTACTCTTCCACGGACCCTGTGCGCCGGCACTCGGTGAGCTCAAACAGCGGCGCCGAGCGGAGGGGCGGCCCGAACCGCAAGTTGAGGAGGTCCTTGAAGCGGTTCCAGCGCGGCGTTCCCTCGTCCTCCTGCAACTGGATGTACCATAGCTGGGCCACATCCTCGAGGTTGTAGGAGGCCATCCATACCTTTTCTTCCACCATGGTTCGTTGTTGATGGAAGTAGGACTCGCAACGGTTGATGAAGATGAGCGGGTCAGACTTGCCATCATAGCGTGGGAAGTCCATCTTTTGGAACCTCGGCGGACGGTCGTTGTGGTGCTCGCCAGTCTGTTGGCGATGGCCGGTGGGGGATGACTGGTCGGTGGACAGGGCTTGGATTGCCCTGGAATTGGCCTCGGCGGTGGCTTGGAGCGCCTGGACGGCCTTGGCGAGGTTCTCGATGGTGGCGCGGAGGTCGTCACCCATGGCCGGAGCGACGTAGGGCGTAGTGATGCTCGGTGACGAAGGGTCGACGATCGGTACTGTAGAGGCAGGACAAGAAGGCGAGGATCGCCGGGATCGTGATACCAAGTTGTCAAGGGCGTTAAACCCCTGACTGGCCGGACCTCGGCTACGTAGCTCGTAGCCGCTGTCCGTCTTCTCCGGTGAGGTTAAACCCCTCAACCGCAGGCTTTAGAGAGAGTGGGAGATAGAAGATATTCTTATTGCTTGGTTCTTCCAGGACTGCTTACATGCTTATATAGCCAACAGCCCCCCTAATGCAAGGAAAGAGCTGCTAACTATAAAAGGACTATAGATAGAAGGCTATCCCTGATTATGTGGCTATCAGCCCACTTATTTAGAAACTAACTAAAGGAAAGCACAGCTAATTAGGAAGGGATTAAAACAACAAGCTATCTGCTAATTAGGAAGGGATTAAAATAGCAAGCTATCTGCTAATTAGGAAGGGATTAAAATAGCAAGCTATCTGCTAATTAGGAAGGGATTAAAACAGCAAGCTATCTGCTAATTAGGAAGGCATTAAAACAGCAAGCTATCTAGTTTCCATCTCAAGCACTTGCCCTGATTTCCTCCTGCGCGCCAGCTGTGTGCGACGCGCGTGCTGCTGCGCGACGCACATCGCGCGCCCGGTGCCGTCTGGTGTATGTCTGGCCGTAACGTCTGGACATGACAGAGTATCAGTCATATTCTATTGTGATGCAGAACCCCACCAAGATGAGAAAAGCACAGGCGGAGGTTGATTCTGTACTTAGCAATGGGACAATTACAGTGGACCATCTCAAGAAATTGGAGTATGTTACCACTCGTATACCATTATTGTATGTAAAAAAATATATTTTTATGGATTACGTTTATTTTTCCCTTTCACGTGAATGTGGTTAGGTACATAAGATTGATAATTGTTGAAGCTCTTCGCTTGTATCCCCAGCCACCGTTGTTAATCAGGCGTGCTCTCCGTCCAGATAAATTACCAGGTAATCTTGCCCTTAAATTCTTCAGCTTTCTCCTAGCAATCTATAGATAGACACGTCAGATATTGAAGGGCATGTGATGTGAGAAATAAAGTTTTATTTGTCAAAACAGGGTTATACTCCCTCCAGCTCACAAAAGGAAGTTGTTTTAGGATTGTATCAAAAGTTGTCTAAAATAAATCGTTTTGTATTTTCTTGTGCATTTTGGACAACTATACCCCTTATGTAGTATTACTTCTTTCTCATTTTCCATGCTATGTTTACTTCCATGTTATATTTAATAGGGACAAACATGAAAATACACACTAATTAATTGCTTCTTAGTATCTGAAATTATGTCCAAACGATTTTTTTTTGTGAACCGGAGGGAGTACATATTAAAGTATGCTTCTAATCACATTTTTCATATGGGAAGAGAAGGAAGAAAAATATAGCGTAGTCTCATGAAATGAACATATGTTTGAATGTTCATTTTATCATGTGTAATGAAATCGTGGCAGCTTAATATCTGGGATATGTTAGGAAATAAACCTGCACGTCATAGGGTATGCGTGTGTGCATCGTGTTGGATCATGATTCATGCATGTGTGGTGTACAAGCGCGGGAGAAGAGGAACTTTGTTGGCATAATGCACAGATAGGCAGGAATGGGCCAGTCTTCACGTTCCTGCATGGAAGGATCAGGATAGAGCTATCATTTCTGCATGCAGGAGGAGTGGTTGCAGGTGAACACCGGTTCTGTTCATTTGCTGCATGCAGATCGTGCGTGTGAACGGTGTGCATTTAAGTGTATGCGCCGTGAGTTGGCTGAGGAGAGTTATGGTGCCAAGTAAGCAAAAATGTAGCCTGTGTAAGTGGCGTTGTGTGTGGACAGTGTTGAGAGAAGGCGCAAGTGAGTTAGAGAGGAAGCAGGTAATCGAGTGGATTAGCTCTAACAATTGGTATCAGATAACAATTGGTATCAGAGTGCACGGCGAGTGCGGTAGTCGCGGAGGCGAGGAGGCCACGGAGAACCTGCATGCGGGCGGCGGTGACGACCAACGGGGATCGCGTGACTTCGGGCGTTCAGGCGCAGACGCGCAGTGGGCGGTGTGGCTCGGGCAACGCGCGTGGGCCGGCGGAGATAGCACAGCGCACGCTCGCTGCGGGCGAGTGGCCGGCATCGGGCTATAGCCAGCACCGCTTGTTGGCGGCAAAAAAGAAGTGGAGTGGCGCAGGCTGCGGGGCGCAGCGACGCAGCACGCATGCAGGGCGGCACGACGCTCGAACAGCGCGGGGCACAGCGTGGTGGAGTGTGGCGGTAGCCGCTTCGGGCGGTGGTGCATGACAGCAGCCAGCGAGGTGGCCTTGTGGCACAGCAACTCAGCGGAGAGGCCGCAGCACCACAAAGCAGCAGAGCACGCAACTGTTAGTGTGTTTCGTGTGCTTGTGTGCAGTGTGTGTGTGTGATGTTGTATGCATGGTGGGGGTGTTCTCTTGCAGGGAGGAGCTAGCGCTCTTTGTGTATGCATGCAGCAGGGAGAAGAGAAGAAGAGCCTGGTATTGTGCTCTCCGTGAGTGAGCATGGGAGTATAGAAGATTCGGCTGCAAGCCATAAGAAATGTAGGGGTCCATGACGATATATGGCTGCCTACGACACGCGGCAACTCCATGACAAGTGCGGATGTGGCGGAGTCGCACTGTGACTTGTGTGTGCGGCTCAGTGACGAGCTGTTCGGAGGTGAAAATAGCGGCAGTGCGCTGTGACTTGTGTGTGTGGTTTAGTGACGAGTTGCTCGGAGGTGAAGACAACATCGTGAGGCTGTGACGAGATGATGTGCGCGGAGGTGACGTGGCCCGACGATGAGGTCGTGATGGCAGGCTTCATAGGAGATGGAGGCTGGTGTAGGTGGCCAATGCTATCATCGAAATGAGGGGTTGATGTGAAGCCAATGGTGAGCAAAAGACTAGTCGGTGTGGTGTTGCGAGAGTGGCCGGAGAGCTGATGTTGTCGATGAGTCGACATTTTTGTAGGTGAGTGTACGACATGTCAGGTTTAGGGTGTGATTGTCAGGAAGTGCATCGTGTTGGATCATGCATGTGTGGCGTACAAGCGCGCGAGAAGCGGAACTTCGTTGGCATAATGCGCAGATAGGTAGGAATGGGCCGGTCTTAACGTTCCTGCATGCAAGGATCAGGATATAGCTATCATTTCTGCATGTAGGAGGAGTGGTTGCAGGTGAACACCGGTTCATTTGCTGTATGCAGATCGTGGATGTGAATGGTGTGCATTTAAGTGTATGCGCCGTGAGTTGGCTGAGTTATGGTCCCAAGTAGGCAAAAATGCAGCCTGTGTAAGTGGCGTCGTGTGTGGAGAGTGTTGAGAGGAGCAAGTGAGTTAGAGAGGAAGCAGCTAATCGAGTGGATTAGCTCTAACAGGATATAGTATTATGATGGGTTCGGTGTAATATGGCAAAGCCACCATTTGACAATGTTCTCAGGCTGAACCACAATATTGCAGTGTTTTGGGCAAATACCATAGGTTTGAAGTGTCGTGTCTACAGCTTTGCACACATTTTTATACTCTGGAAGTCTGGATATTTTGATCTAGTTTTACTATATGGATGTTTATGTGTTATTTATCAAAAACAATGTATTTTATTCAAGTCATGTCAGTTCTCAAATTTTGGTCAGACCTCTTTCCATCCATCATTTCTATTGATGTGATGCTTTTGGCCAGTTTTTGCATGTTCCTGATGAATTTGTTTAGTAACAGGAAGACTATCTTGCATTATTCTGACATTGATATATCCATAGACATGCAATACCCTGGATCCTTGACCCTCACTGATGTCCTAACAGAACCATGTGCATGCAATTCCCTGGATCCTTGACCCTTTGTGGCGTCTTAAAAAACTATTGGCATGCAAGTGTCCCAATTGATCATTTCATTTCCCTTAATGTCCAGGTGGGTACAATGGGGCAAAAGAAGGATATGATATACCAGCTGGAACCGATATATTTCTGTCGGTAAGATGGTCAGTTGTCAGATTTAGGATAGCTATTAAGGCTATAGTGGTCTCTGAAACACAGATAGGTCATTCTGTTCCATGGCTTACACTAAGCGTTGTCTCTGCAGATATACAACCTCCATAGATCCCCGTACTTTTGGGATCGGCCAAATGAGTTCGAACCAGAGAGATTTTCAGTTGCAAAGAAGGATGAGAACATAGAAGGGTGGGCCGGATTTGATCCTGACAGGAGTCCTGGTGCTATGTATCCTAATGAGGTCTGGTCTGCTAGTTTCTTCATTTCCTTCTGCTACCACTGAGACGTCCTTGTGCAGAAAATTGAGAACATAGCAAACCTGCTGTTATCAGATCATAGCAGACTTTGCTTTCCTTCCTTTCGGTGGAGGACCCCGCAAATGCGTGGGAGACCAATTCGCCCTCCTGGAGTCGACGGTAGCCCTGGCCCTGCTATTGCAAAAGTTTGATGTTGAGCTGCGAGGGTCACCCGATGAAGTTGAGATGGTGACAGGCGCAACAATTCACACGAAGAGTGGGTTATGGTGCAGAGTGAGGAGAAGGACCTGATCAAGCACAAGTTGGCACCCAAAAGGTTCCCTTTCTTGACTTCTCATAGCATATGCTTCAACCAATAATGCAGATTTATGAACAGAAATACCATGTACCTGGCAACATCTCTCGTAGCAACAGGGACATGCCTATTTATGCACCTCTACTTAATGCCAAACCGACCATATGATGATGATGGTATTGGCATATCAAGTGGATCAGTTTACCCAGCAACTAAAACCCTGTCTCACCTTACGTGTCCGGTTTCTTCTAAACTCAGATAACTTGTGCGCTGCGATGTGGCAGCATGCCATTCGATAGTTGTGAGAATGGAAGCAAGTTAGGTTTCAGTCTAATGTTTGCTTAATTGTCAGGTAGCCCCAGCATTATGACATGGGATCAAAGTTAGGCTGTGCAAATTAAATCACGGACCTCGGTTTTCATATACGAGCTGTTCGTTTTGTGCAGTTGTGCCGTGCGGCAGCGGGATGCATGCAGTGCAGGAAACAAGAAGCACAAAAGGGTCAATGCATCGGTGCAGACAACCACGGGTAAGCAAGCTACTCGCCTACTTCTTTTCATTCATGGATGAATGTGATGTGATGGAGTGTATAGATATATATATATATTCGATTATTGTACCATGCCATGCATAGTTGCATACGCATCTGTGCCGCTTTGACGGCGAAAAATCTCTGGGTTTGACCTGGAATTTTGCCCCGTTATTACTTCGTCACAAAGCCGAACCCGATCCCCCGCACGTTTTCGCGACCTTTTTGCGGTCAGCAAATTCGCTGTCGGGCGAGCTGTATGAATGGTGTATGGAAGATCCAGACAATGAGACAATGTAAAGAAATCTGCACAGACAATGAAAGCGAGTTACTTTTACACCTTAAACGAAAAACCTTTGCTTAAATAGATAGTTTAACTGTTACTATTTTCCAGTGTTTTGAACCCGATGCCTTAGAACATATTAACTTCTTGCTCAGTTCCTTGGATGCTGTTTGACCAGACAAGTTGGGTAGTTACTAGTTAGGCATCTCGAGTAATTCACTGCTCCCTCGCCACCAATCCAATGCAGAAAGGTCAATATCTTGGTAGGGCCTAGTCCACACCAAATCCTAACCAAACCCTATCCTTTCTCCATCCATTCTACTTTGTATTATATATCCTAGTCACATGTGGTAAAGTAGTGACATGATACTGATTGGTAATATTCTAGTGCTAAGACCGACAGGTCATTTTCTTAGGATAACAAAGTTGTTCTTGCTCTTTAGTGTTTGAGAATACAGTTTTTTTCATTGTATAATAGAGTAATTAAGCCATTATTTGCGCCATGAGAGCGCAGCATGCCACATTGATATCGTGGGCGTTCGGTGGTTGACATATTTTTATAGACAAGTCTAAGGTTCGGCAACAGGGTTAAAGAGTTATGGAAAAGCCTAATATCACCTATGAACTTGTGTCTTTACTCAGGCTTATGCCTGGTTGGAATGCTATAAATTGATTTTTTTTCTTCTTTCTCACTTCCTCCTTAGTACCCTAACGAGAGTTCTCGTTGGTACTTGCTACTGGTCTATCTACTCTAGTACTGTTCTACTTCTACCACATCATCAACCTTGTCGCCCCATTTCATCTTTCGGTTGGGTTGGTGCCTTATGGCATCTCCTTTTAGCTTGACAGAACGGGAGTGAGTCCCAATGATGGTGCTAGATACACTGCATGATCAATCACATTAAATGTAGAGTACACTCTAATGCACGTACGTACGTACATCATGGCCTAGATATGATGCCCACTTTGATTGACAGTTGGACCCATGTAGATTAACTCCTTGACTAATGGTATGATCAGACGGTTTTGCATGAGGTCATCTAGTGCTGGTGTACTAAGCTCTATTTTTTGGTGATAGTATCAGCACCTTGCTCAACTGTTCCACACAACCATTTCCTACCGTTGTGGTTGCGGTTGTGGTGATAATAATCCTTACTTGATTTTGGTAGCGTTTGATGAGGTTAATGTCGATTCCATTAAAAACAATCTGAATAGAGTGAAAAAAAATCAGCAACCATAAGCAGCATCAGGAAAAGGGATTAGCTAGGACAGTCTGTAGAGATGTTAAGAATCAGGGAGCATGTGACTATGTGACGGGGAAGTGAGGGGAAGAAGAGAACGTCAAGTCAACCCTTTGACCCCGGTCATCACGTAAGCTCACACGTCAGCACTCGTCCTCATCCGCAGGCGGGCCCCACGCACCCTCCTGCATACGGCTCTGAGCCGCTCCCCGGAGCCGAGCCGAGCCGGGTTGACACAGCAAATCTTTTGACGCAGGCAGGCACGCAAGCAAACAAACGGAACGCATATTTCATTTTCCGGTTGCAGGAACAAGTACTTAATTTGTGGAATTATATTCATTCGGCTGTGTACTCCTAAAATCGATGAACAATAATGTCGTCAAATTAATCTAAAATCTAAACATGATAGACGGAGATCGATCGGGTGACCACCTAAGCACCTAACCACATGGCCATAAGCTACTTACCTTTCCTAGCTATCACAAGTGCATATACTAACGGTAGATAGAAACCAACTCAAGCCTTGCCAAAAAAAAGAAACAAAGAAAAAGAATCCAACAAAAAGAATAGCTATATATAAATGTTATCCTACACTACGTGTATAGAATAGCTATTCTATACCTGTGGTGTAGGATAGCACATATATACACGAGAGCGCTATTCTACACTGACTATTTTCAATAGTAAATTTCTTAGTAAAATAAATATTCTACACACATATTGTAAGATAACATTTATATATATATATATATAAATAATATGAAACTGATGGAGCTGTACTTACTACTGGTAGTAGTACTATAGTGCTGTAAGGTGTAAACGCATGGCTAGTGTCAAATTAGGCTTCAAAGGGGCACGTGTTGGTGAGATTCAGCTCACTTGGGCCATCCATGCCCCATCTAGCTACTGTTTCGCTCAGGCGGGAAAGAAGTCGAGGAAGGCGCCGATCGAGGGGGATGACACGAGGAAGAAGAAGATGATGATGACGACGATGAGACTGACGTTCACCTGCTTATTTTGGACGACGAAGTTTCGCCCGCGCGCGCCTGCAGGCAGTGGTGCAGTGGTTTGTGCTTCCCTGCCGTCTCTCTCTCTCTCTCTCTCTCTCTCTCTCTCTCTCTCTCTCTCTCCTCTCTCTCTCTCTCTCTCTCTCTCTCTCTCTCTCTCTCTCTCTCTCTCTCTCTCTCTCTCTCCGAAGACGACGATCGATCGATCGATCGAGCTCCTTGTCAGATCAACTTCACATGTAAAACGCATGCAGTTGTGTAAAGGCACACAGCCTAGCTAGCAGCCCTAGCTAGCTTGTGCATGCACACAGATGAAAACGCACGTACTCACGCAGAAATTTCGATCGATCGCAGCTTGCATGCATGCATGTCACTCTGCATGCAGCTAGCGATATATATATATATATATATATATATATATTGGTCGGGACTGTTACGTTATTTGAAAGAAATAGGCGAAACTAGTGACTCATTAAATATAAAGAAATATACTAGCTAGCTAGTCTGAATTTGATCATGTACAAATCCAAGACGTCATTAGAAGAAGAAAAAACTATAAAAAACAAAGAGACCATGCATGAACCCATCTAACCTATAAATTATTACGCAACAATATATAATATAACACATAAAACTTAGTATATATGACATGCATTATATTTTATAGTCGTATTTAGAAAAGAACCTCAGCTGGTACTGCATCTATCTGGCCCTGCATGCAGCTCGCTCCTAGCCGGCACCACTTTGTGTACCGTAGCAGAGCTAGCGCTCAACACAATCGTCCAAACTTGCCGATCTTTTACTCGTCTAGAATATATATATATATATATATATATATATAAAGGACTTATAAAAGCCCTTTGTTGCATGCATATTCTAAGGGCATGTTTGTTTCTGCTTCTAGCATGTAGAGATTCTCAGTAGCTAGTTAGTCTGAGTAGTTTAGCTAGTCTGAGTAGCTAGTGTTTTCCAGCTTTTAGATTCTAGTTCATTTCTAGATTCTGCAGCTGCCGATTCTCACAATCACTACAAGAAAACAGAAACTTTTCGTCGGCTAAAATAACTTCCGTCGGCCTTAAGGAGCCGACAGAAGTTAACTTATCTTCAGTCAGTTCAACCCTCAACCGACGAAAGTTATTTTTTTTTCTCCCACTATTTTCCCCAGCCCCGCCCACGCCTAGGTTTTCCAGCTCCCCGCCTCTCTCCCTCGCGCCCGCCTCCCCCCGCTTCCTCCCCTTCGCCGCCTCCCCGCCTCTTTGCCTCCGCCGCCTCCCCTTCGCCGCCTCCCCTCCGCTTCCTCCCCTTCGCCGCCTCCCCGCCTCTCTGCCTCCGCCGCCTCCCCTTCGCCGCCTCCCCTCCGCCGCCTCCCCTCCGCCGCCTCTCCTTCGCTGATGATGTTCACGAGACTCGAGCTTTTAGGGTTCACGACCCCCAAAGGCGTTCTCGCACCCAGCGCCGCCCCGAGCCGATCCAATGGCGCCGACGTCCAAGGTGTCGCAGGGCATCAAGAAGGCGTCGAGGTCTCACACGTACCACCGCCGCGGGCTGTGGGCCATCAAGGCCAAGCATGGCGGCGCCTTCCCCAAGGCCGTGAAGACCGCCGCCGCGGCCGCCGCCGCCGCGCCCAAGTTCTACCCCGCCGACGACGTCAAGCCCCGCCAGCCTAGCACCCGCAAGCCCAATGCCACCAAGCTCAGGTCAGAGCAGCAACCGACGACGGAACCTCGTAGCTCGTCTCGTTTGCTGAGGGGTTTTGAGTACACTGACGCCCTGGGGGTGCAGGTCGTCCATCATGCCTGGTAGAGCTGGGAGTTGGGCCGAATTTTTTTTGGGCCGGCCCAAAGCACGGTGATCCGGCCCAGGGGAAGCACGGCCCGGTACGGCCCATAGACGGGCCGGGCCGGCACGGCCCGTACGAGGGCCGTGCCTGGGCCTGCAAGTTAAGCCCGATGGGCGGCACGGGTACGGCCCGTAGAGTGGGCCGTGCTTGGGCCGGCCCGGCACGGAAAAGCCCATCGGCGGCCGGTAGAGGGCGGAGTGGCGATCGGCGCCTCGGCGGAGTGGCGGATGCCGGAATCTGGATGGCGCCATGGCGGTGGTGGACTGGCGAGTGGCCAGCGGACGGGCGGAGTGCGCACTGCGCATCGTCAGCAGTGGACGGGCGGACGGCGGAGTGCCCAGCGAACGGGCGGACGACGGAGTGCGCAGGCGCGCCGAGCAGACGGGCGGACGACGTAGTGCCCAGCGGACAGCGGACTAGCGGAGAGCGGACGGGCGTCGGGCGGACTAGGCGACTGGCCGCTGGCGGAGTGCGCTAGGGCGCTAGGCCGCTAGGGCAGTCAGGCACCAGCCACCAGGCAGTGCGTTGCAGCGCTAGTAGCAGAGTAGAGCCAGAGAAAGCAGTCCTGTTTTTGCCTTTGAGAAGTGAGCTCGTGATGTAGTTGATTTGAAAATTGATTTGAGAACACAGAGAGTACACACTACAGACTACACAGTAAACAAAGTTCTCTGTCCGGATTAATTTGAGAACACAAGCACAGTACACACTACAAGGTTGGGCCGTTTTTGGGCCGGCCCGGCCCATCCAGGCCCGTCAGACTTTGGGCCGTGCCTGGGCTTGGCAAACACAGGTTCGGGCCAGCCCGGCACGGCCCTTAATTTTTTCGGGCCAAAAAGGCCCGGCCCATTTCAGGTACTGGCCCCAAGGACCCGGACCGGGCCGGCCCGGCCCAAGTCCCAGCTCTAATGCCTGGGACTGTGCTGATCCTGCTCGCTGGGAGGTTCATGGGGAAGCGCGTCGTGTTCCTCAAGCAGCTCAAATCCGGCCTGCTTCTTCTCACTGGTAAGCCAGCGTTCATAGTGTCACGCAGTATAAGTTCAAAACTCTGCTAGATTGCTTGGTACAATTGCTTATGATGGTTTACATTTCCTGTGTAACTGATGAATGGACAAGGTCTTCATGAAAGTACTTGCATTTTGCAATGAAAATGGTTGGTTTGATTGGTCAATTTCGCTAGTCCATTTTACCTACACAGAAATGTCTCTAACAGTGAATATCTATTTCTCAATATCCCACCAAAATCATTTCACATATTCGTGCACATAACACTAATGCGACGATGAACATCTGCAATGAGATTACAATGATGTTACCTTTGAGATATAGTGGCGTTTGCATAAATTAATATAATAATATGCATATCTATGATTTATTTAGTGGTGTTTTTTGTCTGTTCACTGCTACTTAATAGTTTCATTTATCTGCTCTACCAGTTATTCAGTTGTATATGTGATATGTTTGCCCAAAGTTTCTTTGATAGGTATTGTATATTGGCCTTAAGGTATACAATCAGTTATTCATGAGCAGAAATGGTTTAATATGCTTGTTTGCTTTAATGAATCTTATTCTCTCGAGCTCTTTTCTTGCATTCAAGTTCTTACCATAATAATATGTGGAACTTATATTCCATCCCTTTCAGGACCTTTTAAGATCAATGGAGTTCCAATCCGCCGTGTGAACCAGGCCTATGTCATCGCAACATCCACAAAGGTTGATGTCTCTGGTGTTAATGTCCCTGAAGCATTGTTTCTTCTCTACCACAAGCAGTGATGAACTTTTCCTCAACTTAGTGATGGAGTTTGTTCCTGAGTCACTTTTGTGCAATTGCTTCTTTTGTGCCTTTTATGATTCCAAAAACTTTTATGATTCCAAAAACTGTATATATTGCTTCTTTTGTGCAATTATATTTTTGCAAAGTTGTAAGAAGTATGCTACATCAATTAGAGCAGCAAAGTTGCAAAAAAAATTTCGGATTTTTTAGTTAACTTCCGTCGGCCAACATTAGCCGACGGAAGTTATTGGCCCGTAGACAGAAAAAACAAAAAACAAAAAAAGTAATTTTCGTTGGCTAGGATTTGGCCGACGGAAGTTACCGATTTCCTGGTAACTTCCGTCGGCTAGGTTTGGTCGACGGAAGTTAGCTAACTTCAATCGCCCGCCGACGGAAATTAGCTAACTTCTGTCTACCCGCTTCCGTTGACTAAATGCCGACGGAAGTTAGCCTTTTGCCGACGGAAGTTAGCCTTTTGCCGACGGAAGTTAGCTTCTTCCATCAGGAAAGGGCTAACTTCCGTCGGCTTTAGCCGTCGAAAGTTTCCTGAATTGTTGTAGTGAATATGAATCTAGAATCTAAACTATTTGTTTCTGTTTCAAATTCTAAAAGTAGCTGCTTCTTTTTGAAACAGAAGCCAAAACAAACTGGCTTAAGCCTAGTAGCCTCAATCTCATTGTGATTACTAGCTAAGTACCATACTCCCGGGTACAAATAAGTGGTTTTAATTTTTTTAAGTAAATTTGTCTAAAATTACGTACATGAACTTATTATATTAATACTAAAGTATACTAGAGCTTTAATCACAAGAAATACAAAAAATCTAATAATATGGCTGGAAGAAAAACTTGTTTTGGAAGCTCCGATGACCAATTCATTTTAGCACGTGGCATATGGCTATAAGAGGGACATTTCACTACTACAAACCGGCACTGTAGTGGCGGGCCATTAGATGCCCGCCACTACAGTTGCTGGTGCTGACGGTAGCACCAGCGCCCGCCACTACTATTGGTAAAGTAGTGGCGGTCGGTGCTGACGTCATCCCGGACCGCCACTATTTTACCAATAGCAGTGGTGGGCGCTGGTGCTGCCCACCACTGCTAAGCTGACCGCCACTAAAGTATTGATGACATCACTTGCGACCACCACTACTATTCTAGCTATAAATGCGCAGCTTCTTCCTCCCCGAGCTCTACCGGAGTTCGCATTTAATTTTGTCCATACAATGGCGACAAAAATCTAGATAAAGAGGGGGGAGGCTTTGTTTTCGTTTCTTTTGAAGTATTTCATTCTAGGAGGTAAATCCATGCCGAATCTCACATTTATTTTGTATTTAATCATGTATACGATGAGTTATTAGCGTTTTACTAATTTAGGGTTTGTGAATAGAAATTTTCAAATAATCTTCTATTTACAGTGTTTCCTTCTCCCAAATGAACAAATATGACCCTCCTCACAATTATTCATCACTTGTATATTAATTTACGTTATTTTAATCTCTTTTTTAATTTGATTTATGATTATAGATCTAGAGTTATGTTATTTGGAGAGAGAGAAACCAATATAGTTAATTTATTTAATAATTTTTTTCTGCTTAATACATAGTTTGAATTAAAGCATTTTTAATTAATGTTGTTATGAGCGATAATAAATCAATATATTTTCAATTTGTAAATTACTAAAATTTATTAATATTTTTTCAAATAATATATGTTTTAGATGGAGTACAGGTCCTGGATGTACTCGTCCAACGACGGAGATGTGGTGGCATATTTTAACAGAGTAACTTAATTTACTGAAGCTGCCGCACAATATGCTTCCCGTCAGAGTGAAGAGGCAATATATTGTCCTTTTAAAGTTTGTAAAAATGAAGCGATGTATCCGTGTTCAGATCGTGAAACCATACGATTTCACTTGTTGAAAAATGGTTTCGTGAAGAACTATTATATATGGACGAAACACGGTGAGATGGGCCAAAATCCTCCTGAAGATTCTGATGTGCCGCAAGATGCTCATCAACATAGAAGAGGTTGTGATCATACATCCGACATAACATATGATGATTTTGATCAACATGATGATGATGACACCTTTGATGTGGAGGAACTGATGCGAAATGTTGCGCCTGAGGTGCTGTTGCAGAGAATTACAACCAAAGGATACGATAACTTTGAAGCACTTGACAAAGCATCAAAAAACCTTCTTTATGAGGAACGTCATGGATGCGATAAGAAGTATACTGTGTTGTACACAATTCTTGAGCTTATGAAACTGAAGGCCAGCAATGGATGGTCTGACACTAGTTTTTCAGATTTTTTACAACTCCTAAAAAAAGGTTTTGCCGAAACCCAATGGTCTACCATCTGATATGTACCAAGCAAAGAAGATGATTTGTCCGTTGACTTTGGGCGTTCAGAAGATTCATGCATGCCCGAACCACTATATCCTATATCGAAAAGAGTATGGATTGTTAGAGAGATGTCCGCAGTGCAACGCAAGTCGATACAAACGTCCAAATGACTGTGTGGAGGACTACAATGACCACCAGAAGAAGAATAATAAGAGGTTGCAGAAGAGGAATAAAAATGTTATTGAAGACCATCCTGGAAAAAAGACGGAGAGGAAAGTTCCAGCCTTAGTAATGTGGTACCTACTAGTGATTGATCGCTTGAAACGTATGTTCTCTAATCCTAGAGATGCTGAACTATTAATCTGGCATTTCGCTGGGCGAAAGAAGGACGGAAAACTTCGGCACCCTGCAGATGCTAGGCAGTGGAAATCATTTGACCTGGCCCATCCAGATTTCTCGGACGATCCTAGAAATATCAGGATGAGACTTAGCATGGATGGAATGAATCCCTTCGGTGAGATGAGGAACCCACATAGTACGTTGCCGGTCTTTCTATGCTTGTTCAACATTCCATCATGGTTGTGCCATAAAAGAAAATACCTTATGCTCACTACTCTAATTTCTGGTCCAAAACAACCTGGCAATGACATTGATATCTTTCTAGAACCTTTGATGGAGGATATGAAACGTCTATGGGAACATGGTGTCTGTGTGTGGGATGAGCACAAGAAAGAGCACTTCAATCTAAGAGCCATGATCTTTTGCACCATAGCTGACAACCCAGGACGCATGTCCCTAATAGGACAGGTTAAAGGAAAGACAACATGTGTAGTGTGTGTGGATCAGACAGAATCTATGCATCTTCCATCATTCGTTAAGACGATATATATGCGACACCGCAGATTTTTACCAAAAAACCACAAATATCGAAGAAATAGGAACTATTTCGACAGTACAATCGAGCTTGGACAGCCTCCACAACATCGAGATGACAAATTTCTATTCGAAATGGTAAAGAATATCAAAGTTGTTTTCGGAAAGAAGAGGAAGAAATCTTAAAAAAATTCAAAGGACGCTCCATTTAAAAAGCAGTCAATCTTCTTTAGATATTTGCCCTATTGGAAGGAGTTGGAGATTCGTCATGCTATCGATACAATGCACGTTGATAAGAATGTCTTCGAAAGCACCATCAGTATTTTTTTAGACATATCGGGCAAATCAAAAGATGGACTCAAAGTACGAAGGGACCTTCAAACTCTCGGAATTAGACCTGAGCTTCACCCACAGGAAAGGGCCAATGGAAAATTTTTCCTTCCGGTTGCTAGCTATAACCTCACAATTGACGAGAAAAGATCAATCTGCTGGTGTCTACATGGAATTAGAGTTCCAACAGGATTATCAACGAATATAAAGAATATTGTCTCCGTAGCAAATTTGAGGATGAGCGGCTACAACACTCATGATTGTCATGTTATGCTTGGTCTATTCCTCGCCATCGCAGTAAGAGGAATCAAACATTCATTTCTGAAGATGGTGATAACACACATGTGTCACTTCTTCAATGTCATATCAAAGAAGGTGATCGACACTGAAGAGTTAAATGAATTACGTAAACAAATGAGGGAGACTATGAGTCAGCTTGAGATGTGCTTTCCTCCTTCATATTTTGATATTATGGAGCACTATATGATACATATAGCAGACCAAATCTTTGTTCTCGGTCCAACGTACCTGCACAATATGTATGCGTACGAGCGTCTAATGGTTATCTTCAAGGGTTACGTACGAAATCGTGCTTATCCAGAGGGTTCTATGATAGAGGGCTACACGACTGAGGAAGTCATTGAGTGCTACGCAGATTACATAAGAGATGGAAGACCAATAGGAGTTCCCGTGTCCTATCACAATGGAAGACTCACCGATAAAGGAACTAAAGGCAGGAAAATCATACGAGACAATAGTTACCAAACAATAAGAGAATCACATTACAATGTAATGCATCAGTTGGCGATTATGAGACCATATGTTGAACAACACCTGCAAGAGCTTCGTGAAAAGAATGAAGATCGCGATGAACAATGGATTATGAAAGAACACAAAATTCATTTCACATCATGGCTGAGGGATCTAAACCTTTCGATTGGAGAAACCGATGAAGAGATGATGATAAATAAATTGTCTTACGGTCCATTGAGCATGATTAAAACATGGCAAGTGTATGACATCAATGGTTTCACATTCTATACCAAAGCAAAGGATCAAAAGAGTCAGCACCAAAATAGTGGTGTCACAGGAGAAGCAGAAGATAGAACTGGACAAAAGAATTCTTACTATGGATACATCGAAGAAATATGGGAACTTAACTACGGGAACTCTATAGAAATCCCTGTATTTAAGTGCCAGTGGGTCAGACATCCAGAAGGTGTGGAGGTGGATGATTACGGGTTTACGATAGTTGACCTTAATAAAGTGGCTTATAAAGATGACCCTTGGATACTCGCTCAATCCATGGCACAAGTATTTTACATACTTGATTCTAAAGATGAGAAAAAATACATCGTTGCTCCAGGAAAACAAAGAATTGTTGGAGTTGATGGAGTCGAAGACGAAGAAGAATACAATCAGTTTGATGAGGTGTCATTTTTCGTTGACATATCAAGGATCAATGTGGTTGAAGCAAAACTGTCATTTGGCAGTGTGATTCTGTTGGACCGGAAACGACGACCAGAGGGGGGGTGAATGGGAGCTTTTAAAAATTCGGGCTAAAAACTAGCCTTCGGTTTCAGTTCTGTCTTCTGCGGAACAAGCTTCGAACACTACCTTCGAAGGTCTGGTTCGGAGGTACTTTGACACCTTCGAACACAGGCTTCGGAGGAGCAAAAGTTCGAAGCCAAGAAGACTTCGCTCCACTTACAACCCTCGAAAATCTACTCTGCTAAGTCAGTGCAGGCTCCGCACACAGGGTGCTTCGAGCAGGCTTCGCACTTCACCCTTCGCAAGAGTGGACACCCTTCTGAGGACTTCGACCAAGTACTTGGCAACAGCAACTGGTGCTGAGCTTCGTACACGAAGGTCTACACACACACAAACGGACTACACTAAGGGCTTCGACACCAGAAGCAAAACGGGCCTCGGTCAGGGCTACGCTAGTAAGCAGCGAGGTCTCGCCTCTTGTTACACAGAGCGAATGCGCACTGACAAAACACACTTCGCACAAAAACAACCTTCGCCTCAACAGGCTTCGGTGTACTACAACAGGCGAGGTATGTAAAGCGAGCTCAAGCAAAAAGCACAGGAAGCAGGGCTTCGCCGCTTGAACAAGGAACACAAAATAGATTGAACTCTGGATGAAATACAACGAAGTGTGTGGCTACAGGATCTCAACAGTAAATGCTCAAAGTGTTAAATGTTACCTACCGAGCCCCCATATTTATAGCCCACAGTTCACCCAAAGGAAATGACTACTTTACCCCTAGGGTTTACAAAGGATTTGACTCTACAGAACTAAGGGGTACAAAAGGTAGTCCACCTTTATTCTGGAGGCTTCTCTGTCAGCTTTGCAGAGGGGACAGTGTCAGCCTTTTACAGAACAGACAGTGTCAGCCTTTGCAGTCTTTGACCTTCTGGAATCCTCCCTTCGCACGCGAGGGTGCGGTAGCTTCGGTGAGAAGCCTTGAGCCTGTTGGCCTTCGCTTCACCGAAGTCAGCCTCTGATACAGTGACGGTTTTGAGCCGAAGCCGTCAAAGCCCCTTGGGCCTTCGCACCAACACCTCCGGAGTGGACCACCACGACTTCGCAGCTACTCCCAGCTCGAACTCCGTCAGTCCGTGTACCGAAGCCATGCAGGCCGAAGCACCACAAGTCAACCTCGCTCCGGAGCTAGCCTCGCTCCGAAGCCTTCCACACTCCGAAGCCCCACCTTCGGAGTACCACCCTTCGAAGTCCCTCCTTCGTCCAAGGCCTCCGCATGAAGCATTCCATGAGCACTTCGTCGCAGTGCCTCTCCCCGAGCACACTCCTCGACGAGCCTCACCCGGACCATGCCTTCGATGCGCCTCGACTTCTGAGACCTTCGTCGGGTACCTTCGAATGTCTCCCTCCGGAGCACACTTCGAACACCTTGCCTCCGCAGAGGACTTGTTCCACCATACTCCGAAGTAACTCCATCCGGAGTACCTTCGAAGTGCCTCACCTCCGAGGACTTTGTCTCGGAGTACCTTCAGTCGGAGCCACGCTCCGCACTCTCTGCCTTCACCTGGCACGCCTCGACCCGAGGACCTACCCGGACCACCTTCGCAGCCACCGTGACGGAGCTCCCCGCTCCCTGGCATCAAGCCTCCCGCTTGACCCAGGTTCACCTGGCTCGAACCTTGTCCGTCGCCTCCGAAGTCCCTGCGCACCACAGACAAACAGACAAGTGTATCCAGTACTCTGGAGACCTCTCCGGGTTAGCAACCTCCGGCACACACTCCGGTGTACCGCCCAAAGTACCGAAGCCATTGGTACGAACCCAGTCATCGTGTACTGCCGGACCCCTCCGACAGGCACACTCCGCTGCAACAGCTGCAGCAACCAAACACCGAACACCCTTTGGTGAAACCACCTCCGAAACCCCTCCGGAGGTACCCCCCTCCGAACACCCTTCGGAGGTACCCTTCGAACAGAGGGTAAAAAGCCTGTCAATCACTCATCACAAAACACCGAAACCAACCTTTGGTTTCTCAATCTCCCCCTTGATGAGTGCATTGACAACCAAATCCAAGTTCAAGAAAATTTAAAAATTTTCAGCACACAAGTGACCATAAAAACTCAGAAAAGAGCCAAATCATGTCACTTGACAGAAGAATTTTCCTCCCCCTTTCTCAAAAGAGTAAAAGCCCCTTCGGCAATAAAAACTCCCCCTGAATTAAATTATCCCCCTTTGGCAAACAAAGAGCCTTTATGTCATGATTTCTCCCCCTTTGGAAATTATACCCCTTGTGGCAGAGAACGAAGCAAGTGACTTCCCCTTGAGGAATTTCTCCCCCTTTGGCAATGCAAGCATCAAGGAGCAAGTAAAAGATGCAAAGCTTCGAAATGAGCAGAATTGCAAAGACATATGAAGCAAAAATATGCCAACAGTAACACTAATGATCATGGGCTCAGCTCAAATTAATATTCTCTAAAAGCATGATGAAGCATGTGATATGATCATTTTTGAAGTAAAAGCATCACCACTTAGTCAAGGAAACTAGACAAGTAAGAGCAAGGACTGCGCAAAGCTAGTCAATTTCTACTCTAGACAGACAAGTCCAGTTCAAATGGAGCATGAAAAGCAAACTTGATAATCAATGAATTTTGTTGTTCTTTTCTTAGTGCCAGGGGTTATTTGTTTGTCCACCTTATACTTTCCAATCCGGCCAAGCCTAGGTATGAAAACCATAAGAAGCTTAAGGCAATGATTTTGGCATACACTATGCTATCCCAGTTCAGACCAATGTGCAATGGTAAGCAGTCTAGAATAGGGTAGTGCGACAAACAAACCCACATGGATCTTTTAATTTAAGGCATACAAATCATGGAATTTTTGATTTTATCCAAGTGAACCAATTGTTTGGTACTTTATGAATATCCATGAAAATTTCGAACAATTTTTCAAGTTGCAATATTTAGCATCGAAAGAAATGTGTCTTGCTATCAAGCAGATAAAGGATAGCTAAAGCAGTCCTGCCTAAACATGCTAGATTCAAGACTAAGAAGTGAGCACGATTTGATTTTGAAAATAAAACACCATGCACATGAATGTTCCAGATGAATTAACAAGAGCTGAGCTGACATGATTTCATGAATTATAAGCAGGCATATAAGTGCAAAATATGTAAATGCAATTTCAACACAATTAGACAAAGGCACATCCATCTAAAACAGCTCCCCCTCACAAAATGCCGTAAGGGTGACAAATACCAAGTTCCCCACGCAAGTAAGCAAAACGAGAAGCATCGAGGGGTTTTGTAAAAATGTCGGCAAGCTGGTGTTGGGTATCAACATATTGAAGTTCAATATCACCCTTCTCATTGTGATCTCTGAGAAAATGATATCTCACATCAATGTGTTTGGTTCTGGAATGCTGAACCGGGTTGTTTGCAATACAAATAGCACTAGTGTTATCACAGAAAAGTGGAACACTCTTATAATCTAACCCGAAATCCCGCAAAGTGGAAACCATCCACAAAATCTGAGAGCAACAGCTAGCTGCAGCAACATATTCGGCCTCAGCCGTTGATTGTGCAACACTAGACTGTTTGCGGGAAGACTAGCAAACCAGAGAAGTACCCAGAAAATGACAAGTACCAGAGGTACTCTTCCTATCAATCCTACACCCAGCAAAGTCCGCATCGGAATAACCTCGAAGACATAAAGATGAAGATGCTGAATACCATATGCCAAATTCAAGGGTGTGTTTGAGATACCTTAAGATGCGCTTAACCGCTTGGCGGTGCGAAGCTCGTGGTGAAGCCTGAAAACGAGCGCACAGACACACTGCGAAGTGTATGTCCGGCCTCGTGGCAGTCAAGTAGAGGAGGGAGCCGATCATGCTTCGGAACTCCTTCTGATCTACGGCTTCTCCATCTTCGTCAGGGTCCAATGCTACAGAAGTAGCCATTGGAGTGGCGAGGGGCTTCGCATCGGACATGTCGAACTTCTTGAGCAGGTCCTTGGTGTACTTCGTCTGGTGGACGAAAGTACCTTGTTTGCTTTGCTTGATTTGCAAACCAAGGAAAAATGTGAGTTCACCCATCATTGACATTTCAAATTCCCTGCTCATGGTATCTGCAAACTCGGCAACCAAAGCATGAGAAGAGCCACCAAAGATGATATCATCCACATAAATCTGCACTAGAAGGAAATCTTTGCCATGCTTGAGAGTAAACAAAGTTTTATCAACAGAGCCCATCAAATACCCTCGCTCAAGCAGAAAAGACTTAAGTCTATCATACCAAGCCCGAGGGGCCTGCTTGAGTCCATAAAGAGCCTTATGAAGTTTAAGGACTTTATGTGGGTACTTGGGGTTTTCAAAACCAGGGGGTTGTTTTACATAAACATCTTCACCTATGAAACCATTAAGAAAAGCACTTTTGACATCCATTTGATAGAGTTTGAATCCCCGGGATGTCGCAAAGGCAAGCAAAATCCTAATGGCCTCAAGGCGAGCAACAGGTGCAAAAGTTTCAGTAAAATCAATCCCTTCTAGTTGAGAAAAGCCCTGAGCTACAAGTCTAGCCTTGTTCCTAACTATAGTCCCATCCTCCCCTTGTTTGTTTTTGAAAATCCATTTTGTTCCAATGAAATGAACATTTGGTGGAGGATCAACTAAAGTCCAGACTTGGTTTCTCTCAAAATTTTCAAGTTCCTCATGCATGGCATTGATCCAACTAGAATCAGAAAGTGCATGACTAACATCTAAGGGCTCGAAAGAAGCAACAAAAGCAGCATTAGTGAAATGGGCATGAGAACGAGTTACCCTTTGATCAAGCTCACCAATGATCTGCTCGGGAGGGTGCATCCTTTGAACATGATGTGGAGCCTCGCGGCGGGATGCAGTCTCCCCCTCAACTTGTGCGTTGGATTGGTCCAAGATGACCGATGTTGAGGTAGTCGCTTCGGGACCTCGTGCCGAAGTAGTTGAAGCGGGGTCAGCTTCGGGGGTCCATGTCGAGGGTAGTGGGGGTTCATCCTCGAATTCTCCGGGATCTTCTTCTTCAAATAAGGTCTGTTCCATGTCGTGTTCATTTGCCTGTTCAAAAGCAGAACTAACAGAGGGGGTTGATTCATCAAAAGTCACATCACATGACTCGATGACAGTGTTAGTTTCCAAGTTATAAACACGATAAGAATGACCATGTGTAGTATAACCCAAAAAGATCCCGTCAGATGAGCGCGACTCAAATTTATCCAAGTTACCACGTTTTAGGATAAAGCAGCGACAGCCAAAAACTCGAAGATGAGTAACCTTGGGCTGTCTCCCAAAACGCAGATCATAAGATGTCAAATTTAAAATTGAGCGCAAGAAAATTCGGTTTGAGATGTAGCAAGCAGTGTTCATGGCCTCAGCCCAGAATTTTCTAGGAGTCCTATGCTCATCAAGCATCGTCCTAGCCATCTCAACCAAAGTACGGTTCTTCCTCTCAACAACACCATTTTGTTGAGGAACCCGCGGAGCAGAGAATTGATGTTCTATGCCATGCTCCATGCAAAAGTCAACAAAGAGACTGTTTTTGAACTCAGTGCCATTATCGCTTCGAATGAATTTTAATGCACCAGGGAGTTCAGTAAAAAGTCTCAAAGCCAAGCTCCGAAAGTGTGAAAACACTTCGTCCTTGCTGGCAAGAAAGAAGACCCAAGAGTAGCGAGAGAAATCATCGACAATAACTAAAACATACCACTTGCCGCCTAAAGAACTAACCCGAGAAGGACCTACAGTGTCCATGTGGAGAAGTTCTCCGGGCTGTTCAGTCATCACTGTGGTGACTGGCGAATGCGAAGCGGCAATCATTTTACCATGTCGACAAGGAGCGCAAACTAAATTCTTCTCAAACTTGAGCTTGGGCAATCCTCGGATCAGACCTAGGGCGCTCAGACGAGCGAGCAACTCAAAGCTCATATGACCTAGTCTCCTATGCCACTTCCAAAGCTCAGAAGTCGAATGTGCAACAAGACAATGAGAAGAACCAGATGACTCTGAAAAATCTGCTCCAAAAACTCTCCCAACTCTAAAGATCTTACACACCACAACGCCATCAAAATTGAGCACTTGCGAAGTATCGCGATGGAATCGCACTTCGAAGCCCTCATCAAGCAACTGAGATACAGACAGCAAATTGTATCCCAGGTTTTCAACCAAAGCAACATCTTTGAGAGTGAAATTTGAATTAATTCTTACCACACCTTTACCTTTCACTCTACTCCTTCGATTGTTTCCGAAGGTGATATGTTCCCTTTGCTTGGTTGTGGTGAGGCTGGAGAACCATGCTGCATCTCCGGTCATGTGGCGCGAACAACCGGAGTCCATGATCCACGTGCCCTCCAAGCCTCGATCTGTCGCCTACACACGATAAGAATGTCTCGATCGCTCAGTGCTGGGGTGAGTGAAATAATGACGAGGCATCCAGCACTGAGTGACACGAGTAGTAGGCACAGTAAAAGCAGACGGTCTACGCACATAGTAATCAGAATGATGCAAAGTGCGAGGTCTACCTACATGCTGTGAATGAACAACATGTCGAGGTCTCCTACTCTGACGAGGTACAAATCTGCTAGTCCGAGGTCTACCACCATATGGAACATGGTGAACACCTCGAGGAGCAAAACCTCTCCGAGAAACACGAGGAGCCTCAAAAGCAGGACGATAGTACATCTCAGACTCATGCATACCTAAAGATGGGTAATGCATGTCCTGGTAACTCATCGTCTGTGCGCGTCGCTCATCCTTGATGCGACGAAAACAGAACCCAACCAAATGACCCGCCCGCTGACAATAGGAACAATGAAACACTCTCCTGGGGGCACTCTCATGGGTCACAGGAGCAACTCTCACAGGCTCCTTGGGTTTCTTCTGTGTGGTTTTCTTGGGAGGATTTTTCTTGGCAGGAGGAGGGGTTTTCTTTGGTGGATGGGTAGGCTTTTTGGCTGGTGGGGTGTCTAACAGAGCTCTCTCTTTCTCTAGGGTGGTGGGAGAGGTGAAAACAGTTTTGGTTTTACTATCTGAAGGTATCCTCTCAAAACCCAAACCTAGAGCTACCCCTGCTCTGTCAGCACACAACTTGGTCTTGGCCAAGAGCAAATCCATCCTACCCTTCCCCTCAGTGCATTTATTAACCACAGAAAGAAGGTATTCATTTTCGGACATGAGGTTTTCAGCTCGCTCTCTTACAGTGCCTAGCTGGTCCTTAAGGGTGATGCACGTGTCACAAACAGGTTGCACATCCTTAGAACTACCGGCCCTCTCCAATCTAGCCTCCAAATCATGAACATGCTTATCACGTAAATTAATGCTATCGCGTAATAAAGAGCAGTTCATGCAATCAATAATATCATGAGGTCTAGAATCCACCTCCAAAAGCTGCTTCTGTGCAGTCTCAAGCTCAGAAAGAGTTTGAGCATGAACAGAACGCAACTGAGCAAGCTCACTCATGACAACAGAACAGGACTCACATTCAGCATCATCAAATTTAGACTTAAGCATGGCATATTCAGTAGAAATAGTTTCTAGCCTAAGTCTAAGGTCTTTTCTTTCTCTAGCGGCTTGCACAAGTAATCTATCCTGACCAAGCACTACTTCATTCAGCTCATCTAATTTAATTAGTAGCTGGTCAGATGATAGGTTTACCTCAGATGAGTCAAGCTCATCGCCGCTGTGATCGCTGTCGGCCATGAAGCAAAGGCCGGTGAAGTCTCGTCCCTTCTTGTCCTTCTTGTCCTCCTTCCTTGGGGACTCCTCCTCCTCAGAGCTTGACTCCTCAGTTGAGGATGTGTCGATGTCGCTGAGAGCAGCAACAAAAGCTCTGGAAGCGGCCTTGGCTACTTTCTTAGCCATCTTGCCGCGCTTGCCCTTCACAAAGGGTTTCCTCTCCTTCTTGTGGTATTTGGGGCGCTCACTCTCATCTCTCTTTTTGAGCTTGGGGCAACTGGCCTTAATATGAGAGGTGTCGCCACATTCATAGCAACCACTAAAACCACTTCTCCTCTGATCCCGTCTCTCATGATGAAAGCGGGTGAACCTCCGGGCAATGAGAGCAAGCTCATCATCATCTAGAGTATCCACCTGCTCCTTTGTGACGGAGGCCAGGGAGGACAAAGCAAAACCATCTGCAAGAACACAAGTGCCAGATGTGCTTGGTTCTGCAGTGGTGCCACGGCTAGTGCTAGAAACCAATGCCAATGGCTGTGGCAAAGAGCTTCTGTGCACAGCAAGAGATGCCTTGGCAATCTCTGTGGATTTCAGCTTGCTAAAGAGTTCATCGCAGGTCAAAGTGTCATATCCTGCGGACTCCTCAATGCTGGATATCTTTACTTCCCATATGCTACGGTCAAGAGCATAGAGAAGCTTAATAGCCCTATCATGATCACTGTAAGCAAGCGTCCCGTTGGATCGCAAGTTACTCACTATCGCGTCAAAACGTGAAAACATGGCATCTATAGATTCACCAGGTGCCTGCACAAACAGGTGATACTGTTGATTGTAGGTGCTTTGGCGCCTGGCCTTAATCTGAGTAGAGCCCTCATGAAAGATAGTGAGCGTTGTCCAAATCTCCCTAGCAGTCCTAAGGTGCTGCACCCTATCGAACTCACTTCTACTCAAACCGATGAACAGTATGTTTCTTGCCTTGGAATTGGCATTATACTGATCCTTCTCAGTCTGAGAGGTGCGAGTCTCAGGGATGGAGTATTGTGAGTCCACAATCTCCCAAATTGCATTTCCTTGGCTTAACAAGTAAGCCTCCATGCGCACCTTCCAGTATGCGAAATCTGTCCCATCGAACAGAGGAATTTTACTGCCTCTATCCATGTCGCCAACAGATCACAAAACCGGTTAAGGTCAACTGGTGATCTTAACCCGCTCTGATACCAATTGTTGGACCGGAAACGGCGACCAGAGGGGGGGTGAATGGGAGCTTTTAAAAATTCGGGCTAAAAACTAGCCTTCGGTTTCAGTTCTGTCTTCTGCAGAACAGGCTTCGAACACTACCTTCGAAGGTCTGGTTCGGAGGTACTTTGACACCTTCGAACACAGGCTTCAGAGGAGTAAAAGTTCGAAGCCAAGAAGACTTCGCTCCACTTCCAACCCTCGAAAATCTACTCTGCTAAGTCAGTGCAGGCTCCGCACACAGGGTGCTTCGAGCAGGCTTCGCACTTCACCCTTCGCAAGAGTGGACACCCTTCTGAGGACTTCGACCAAGTACTTGGCAACAGCAACTGGTGCTGAGCTTCGTACACGAAGGTCTACACACACACAAACGGACTACACTAAGGGCTTCGACACCAGAAGCAAAACGGGCCTCGGTCAGGGCTACGCTAGTAAGCAGCGAGGTCTCGCCTCCTGTTACACAGAGCGAATGCGCACTGACAAAACACACTTCGCACAAAAACAACCTTCGCCTCAACAGGCTTCGGTGTACTACAATAGGCGAGGTATGTAAAGCGAGCTCAAGCAAAAAGCACAGGAAGCAGGGCTTCGCCGCTTGAACAAGGAACACAAAATAGATTGAACTCTGGATGAAATACAACGAAGTGTGTGGCTACAGGAGCTCAACAGTAAATGCTCAAAGTGTTAAATGTTACCTACCGAGCCCCCATATTTATAGCCCACAGTTCACCCAAAGGAAATGACTACTTTACCCCTAGGGTTTACAAAGGATTTGACTCTACAGAACTAAGGGGTACAAAAGGTAGTCCACCTTTATTCTGGAGGCTTCTCTGTCAGCTTTGCAGAGGGGACAGTGTCAGCCTTTTACAGAACAAACAGTGTCAGCCTTTGCAGTCTTTGACCTTCTGGAATCCTCCCTTCGCACGCGAGGGTGCGGTAGCTTCGGTGAGAAGCCTTGAGCCTGTTGGCCTTCACTTCACCGAAGTCAGCCTCCGATACAGTGACAGTTTTGAGCCGAAGCCGTCAAAGCCCCTTGGGCCTTCGCACCAACACCTCCGGAGTGGACCACCACGACTTCGCAGCTACTCCCAGCTCGAACTCCGTCAGTCCGTGTACCGAAGCCATGCAGGCCGAAGCACCACAAGTCAACCTCGCTCCGGAGCTAGCCTCGCTCCGGAGCTAGCCTCGCTCCGAAGCCCCACCTTCGGAGTACCACCCTTCGAAGTCCCTCCTTCGTCTAAGGCCTCCGCATGAAGCATTCCATGAGCACTTCGTCGCAGTGCCTCTCCCCGAGCACACTCCTCGATGAGCCTCACCCGGACCATGCCTTCGATGCGCCTCGACTTCTGAGACCTTCGTCGGGTACCTTCGAATGTCTCCCTCCGGAGCACACTTCGAACACCTTGCCTCCGCAGAGGACTTGTTCCACCATACTCCGAAGTCACTCCATCCGGAGTACCTTCGAAGTGCCTCACCTCCGAGGACTTTGTCTCGGAGTACCTTCAGTCGGAGCCACGCTCCGCACTCTCTGCCTTCACCTGGCACACCTCGACCCGAGGACCTACCCAGACCACCTTCGCAGCCACCGTGACGGAGCTCCCCGCTCCCTGGCATCAAGCCTCCCGCTTGACCCAGGTTCACCTGGCTCGAACCTTGTCCGTCGCCTCCGAAGTCCCTGCGCACCACAGACAAACAGACAAGTGTATCCAGTACTCCGGAGACCTCTCCGGGTTAGCAACCTCCGGCACACACTCCGGTGTACCGCCCAAAGTACCGAAGCCATTGGTACGAACCCAGTCATCGTGTACTGCCGGACCCCTCCGACAGGCACACTCCGCTGCAACAGCTGCAGCAACCAAACACCGAACACCCTTTGGTGAAACCACCTCCGAAACCCCTCCGGAGGTACCCCCCTCCGAACACCCTTCGGAGGTACCCTTCGAACAGAGGGTAAAAAGCCTGTCAATCACTCATCACAAAACACCGAAACCAACCTTTGGTTTCTCAGATTCCTTATCTACGCACCAATGGCGATGGAAAATTAGTGCAAGGCCAGATCATTTATGTTTATCGTGCGTATTTGTAAAATCAATTATGTCATTTATTGTTAAAACATGTTCAAGATCAAATGAGGATTTAATTAAACATCAATAGAAAAGTTTTTAAAATTTTTATTGTTTGGGGCCAACAGCAAGGTTCAAATCTCAAACCGCCTGCCGACAGCGAGGTTCGAACCTCGAACCGCATGGCCCCAAGTGAGCCCCCAGCACCACTGCGCTACTAAGTATTTCTCGACATTGTAGGAAGTGTATTATATGCTAGATATATAATCCCTACCTCTATTAGTAGTGGCGGGCTGGTGACATCATCGCCCACCACTACTAAGAGAAAATAGCAGTAACGGGCAGGATGACATCAGCATGCCCGCCACTGCTAATACACCTATATATACTTTCCACTCCCGCCGTCCGAAAACCTAGTTTCATTTTCTAAACCCTAAACTCCTGTGTCACCCCCCTCCTCCCATCGCCGCCGTCTCGGAGCACGTCGCCGCCGCCCTCCGCCCGTCGCCGCCGTCCTCGGAGTCCGTCGGCGCTGCCCGTCGCCGCCAGTCAGTAAATGATTATTAACCTATCTTTGGTCTTATTTTATTCGAGCTTAGGGTTAAAATGATTTCTAATTGTTATATTAAGTTATGCATGGTAATATAATTTAGTATAATATTACTAGTAGAATGCACTATAACAATAATGTTTTTTAATGTACTATAAAAAATTTCCGAGAAAAAAAATTTCCACTATAACAATAATGTTTTTTAATGTACTATAAAAAATTTCTGAGAAAAAAAATTTCCACTATAACAATAATGTTTTTTAATGTACTATAATATTACTAGCTTAGGGTTTTTTAATGTTATATCAATGTGACAAAAAAATTGCAGATGCATATATGTTGCCATATATTCACGAGATTAATTAACCAAAGTATATATTTTGCCCACAAATTTCCCACTATCCATTCCCGACCCCCAACCTCGACGACAGCGCCCTCCTCGCCGGTTAGAGCAGTGGCGGACTGGATGCCCTCCACTACAGGTCGGTTTTGCCCGCCGCTACAGTATCGCTTTGTAGTAGTATTTTCTAATCTCTTAAGTATATAACTTTTCAAAAAACTCTATATAAAATATTTCATAAAATTATTTTACAATCATAGTTGTCATAGCATGGCCTAATTGTCAATTAGGTGACGATTAGGCTTTGCGGCGGACTCTAACGGACGTCATGGGCCGATGACTCACCACAGACGGTATGGCGTCCTCCTAAGCTTGTATGGCGTTGGATGGATGCCATACGACTTCACGACGACACTTGGCACGATAGTGACCTGATTTTGCGTGTTGGGCTTCTATGAATGGACTCCATAGCGAGCGATCTGCTTATCTAGCTTGAGCCACACCTTTAGAAAAAGCTAAAACCCTATCTACACACCTCTTTCTCCCTTCCACCTCCAGCCATCTCACTGCTCCCTTCCACCACCACTGTTGGCGTGCGCCCACCGCTCCCTTCGCTAGCGCTCACCCCTCCCTCCGCCGGTGTAAGTTTGTCTCTATTGGCTCTAAGCTTGAAATGCATCAACACTTGATCGTCGAGTGCATGGCTGCGCACTCCATGCTCTAGGCGGCTCTGTGTCGAGCACTTTCTTTCCCCTCAATATTGTTTCTTTTTCCCCATGGTAGTGTACAATGATCTATTCGGTCCAATGTTCACTTGTGACTTGTGAGAGCTCAGTATATATTTGGCATATTGGCATATTGCTTGTTATTTCTTGTGCTATATAGATTATGGAATAGTTGTTACCTGCCAACTAGAGATCTGTTAGATTGTTCACTATTGTCTTATTGGTAGTTTTATGTTTGTTTATTTGTGTATGGCCTACTATGAACAATTGTTGTTGCTATTAGTATTGCGATGAACAATTGTTGTTGGTGTTTGTCAGGGATATGACCTCAGGGTACTTTTTAAGTGCATTTATGAGGATCGAGTGGAAGGAGGGGTCACATGACAAAACATTAAATATGACCTACCATTGTCAGATTATCCAATAATCAAAGAATCAGTCGGAAGTTTGAAAGCTCTCGAGGTCCGCACTAAGAAGGTTAGCCCGACTACAAGTATTCGGACAGTCATAGTCAACAGTATGATCGTCTCATTGATGATAATAAAGCTTAGGCCTATAATTATTCAATCAATATAACAGATAAAACATGAGTTTATAGCCCATGTTATGACTATTTTATTTGTTATAAATGGTCATTAATAGGGCGCATAATGTCTAAATCGTAACCTCATATCCCTTCAGTATATAAAGGGCTCAAGGGAACTTCTTATGATCATGTTTTTGACAAGCTTACACAAGCTTTCATATGTTTAATGTCATTTTCAAGCCCTTGAGCCCATATTACACATAAAAGTAGAGTCATTATCCTCTAAGAGACCCGAACCTACATAAAAATCCTCATGTCTCTTGTTTTGAGATAACCATTGAGATTCAACCATAGATTTCCCCTTACACCTAACTAAATCATTCTGGTGGATAACCCCATAGGACATTGTTGTTCTTACACAACGACGGTGTTGTTGTTTGTTATTTGAATATTTGTTAATTTTCTATGAAGTATGGTAAATGGACTATTGGACTTAAGCAATATATTTTTCATGTGTTTCTAAAATTACATTTATGTTATTACAGAAATAATTATAATATACATTATATACTGTTGCTACATTATTTGTGATGTGAGTATGTTGGAATAGTCCCACCTTTGTTGTGGGGGGAGAATTAACCCAATGTTGGTGCATTTTTTTGTCACACTTTGACACACGTGTGGCCTGGGAGATCTGCTTCACTCCAGTGTAGGTCCTACGTTCTTAGAAAAAGAGTTTAAGGCGTGCGAATTGGTTTGACCCTGCAACTGATAAGGGAACAGAAAATATGACATTAGTAGCATGGCCTATCAGCTATCGAGCCGATGACCGCGACGAGGATGGGATATTCATGGAATATCATGCCAATCGGCCATAAGGCTGATGACTTGAGATGAAGCGATCGGGCGAGCGTGCCATTGGCCGATAAGATGAATAGTGAACCACACAGACCGATGGAGGTTTAATTGTACGATGACTTATAAGATGTATCGTGGAATCGAAGATAACCCATCGGCTTGTACTTCGATGAAAATAAATAAAATGTGCCAGATAACAAGACTATATCATGAAAATCATCACAATAACTAGATCGGACCTAACCGAGACAGTAGCTAGTCACGATGATCTTAATAATATATCAAAGAATTGGGCATGCTTTATTTAGATGAACGGTATACAACATGAAAGAGATACAATAGTAAGAGATGTCGAACCTAACCGATGAAGCCTCAAACTATCACACCCAGATCACATCAATCTAAGAGATAAAACTGAACTGATGCAGCCTTAGACCTAGCTAATACACCGAGAACAACTGGTGACCGTACTGTTTCAAGGTTCACCTCAAGAGATCAAACTAAATTGATGCAGCCATGAGGATACTGATCTAATCGATACGAATGTCGGGGGTGGCGGGACTCACCTCTTCGCCGGAGATCTAAACGATGAATCCAAGCTCCGAGTGCCGAACCCCATCGGAATAAACCTTGGAGGCCAAGGGTGGCGATGCGCCGATTAGTTGATTGACAGAGATGTGTTTTTCTAAGCTAACTAGGGATACATATTTATAATCCAGAGACTTGCCGTCCAAGTACTCTATCTTAACCGATTTTGGATAATCTTTATCTTCTTTTCTTCTGTAGTTTATCTCCATCGGCTTCTTTTGCATCCGATCGTCTTGTAACAGTGTGGACAGGCTTAACTTTCTTTGACTGGACTTGTTTGACTCCTGTTTGACTGTGCGGCATTTTAGTGGGCCTAGGCTTTACCAAATCTTGGTGTCAGCACCCAACTTAAATAGTGGGGAGTCCCTCACATCCTGAGCTAGCTTTTGGGGTACAAACAAGGCTCCCTCCCGGTGTGGACCAGAAGTTGGATTAATTTCTCCTATAGTGGGCTGACAAATGGTATCAGAGCCTGGTCCATAGCCTCTAGTGCCTGTTTAGTGGGATCGTGTGATGCGTTCTGAGAGTGTACTAAGGTGATGAGACCCAGTGGACCATGTGGTGCGGTCAGGCTAAAATACACCAAGGTGTGATAGGAGAGATTATTGGAATAGTCTCACCTTAGTTGTGGAGAGGAGAGAATTAACCCAACTTAAATAGTGGTGAGTCCCTCACTTTTTGGGCTAACTTTTGAGGTGCAAACAAGACTTCCCCCCGGTGTGGGCAAGAAGTTTGATTAATTTCTCCTGTAGTGGGCCGACAGAGTATGATGTCGCCTCGCCACAAGCTATACTCGTCTAAAGTGTGAGATAGTTTGACGTCTCGTCTCACCGTACCATCGTAATAACTATGTTTATAATTGTTTGTTACTTTTTAGTATTAAAGTTTTTTCGAATGCTTAAATAATTATTATAAATATAAGATCACGATGTTACATATTTCATTTCCTGTTTCAAACGGCCCTTTCCCGACGGAAGAAGCTAACTTCCATCGGCAAAAGGCTAACTTCCGTCGGCATATGGCCGACGGAAGCAGTTCGACGGAAGTTAGCTAACTTCCGTCGGCCGCCGTCGAAAGTTAGCTAACTTCCGTCGGATTTTACCCTAGCCGACGGAAGTTAGCTGTTTTCGGCCATGTTTGGCAGAAACAGCTAACTTCCATCGACTATGGTAAAGGCCAATGGAAGTTAGCTGGTATTTTATTTTGTTTTTCCTGGTTCCCCTACCATCGGAAGTTAGCTGTTTCTGCCGACGTGGCCGAAAACATCTAACTTTCGTCGGTTATGGTAAAGGCCAATGGAAGTTAGCTGATTTTTTTTTGTTTTTCCTAGTTCCCCTATTCACACTCACATTCAATCACAATTTATATCCAAATTCACATATCACAACAAAATTCACATATCACATCCAAAATCACATTCAAACTTCACATATAACATCCAAAATCACATATCACATTCAAATCCACATATCCATCCAAATTCACATCCAAACTTCACACATCACATCCAAAATCACATAACACATCCGAATTCACATATCCCATCCAAATTCACATCCAAAGTCACATAACACATCCAGATTCACATATTACATCCAAATTCATATTAAAAATGCATATATCACATCCAGATTCAATTCAAACTTCACATATTACATTCATACTCACTTATCGCCCACATTTGGGTCGTGGGCGCCGCCGCTGCCTCCCACTTCATCCACATTTGCCTTGGAGACTCTATCCTGACCAGGCGTACGAAAACTCTGAAGAAATAGACAAAATTAGAGAACGAACTCAAATAACCTTCTAAACGCTAACTTAAGTATCTTAACTAACTAAAGTAACTCAAATAACGATATGTCAGGAGGTACCTCAGCTGCAGGAGGAGGAACAAATGGAAGTGGTGATGGTGGGGCAGGTAGCGGTTGGACCAAGGACATGTCAAATCCATGAAGCTACTGGGCCATCTGCTACACATGTTGTAATGCAATCAGTTAGTTCTAAACCTATTGCTAAATACTTTATAATTGCAACACAATAAACTAAACTTACTTGCATCATCGACTACTGTTGTGCTAAGAAGGCGGTATAATACTCTTGTTGTTGCCTTATGTTCTCATCGTGTTGCCTCATTTCCTCCCTAAGCTGAACCACTTCCGGGTTTGCTTCTGAGCGACGACGACTGGAACCAACTCCGATGGAGCTCTGTGATGATTGAGCTGACTTTTGAGCTCTCACCGCCCTCGAGTCAATAACTCCATTGAACATGGAGTACCTGCAACATTGAATGAGTTAGTTACCATTACAATACCATACACAAAACATTGAGAAAAACATCGTCTCACCGTCCATGGCTTTTTCCACATTCGCTGGAGTACACGCCCATTGGGTCGATAGGTTCTCTCCGCCAATCATAGTCCTCTCCATGGAGTTGAACCATGTGTTGACCATATTGCGCCTACAAAAAATAACATGTTCGATTAGACGGACAAAAATGACGCAAACTCTTAACATTGCTAACATCTCACAAAATGATCCGTGACTGTCTGGCTACACAAGATATCTGGCTGTGTAGGATCTCTTCATTTGTGATCGGAAGCATAGACCTCGATGTAATTTGGCACATTGCCAGATTTAGCTTCATGTACAATAGATATGAGTTAGTCGCATTACAATGTATATATAGATAAAGTGACAAGTGTTGGTCTTACCATGCGTTTAGCGTGACAGATATGTCCATCAACACCATATCTGTGCTTCGGATCCGTTCCACAACATTGTCTTTTCTGCTTGAAAGTCTTCTTGAATTCAGCTGAAGACCAAATCTTGCAGAATTCAAAGTAGGCATCCTCACGGTTTGCAAACCACGGAATCCTCACGTGAACAGAGATGTTAAGCTTCTGTATTATATGAAAATAAATCTCAGAAATTGAAGATTAAAAGAGTTAGAATTGTTTACCGAACGGTATTGTTCTTCAGTCAAGTATATTGTGAAGCACATGTCACCTTGCTCATTCGTTGCCCTAGCTTCTCCTTGTAGTACGCATTGTTCACTTGAATGCGGGCATACGAAATTGCGTTCTTCACCACCTTGTGTGCATTGTTGTTGAAGACTTAAAGGGCATGATTATGGTGATTGCCTGATTCTAGGAAGCAAAAACGTAACTGCAAAAGTCATGATTAATAACATGTTGTAACTCCAAAAGCTTCGTGTTAAAACTAAAAAATGAATGAAAAAACACATACCCATAAGTCATGAGACACCGCCCCCCTGGGAAGTTCTGTGGAGCCCGTCAGGAGCAAATCGGTATTGGTCCTATGTCTGGCATAGAACCCGCTCACCAGTCGGCATTGTCAGCACCCCTGGATAGTGCAGACGACATAGGTTACCCAATATCTGGTTAACCTGCCTGACTCTTGAAGTGCCGTCAAACCGAGAGTCAATCCAAGATCTAGAAATACATAATAAATAAAGTCAGTTTATTGAAAGATTTTTTTTGAAAAAAGCAAAACACCAGAGTATTAGACTTACCTGTCACCTACAGGCGTAATCTCGATCTTGGCTCCACCCGAAGGGACTATTGGTGGGGCGACCAAGTGGCTCGTCCTAAAAGATTGTGAGGACCCTGAAGCCTCAACCCCCTCCTCCTGACCCGCACCCTCCGGGTTAGCCCCCTGCCCCACATCCTCCCGATCATCCTCCTGCCCCACACCCTCCGGATCATCCCCCTTCTGCCCCCACCCTCCAGGTCATCCTCATTACCCGCACCCTCCGGATGTTCTTCCTCTTGCAAAATAGTATTAAAACAATTAGTAATAGTTTATAACTGGCATAAAATCAATTTGAAGGTTACCTCATCATCCTTTGAAATGTAATAGGCCGACCAATTAATGTCGGATCTATGCATCTCAAGAGTTTCTCTTGACGATGTTTGTTTGAAGAAGAGGAGCTACCCTGGAATAGGGTGTCCTCCTGAGTCGTCGGTGTACTCGCCGGTGTACTCGCCAAGCGGAAAAGCTTCCTCGTGACACTCTTCACTTTTTTCGACATCCTATTCAAAACAAGCACAAACGAGCATTTATTAGTACAAAAGGTTTGAACATATGAAAAAACATGTAATATGAAGTATATTACATACTCCCTCCGGTGTACAAATAATAGTCGTTTTGGTTTTTATTGAGAGTGTACAAATATTAGTCATCCCGTCAATCGAAGCATTGCTGCCAAATAGGATGTGTCCATCGGGAGTTGAACTTGGGTAGCACCACTAAAATCTAGGCTCCATAACCAATTGAGACAACCCTTGTAACTTTATTTAATATCACCTTGGTATGTGTAATTTTGTCTAAACGACTAATATTTGTACACCGGAGGAAGTATGCATGTATGAAAACAATTACTTGTCAATTATCATCAAAATCGGGATCAAATTGTCCCTTTCTCCCCCAAAGAACGCCATGTTACTTTTTTTCTTCTTATATTGGTGTTTTCTTTTCTCGGGAACTGCTACATCATTAGAATCACCAAGAAAAGAATCTGCTGGCGAGTCTGGCTCTACATTAAATGAAGTTGGCAATTCATCATCTTGGTAAACCTCATCAACCTCTTCAACCTCTAATTGATAAGCGCCATCACTAGGGGTGTGTAGACATTCCCGAGGATTTACTTTGTAGACTACCCACCAAGCACATAGTTTTTCACATGGGTACGACATATAATACACCTGCTCGACTTGGTGAGCAAGGACAAAATTATCGCAACCACATAATCGTTCCGCGTGTTTGACTTCAACCATCCCAAATTGGTTTTCTCGAGTACCATGTTTGGGGTCAAACCAATCACAATCGAAGAAGACTACTTTAATCTCCTTATTCCGAACAAAGTTGTACTTGATTATATTTTTGATGATTCCATAATACATAGTTTCGTGTCTTTGTTCATTAACGAGTCTTGTAGCAACTCCAGTATTAGTTGTTGCCGCCAGAGGTCGATAAGCTTCAAAAATAGTTGAACAGAAGCAAAAATTGTTAACATCATATCGACTGTAACTTTTGGCACTAATACTTCCGTAAGAGAGCTGTCGTAAGTTTATATGTACATTGTTAGCGAGCACGCACTGCAAATCATACGAGTTTATAAGATAATTAACCTAATAGAGTAAAATAATACGTGTCACTGAAGGTAAGGATTTACATGTTCTCTGAACCAAGTGAGAAAACTAGGCCCGCTATTTACTCCTTCTCGATGCAATTTATCTAATTGCTTCTCCGTTGGTTGACGGCTAGACGTCAAGTATTTCGAATCAAACATACTGTCATTGTAATGAATAGGTAAACAAACAGGTATAAAACATTGTCGGTAAAATATAAAACTAAAAAACATTTACTTACGCGAAATATTGTTCCATCTCTTCCATATTTGAGTACATGTAGAGCAAGGCATATGTTCATTCTTTCTGAGTTACATAATATATCGTGGAGACACCGATAGTTATGCCCTTCCACCCAAAAATTTGGAGGTCACTACAAGGATTGTCTTCATCCACATGGTACCGTGTAGCAGGTGTGTTGACATTTTGATGCTCAGTGAAGTATACACTAGTGAAGTATGCTATCTCTTTCAATTTAAATTCTTTGCGATGCAACCTTCAACTCTGGCCTTATTGCCAACCATCGCTCTAAGCTTCTTTAGGGACCTTTCAATGTGATACATCCACCTATATTGCACAGGACCACCTACCTTAGCTTCATATGGAAGATGAACTAGTAAATGTTGCACCAGTATCTCTTTCTCCAACATCTCCATCATATCTTTCTTAATTTCTTTAGCACAAAGTTGTCTATAAAAATGGCTCAGCTCAGCTAACGTCTTCCACACATCATCATTCAAGTACCCGCAAAACATTACAGGAAGGAGTCTTTCCATTATTATGTGGTAATCGTGACTTTTCAATCCATTTAACTTCCCTGTCTTCAAATTCATAGCTCTTATAAATCCCACGGCGTAACCATATGGGAATTTCAAATTTTTCAACCACCTCATTACTTGTTTCTTTTCTTTAGGTTTTAAATAAAATAGGGCACATGGCTTGCCACCACTATTCATCAACTCAAGGGTTGGTCGATTACAAATGTCAGCTAAATCTCTTCTCGCCTTTACATTATCTTTTGTCCTGTTCGCAAAATCCATACATGTACTTATAATGCTTTCACCAATATTACGTTCATGATGCATAATGTCAATGTTGTGCATCAGAATCAGTGATTTGACATACGACAATTCTCATAAGCCACATATGTGGGTCCAATTATGTTCGATTCCGAATCCTACAAATCCATCCTCATTTTCAGTAAGGACCAACTCATTCAGCATATCAGTGGTTTCTGTACCATTTAAACGCCTTGGTGGTCCCTTTATAACAACATTGTCCTTCTTGAAACTGTTCCTCTGTAACCTAAATGGGTAATTCATGGGCAAAAAGCATCTATGACAATCAAAGTAACAAATCCCCCGAAGTTCAGATGGAAACAATCTGTGTCCTTCGTACATATAGGACATGTCAGCCTTCCATGACAACTCTAACCAGAAAAAATATCGTATGCCGGAAAATCGTGGACCGATCATAGATACACAACTTGAAGATTGATTTTTTGTTTTCGGTCATAGTCATATGCTTCAACTCCTTTCCACAAACTTGAAGATTGATTTTTTGTTTTCGGTCATAGTCATATGCTTCAACTCCTTTCCACAATTGTTTTAACTCTTCAATTAAGGGCTTCAGCATCACGTTCAGGCGTGTTCCAAGATGCTTTGGACTGGGTATAATAAGACACAGGAACATAAATTCATATTTCACACAAAACGAAGGTGGAAGGTTGTATGGAATAGCAAACACATGCCAACAAGAGTACGACGATGCGGTTACATTGAAAGGCGTGAATCCATCTGTTGCCAACCCGATGCGAACATTCCTTGCATCCCTAGCAAAGTCTGCATCAAAATCATCTAGAGCCTTCCATGCCTCACCATTAGATGGGTGCACCTTTACTTGATTATTCTCACGTATACCTTCTTTATGCCATCACATATGTCTAGCGGTTTTCTTTGAGAGAAACAATCGTTTCACTCGAGGTGTAAGAGGCATGTAACGAAGTTGCTTATAAGCAACCTCTGTCGTCACCTTTTCACCGTCTTCATTTACGACCTCTACGAATCTCGGTTTACCACATTTTAAGCATTTCACCTCATTCCTATATTCTTTCCAGAAAAGCATATAGTTATCTTGACACACATCAATCTTCTCATACTCCATACCGAGAGCAGAAAGCATTTTCTTTGACTGGTACATGTCTTTCGACACCTTATGGTTCATAGGAAGGATATCGCCGATCAGATTCACGAGCTTCTTATAACAATTGTTGGAGAATGCAAACTTCGACTTAATGGCCAAAAGACGGGTCACGAAAGCGAGAACGCTTACGGTGGTGTGCTCATGCAATGGCTCTTCTGAAGCTCGAAGGATATCGAAAAACTTTTAAACCTCCGGTGTTGGAGGATCCTCAGGGTTTGTTTCAAACTCCAGTCGTATAGCATCAAGCATCTCATCCATCCTATCGTTAGCCACGCTATTATCTTCTTCTTCTACTACTAATATCGTTTTTTCACGGTTTGTCTCGCCGTGAAAAGTCCAAACTTCATAACCTGGCACGAAACCATATTTGCAAATGTGGAATGACAACGTTCTCTTGTCTTGCCAATGAGAATTTATGCACTTCATGCATGAACACCTCGCGCCAGTGTTTGTTGTCAAAGCAAATGCACGATCAAAAAATTTCTCAGCGTTGATTACCCAGTCCCTCGTGTGAGCTTCACTTTTCATTCAACCACTATACATCCACTGTCGGCCGTCCTCAGCTATTCTATAGGCAAAACATTCATTCAATCGAGAATGCATCATAAGTACTAGACGTTTCTACGTACATACCATGACCCTATGTCTATAGGAAAAGATAGGTCCTAAATTTACCCAAGAGTGGTCGACAGAATGTAGTATTTATGACGAGTCATGAGTCTGAACGAAATTTCAGCAGCATAACCCCGCTGTTCTCCAATTGCACGCCTAATAGTGGTGTAATGGAGAAAAATAAGGTTATGTCATTGAAATCTCATTTGGACTCATGACTCATCATAAATACCACGCTCTGTCGCCCACTCCGAGGCTATCAGAAAAGGGACAATTTCGGACCTACACATCTCACACGCATGACACGTGTGAGACATGTTGGTCCGAAACGGGTGACACATAGGTTTCGTTACACTATTTATGTTGTTGTCAAATAAAAAATTGCATACGAAAAGAATATATATAAGAAAGTATATATATAATACTAATCACCCAATGAAATCATCAAAAAAACTATAAATTAATACAATAATATAATTAGTAGCATATATACATAATATCACAACATATATTCCATATGAAAAAAGAACATCGCATATGAAACATATTTAAAAGCGTGAAACATATGTAAAAGCACAATATTAATACATGAACCAATGTTTTTAACATGATATATGTAGCAAAAAAATACCAAGGAGCAAATCATACTGAAGAACATTTAGGAAACCTTTATAAAAGCAAGCTAGATGCATATTATCATTCCACATTTCCTCAATATACCAATGACAAAATTCACAAAATTCATTACACTCATTATATTGCAATCTATCATTCCACATCATTATATTGCAATTTCATTACAATCAATTCATTACGATCATTATATTGCAATTCATTACAATCATTATATTGCAATCCAGTACTATGACAAAATTCACAAATAAAAAGCGAAAAAATTCGTAAAGCGGTGAAAAAAAATACTTGATTGATTGACGGCAGCGGAGGTCGGCGGGTGGCGTAAGCTGGCGAGCGGTGATGGATGGCGGTGGGGCGCTCAGGATGGCGGCGGCCGGCGGCGACGGGCGGGATGGCGCGGGCCAACGGTGGGAGTGGCGGCCGGCGGCGGCGGGGCGGCGGCCGCTCGGGGGCGGCGGGGCGCTCAGGATGGCGCGAGCCGGTAGCGGCGGGTGACGGCAGGCGGCAGCGACTGGGGCTGCTGTGCGTGGCTGGGCGCGCACGTACAGGGATTAGGTTTCCCTGTACGCCCGTGGGGGTTGGGGAATATATCCCTTAACTTCCGTCGGCCACATTAAAGCCGACAGAAGTTAAGGGATATATTCCCGAGTAGGGCTGAATCCATTTAACTTCTGTCGGCCATAGTCAAAAGCCGACGAAAATTAGTTTTTCTTCTGTTGGCTCCGTGAGACCGATATGAAAAGCCGACGGAAGTTATTTTAGCTAACGAAAATGTTTTCTTGTACCTTGGTTCATCGTCGTGCGTGGACAATTGCCACCGCATGCGCCGACGGCGACCCCGGCCTGCCGGTCGCCGGCGCTATCAACGGCGACATGACACAACGACGCCGTCCAAACCGAACCAAAAAAAGACTTTTGTTTTTCCAGAAATCGAAAGGAAAAAGGAAAAGGAAAAGGGAAAAGGAGAGAAGCTGCATCAAGCCAACGGCTCCTCCGTGGGCCCCACCCCGCCAAGCCTCGACGCTTCGCCTTCGCGGAAACCCAGCCCGGGTCAGCGTCAGCCACCTGGAGCTTCCAGAAGGCGATGCTCCTTCCGATCGTGGCTGTCCGTTGGCCCCACTCGCAAATCGGACGGTCGGAATGCCCTGTTGGACTCGTCGTCTGGGTCCCTATAAGTAGCCGCCAGCCATCCTCTACCTGCTCGAAACCTATTTACACTAGTGGGAGTAGGCGAGTAGCTTGGCTAGACATGGGTGACGCCGGCGGTGCGAACATGGCGCACTGGGCGGCGCTCTACGGCGGAAGCAATGGAAGCGGCGCGGTGGGTGAGGGGTCTGGGGTGACGGTTTCGAGCCCGACGTCGGGGGGCTCGGGTGGGAGCCCGACGAGGGTCGCGGCGCAGCAGCCTGGGATCGAGGGCGGCCGGGTAGGGAAGCCGGCGCGGCGGCGGTCCAGGGCGTCGAGGCGGGCGCCCGTCACGCTGCTCAACACCGACACCTCCAACTTCCGCGCCATGGTGCAGCAGTTCACCGGTATCCCCTCCGGCCCCTACGGCGGCGGCGGCGGCGGCCCGGTGATCAGCTTCGGGGCCGCGGGGGCCGACTACGGCATCGGCATCGGCGGCGGCGGCGCCATGCCGGTGCGCCCGTCGCCTACCTCGGCCGTCATGTCGTTGGACCACCTCCAGCAGCACCGCCAGACCACCACGCCATCGTCGCTCCACAGCCAGCTCTTCCGCCCCCAGCTCCAACAACAGCAGCAGCAGCCGTACGGCGACGTCGGCTACGGCAGCATGCACGGCGACGCCGGCGACATGTTCCTCCACGGGTTCGACTCGTCGGCGGAGGACAGGCTGCTGCTGCAGAGCATCCAGGCGGCGCAGATGCTGCCGAGGCCGGCCTCCGCTAACAACACTAATGGCTACAACTTTGGATGATCGTTTAATACATAATTACTCGTCAGTTTGTTGGTTAATTAAGGTAAGCATCAAGTGTTAATTAGAGAGAGAGAGAGAGAAGCCATTAGTTAAGGCTGTTTAGATCAAGCAAGCAAGCTTACCTGCTTGCTTGCTTTCTCTCTCCTCTAGCTTGTGATCACCATAATGCTGCTGCTGCTGTTGATGATTTAAAGGTTTAATTTTTGTTGGCCTTGCTGTAGAGAGAGGGAGACCTAATTAGCAGGGCTAATTAAGGTTCTTAAGACAGTAATTGATTAGTGGTAGCATCTAGCATGCAGCTGCACTACACACTTCCTCGTGAGTTTAGCAAGAGCTAGATTATTATGCAATGTTAAATTAATGAAATCAAAGCAGGCATGTAAATATTTTTTTTGTCATCATCATGAGCAGCTGGTTAATTTGTTTTACTTTCGGTGGGTAGTGCAACTTGATAGTGAGGAGAATCTTTTTTTTCCTAGAGATTACCTTGCTTTGGAAGCAAAGTTTGAGAATGCCACTACCATATCCTCTCCTCTCCTAATCAACTCGCCGATCCAATTAATCACATGTTGTTTTCTCGAATAAATTCTACTTTTCTCTTCGATCTCTTTCCGGCTACCTACCTAGCTACCACCCACTGGGTTTGATCCATATTGTGTTCTCTTCTTCTATATCTATATATATAATTACACATATATGATACAATTTCGCGCGCTTTCATATACAGTTCATGTATGGTAATTAAAAATTAACTCAAATAAATTGTATCCGACGCCTATTCTACTTTACAAATGTGAGTTGATTGTTTGTCAGAGTAATAACATTTATTTACAAATAACATATATGGATGAAAAATACGAAAAACTATCTATAAACCTAAAATGACTTATATTTGATACTGCCAAGCAGCTGCCCCGTACAGTACTTTGCTACAAACAAAAGAAAATTTCATATTATCGTATAAAATAAATTAATATATTTTATATGATATATGTTATTGACTTTTTGCTAGAAGTGTTCATTTTTATTATATATATGCCAAATATTAGTTGTTGTGTAATAATATTAAATAATATTAAGGAGCAAATTATAAAAATTACAGTACAAATTACGAATCGATGTGGTGATAGATTCACCGCCATTCACCATTTGTTATTTTTAAAGTAGTATAGAATTAATTATGTATCATCTGTTTATATAGCAATACATGGTCCCTTTATTAGGTGGTCGACGATGACACGTTGGTCTGTGTGCTTGGAAAATATATTTTGTGGACCCATGGGAATAATCTGCAACTCGATGAACGATCGATCGATCGATCGATCCCATGACGATCTGATGATGCTGCTGGGTCAAAGTCATAACTGTTGTGCTGCATGCATGCCTCCTAATGAATGTTTACAATAGTCTAACGCAGCCACTAATAATAGTAGCTTAATTAACTGAACTTTGGGTGGGTTTTAACCTTGCTTAGTTGCTTTGTGTTTTCTTTTTCTCCTTTTGAGATTTGGTTTGTTGTGAGATATGCAGCAATTAACTCGTTTGATCAATCCATTGTACGTGTTTAAGGTCAAGCATTCACACGGGGCTAGATTAATATATTGTGCAACCTTTAATTTGTTATGAGAGCAAGTAGGTGTGCCTCTTGCAGTTAATTAATCATCGGTTGGGCATTGACATATTTCAGTCGAAATGTATATGTTCTCCCTGATTTTCAATATGAATAAACCATTCAATATTTACAACTAAATGATTGTTTGATACCACTCAACTCAGAGGTTTATGTTAGATATGGAGTTTGGACTATGTTAGATATATATAGAGTTTGTATGATAAATTAAAGTTGACGCTCGAATTCTATTCAAAGCAATTTTTCAAACTAAACTAAAAACAGTTGTTTTTACGTCTCAATTTTTAGAAACAAACAAATATCATTCTGAACTTTTAGAACGACTTAGGTCTCAAGAAGGGTTATATAGTAAAAAACAGTAGGAGAAAGTATCACAAAACAAAAAATCTTAGTATTAAGAAGGTACTCCTTTAATTTGTTCCAAAATTTATATTTTTATTTTTTAAGTCAAACTATCTTTCGTTTGATTAAGTTTGTAGAAAATAACAACAACAATAATGATATCAAATGAGTATCATTAGACCCATTATGAAATATTATTTCTAGCTTACTTATTTGGCAGCTATGGTTAGCACAGAATCCCTTATCTGTAATACACAACAATACACATCTGTAACGGGTGAGCTTACCGTTAATGTTTGTTAGTGAGTGACATGTAGAGTCATTTATAACGGATAACTAATCGGCATGGTTATTATTATTGTTAACTAACAATTGATAATAACCACAGGTCACAGATAATTAAGGACCAGATCAAAGCTAGCTAGCTTTATGAATCCGTCATATATAGATGAATCACTTAGATGATGTTTTTATTGTAAAAAACAATTTACTTTAGATGCTAATCTCAGGTAATGATTCTATGGATTTAGGTGACGTTTGGTTTACTCAAGGTAACGTAAATGGTAATGATGAATTTATGTTTTTCTGTAATGACTTTTACATGACTGCACGTTGCCATACACAGAGAAGATGACATTGATCCGAAAGAAAGTTTATGCACATAAGTATGTACCATTGGTGAGGATCCAAAAGAAAATGTTAGAACGTGAAACCTAGATCTAAAATAGAGGGAAGACATCATTTGTGACGGTTTATAATTATTACCGTACCTATTTAAGTGGATCAACAAATACTTTTTGAATAGAAAGTCAATATATCTAACCAATTATTTCACAGAAGTATTAGTTGCTGAAGACAATTTCAGAATCAAAAAAGTAAAGTCAAAATCATTTAGCTTATTCTCTTAATTTCAATCGACCGCGGCCGAATTTAGTATATCTAATATGAATTGATAATCAGAACATATATGGATAGAACTTCTAAAAGGTTCTCGAAAAAGAGGTATATATGACTCTTCACGTGTGACTATTCATGATTACAATATGTTATTGATGACTTCATATCCATGACTGTTCATAATTATCATCATCATTGATGATATATGATGGGAAACACTTAGTCTCCCAAGATGTTTGTATATTTTACAAACAATCCATATAGACGTGGTCATATGAAACAGCTCACCGAGAATCCATTACATATGACACATTATTTTATGTTAATATTATAGCTTATAAGCTCGATCAAATTTAGAATAATTCAATTCATGACAAACCTAGAAAAAACCGCTTATATTATTACGAACGGGGGTAGTACAATATCGAACGGCCCATATTTATGCCCATTCCTATCCTAGGAGACATTGGTTTAAAGCTGAACAAAATTTGACTAGATGCAACATGCTTAATTTGATGTACTGGAGTCAGCAGTCAACATATGCGTGCGTGCTGAATTAATCCGATGGACATCCGACGTGTCAAAGCTCCGAAACACGTGTGCTACCTTGCTGGTCAAATAGCTAGCTCCCATCGAAAGAGATCGACGGTGCAGAAACTTCCAAACATGGATGTATGTCTTGTCGCACCTAACAATGTAAGCATGCATATGCTCATCTACACCTCACTACGGGAGACGCTGTGTTTGCCGAGTGCCAAAGGCACTCGGTGAAGCCTTGTTTGCACTCGGCAAACACCGCTCGGTAAAAACTTCATCGGCGAATCAAACTTTGCCGAGTGTTTTTTTTCGAGGCACTCGACGAACCCTTCGCCGAGTGTCACAATAGACACACGGCGAACAAAATAGACTTCACGGTGCACAAGGAAAGATCACGGCGGTTTCGCCGAGTGTCATAAAAAAACAGGACGTCCACGTGCGACGCCATTTCGTCGAACACGTGGCGTGCGGAGCACGGGTGGAGCGGGGGAGCACCGGGGCGGGGGGGCGGCGCCGGCGAGTCGGGGCGGCCGGCGTCGGCGCGGCGTCGGGGCGAGCGTGGAGCCGGGGGAGCGCCGGGGCGGGGGCGGCGCCGGCGCGTCGGGGCGGGCGGCGGACCGGTGGCAGGGATGTCGTCGGGGCGGGTGGCACCGGGGGACCGGCGGGGATGGGCGGTCGGCGGCAGGGCGAGCGTGGAGCCGGGGCGGGGGGCGACGCCGGCGCGGCGTCGGGGCGCCGGCAGGGACGCGCGGCCGGCGGCGGGGACGCGCGTGGACCGGAGGGGACGGGCGGCCGGCGGCGGGGTGGGGGGCGGCGCCGGCGCGTCAGGGCGGGCGGCGGACCGGCGATGGGGACGGGCGACCGGCGGGGGCGGGCAGAGCCGGGGGAGCGTCGGGGAGATGAGGGGAGGAGTGTATGTGAGGGAGGGGGAATTTAAAGGAGGGAGTGAAAAAAAGGAGTGAAAGTGAAAAAATTACGGGAGAGTTAAAAAATTGCGGGAAAAAAAGTACGGGGAACGGAATTTTTCATTTCGCCGAGTGCAACACTCGGCAACTATAAAATATTTGCCGAGTGTCTTAAATATGACACTCGGCAAACAATTTTTTTATTTTTTCAAATTTTTTCAAATTTGTTTTTTAATTAATTTCTTTGACAAAATTTGTAAAAAAATTGTGGGTAATACATACAAATATAAAAAACATGAATATGATTTTTTTATAATTTAGTTTATTATTTCATGATCTTGCGGTTTAAATTTGACATGTTTCAATTTAAATCCTAAAAATACAATTAATGAAAGAAAAATAGATAACTGACTTATAAAAATACCAAAAAAAATATGGGATAAGATACATCGTATTTTGAATGCAAAAAAAATCAAGTTCCAACAAAGATTTCATCATTAATTTTCTTTCAAACTAATCTCATTTCTTCTCTAAACTCTAATTGAACCAAAAAATTGTAGAATTTTTACATGAGATAATATGTGTTGTGTTTGTATTATAGAAAATAATTCAAGTATAAAAAATAATTTAGCCATCAAACTTCTTTCAAACCTATCACATTTCTTCTCTAAACCCTAATTAATCCTCTCGTAATCTCCTATTTTTAAACACTATACGTGATAATTTTCTCAAAACATTTTTAAATTTTTATCATAGCATCTATGCATCATATAATAACACCATGACAAGTATAATGTTTTTTAGAGTTAATTTGATTTTTTTTATAATTAAAAAACTATTAAGCTTCACGTTGTCGAATGAGTGCCGCACCCTAAATTATTCAAAATTTCTTTCAATGCAGTTGATAAGAACTCTAAATAGACTTAAAAACATGAATATGATTTTTTTATAAATTTTTGTTTATTATTTGAGGCACTTGTAGTTCAAATTTCACCTATTTCAATTTATATTCTAGAAACATACTTAATAATTTAAAAATAACAAATTGAATCAGAAAAATGTATAATTTTTACATGAGATAATATGTGTTGTGTTTTTATTGTAGAAAAAATTTCAAGTACAAAAAATAATTTACCTATCAAACTTCTTTCAAACCTATCTCATTTATTTTCTAAACCCTAATCACTTATCTCATAATCTACGATTTATAAACACTCTACGTGATAATTTTCTCCAAATATTTTTAAATTTTTATCACAGCATCTATGTATAATATAATAACACCATGACAAGTCTCATATTTTTTAGACTTTAGTTGATTTTTTTATAATTAAAAAACTATTAAGCTTCACGTTGTTTAACGAGCGTCACACCCTAAATTGTTAAACATTTCTTTTAATTAAGTTTATAAGAACCATAAATAGACTTTAAAACATGAATATGATTTTTCCATAATTTTTTGTTTATTGTTTTAGGCACTTGTAGTTCAAATTTCACCTATTTCAATTTAAATCCTAGAAACATAATTAATGAATAAAAAATAGATAAATGACTTAAAAAATATGAAATTTTTACAAGGGATCATATATGTTGTATTGTCATTGCAGAAAAAAATTCAAGTTAAAAAGAAATTGCAAATAACACAGAGTTGAAACATGGTTTCACATAAAATAATAAAAAAAATGTTTGCCGAGCCGATTTTTGAAAAACACTCGGCAAACCCTCAAATTTTTTTTTACCGCAGAACAACGGCGCCGTGACGTGCCCGTTAAAATCATTGTTTGCCGAGTGTATCTTCAAAAAACACTCAGCAAACAATTGATTTACCGAACGTTTTTAGTTTGCCGAGTGTTTTTTGAAAAACACTCGGCAAACAGTGCCCGAAATAATACACTCGGCAAATAATGTGACACTCGGTGAATTTTCATTTTCCGGTAGTGCCTCTAGCCTAAACATGATAAATCATAAATCTAGATTTGCATTGGGAGTTTGATAATAGACTACTCTTTAAGTTGTACAACTCTATTGTCTCACTCCATAGCAAAAGTTTATAAAATTAGTGGCTGCTTGTCGTAACAATCGGTTAAATTTCTATTGTTATCGATTGTCTATCGAATTCTGTGGTTTTGTTACGCAAGTTGGTACCGGATCCTATAAAAACTCCGGCGTTGAGCGTGTTGAGACGAGAGTAGTACTAGAATGTTTTTTTAATTTTATATAGCAATTTACTTGTTTACTGCTCTTTCTATCCTACAAAGATTAGATAGACTACGATTTGTTATAGAAAGACTTGTTTTTATGCTGGTTCTTTCCGTTAATGTAACACCCGTATTTTTTTCAAACCATTGAAACCCTAATTTTCAAAACCAAAATTCAAATTTGAATTTATTTAAAGGATGAAAAGCTTTGTAAATTAAAACCCTTGGATAAAATATTGAATTTTGATATTTTATGATTTTGGTTAGGGTCCTTAAACCTTAAAATATTTTATAAAACTATTTTGAGAATTTTCAGAATTCAAATTCATGATTTAAAATTTAAAACTATTTTCTGGAATTAAATTAATTCGAAAAACTATTTTATTCCTCTCTGGGCCGCGCCCTCCCTTTTGGCCCAGCCGGCCCGCGGCCTGTTTCCCCCTCCCCTCTCTCTGCCGGCGGGGCCCGCCTGCCAGCGCCCGCCAGCCTCCCTGCGGCCGGGGCCCGCCTGTCAGCCCCCGGCTCCCTTCTTCTAGCGCCAGCCCTGCGCCTCTCCCTCTCTCTCTCCTCCCCGCCGTAACCGCCCGCCGACTTCACCGGAAGCCACCCCCGAAGCTCTAGAACCCTCCCCGCGCCCCCCTTCGGCTCTATTTAACCCTCCCGCAACCGAATCCGCGCTCATTTTTTCGTTTTCGTCGCTCCTTCTCGCCGCATTTTGCCTTCCCGAAAGCTCCACCGCCTCCTCTCCGTTCGCCGCTAGCCCTCGCCGGCGACCGCCTTCGCCTCCGCCGTCGGAACCCCCGCGCTCTTCGTCATCCGCCGGACCCCGGCACCGCCTCCGTTCGGGCTTCCCGCCGCCGGAAGCGCCTCCCCGCCGCCAACCCGAATCGCCGCCGCCTTCTTCCTCACCGCCGGCCACCCTCTCGCCCGGAGCTCGCCTCCCTAGGTATATTATTGCTCCCCACCCCGTCCTCTATCCATTTTTGCGGTTTGTTTGGGCGCTAGGACCACCGTTCGCCGGCGTCGCTGTTCGCCGCCGTTAGCCGGAGTTGGGGAAGACGGTCCCTGGGCGCGTGCGTGCCGCCCGCGTGCCCTACGCGCGCCTAGCCGTGGATCCCCGATCCAACGGTTAGGGTGCGGCCGGTCCACGGCGGGTGTGCGCCGGTGCGTGGTGCACCCGGCCCACCTTGCTCCCCTGGTGCGCACGGTCTGTGGTCCATCGTGGACCGAGTGCGCATGCGCGTGCGGTTCATGGGTCCACCGTGGACCGTCTCCGACTGTTTTAGGGTTTAATCTGGCAGAACTCTGTTAATTCTTGTAAAATGCTTTAAAAATCCAAAATAGCTCCGATTGAGCTCATTCAAATTTCTAAATGTTCATAAAATTATTTTCTACGTACTGATGTAATTATTTTGTACTGTTTATATGGAATATTGTACTGTGTATTTATTTGTGATGTTTTTCGACGCGTTGTAGTCGAAGTCGAGGCGGCCGAAGAACTCCCTATTGCCGCCGAAGACCCGGATCAGTACTACGAGAGCCAAGGCAAGTCACCGGACCCTCTCGTGGACATAGTTGATCATGTTGAACCTACTTTTTGCAATAATTGCTATAACCCATAGGTTAATAACTGCATTAGCGAAAACCTGTTCACTCGTTTATTTATTTATTTAGCTAATGCATAGCTTTGCTCCCTGAAGTGTAAACCCAAGCCATGCTTGTATCACCGTCTCCTTGTCGCCAGTGTCGCTTAATAGTTAGCGCTATATATACGAGGCGCATTAAGAGCTAGCTTAATTGCTATTACTTTTAGTCGTCAGGTGGATCATCTCTATATCCTTGTTATATCTCGTCTCGTTGTGATTCTGAGTTGTAATTCATGAAGCGTGGAGAATGGTGTTGCATTGAGCATGGTGGGTTCCGGGTGCAAGCTAGGGCATTGGTGGTCGCACCCGGGGCACTATAAGGACCGGTCTGCGGGATCTGTCGCGAAGCATAATCGTGCTAGCCACAAGTCTAATGGGTAAGGCCTAATTCGAAGTATGGGTCGATTCAGCTTGATGCACCGAGCGGAGGGGACAAGTTCACTTAACCGGGAGTGCCAGGTGGTGGCTTGGTCCGACGAGGCACGAAAGGGGGTCGCACGTCTGCCAATCGGGGTCTACCCATGATTTTCGGGTGAGATCTCAGTGGAGCGTGGGCGAAACCTGGTGTGGTTGTCCTCTTGCTGAGTCAATCCATATGACGGGTTTTGGCGCGAGTTCCTTCGGGGTGACGTGGTGTCATCTCGACACACTGTTGTGTGCGGGAGCGAGTGCCTTGTGGGTAAAGTAGTACACCTCTGATCAGAGTATAACTTTTCGAAAAGCCGTGCCCACGGTCACGGGCGGCCTAGTGATGTTCTCCGCAGTTAGCTTTCTGAGTTAAAGTTGTGAATTGCATGTCATGATCAGTATGGGTTTGAAAGAGCGAGTGGGCACAGGTGTGCAACTCGAGGTAGTGGAAAGTTAAGTTCTGATATTTAATTCAGCATGTTTATTTCTGTTTAACACTGCTCACTAAATATTAAATAACAATTAATCTGCTTTCACGCAAATAGCCTAGTTATGCATCCTTGTTCAACAGCCATCATTATATGCATGTCCGTGGCTTGTTGAGTACTTTGTACTCACCCCTCGTGGGCTAATTCTTTTAGATGTCGTTTACGAAGAAGAAGTCCAGGAGTAGCGTCCCAGTTGAGGAGTCGGATCCGTGGAGCCAAGGCGTTCTGCAGCTGGATTATTTTGCTTCCGCTTTATTTTGAGTTGTAATAAGTGTAGCCTATGAGCTACGTACTCGCTTTATTTCATTTTAATTCGTTGTCAGCTGTGATCGTCTTGTAATAATGACATTTCATTTATATTCAATGAATTTGCGGTTCGTGAGAACCCGGGTCGCTACAAGATGGTATCAGAGCCGACTCGACTGTAGGAAGCCCCCTGGACCGTCTATAAAAACTATTTAAAAATCTTATAAAAATTATTTTGGATAACTTTGGTTATACTTCTTGCCTACGCTTGTTTTATATTGTTCTGACACTTTCCTCTACTTTAAAAATTTTCTCGTGTAGCATGTCGACTCCTCCAGAGATTCGCCACAGCTACTGCCGCCACCTTGGGGGTTTTGTCCGGATGCTGAGGATCCTTGTCCGATTCCTTGAGCTCGAGGACGAGCCCTCCTTCGTGGGGACTTTTCCCCGTGTGGGAGGCGCGGGCGATGAGCGTTGTGAGGCGGTGGTCACCGTCTTCGGTCCCGATGAGGTGCTACTTTTTCACTCCGCGACCGCTACCGCCTTTGGGTTCGAGATTGCGTGTCAGGAGGCAGCTTACCAGATGTTGGCAGAGTTGCGGTGCATGTTCGATGCCCGTCTGTCTACATCTATATTCCGTCACCTGCCGTCTCGCAGCCCCGGCACAGGTCGGAGCGTCTTCATGGGTCCTTCCTCAGCTAGTGACCCAGTTGGAGGCCAGACCTTATACATGCTCAGCTCGTTGGATACTCTCCACTCCGAGGCACTTCGGCGTGCAGATGAGGGTGACCTCGCCACCCAGTCCCTGAGAGCGGAGAATGAGACCCTCCGTCACCAGCTTCAGGAGGCTCAGGCCAGACTTGCTTCTACTCGCACCGGACCTCGCATCAGGAGGACTGCGAGGAAGGCGACTGGTCGTCCACCGCGGCTGCAGCACCAGCCCCTACAGCCAGCTTCTACACCAGCAGAGCCGAGATCCCCCGTGGATGATGCGGAGGACGTCGTCCGCGACATCGAGATGATCCCTGATTCATCGTAGACTGTCGCTTGGGCTTGTTTGTTGGTGTCAGTTAGTCTGATGTCTGTTAGTCCGTTGTTTGTTTTCACTTGCTTGCATGTCTGTTAGGTTGTTGTGTGGAGTCATTTTGTGTGTGCAGACCCGGCAACTTGTGTCGAGAATGTACGCGTCTTATATCTTTTGTCATAATAACTCTTCGCATTTTCAGTAATAAAAAGAACTAGTTGAATCAAAGCATTATGTTTCCTCTACTTTACTCTTGGGTGGATTCGCCTATCTTCGTGCAGATGTCTTCCAACCCGAGTGACCGTCCCGAGGCTAGCAATGCCAGAGCTAGTCAGCCAGCAGCTGAAGGCCACTCTCAGGCCAATGAGACCTAGGCCAACGCCATTCTGAGGAACTTGGGTGGGCCCAGCTGGGGCGCCACAGGACCTCGCCAGGCTATACCAGCACCGACGCCAGCCCATCCCACTCTAGCTGAGGCCATGGTTCAACAGAGCAATTTGTTGGCTGCTCTTATGACTCAGATGCAGCGGCAGCAGGAGAAGCTCGAGCAGCTAGAGCACCAGTTGACAGCAAGAGAACAACAGGCTCCCCCTCCAGCACCAGCACCAGTGCCTGCGCCAGCCCCGGTCCCACCTCCCGCACCGGCGCCGGCTTCTCAACTCTCAGAGTTCCTGCGGGTCAGACCACCCACCTTCTCCAGCACCACAAATCCCATGGAGGCGGGTGATTGGCTTCGCACCATCACCAAGAAGTTGCAGCTATTGCCATGCACTGACTGGGAGCGTGTGGCGTTCGCCACTCATCAACTTCAAGGACCCGCCGCTGAATGGTGGGATAATTTTCAGGAGGCTCAGCCGATTGACCATGTGATTACCTGGGCTGAGTTCACTGCAGCATTCCGAGATGCACACATCCCGTCCGGTTTGGTGGACCTGAAGAGACAGGAGTTCATGGATCTGCGGCAGGGCAATCGTTCTGTTACGGAGTATTTGCATGAGTTCAATCGTCTAGCACGCTATGCTCCTGAGGATGTTCGCACTGATGCGAAAAAGCAGGAAAAGTTTCTTAGAGGCATCAAGGATGAGCTGAAACCTCTGTTGCTAGCCACTGATCACGCTAACTTTCAGAGACTGGTCAATAGAGCTATCATTCAAGAGTCAGAGCAGAATAGGGTGGAGAATAAGAAGCGCAAAATGGTGGTTTATCGCTTCCCACCAAACAGCAACCAGAGGCCCAGGTTGACGCCACCTGCTCCAGTGCAAAGCTACCAGTCCCGACCAGTGTACCGGCCCTCAACCATAAGTGGCACCGGTTCGGTAGCGTCTCGTCCAGCTACTCCTTCAACCCAGAGTACAGCTCAATCACCAGCTCAGAAGACCGATGTACTGAAGGACAAGTTTGGTAAACCAGTGGTGTGTTTCAATTGCCGTCAGGTCGGCCACTATTCTTCAGCTTGCCCTCATCCGAAGCGACCGCAGGCACCTACTCCAGCTCCCACCAACCAAGTGGTTCGTGCCCGGGTGAACCATATTACTGCAGAAGAAGCTCAGGAGGCACCAGAAGCAGTTTTGGGTATGTTTCCTGTTAACTCAGTATCTTCAGTTGTTTTATTCGATTCTGGAGCAACACACTCGTTTATATCTGCATCATTTGTAAAGAAGCATGATTTGAAAACTTTGCCACTATCTAAGCCTATGATTATAGCCACTCCCGGCAAACAGGCCCCGGCTGACCTATTTAGCCCAAGGGTGCTAATAGAGATTCAAGGGGTACAATTCGGGGTAGACCCTGTTCTAATAGAATGCAAGGGCTTAGATGTCATCCTAGGGATGAACTGGCTAGTTAAACACAAGGGAATGATTGATTGTGCCAGTAAAGAAGTTACCTTGACCAGTGAAGATGGACACGTCGTCGTCTTCAAGATGGCAAGGAAAAGAATCGATACCCCAATGGTGAACCAGATAGCCTTGGAAGAAGTGCGGGTTGTCAAAGAGTTCATGGATGTTTTTCCTGAAGACCTGCCAGGGATGCCGCCAAAAAGGGACATCGAGTTCAGAATCGACCTTGTACCAGGAACCACTCCCATCTCAAAGCGCCCGTATAGAATGGCCGCTAATGAGCTAGCGGAAGTGAAGAAGAATATTGAAGATCTCGAGCAAAAAGGGTACATCAGGCCGAGTACTTCCCCATGGGGAGCACCGGTAATCTTTGCAATGAAGAAGGACAAGACAAAGAGAATGTGTGTTGATTACAGAGCTTTGAATGAAGTCACTATCAAGAACAAGTACCCATTGCCTCGCATTGACGATTTGTTTGATCAGTTGAGAGGAGCTACAGTGTTCTCTAAAATTGATCTCCGATCAGGTTACCATCAGTTGCGAATTAGAGAGGAAGATATTCCGAAGACCGCCTTCACATCAAGATATGGTCTATACGAGTATACTGTAATGTCGTTTGGACTTACTAATGCTCCAGCCTTCTTTATGAACATGATGAATAATGTCTTCATGGACTGTTTGGACAAGTTCATTGTAGTGTTCATTGATGATATCCTCATTTACTCCAAGACCCCAGAAGAACATGAAGGGCACCTTCGTCTGTCTCTGACGAAGCTAAGAGAACATCAGCTATATGCCAAGTACAGCAAGTGTGAGTTTTGGACGTCTGAAGTAAAGTTTTTGGGGCACATCATATCAGATAAAGGGGTAGCAGTGGATCCTACTACTGTTGAAGCAGTGACAGATTGGTTGCAGCCTACATCAGTTTCCGAGATCCGTAGTTTTCTTGGATTGGCGGGTTATTACCGTCGATTCATCGAGAACTTCTCCAAGATTGCGAAGCCCATGACCAGATTGCTTCAGAAGGACACTAAGTTCAAGTGGACACCAGATTGCGAAGAGAGTTTTTGTACCTTGAAGAAAAAGTTAGTCTCAGCACCAGTGTTGACTCTGCCGGATATTCGAAGCGATTTTCATGTCTATTGTGATGCGTCTCGTCAAGGACTAGGATGCGTATTGATGCAAGATGGAAAAGTTGTATCGTATGCCTCACGTCAGCTTCGTCCTCATGAGCTGAACTATCCTACTCATGATCTAGAGCTAGCAGCCGTAGTGCATGCTTTAAAGATTTGGAGGCATTACCTCATCGGCAACAGATGTGAAGTGTTCACTGATCACAAGAGTTTGAAGTATATATTCACACAGCCAGATCTGAACCTAAGGCAAAGAAGATGGCTAGAATTGATTAAAGATTACGACATGGGAATTCATTATCACCCAGGCAAAGCTAATGTAGTGGCAGATGCATTAAGTCGAAAAGGGTATTGTAACGCCATAGTTCTCCAAGACAGCGCCCCTATGTTGTGTCGTGAGATGGAAAGATTGAATCTGGGAGTCACAACCCGAGCATACCTTGCTACGCTCGAGGCAAAACCAGTTCTCGAAGATCAGATTCGTGAAGCTCAGAAGGAAGATCCAGATATGGCGGATATAAAGAAGAACATGAGGAAAGGGAAAGCTCCCGGTTTCTCGGAAGATGAAATGGGAACAGTTTGGTTTGGGAATCGTCTCTGTGTACCAGATAAGCCCGAGTTAAAGACCATTATTCTAAAGGAAGCCCATGATACCTTGTACTCTATCCATCCCGGAAGTACGAAGATGTATCAGGACTTAAAAGAGAAGTATTGGTGGGTTAGTATGAAAAGAGAGATCGCTGAATATGTGGCAATGTGTGACACTTGTCAGCGGGTCAAAGCGGAACACCAAAGGCCAGCAGGACTGTTACAACCTCTTAAGGTTCCTGAGTGGAAGTGGGAAGAAGTCGGTATGGATTTTATTACCGGTCTGCCCAGGACTCAAGCAGGTAATGATTCGATATGGGTGATAATTGATCGTTTGACTAAAGTGGCTCACTTTATAGCAGTCAAGACAACTTACAGTGGGCCGAAGTTGGCAGAATTGTATATGGCTCGGATAGTGTGTTTACACGGTGTTCCAAAGAAGATCGTTTCAGATAGAGGAAGTCAGTTTACTTCAAAGTTCTGGAAGAACCTACAAGAAGAGCTTGGTACCAGGTTAAATTTCAGTACAGCATATCATCCTCAAACAGATGGTCAGACAGAAAGGGTTAATCAGATTCTCGAAGACATGTTGAGAGCTTGTGCTTTAGACTTTGGAGGTTCTTGGGATAAAAATTTGCCTTATGCTGAGTTTTCTTACAACAACAGTTATCAGGCTAGTCTACAAATGTCACCGTTTGAAGCTCTGTATGGTCGCAAGTGCAGAACCCCTCTGCTTTGGGATCAGACCGGAGAAAGTCAGGTTTTTGGGACAGATATCCTTCGTGAAGCCGAAGCCAAAGTCAAGGTTATTCAGGACAGGTTAAAGATAGCTCAGTCCCGTCAAAAGAGTTACGCCGATGTTCGTCGCCGAGATTTGTCCTTAAAGAAGGAGACCTTGTTTATCTCCGAGTGACCCCGCTTCGTGGTACTCAAAGGTTTAACATGAGAGGCAAGCTCGCTCCTCGCTTTGTTGGTCCGTTCTTGGTTACCCATCGCCGAGGAGAGGTTGCCTACGATCTTGAGCTACCAGCGTCATTGTCAGGTGTACACAATGTGTTTCATGTCTCGCAGTTGAAGAGATGTCTCCGAGTGCCTACTGAGCAAGCCGATCATCAGCAGTTAGAGATTCAAGAGGATCTGACTTATGTGGAGAAGCCTATCCGCATTCTGGATACCAGTGAGCGAGTTACAAGGAGCAAGATTATCAAGTTCTGCAAGGTTCAGTGGAGTAACCATTCGTCAGAGGAAGCGACGTGGGGAAAAAGAGGACGAGTTAAAGGCTTCGCATCCCGAGTTGTTCGAAGATCGTTCCGAATCTCGAGGACGAGATTCTCTTTAAGGGGGGTAGGTTTGTAACACCCGTATTTTTTTCAAACCATTGAAACCCTAATTTTCAAAACCAAAATTCAAATTTGAATTTATTTAAAGGATGAAAAGCTTTGTAAATTAAAACCCTTGGATAAAATATTGAATTTTGATATTTTATGATTTTGGTTAGGGTCCTTAAACCTTAAAATATTTTATAAAACTATTTTGAGAATTTTCAGAATTCAAATTCATGATTTAAAATTTAAAACTATTTTCTGGAATTAAATTAATTCGAAAAACTATTTTATTCCTCTCTGGGCCGCGCCCTCCCTTTTGGCCCAGCCGGCCCGCGGCCTGTTTCCCCCTCCCCTCTCTCTGCCGGCGGGGCCCGCCTGCCAGCGCCCGCCAGCCTCCCTGCGGCCGGGGCCCGCCTGTCAGCCCCCGGCTCCCTTCTTCTAGCGCCAGCCCTGCGCCTCTCCCTCTCTCTCTCCTCCCCGCCGTAACCGCCCGCCGACTTCACCGGAAGCCACCCCCGAAGCTCTAGAACCCTCCCCGCGCCCCCCTTCGGCTCTATTTAACCCTCCCGCAACCGAATCCGCGCTCATTTTTTCGTTTTCGTCGCTCCTTCTCGCCGCATTTCGCCTTCCCGAAAGCTCCACCGCCTCCTCTCCGTTCGCCGCTAGCCCTCGCCGGCGACCGCCTTCGCCTCCGCCGTCGGAACCCCCGCGCTCTTCGTCATCCGCCGGACCCCGGCACCGCCTCCGTTCGGGCTTCCCGCCGCCGGAAGCGCCTCCCCGCCGCCAACCCGAATCGCCGCCGCCTTCTTCCTCACCGCCGGCCACCCTCTCGCCCGGAGCTCGCCTCCCTAGGTATATTATTGCTCCCCACCCCGTCCTCTATCCATTTTTGCGGTTTGTTTGGGCGCTAGGACCACCGTTCGCCGGCGTCGCTGTTCGCCGCCGTTAGCCGGAGTTGGGGAAGACGGTCCCTGGGCGCGTGCGTGCCGCCCGCGTGCCCTACGCGCGCCTAGCCGTGGATCCCCGATCCAACGGTTAGGGTGCGGCCGGTCCACGGCGGGTGTGCGCCGGTGCGTGGTGCACCCGGCCCACCTTGCTCCCCTGGTGCGCACGGTCTGTGGTCCATCGTGGACCGAGTGCGCATGCGCGTGCGGTTCATGGGTCCACCGTGGACCGTCTCTGACTGTTTTAGGGTTTAATCTGGCAGAACTCTGTTAATTCTTGTAAAATGCTTTAAAAATCCAAAATAGCTCCGATTGAGCTCATTCAAATTTCTAAATGTTCATAAAATTATTTTCTACGTACTGATGTAATTATTTTGTACTGTTTATATGGAATATTGTACTGTGTATTTATTTGTGATGTTTTTCGACGCGTTGTAGTCGAAGTCGAGGCGGCCGAAGAACTCCCTATTGCCGCCGAAGACCCGGATCAGTACTACGAGAGCCAAGGCAAGTCACCGGACCCTCTCGTGGACATAGTTGATCATGTTGAACCTACTTTTTGCAATAATTGCTATAACCCATAGGTTAATAACTGCATTAGCGAAAACCTGTTCACTCGTTTATTTATTTATTTAGCTAATGCATAGCTTTGCTCCCTGAAGTGTAAACCCAAGCCATGCTTGTATCACCGTCTCCTTGTCGCCAGTGTCGCTTAATAGTTAGCGCTATATATACGAGGCGCATTAAGAGCTAGCTTAATTGCTATTACTTTTAGTCGTCAGGTGGATCATCTCTATATCCTTGTTATATCTCGTCTCGTTGTGATTCTGAGTTGTAATTCATGAAGCGTGGAGAATGGTGTTGCATTGAGCATGGTGGGTTCCGGGTGCAAGCTAGGGCATTGGTGGTCGCACCCGGGGCACTATAAGGACCGGTCTGCGGGATCTGTCGCGAAGCATAATCGTGCTAGCCACAAGTCTAATGGGTAAGGCCTAATTCGAAGTATGGGTCGATTCAGCTTGATGCACCGAGCGGAGGGGACAAGTTCACTTAACCGGGAGTGCCAGGTGGTGGCTTGGTCCGACGAGGCACGAAAGGGGGTCGCACGTCTGCCAATCGGGGTCTACCCATGATTTTCGGGTGAGATCTCAGTGGAGCGTGGGCGAAACCTGGTGTGGTTGTCCTCTTGCTGAGTCAATCCATATGACGGGTTTTGGCGCGAGTTCCTTCGGGGTGACGTGGTGTCATCTCGACACACTGTTGTGTGCGGGAGCGAGTGCCTTGTGGGTAAAGTAGTACACCTCTGATCAGAGTATAACTTTTCGAAAAGCCGTGCCCACGGTCACGGGCGGCCTAGTGATGTTCTCCGCAGTTAGCTTTCTGAGTTAAAGTTGTGAATTGCATGTCATGATCAGTATGGGTTTGAAAGAGCGAGTGGGCACAGGTGTGCAACTCGAGGTAGTGGAAAGTTAAGTTCTGATATTTAATTCAGCATGTTTATTTCTGTTTAACACTGCTCACTAAATATTAAATAACAATTAATCTGCTTTCACGCAAATAGCCTAGTTATGCATCCTTGTTCAACAGCCATCATTATATGCATGTCCGTGGCTTGTTGAGTACTTTGTACTCACCCCTCGTGGGCTAATTCTTTTAGATGTCGTTTACGAAGAAGAAGTCCAGGAGTAGCGTCCCAGTTGAGGAGTCGGATCCGTGGAGCCAAGGCGTTCTGCAGCTGGATTATTTTGCTTCCGCTTTATTTTGAGTTGTAATAAGTGTAGCCTATGAGCTACGTACTCGCTTTATTTCATTTTAATTCGTTGTCAGCTGTGATCGTCTTGTAATAATGACATTTCATTTATATTCAATGAATTTGCGGTTCGTGAGAACCCGGGTCGCTACAGTTAATATGTGTATAATTAATGGACTTGGACTACCTAATAAACATCACTCAATTGATTTAACTTGAAATTAAAGATTAATGAGGAGAACTATGTCATTTTTAACTACTAGTATATCTAAAAATCTATAAAAAAATAAAGTTTTTATGTGGAAGCGAGGGAGTAGGTCATAGCCCATAGTTTATGCCCTATTTGTTTGGGCTTTCTAGTAGCTTTCCACCCTAGAAAGTTGAAAGCTATAAACGATAAACTTTTAGGCTGAGCTTTCTGAAAACAAAAGCACACAAAAGCTATGATTACATAGAAAGCCTAGAAACAGTGAAATGTGAGCTTTCCGCCGCTTTCCATCTCCATCTGCGTTGTCTCCCTCTCTGGTCTTGTGGCGCCTGAGCCATAATCGGTGCACATCTCTCCTCTGCCCATATGATGCACCCCTCTACTCCACTCGACCCCTTCTTGTTGGCGTGGAGGAGTATGGGGGGAGGGGATGGGGCTTGCTATCAGCCACATCTCCCAGCCAACGTGAAGGAGCTCGGGGTGGGGGTGGGGCCACAGGGGAGCTCCTCCACTCTAAATCTTTCTCGTCGACGCAGCACCCCTCCTTCCCGTCAAATCTTGCCCACCACCGCCCCTCCTCGGCCTTTCTACGCTCCTCGACGTCCTCTCCACCGTCGAAGCCCTAACACGTGGACCCCACAAAACGGCAACTCCATCCTACCATTTCAAAAGTTAGGTTGTTAAACGGTATTAGGTTTTCAAAAAACTAGCTTTTGAAAGACTATCCTTCTAAATTGCAAAAACCAAAAACCAGCTTTCTAAAAGGAAAGCTAAAGTCAAATAAACAGTACCTTAGTGTAATTAAGCCCGGTCAAACACTCAAACAGGCAGCTGCTTTTCGTCGAGTCACTAAAGAGAAAACCAAGCTCCCCAATTGAGCAGCATACATTTCGTTGAGTCAGCACGAAAAAAGAGTCTGCAGACTGATCGAGTTGATGGCATCCTTGAATCGCCATGGCTGCTGAGTGCTGACCAGTCTTAACAAGTAATCCACGGTAACTCATCTGGTTAGTGCTAAATTATATTAATAACAATGGTAACTTGGTGCTTGTTAGTCTTAAACAACGCCGTTGCCTGGGTGGTCAGTCCATCAAGTTCGTCTTTTTTTCCCTTTTGTTTCTGAATTCTGACGAGGCAATCCATTTTGACGACGAAAAGACACGCCATTTGTGGCATATTTTAAGACTTAATTTGATCACTTATATAGTCAAGGAGTCCGTACATGCATGCATGCAAGTCGGAAACTCGATCGAGATCTCTGAAGTCTGATCTACATACCATGGATGTTTGTTTACCTGAACATAATGATCGACATGCCACTAAACAAACCCAAAGTAAAGCAGATGAAATTAAAGTTCACATGGTCCTGTCGATGTTATCTTGATTCAAGTTAGTTCGACAATCAAGGGGGCAAATTGCATCTGAAATGCCAATAAGTAGCCAGACATAACACACGAATTAATTTATTAATTAGGCATGTATTTAATGATGGGCTCACAAAGCACCTTTCACGGCCCAGCCCATTTCTCAGAGCAGTCTAGCTGAATTTCTCCGAACTATGGGTTATGTTCGATATTATAAGATAAGTTAAACTTTTATAACTTTAATTTGATTTATATAAAAAATATAACGACAACAATATAATTAATTTAGTTTTATTATCATAAAATATGTTTTAATATCATATTTATTTGTTTTTTAGATATTAATATATATCCTTATAACTTTATCAAAGTTAGATAAGTTTAATGACTTATAATTATAAAAAATAAACGAAGCAGGGTAAGTAATGGCATATGTTTGTCATAATCCATATTAAGAAATGAGCTTAATTTGTTTTAAACATACAGGCCACGCACCGGATGACAAATCACGAGACAAGACAAGACAAGACACTATAAGAATCCAGCAAAGCCGACGGAAGTTAGGTCAAACCCGACGGAAAAAACTAACTTCAGTCGACAAAACGCTAACTTCCGTCGTCTAGACGTGACTGACGAAAGTTATGAAATTGGTAACTTCCGTGTTAGCGTTCTAAGCCTTTTAGCTCACCACACTTGGTCCACGTCTAGGCGTTAGGCGCATCCGACGCCTCTTATTACAAACGGAGAGCCCTCTTTATCCTAAAAGACCAACCTGAGAGAGGATGTCTACTCTCTCTTATAAGGGGCTCGTATCCCCCGTCCGTGGACGAGATGAGACTAAAAATGGCTAACAACGCTCATGGCCTAGGATCCTAATATTTTGTCGGCCAAATATTAGCCGACAGAAGTTATTGGCCAGTAACTTCTATCGGCTAATGTTTGGCCGGCGGAAGTTACATTTTTTTCTTTTTTCCTTTTTCTTTATTTTTGTTATTGTTTCACATGAGTGCATAGATATTTTTTTATTTTTTATGTTCTTTCACACGATACAGTCATACAGAGACAACACTTCCCCACAATCATTAAAGTTTGCACAACACATTTTTTGTTTTTTCCATTCTTTTACAAAAATACAAAACAATATAGAGAAATAATCTGAAAGAAAACAACTCTCATTTGGATTCCTCCCTTAAAAACAGGAAGGATTCACCCCCTTACATCTCAAATAGTGAAGAAAGTTTAAAAAAATTACATGCAAAGCATCAAATTCCTCCATAGCTTCTTGGATTGATTGATACTTAGTTGTAGGTCTTGACACCAACATACAAACAAGTAGGCAGAATCAAATTGTGGTGCATATAACACAACACATCCGATTCATTCAGATCAAGAACTAGAATGAATATATGCTGATGTTGAGGTTCTAGATCTAGTAGCAGTTTGTCTGATGTGGGTTCAGCAAAGCCCTGAAATAGAAATAGCGAATGCAGTTATGAATATCTACTACAAGAGTACAAGCATATGTAAAGAATGCTGAAATGCTTATAGTATTTAACTAACCTGAATATATAATCCTCAATTGTGCTTCTAACATCCATGTATAATTATATTGTTGTGACAAAAACTACAATAATGGAATGTAAAACTTGAATATTAAGAAGGTACCATAACATATACAACCAACAAGCTAAACTAAAATTCAACAAATAATATGGGGTATAAATATGTTCAAACTTAGAATAATAATATGTATAAGGCATCCAGGTAAACTAACAGCATGACATGTTCATTTCGTGATTATTATTTCTGCACACAAGAAAGACCACCAATTAATTCTAGTATTAAGCAGTCCACACTATCTAAAAGTTATTCAGTGCCGACAAGTTCACAAGAGTCCTTGCTCTTGATCTTAACCAGCAAAAAAACTATCACTTTTCCCTGCATGTTTCTATTCATAACAAATCCCTTGTACATAATCATTCAGGCTCAGTTTGAGTGTAGGAATGAGAAAAATAAAATTGGCAATCGATTTGTGATCCTTACTTTTGAGCTCTCACGATCATGCTTGCAGGGAGCAGCGAGAGACGATCGTGTTGGCCTTGGAGGAAAGGCCAGATACGGATGTCTGCTTACTGGTGGAGGGCAGGTGGTCGGGGTCATTGTCGCCGTCCACCGGGCAGAGGTGGCGGCCTATTTGGCAGGGGAGGCGGCCGATCAAGCGTCAGCGGCGGTTGGGCAATGCAGCGGGAGGAGGCAGTAGGCGCACAAAGGCGACGATGGAGAGGAGGCGGGGAATAAGGAAAACCTAGCTAGGGCACGTTCTCAGCGCGGTGGATCAATTGGTTTATGCCCAGTAACTTTGGTCGGCTACAGCAAAACACGACGAAAGTTATGTAATTTTCGTTGGCTTTCGAAAATGTTGACAGAAATTTAAAAATTTGATGAAAATTTATTGTTTTCTTGTAGTGAAAAATTACCTTTTTGTTTGAAATTCTGACGCAGTGATAAAACCTGTCATTTTTTCTCACAGTCGCTCCTCCAGATCGATGGATCCAAATTAAAAGCAAAAAGGAAGAAACACATATCAATACATGGAATTGAAAACACTACTAAATAAATAGTATTTCATCCATCATTTTTAGTTCTTGTTCTAACTAGATCCGGTACTAAAAGTCATAGTCAGAAAGAAGAGAGAGGGTTGTGGGTAGCAGCAACCGGTACTAATAAAAAGTTTTAGTACTGGATCAGAAGACCACCTGACATTAAATTTATCAGTACTGGTGATGAGGCAAGTGGGTCTAATCTTTCGGTGAGAAGAAGATAAGTCGATTTTGATGGAGTGACGTTGGCGATCTGACTACAACCGTCCAAGGATATTGCGCCTTAGCAATCGTTACACCAACTCTAGAGGTGGTTGGAACTCGACGTAGACACGATCAGCCTAACCACGAGGATAATCCCTATAAGCAATCGATAACTAGCAAGAATAATATGAACAATCACTCAATTTAATACCAATGTGTTGGTAGCAAAAAATGGCATCAATGGCTAAGATTGTCAAAATATCAATTTTGGCAATTTGGTTCGAAAATACGCATGTCCCGGATCAGGCCGAAGCCCTACAGGGCCAAAGGTCCATCAGGCTATGGGCTCCGAAAGGTTCCAGCCAGCCCACGGTTTTCGTCAAGGAAGCCTTCGGAGGCCCACGCCGCCGAAGCTTCGGCCCGAGGAGCAGGCTTCGACGGGCCTGGCCGAAGCCCACTTTGGCAAAGATAGAGTTGGATACAATTCCGGCTAAGTCTTGATCCCTATCCAGCCGAATTATAGCAGATTAGCTCAGAGGCTTAGCCCCTATAAATAGAGAGGCGAAGCCAGTTCAGAGGTCCCCCAACACAAATCAAACACAAAGCCCTAGCTTTGATCACATTTATTTACCTTTACTTTTCTGTACCTCTTCGTGGGTTTGCCTGGAAGCCCTCTGATGACCACTTCAGAACAGTGGTAATCCTTGTTACTTCGCTTGTGAAGTATCCGTTAATCTACGTAATAGATTGCTATCGCCTTGTTACTTCGCCTGTGAAGTATCCGCTAATCTGCGTAACATATTGCTACCTTCGCTACTAGTGCAACACTTAGCAGAATTCGGTCCTTAGCCGAATTAGTACTTCGAATCTCATCTATTGCAGGTCACCTACGTTTGGAGCTATTTTGTGGGAGGTGTCCGGAGTTGAGAGATTGGTTTCGGAGGATGCCATAACACCCTTCGGCAAGACTGCTGCTTCGACCGCACGCTTCGCCAGCACACTTCGCCACGCTCGTACTCTGCTCTGAACGAAGTCACGCTCGCACATTGCGCTCGAGTTTTTACTCTGTGTATTACTGTACCAGAGACTTCACGCCGAACCCCGCTGTTCGGAGGTGATTGTCGCGTCCATGTCCGTTCGGAGTTCATCTTCGACCAAATCAGTCCGAACGCCAAAGGTACCCTTCGGCGGGACACTTCGCACTAGACGCCAAAGGTATACTTTGGCGACCCCTTCGCGCCATACTTCGAAGCAGACAGGCTCTGACCGGTTTGCTGATTTATTCTATTTAATATATTTCTTTCGGCTAATTGGATTATGTTGTGTGATCTGATTGCCTGGCGACTCCACCCCCCTTACCACGGCTAAGGGTAGTCAGAACGCGACGTCGGTGCTATGTTACGCTTAGGCTTATCCCTAAGTATTCGCACACTTTTGGATCGTCGAACTGACCCAAGTGCGGCGACACATTTTTGTGTCAACACACTTTTTGGCGACTCCGCTGGGGAAAAGCTACGCCAACATGACGGGTACATCTACATCGGCCATCGGTACACCTACATCGAATACTACGTCTGCACCACCGATGGACACCATAGGAGGCGTGGATATCGACAACTGCAACATCTTAACACCTACTCGTGAAGATATTCCCGCAGAAGACCGAGTAGAGATCGAGGCAAAGTTGAAAGCGCTCCAAGACATGATGCTTGGGGGCTACGTCAAAACACGTGCATACTTCATCAAACACGACATCATCGCCCCCGACCTTTCTCGGGTCTAGGTAACACCCGTATCGCCTCGTTTATCTTCTCTAGAAATTGAGCAAAAAATAGCCGCATCAGTAGATCAGGTCGTCAGCGCTTCGCTAGACAACCGCTTAGATTCGGCAGTTAGCTCCCAAGTAGAGGCAACTCTTAGAAGGTTCGGCTTTACTGAGGCCGTACCCCCAGTCCCTATTGCTAGTTGTGATGCCACGGTTTGATAAATCGGAACATTATTGAATTTCCAAAGAAAAATAATAATACAAGAGGTTCATCATGGGACAACGTACATACGGCAATCATTCGTGGTACGCAGACCACATTATTAAATAAGAGTAAAAATAAAATAAACAATAAAAAGCATGATGAACGCCCTCTCCAAGATCTTCTTCTTGACTGGGTCGCTACTCTAGACCATCCTCCTCATAGTATGCAGCCTCTGAAGTGTTTGTCCACGGGTAAGAGTACAAAAGTACTCAACAAGCCACCACAAATGCAATAGTAATGCAAGATAATAACAAAGGAAGGATAATGGCTAAAAGTGTGGAAAAGTACATTTTTCAGTCATTGCATTTAGTGTAGTCAAATTTAATCATGCGGAATATTAAACATGAACATCATAATACGATCTAACTCGAGGAGTACGTTTTCCCTCCTCGCACAATAGTCCTTACATGCCAAGTCATCCTGCACATACATTAAGAGTAAACTAACTGTGGGATGTCACGCAACCCGCCCTTGACCGTGGGCTCGGCTTTTCGAAAAGATTTAAGACTCTGATTAGAGGTGTACCATTGTACCCACAAGGCACGCACTCATCCCAAACACCAAAGTGTAATGAGATGACCTATACCACGGGAACTCGTGCCAAAACCTCAGCATGAAATGTTCCAAGCGATAATCACCCGCTCTAGGTTTCGCCGGCACGCTAGGCCGCATCCCGGCTAACGTCGCACCCCCTTTTGCGCCACGTCGGTACAAGATACCCGCAGATGCTGCTTGACCCATCTCCAAGTGGTGCCTCGGATTGGAACACTCCATACCTTAGTTAGGACTTACCCACTAGACTTGTGGTTAGTACAAAAATGTATTGCAACGGATCCTGCAGACCGGTCCTTATAGTGCCCCGGGTGCTACCGACCAATGCCCTAGCTTGCACCCGGAACCCACCATGCATACACTCATAACCATAACTCTATCACCAACAGAAGTCTAGAGATAATCGCTACGACTCATTTTTAATCCTATAACAATCGTGTCGATACATTGGACACTAGCTAATAGTACTAATAATATGGTGTTGGACCAGAAACGGCGACCAGAGGGGGGGTGAATGGGAGCTTTTAAAAATTTCGGGCTAAAAACTAGCCTTCGGTTTCAGTTCTGTCTTCTGCGGAACAGGCTTCGAACACTACCTTCGAAGGTCTGGTTCGGAGGTACTTCGACACCTTCGAACACAGGCTTCGGAGGAGCAAAAGTTCGAAGCCAAGAAGACTTCGCTCCACTTACAACCCTCGAAAATCTACTCTGCTAAGTCAGTGCAGGCTCCGCACACAGGGTGCTTCGAGCAAGCTTCGCACTTCACCCTTCGCAAGAGTGGACTGCCCTCTGAGGACTTCGACTAGGAACTTGGCAGCAGCAACTGGTGCTGTGCTTCGTACACGAAGGTCTACACGCACACAAATGGACTACGCTAAGGGCTTCGACACAAGAAGCTAAACGGGCCTAAAACAGGGCTTCGCTAGTAAGCAGCGAGGTCTTGCCTCCTGTTACACAGAGCGAACGCACACTGACAAAACACACTTCGTACGAAAAACAACCTTCGCCTCAACAGGCTTCGGTGCACTACTACAGGCGAGGTATGCAACTCGAGCTCAAGCACAGGAAACAGGGCTTCGCCGCTTGAATAAGGAACACAAAATAGATTGAACTCTGGATGAATACAGCGAGGTATGTGGCTACAGGAGCTCAACAGTAAATGCTCAAAGTGTTAAATGTTACCTACCGAGCCCCCATATTTATAGCCCACAGTTCACCCAAAGGAAATGACTACACTACCCCTAGGGTTTACATTGATTTTGACTCTACAGAACTAAGGGGTACAAAAGGTAGTCCACCTTTATTCTGGAGGCTTCTCTGTCAGCTTTGCAGAGGGGACAGTGTCAGCCTTTTACAGAACAGACAGTGTCAGCCTTTGCAGTCTTTGACCTTCTGGAATCCTCCCTTCGCACGCGAGGGTGCTGTAGCTTCGGTGAGAAGCCTGAAGCCAGATGGCCTTCGCTCCACCGAAGTCAGTCTCCGATACAGTGACGGTTTTGAGCCGAAGCCGTCAAAGCCCCTTGGGCCTTCGCACCAACACCTCCGGAGTGGACCACCACGGCTTCGCAGCTACACCTAGCTCGAACTCCGTCAGTCCGTGTACCGAAGCCATGCAGGCCGAAGCACCTCAAGTCAACCTTGCTCCGGAGCTAGCCTTGCTCCAAAGCCTTCCACCCTCCGAAGCCCCACCTTCGGAGTACCACCCTTCGAAGTCCCTCCTTCGTCCAAGGCCTCCGCATGAAGCATTCCATGAGCACTTCGTCGCAGTGTCTCTCCCCGAGCACACTCCTCGACGAGCCTCACCCGTACCATGCCTTCGATGCACCTTGACTTCTGAGACCTTCGTCGGGTACCTTCGAGTGTCTCCCTCCGGAGCACACTTCGAAACCTTGCCTCCGCCGAGTACTTCTTCCAACCAACTCCGAAGTCACTCCATTCGGAGTACCTTCGAAGTGCCTCACCTCCGAGGACTTTGTCTCGGAGTACCTTCAGCCGGAGCCACACTCCGCACTCGCTGCCTTCACCTGACACGACTCGACCCGAGGACCGACCCAGACCACCTTCGCAGCCACCGTGACGGAGATCCCCGCTCCCCTGGCATCAAGCCTCCCGCTCGACCCAGGTTCACCTGCTGCGAACCTTGTCCGTCGCCTTCGAAGTCCCTACGCACCACCGACAAACAGACAAGTGTATCCAGTACTCCGGAGACCTCTCCGGGTAAGCAACCTCCGGCACACACTCCGGTGTACCGCCCAAAGTACCGAAGCCTTCGGTACAAACCCAGTCATCGTGTACTTTCGGACCCCTCCGACAAGCACACTCCGCTGCACAGCTGCAGCAAGCAAACACCGAACACCCTTCGGTGAAACCACCTCCGAACTCCCTTCGGAGATCCAACCTCCGAACACCCTTCGGAGGTACAACCTCCGAAGCCCCTCTGGAGGTACCCTTCGAACAGAGGGTCAAAAGCCTGTCAATCACTCATCACAAAACACCGAAACCAACCCTTGGTTTCTCAATCTCCCCCTTGATGAGTGCATTGACAACCAAATCCAAGTTCAAGAAAATTTAAAAACTTTCAGCACACAAGTGATCATAAAAACTCAGAAAAGAGCCAAATCATGTCACTTGATAAAAGAATGTTCCTCCCCCTTTGGTAAAAAGCCCCTTCGGCAAAGAAAACTCCCCCTGAGTTAAATGTTCCCTTTGGCAATAAAGAATCTTCTCCCCCTTTGAAATTATATCCCCTTGCGGCAGAGAACAAAGCAAATCTCTCCCCCTTTGGCAATGCAATCATCAAGGAGCATGTAAAAGATGCAAAGCTTCGAAATGAGCAGAATTGCAAAGACATATGAAGCAAAAATATGCCAATCATTAATACCAATGATCATGTGCTCAGCTCAAATTAATATTCTCTAAAAACATGATGAAGCATGTGAATTTATCATTTTTGAAATAAAAGCATCACCACTTAGTCAAGGAAACTAGACAAGTAAAAGCAAGGAATGCGCAAAGCTAGTCAATTTCTACTCTAGACAGACAAGTCTAGTTCAAATGGAGCTTTGAAAAGCAAACTTGATAAGCAATGAATTTTTGTTGTTCTTATCTTAGTGCCAGGGGTTATTTGTTTGTCCACCTTATACTTTCCAATCCGGCCAAGCCTAGGCATGACAGCCATAAGAAGCTTAAGGCAAAGATTTTGGTATACACTACACTATTCCAGTTCAGACCGATGTGCAATGGTAAGCAGTCTAGAATAGAGTAGTGCGACAAACAAACCCACCTGGATCTTTTCTCTTAAAAGCATGCAAATCATGGAATTTGTGATTTTAACTAAGTGAACCAATGTTTGGTACTTTATGAATATCCATGAAAATGTCGAACAGTTTTCAAGTTGCAATTTTTAGCATCCAATGAACAGTGTCTCGCTGTCAAGCAGATAAAAGATAGCTAAAGCAGTCCTGCCTAAACATGCTAGATTCACGACTAAGCAGTGAGCACGATTTGACTTTGAAAATAAAACATCATGCACATGAATGTTCCAGATAAATTTAAAAAGAGCCGAGCTGACACGATTTCATGAATTAAAAGCAGGCATATAAGTGCAACATATGTAAATGCAATTTCTACACAATTAGCAAAGACATATCCATCTAAAACAGCTCCCCCTCACAAAATGCCGTAAGGGTGACAAATGCCAAGTTCCCCACGCAAGTAAGCAAATCGAGAAGCATCGAGGGGTTTTGTAAAAATATCGGCAAGCTGGTGTTGGGTATCAACATATTGAAGTTCAATATCACCCTTCCCATTGTGATCTCTGAGAAAATGATATCTCACATCAATGTGTTTGGTTCTGGAATGCTGAACCGGGTTGTTTGCAATACAAATAGCACTAGTGTTATCACAGAAAAGTGGAACACTCTTATAATCTAACCCGAAATCCCGCAAAGTGGAAACCATCCACAAAATCTGAGAGCAACAGCTAGCTGCAGCAACATATTCGGCCTCAGCCGTCGATTGTGCTACACTAGACTGTTTGCGGGAAGACCAGCAAACCAGTGAAGTACCCAGAAAATGACAAGTACCAGAGGTACTCTTCCTATCAATTCTACACCCAGCAAAATCCGCATCGGAATAACCTTGAAGACATAAAGATGAAGACGTTGAATACCATATGCCAAATTCAAGGGTGTGTTTGAGATACCTTAGAATGCGCTTAACTGCTTGGCGGTGCGAAGCTCGTGGTGAAGCCTGAAAACGAGCGCACAGACACACAGCGAAGTGTATGTCCGGCCTCGTGGCAGTCAAGTAGAGGAGGGAGCCGATCATGCTCCGGAACTCCTTCTGATCTACGGCTTCTCCATCTTCGTCAGGGTCCAATGCTACAGATGTAGCCATTGGAGTGGCGAGGGGCTTCGCATCGGACATATCGAACTTCTTGAGCAGGTCCTTGGTGTACTTTGTCTGGTGAACAAAAGTACCTTGTTTGCTTTGCTTGATTTGCAAACCAAGGAAAAAGGTGAGTTCACCCATCATGGACATTTCAAATTCCCTGCTCATGGTATCTGCAAACTCGGCAACCAAAGCATGAGAAGAGCCACCAAAGATGATGTCATCCACATAAATCTGTACTAGGAGGAAATCTTTGCCATGCTTGAGAGTAAACAAAGTTTTATCAACAGAGCCCATCAAATACCCTCGCTCAAGCAGAAAAGACTTAAGTCTATCATACCAAGCCCGAGGGGCCTGCTTGAGTCCATAAAGAGCCTTATGAAGTTTAAGGACTTTATGTGGGTACTTGGGATTTTCAAAACTAGGGGGTTGTTTTACATAAACATCTTCACCTATGAAGCCATTAAGAAAAGCACTTTTGACATCCATTTTATAGAGTTTGAATCCCCGGGATGTCGCAAAGGCAAGCAAAATCCTAATGGCCTCAAGGCGAGCAACAGGTGCAAAAGTTTCAGTAAAATCAATCTCTTCTAGTTGAGAAAAACCCTGAGCTACAAGTCTAGCCTTGTTTCTAACAATAGTCCCATCCTCCCCTTGTTTGTTTTTGAAAATCCATTTTGTTCCAATGAAATGAACATTTGGTGGAGGATCAACTAAAGTCCAGACTTGGTTTCTCTCAAAATTTTCAAGTTCCTCATGCATGGCATTGATCCAACTAGAATCAGAAAGTGCATGACTAACATCTAAGGGCTCGAAAGAAGCAACAAAAGCAGCATTAGTGAAATGGGCATGAGAACGTGTTACCCTTCGATCAAGCTCACCAATGATCTGCTCGGGAGGGTGCATCCTTTGAACATGGTGTGGAGCCTCGCGGCGGGATGCAGTCTCCCCCTCAACTTGTGCGTTGGAATGGTCCAAGATGACCGATGTTGAGGTAGTTACTTCGGGACCTCGTGCCGAAGTAGTTGAAGCGGGGTCAGCTTCGGGGGTCGATGTCGAGGGTAGTAGGGGTTCATCCTCGAATTCTCCGGGATCTTCTTCTTCAAACAGGGTATGTTCCATGTCGTGTTCATTTGCCTGTTCAAAAGCAGAACTAACAGAGGGGGTTGATTCATCAAAAGTCACATCACATGACTCGATGACAGTGTTAGTTTCCAAGTTATAAACACGATAAGAATGACCATGTGTAGTATAAGCCAAAAAGATCCCGTCAGAAGATCGCGACTCAAATTTATCCAAGTTTCCACGTTTTAGGATAAAGCAGCGACAGCCAAAAACTCGAAGATGAGTAACCTTGGGCTGTCTCCCAAAACGCAGCTCATAAGATGTCAAATTTAAAATTGAGCGCAAGAAAATTCGGTTTGAGATGTAACAAGCAGTGTTCATGGCCTCAGCCTAGAATTTTCTAGGAGTCCTATGCTCATCAAGCATCGTCCTAGCCATCTCAACCAAAGTGCGGTTCTTCCTCTCAACAACACCGTTCTGTTGAGGAACTCGCGGAGCAGAGAATTGATGTTCTATGCCATGCTCCAAGCAAAAGTCAACAAAGAGACTATTTTTGAACTCGGTGCCATTATCACTTCGAATGAATTTTAATGCACCAGGGAGTTCAGTGAAAAGTCTCAAAGCCAAGCTCCGAAAGTGTGAAAACACTTCATCCTTGCTGGCAAGAAAGAAGACCCAAGAGTAGCGAGAGAAATCGTCGACAATAACTAATACATACCACTTGCCTCCTAAAGAACTAACCCGAGAAGGACCTACAGTGTCCATATGGAGAAGTTCTCCGGGTTGTTCAGTCATCACTGTGGTGACTGGCGAATGCGAAGCGGTAATCATTTTTCCATGTCGACAAGGAGCGCAAACTAAGTTCTTCTCAAACTTGAGCTTGGGCAATCCTCGGATCAGGCCTAGGGCGCTCAGACGAGCGAGCAACTCAAAGCTCATATGCCCTAGTCTCCTATGCCACTTCCAAAGCTCAGAAGTCGAATGTGCAACAAGACAATGAGAAGATCCAGACGACTCAGAAAAATCAGCTCCAAAAACTCTCCCAACCCTAAAGATCTTACACACCACAACGCCATCAGAATTGAGCACTTGCGAAGTATCGCGATGAAATCGCACTTCGAAGCCCTCATCAAGCAACTGAGATACAGACAACAAATTGTATCCCAGGTTTTCAACCAAAGCAACATCTTTGAGAGTGAAATTCGAGTTAATTCTTACCACATCTTTACCTTTCACTCTACTCCTTCGATTGTTTCCGAAGGTGATATGTTCCCTTTGCTTGGTTGTGGTGAGGCTGGAGAATCATGCTGCATCTCCGGTCATGTGGCGCGAACAACCGGAGTCCATGATCCACGTGCCCTCCAAGCCTCGATCTGTCGCCTACACATGATAAGAATGTCTCGATCGCTCAGTGCTGGGGTGAGTGAAATAATGACGAGGCATCCAGCACTGAGTGACACGAGTAGTAGGCACAATAAAGGCAGATGGTCTACGCACATAATAATCAGAATGATGCAAAGTGCGAGGTCTACCTACATGCTGTGAATGAACAACATGTCGAGGTCTCCTACTCTGACGAGGTACAAATCTACTAGCCCGAGGTCTACCACCATATGGAACATGGTGAAGAATTCGAGGAGCAAAACCTCTCCGAGAAGCACGAGGAGCCTCAAAATCAGGACGATAGTACATCTCAGACTCATGCATACCTAAAGAAGGGTAATGCATGTCCTGGTAACTCATCGCCTGAGAGCGTCGCTCATCCTTGATGCGACGAAAACAGAACCCAACCAAATGACCCGCCCGCTGACAGTAGGAACAGTGAAAAACTCTCCTGGGGGCACTCTCATTGGTCATAGGAGCAACTCTCACAGGCTCCTTGGGTTTTCTCTGAGTGGTTTTCTTGGGAGGATTTTTCTTGGCAGGAGGAGTGGTTTTCTTTGGTGGATGGGTAGGCTTTTTGGCTGGTGGGGTGTCTAACAGAGCTCTTTCTTTCTCTAGGGTAGTGGGAGAGGTGAAAACAGTTTTAGTCTTACTGTCTGAAGGTATTCTCTCAAAACCCAAACCTAGAGCTACCCCTGCTCTGTCAGCACACAACTTGGTCTTGGCCAAGAGCAAATCCATCCTACCCTTCCCCTCAGTGCATTTATTAACCACAGAAAGGAGGTATTCATTCTCAGACATGAGGTTCTCAGCTCGCTCTCTAACAGTGCCTAGCTGGTCCTTAAGGGTAATGCATGTGTCACACACAGGCTGCACATCCTTAGAACTACCGGCCCTCTCCAATCTAGCCTCTAAATCATGAACATGTTTATCACGTAAATTAATGCTTTCGCGCAATAAAGAACAGTTCATGCAATCAATAACATCATGAGGTCTAGAATCCACCTCCAAAAGCTGCTTCTGTGCAGTCTCAAGTTCAGAGAGAGTTTGAGCATGTACAGAACGCAACTGAGCAAGCTCACTCATGACAACAGAACAGGACTCACATTCAGCATCATCAAATTTAGACTTAAGCATGGCATATTCAGTAGAAATAGTTTCTAGCCTAAGTCTAAGGTCTTTTCTTTCTCTAGCGGCTTGCACAAGTAATCTATCCTGACCAAGAACTACTTCATTCAGCTCATCTAATTTAATCAATAGCTGGTCAGATGATAGTGTTACCTCAGATGAGTCAAGCTCATCGCCGCTGTGATCGCTGTCGGCCATGAAGCAAAGGCCGGTGAAGTCTCGTCCCTTCTTGTCCTTCTTGTCCTCCTTCCTTGGGGACTCCTCCTCCTCAGAGCTCGACTCCTCAGTTGAGGAAGTGTCGATGTCGCTGAGAGCAGCAACAAAGGCTCTGGAAGCGGCCTTGGCTACTTTCTTAGCCATCTTGCCGCGCTTGCCCTTCACAAAGGGTTTCCTCTCCTTCTTGTGGTATTTAAGGCGCTCACTCTCATCTCTCTTCTTGAGCTTGGGGCAATTGGCCTTAATATGAGAGGTGTCGCCACATTCATAGCAACCACTAAAACCACTTCTCCTCTGATCCCGTCTCTCATGGTGAAAACGGGTGAACCTCCGGGCAATGAGAGCAAGCTCATCATCATCTAGAGTATCCACCTGCTCCTTTGTGACGGAGACCAGGGAGGACAATGCAAAATCATCTGCAAGAACACAAGTGCCAGATGTGCTTGGTTCTGCAGTGGTGCCACAGCTAGTGCTAGAAACCAATGCCAATGGCTGTGGCAAAGAGCTTCTGTGCACAGCAAGAGATGCCTTGGCAATCTCTGTGGACTTCAGCTTGCTAAAGAGCTCATCACATGTCAATGTGTCATAACCTGTGGACTCCTCAATGCTGGATATCTTTACTTCCCATATGCTACGGTCAAGAGCATAGAGAAGCTTGATAGCCCTATCATGATCACTGTAAGCAAGCGTCCCGTTGGATCGAAAGTTACTCACTATAGCGTCAAATCGAGAAAACATGGCATCTATAGATTCACCAGGTGCCTGCACAAACAGCTGATACTGTTGATTGTAGGTGCTTTGGCGCCTGGCCTTAATCTGAGTAGAGCCCTCATGAAAAACAGTGAGTGTTGTCCAAATCTCCCTAGCAGTCCTAAGGTGCTGCACCCTATCGAACTCACTTCTACTCAAACCGATGAACAATATGTTTCTTGCCTTGGAATTGGCATTATACTGATCCTTCTCAGTCTGAGAGGTGCGAGTCTCAGGGATGGAGTATTGTGAGTCCACAATCTCCCAAATTGCATTTCCTTGGCTTAACAAGTAAGCCTCCATGCGCACCTTCCAGTATGCAAAATCTGTCCCATCGAACAAAGGAATTTTACTGCCTCTATCCATGTCGCCAATAGATCACAAAACCGGTTAAGGTCAACTGGTGATCTTAACCTGCTCTGATACCAATTGTTGGACCGGAAACGGCGACCAGAGGGGGGTGAATGGGAGATTTTAAAAATTTCGGGCTAAAAACTAGCCTTCGGTTTCAGTTCTGTCTTCTGCGGAACAGGCTTCGAACACTACCTTCGAAGGTCTGGTTCGGAGGTACTTCGACACCTTCGAACACAGGCTTCGGAGGAGCAAAAGTTCGAAGCCAAGAAGACTTCGCTCCACTTACAACCCTCGAAAATCTACTCTGCTAAGTCAGTGCAGGCTCCGCACACAGGGTGCTTCGAGCAAGCTTCGCACTTCACCCTTCGCAAGAGTGGACTGCCCTCTGAGGACTTCGACTAGGAACTTGGCAGCAGCAACTGGTGCTGTGCTTCGTACACGAAGGTCTACACGCACACAAATGGACTACGCTAAGGGCTTCGACACAAGAAGCTAAACGGGCCTAAAACAGGGCTTCGCTAGTAAGCAGCGAGGTCTTGCCTCCTGTTACACAGAGCGAACGCACACTGACAAAACACACTTCATACGAAAAACAACCTTCGCCTCAACAGGCTTCGGTGCACTACTACAGGCGAGGTATGCAACTCGAGCTCAAGCACAGGAAACAGGGCTTCGCCGCTTGAATAAGGAACACAAAATAGATTGAACTCTGGATGAATACAGCGAGGTATGTGGCTACAGGAGCTCAACAGTAAATGCTCAAAGTGTTAAATGTTACCTACCGAGCCCCCATATTTATAGACCACAGTTCACCCAAAGGAAATGACTACACTACCCCTAGGGTTTACATTGATTTTGACTCTACAGAACTAAGGGGTACAAAAGGTAGTCCACCTTTATTCTGGAGGCTTCTCTGTCAGCTTTGCAGAGGGGACAGTGTCAGCCTTTTACAGAACAGACAGTGTCAGCCTTTGCAGTCTTTGACCTTCTGGAATCCTCCCTTCGCACGCGAGGGTGCTGTAGCTTCGGTGAGAAGCCTAAAGCCAGATGGCCTTCGCTCCACCGAAGTCAGTCTCCGATACAGTGACGGTTTTGAGCCGAAGCCGTCAAAGCCCCTTGGGCCTTCGCACCAACACCTCCGGAGTGGACCACCACGGCTTCGCAGCTACACCTAGCTCGAACTCCGTCAGTCCGTGTACCGAAGCCATGCAGGCCGAAGCACCTCAAGTCAACCTTGCTCCGGAGCTAGCCTTGCTCCAAAGCCTTCCACCCTCCGAAGCCCCACCTTCGGAGTACCACCCTTCGAAGTCCCTCCTTCGTCCAAGGCCTCCGCATGAAGCATTCCATGAGCACTTCGTCGCAGTGTCTCTCCCTGAGCACACTCCTCGACGAGCCTCACCCGGACCATGCCTTCGATGCACCTTGACTTCTGAGACCTTCGTCGGGTACCTTCGAGTGTCTCCCTCCGGAGCACACTTCGAAACCTTGCCTCCGCAGAGGACTTCTTCCAACCAACTCCGAAGTCACTCCATTCGGAGTACCTTCGAAGTGCCTCACCTCCGAGGACTTTGTCTCGGAGTACCTTCAGCCAGAGCCACACTCCGCACTCTCTGCCTTCACCTGACACGACTCGACCCGAGGACCGACCCAGACCACCTTCACAACCACCGTGACGGAGCTCCCCGCTCCCCTGGCATCAAGCCTCCCACTCGACCCAGGTTCACCTGCTGCGAACCTTGTCCGTCGCCTTCGAAGTCCCTGCGCACCACTGACAAACAGACAAGTGTATCCAGTACTCCGGAGACCTCTCCGGGTAAGCAACCTCCGGCACACACTCCGGTGTACCGCCCAAAGTACCGAAGCCTTCGGTACAAACCCAGTCATCGTGTACTGTCGGACCCCTCCGACAAGCACACTCCGCTGCACAGCTGCAGCAAGCAAACACCGAACACCCTTCGGTGAAACCACCTCCGAACTCCCTTCGGAGATCCAACCTCCGAACACCCTTCGGAGGTACAACCTCCGAAGCCCCTCTGGAGGTACCCTTCGAACAGAGGGTCAAAAGCCTGTCAATCACTCATCACAAAACACCGAAACCAACCCTTGGTTTCTCATATGGTGACAAGGAGTTTAGGCTAGATAGCATGGCTTGCGTTGCAAATCAATGTCGGGGATCTAAATAAATATATTATAAGGCTTTCATTTGACTAATGCACGTATATCCTATGTGTTTTAGCGATAGTTTAATAAAACTGGGTTCAATATGCTCAAAAAGTTAGTTTGGTGACTTGCCTTGTTCAGCGAAAGGCGACGGAGGAACCTCCGGGTAATATTCCGGCTCCTCGGTGGCGTCGTAGTCTTCTCGATATAAATAAATTAAACGTAACATTCAATTAAACAATCCAAAAATCACACAACAGGCATATAAGTTTTGACTGGTTTGAACCAAGGAAAATAAAGTTGTTAAGTTTCTGAAATTTATTTTATGAATATTTTAAAATGAACTTTAATGAAATAATGGCCTTTCTAAAAAGGAATAGAAATGTAAAATAATGTATTTTAAATTTCTAACTAATTTTAATTAAGTTGTTCAGTGCAAACCTAGTGGTTCTATTACACTAATATGGAGAGAATAAAATATAATTTTTCTGAAATGGAAATGAACAAATTTTGGGTTCATCCTGAAGTGCATTTGAATACTTTATTAAATAAACATAAAATACTCAAAATAAACCTACTATTTATATTGCATTAACATGTAGAGAATAAAATTGTGCATTTTCTGGAATTGAAATGGTAATTTTTGGAGTTAAAATGAGCAAGATATGAATTTTAGAAGTCTAAAACTATTTTCTGGAATTTAAATTAAACCTAAAACATACGTTGGTCCACGGTGAACCGGATCCACCGTGAACCCGCGCACTTGTGTGCGTGGTCCAGCCCATCCTGGACTGTTGGATCTAGATCTAACGTTCGAAAGCGAGGCGGGGACGTTAAGTGGCGATCAATGGCCCATGACGCTTGATACCCCTTTGACCAGATGGACGCTCGGGATTAAACATCGCAAGGGCATTAACCCACGCCGCCGGATCAAGATCGTGCGGCCAGGATAGAATCTGGCACGACACGCATCGGGAGGGGCGCGTGAGTGGGACCGATGGGTGGAGCCAAGACGGGCGCGGGCGGGAGAGAGAGGAGGGGAGCGGCGCCGACAGGTTGGCCCCACCTGTCAGTGACGCACGGCTGGGTTGGGCTGGGCTGGAGGCGAATTCGGGGTTGAGGCCCATTAAGATTTTAAATGCTTTTCTGATTTAAAATAATTCCAGTAATTCATTTATTTTATTAAGGGTTGAATCACTGTTGATAAAATTTTGTAAAAATTCCTAAAATTATGTTTTGGCCTCTAGATTATTCCATAAATTTTTCAAGTCCAAATTTTGGATATTTATCTCTGTTTGGCTTTAATAGGGTTCTTTAAGGGTTTTCTTTAATAATAAAATCCAAAAATTCCTTTAATATTATATTTCTTTTATTTTATTTCTTTTTAAATCTTGGGGTGTTACACGGGTGGGCCGAGGCGTGCGGGAGTGATGGCGCCAACAGGTAGGGCCAAGCTGTCGGGTGCGCGCGTGTGGAGGGAGGGGATCACTGACCAGTGGGGCCTGGTTGTCAGTACGGGGCGTGGGGAGGAGTGGGCTGGGCCGGCTGGTGGAGGGAGAAGAGGGGGAAGGGGGCCCGCTACTGTTTAAAATACTTTTCTGAATAAATTTAATTGCTGAAATTAGTTTAAAATACTTGGGCTACTTCCAAGGGTGATAAAAATTTGTAAACATTCTCAAAAATATATCTTGGCCTTGGGATGATATACAAAATTTTCTAGCCCCTGGTTTGGATGTTCCATCAAGGTTCTAGTTCATTTAAGCCTATAAGGGTATTAGAGGTATTCCAAAATTAATTATTTCCTGAAAAATATAATAAATGGTATTTTATTTCTCTGAAAATTTGGGGTGTTACAAACCTATCCCCCTTACGAAGAATCTCGTCCTCGAGATTGGAAAGCTACTTGAATAGCTCGGGGTATTGGGCTCTTAACTCATCTTCTTTTTCCCATGTGGCTTCTTCAATGGGGTGATTGTCCCACTGAACCTTGCAGAAGCGAACCACACGGCTCCTAGTTACTCTCTCCTTAGTTTCGAGAATCCAGACGGGTTTCTCAATGTAGGTCAAGTCTTCTTGGACATTGAGCTGTTGGAGGCTGGCCTGTTCGGTGGGCACACGGAGACACTTCTTCAGCTGAGAAACGGGGAACACATCATGGACTCCTGCCAAAGATGGAGGTAGTTCCAGCTGATATGCCACTTCTCCTTGCCGTCGGAGGATCTGAAAGGGTCTGACATAGCGGGGTGCTAATTTTCCTCTCATGTTGAACCTTTGGGTGCCACGGAGGGGAGTGACTCAGAGATAGACATAGTTGCCCTCCTCAAAGGTTAGGTCTCTCCGTCGGTTATCGGCATAGCTGTTTTGTCGGGACTAGGTTATCTTCAATCTGTCCTGGATGATCTTGACTTTCTCTTCGGCTTCTCGCAATATGTCCATCCCGAATAGCTGCGACTCTCCGGTCTGATCCCAGAGTAACGTCGTTCTGCACTTACGCCCATAGAGTGCTTCAAACGGGGACATCTGCAGGCTAACTTGGTAGCTGTTGTTGTAGGAGAACTCCGCATAAGGTAAGTTCTTATCCCACATTCTGCCAAAGTCTAGAGTGCAAGATCTAAGCATATCCTCCAATACCTGGTTGACCCTTTCGGTCTGGCCATCGGTCTGTGAATGATAGGCGGTGCTAAAGTTCAGCCGGGTGCCGAGCTCTTCTTGAAGATTCTTCCAAAATTTGGAGGTAAACTGACTCCCTTGGTCAGATACAATCTTCTTTGGAACTCCGTGCAGGCACACAATCTGGGTCATATACAACTCAACCAACTTTGCGACGGTGTAAGTTGTCTTGACGGGAATGAAGTGAGCCACCTTGGTGAGTCGGTCGACGATCACAAAGATAGAATCATGACCGGCTTGGGTCCTGGGTTGTCCCATGATGAAGTCCATTCCTATCTCTTCCCACTTCCATTCGGGGACCTTGAGGGGTTGCAATAATTCGGCAGGTCTCTGGTGCTCTGCCTTGACTCGCTGGCATGTGTCGCACTTGGCCACATACTGTTGATAGCAAAAAATGGCAGTAACGGCTAGATTATCAAAATATCAAATTTTGGTGATTTGAGCCAAAAATACACATGTCCAGGGTCTATCCGAAGCCCTACAGAGCCGAAGTCCATCAAGCTATGGGCTCCGAAAGCCTCTAGCCAGCCCATGGTCTTCGGCCAGGAAGCCTTCGGAGGCCCACGCTGCCGAAGCTTCGGAAGCCTTCGGAGGCCCACGCTGCTGAAGCTTCGGAAGCCTTCGGAGGCCCACGCTGCCGAAGCTTCGACCCAAGGAGGAAGCCTCGACGGGCCTGGCCGAAGCCCACGCTATAGAAGCTTCGCCCCGAGGAGCAAGCCTCGACGGGCTTAGCCGAAGCCCACGCTACCGAAGCTTCGGCCCGAGGAGCAAGCCTCGATGGGCTTAGCCGAAGCCCATGCTACCAAAGCTCCGTCCTAAGGAGCAAGCCTCGATGGGCCTGGCCGAAGCCCATGCTACCGAAGCTTCGGCCCGAGGAGCAGGCCTCGACGGGCCTGGCCGAAGCCCACCTCGACAGAGATAGAGTTGTACGCGTTTCCAGCTCAATCTCTATCTCTATCTGGCCGGATTAATAGTAGATTAGATTAGGAGTTAAACCCCTATAAATAGAGAGGCATGGCCGGCGTGGAGAAGCCCCCCCAACTCAAACCAAACCAAAGCCATGCTTTGATCGTACCTTTACTTTTCTATACCTCTTCGTGGGTTTGCCTGGAAGCCCTCCGTCTGCTGCTACGGAACAGTGGTAAGCCTTGGTACTTCGCCTATGAAGTCCTCGTTAATCTACGTAACAGATTGCTATCGCCTTGGTACTTCGTCTGTGAAGTCCCCGTTAATCTACGTAACAGATTGCTATTGCCTGTGAAGTATCCGCTAATCTGCGTAATAGATTGCTACCTTCGCCACCCGTGCAATACCTCGCAAAATTTAGTCCTAAGGCCGAATTGGTACTTCGCACCGTCTCTGTTGTAGGTTCGCACGTTCGGAGCCCCTTCACCGGAGGTGTCCGGAGCTGAGAGATCAGTTCTGGAGGTCCCCAGGACACCCTTCGACAGGACCGCAGGCTTCGACATTAGGCTCCGCTAGCATACTTCATCGTGACAGGCTTCGCCACAAACATACTCCGTACCAGACGAAGTTGCAACCACGTGTGGACTTCGCGTCACTACTCTGTAATTCGCTGCATCGGAGATCGCACGCCGAACCCCGTTGTTCGGAGGTGATCACCGTGTTCAGATCTGTTCGGAGTCAACCTTCGGCCAGATCAGTCCGAACGCCGAAGCACCCTTTGGCGGAGTACTTCGCACAAGACGCCGAAGGTACCCTTCGGTGCACCCTTCGCACCGAACGCTGAAGGTACCCTTCGGCGCACCCTTCGCACCAGACTTCGAACCAGGCGGGCTCCGACTGGTTCGCTGATTTTATTCTGTTTAATCTATTTCTTTCGGCTAATTGGATTATTTTGTGTAATCTGGTTGCTTGGCGACGGCACCCCCTTATCACTATTAAGGGTAGTCGGATCGTGAAGTCGGTGCCATGTCACGCTTAGGCCTGTCCCTAAGTATCCGTGCACTTTTGGATCGTCGGACTGACCCAAGTGCGGGGCACGTTTTCGTGTCAACACATACTCAGCTATTTCCCTCTTCATGCCGACCCACCAATATTTCTCCTTTAGGTCTTGGTACATCTTTGTACTCCCAAGATGTATGGAGTATAGAGTTTCATGGGCCTCTTGAAGGATGTGGGCCTTCAACTCTGGCTTGTCGGGCACGCATATCCGGTTTCCGAACCAGACGGTACCGTTCTCGTCCTCGGAGAATCCTAGGGCTTTACCTTTCCTCATGTTCTGCTGGATCTCCAAGATGTACGGGTCTTCCTTCTGTGTCTCACGGATCTGATCCATTAAGACAGATTTGACTTCTAGGGCAGCGAGATATGCTCTGGTGGTGATCCCTAGGGTTAACCTTTCCATCTCCTTATACAATAATGGGGCCTGGTCTTGCACCATGATGGCATTACAGTACCCTTTTCGACTTAGGGCGTCTGCCACCATTTTTGCCTTGCCTAGATGATAGTGGATGCCCAAGTCATAATCCTTGATTAACTCCAACCACCTTCTCTGTCTGAGGTTCAGGTCCGGTTGGGTGAATATGTACTTGAGGCTCTTGTGATCGGTGAAGACCTCACACCGATTTCCCACAAGGTAATGGCTCCATATCTTCAAGGCATGAACCACGACTACCAATTCTAGGTCATGGGTCGGGTAATTTAGCTCATGTGGCCTCAACTGATGAGAGGCGTAAGATATAACCTTCCCATCTTGCATCAAGACACACCCTAACCCTTGGCGAGAGGCATTACAGTAGACGTGGAAGTCCTTTCGGATGTCTGGCAGGGTTAGAATTGGGGCAGACACGAGCTTTTTCTTAAGGGTCTGGAAGCATTCTTCACAACCTGAAGTCCATTCAAACTTTACTTCCTTCTGCAATAACCTGGTCATGGGCTTGGCTATCTTTGAGAAGTTCTCGATGAACCGACGGTAGTATCCGACCAATCCAAGAAAACTCCGGATCTCAGTCACGTTCGTGGGTTGTAGCCAATTGGTCACTACTTCTACGGTGGTTGGGTCCACTGCTATTCCTCCAACAGATATGACATGGCCGAGGAATTTCACCTCAGACAACCAAAACTCGCACTTGCTGTATTTGGCGTACAATTGCTGCTCCCTTAGATTTCCGACGGTCAACCGGAGGTGGGTCTCATGTTCTTCCTTGGTCTTGGAGTAGACGAGGATATCTTCGATGAATACCACGATGAACTTCTCCAAGAACTCCATGAATACGTTGTTCATCATGTTCATGAAGAAGGTCGGAGCATTCGTGAGTCCGAACGAAATCACCGTATACTTGTAAAGTCCGTAGCGGGATGTGAAGGCAGTCTTGGGGATGTCTTCTCTAATCCTCAATTAGTGATAACCTGACTTGAGGTCGATCTTGGAGAACACCGAGGATCCTTTCAGCTGATCGAACAGGTCATCGATCCGAGGCAGTGGGTACTTGTTCTTGATGGTCACGTCATTCAGGGCTCTATAGTCCACGCACATCCTTTTAGTCTTGTCCTTCTTCATGGCGAAGATAACCGGTGCACCCCAGGGTGAGGTACTCGGTCGGATATATCCTTTTTGTTCTAGGTCTTCGATATTGCTATTGACCTCGGCTAGTTCATTGCGGCCATCCGGTATGGGAGCTTGGAGATTGGGATGGTCCCGGGGACAAGCTCGATTCCGAATTCGATGTCCCGCTTGGGAGGCATTCCTGGTAGGTCTTCCGAGAAGACGTCCATGTATTCCTTGACCACGGGCACTTCCTCTAGGGCTAGCGAGTGAAGGGACACCTCGCGAGGTCCAAGGTTGGTCATCTGAAAAGTGATGACTTCGCCTTCGGGGTTGGTCATAGTGACGGACTTGTTGGCGCAGTCGATCACTCCCTTGTGCTTCATCAACCAATCCATCCCTAGGATGAGGTCGAGTCCGGTGCACTCGATGAGGACTGGCTCGGCCCAGAATAATACTTCTTGGATTTCTATCCTTACCTTAGGGCTGAACAGGTGAGCTAAGGTTTTCTTGCCTAGAGTGGCGATCATCAAGGGGCGGGTAGAGGGAGTACTTACAAGTCGTTTGTTTTCACAAAGTCCTCCGAGATGAAGGAGTGTGTTGCTCCAGAGTCAAACAGTACTATAGCAGGTATGGAATTGGCGGTAAACATACCGAGTATGACTTTGGGAGCTTCCTGAGCTTCCTCAGCGCTGATGTGGTTGATGTGGGAACCAACCACCTAGTTGGGCGCCGCGCCTTAGGGTTGCTTGGGGTGAGGACACTGGTGCGAGTAGTGCTCTTCCTTTCGGTAGTTGAAGCAGATGACCGGCTTTCCATGGCGGTCCCTCATGATCGGGGCCTTGGCGGCGGGCATTGGCTGAGTGGCCGGAGCTAGTGGAGCGCGACAGAGATGCCCGACGTTGGATCCACTAGCGGCGTGAGGCGGCCTGTAGACGGGCCGAGGATGGTAAGCGGGTGCAGGCGGCGGAGGGATGAAGCAGAGCCTCTGAGGGTTCTCCTGATGATGCTTGAACACAATCATCTTCCTCTTCTTGAGGTCCAACTTATTTTGCTCAGTCTCTTGGATGAGTGCTTTATTCACCAACCGTTGAAAATCGGCGTAGTCGGTGGCGACGAGCTGAATGGACAGCTCATCCTTAAGTCCCCGGAGGAACTTGGCCTGGCGGAGGGCGTCAGGTTCGCACCTCTTCCGGCGTGTAGTGGGCCATACGGTTGAATTCATGGAGATATTCCATGATGGTTCGACTTCCTTGCTGCAGGTCGTAGAACTCCTGCTGCTTGATCGCGATGACTCCGGCGGGGACGTGGGTGGCACGGAAGGTGATGGTGAACTCTGCCCAAGTCACCACGTTGTCCTCCAGCTGGGACCCACGGTAGTTGTCCCACCATTCTGCGGTGGCACCCTAGAGCTGATGAGTGGCGAACGCCACTCTCTCCCGGTCGATGCAGGGGAGGAGGTCCAACTTCTTCCCGATGGTCTGAAGCCAATCTTCGGCCTCCATGGGGTTTGTTGTGCTGGAGAAGATAGGGGGTCGCACGCACAAGAACTCTGAGAGTTGAGGCGTGGGTGCAGGGGCTGGTGCTCGTGGGGCGGGCTCCACGTTCTGTTGTTGCAGCCAGTCCAACTGTGCCTGTTGGTGCTGCATCTAGGTGAGGAGGGCAGTGATCAGCTAGTTTTGATTTGCCATCATCTCCGCCAAGATAGGATGGTTAGCGGAGGGTGTCCCAATGTGACGTTGGCCCGTTGTGCCCCAGTTGGGCACAACACTTCCGGGCAGACCGTTACTTGCCCCTTCTCCGTTGTTGGACCCAGCGTTCTGGTTATCGGCCATCTTCTGAGCACACAAAATTCTTAGTCATAAGAGAAAATCTTTAAAACTAATTTTAACCAAAGATATCCAAGAGGGGCTCATATATATATATATAGAAGTGGTAAAGAATGTTCATTACATTAATGTTTTTATTTAATCCACCCACAACACAAGCCGTTGCAAGTGGTACCACAATCACAAAATTATTATAAACAATCATCAAAAACTATCGCCTACTCGCCATCTGGGGAGGTCTCCGTGCTCTCAGAACCACGTGGGTCCTGAGGGATGGTGGGCTCGAGAAAATTCTCGATGATGGGGTCGGCTGTAGGACCGAAAGTAGCGACCATAGGGGGGGGGTGAATGGGCGCCTAAAAAGTTCTTTCAAAACAATGGCCTGCTTCCAACATCCAACGCACCTCAAAAGACTTAGCAGCAAGACGTAAACAGATCGATCAAAACTTCACAGAAATAAATCACAGCAATCGATTGAGAGATTACTGTTCAAAGTTGTCTCCAGTAAGTTACTTGGCAAAGCCTTCAGATTCGAAGCCTGCAGATTCTAAGTCTGCTGATTTGAAGTCTGCAGCAGATTCAAAGTCTGCAGATTCAAAGTATGCAGATTCGAAGTATGCAGATTCAAAGCCTGCAGATTCGAAGTATGCAGATTCGAAGTATGCAGATTCGAAGCCTGCAGATTCGAAGTATGCAGATTCGAAGCCTGTAGATTCGAAGTATGCAGATTCGAAGCCTGCAAATTCGAAGTATGCAGATTCGAAGCCTACAGATTCGAAGTATGCAGATTCGAAGCCTGCAGATTTGAAGTATGCAGATTCAAAGCCTGCTTCACAGAGTTGGACTTCACACAAGAAAAGGGACTTTGGCCCTGTCAACTCGATCAAAAAGCTACGCAGTAAAAAGCAAGCTATAGTACTAGTGTACTGTTGCTACAGAGAAGTAGTACTACTTACAACAGCAAGAACTAGTACTACTTGCGTGAAGAACAGAGGCAACAGAAGCACCAAACCTCAGGAATAAATTTGTTGTGCACAACAAAATGAAACAGCAGAGCTAATAATGAGATGCTACACATGAAGCAGAAGGAATAGAATCATCCAAAACAGGGAACAAACAGGATGAACAGCAGCAAGCAGCCTGGCGGCGCACACACATGAGAGAGAAACTTCAGGAAGCAAAAGTGACCCAATAGATTGAAAAGTGAATTCTGGAAGGGTAGTCCAACCCTAGGGATTGGGGCCCTATTTATAGGCTGCCCAATGACCTAGAATATTCCACCAGCCCCTTAGGGTTTTTTACAGACGTAGGAATAAAAGGAAAAGACTAAACTGCCCTTAGGATTTTTTACAGACTTGACTGACTGACTGTGGGCCTAGAGATACATATGACTTATCCGGAAGCTAAGCTTTCGTAGCGACTACGGCTTCTCTTCTGAACAGTCGGATACAAGATCGACGGTTGTCAGTTTTGCGCAGAAACTGACAAAGCCTCCACCGACTTTGCACCAGGTACCAGGATTGGGCCGGCCTGATTCCGCAGCTCTCTCAGCCCGGCAATCACTCATCGCCCGTGTACCTGAGTCAGTCCTGGTCAACAGCCCAGTGGGTCTTCTACTGCTTTTTGCCCATGTACCCGGATTGGGCCAGCCCAACTTTGCAGCTCTCTCAGCCCGACAGTCGCTCACTGCCCGTGTACCTGAGTCACACGCGGCCCATGAAACAGCAGATCTCCTCTCTTCATCTGTCCTCTTTGACTATCGTTGACAATGACTCATCACATCTGGAGCCATGAGGCCCATGCTATTCAGCATGGCTCCTCATCGGCGACGATGGCGGGGCGCGAGGCAGGAGCGCTGGAGCTGGATGGTCCGACGGCCGTGGGGTGTGGCAGGATCCTCTTGGGGTGAGGGGCGGGCTCGCGGATGGGCTTCTTCCTCCTCGGAACGAGGGGAATCATCTCCGCTATGTCCTTCTGCAGCTGTATTATCTTACGTTGCAGCTCGCCATTTTGTTGGATCAAGCTCTTCCTCTCCTGACGAAGGAACTCGACCGCCTCGTGGTGCTCTTCGGTGTCAAGCACGGCCTCGGTATGCAGATCGTCCATGGCCTGAAGAAGACACATCTGCTGGGCCATGACCGGATCACGATCGGAGTGGACTCCGATGTAGATGTTGCGGTGGGCACCGGGAGTGCGCTTCGGCAGGAGCCGGAAGGACGAGTTCTGAAGACGATCATCATAGATAATCCTCAGCTCCATGAGGGCTTGGAGGGCGACGCGGTGGCATGCGACATCGAAAGTTGTGCCCCAAGTGCTGCCGTGAAGAATGGCAGGTGCTCGCCAGATCCATGGATGGTGAGGGAGACATCGCATGGTCCCGTGAATTCTTCCATGTAAACACCATGGAACTCGGGCTCGAAGAGGAACCCAAGGAAGGTGACCATCATTCGGAGCTCCTTGATGAAGCCCTCGAAGTGGTGGCAGAAGCTGTGGATTTGATAGACCGGCATCTACAAAAACAACAAGTTGAAGAAAAGTGAGGGAAGGAACAAAGTTATAAAGTAGGTTTTCGCGAAATAGGTTTTATCCAACAAAGGCTGGTCTGTTTGGCTTCCTACAATCAAGTCGGCTCTGATACCATCTTGTGATGCCCCGATTTAATAAATTGGAACATTATTGAATTTCCAAAGAAAACAATAATACAAGAGGTTCATCATGCGACAACGTACATACGACAATCATTCGTGGTACGCAGACCACATTATTACATAAGAGTAAAAATAAAATAAACAATAAAAAGCATGACGAACGCCCTCTCCAGGATCTTCTTCTTGACTAGGTCGCTACTCCAGACCATCCTCCTCATAGTATGCAACCTCTGAAGTGTTTGTCCACGGGTATGAGTACAAAAGTACTCAATAAGCCACCGCAAATGCAATAGTAATGCAAGATAATAACAAAGGAAGAATACTGGCTAAAAGTTCGGAAAAGTACATTTTTCAGTTATTGCATTTAGTGTAGTCAAATTTAATCATGCGAAATATTAAACATGAACATCATGATACCATCTAACTCGAGGAGTACATTTTCCCTCCTCGCACAACAGTCCTTACATGCCAAGTCATCATGCACATACATTAAGAGTAAACTAACTGTGGGATGTCACACAACCCGCCCTTGACCGTGGGCTTGGCTTTTCGAAAAGATTTAAGACTCTGATCAGAGGTGTACCATTGTACCCATAAGGCACGCACTCATCCCAAACACCAAAGTGTAATGAGATGACCCATACCACGGGAACTTGTGCCAAAACCTCAGCATGAAATGTTCCAAGCGATCACTACTAGAAAACCCCCCCTGTAGATACGCTGTAGTAGTAACCCCCCTTGATGAGTGCATTGTCAACACTTCACTTCTTCAGCTCTTCAGAACCTGCGAACAACTGTGGAAACACAAAACAAAGAACAAGAAAACAAAGAAGAAGAAGAAAAGGTAAAAGTTTAACCCTAATGATATCAACAGAGTAAGAACAAGCGAGACAAAAACTCCCCGTTTAAACTCTGATCCCAAATTTTCTCCCCCTTGTTGACAAGTGAACTCATCAAGCACTCAAAAGAGACACAGACTCCCCCTGAAATGCAACTCCCCCTCAAAATATGTAATGAATGCTACTGGGGTGCATGTGGAGTGGAGAAAGCATGCTTCTCAGATATGATTGACTGCAAGTACAAACATCTAACCAGTATAGCAAAAGACATACTGTCTAAGACACATGTCATGATCAGTGCAACAGATGATATCTAAAGAAAGTCATTAGCACGGATTTTCCAGTTTTTGCAAACAAAAGCATCACCACATTTTCCAGTAAACAAGCAAGGTAAAGCATGAGATGCAAAAGCTATCTGATATCTACCAAGATAAGCATTATCCAAAACAAAGTGCTTCAGGAAACTATTATCATTTCAATTTTCAGGTTTTTTTTTTCTTTCTCATTTTTGCCAGGGGTTATTTGCATGTCAAACCTTATGCTGACCGACCAAGTCAAGCCTAGGCCAGAACTCGACCATCAGAAGCTTAAGACATTGGTCTTGGCATACATTACACTGTCCTAGTTCATACCAAAGTGCTATGGTACGCAGTCCAGAACAATGCAATGCGACAAAACAAACCCACCTGGATCTTTTCAAGTTATGCATAAAAAGGCATGGAATTTTCATTTTTCTTGATTTTTATAGCACATTTCCATGTTATAAAGCAGAAAGATGTCCAAGTTGCATGTTTGCATCTAAGTCCGGAACTAGCTACAAGGCATGTAACAGATAGCAAAAACATTCAGCCTACACATGCTAGTTACCAGAAGCAATGGTGATCATTTTTCAAGTTTTAAAGCATAAAAAGCCATGCATATGACAGATATCAGACATATCAAGTGAACTGGATCAAAGCATGATTATTGACAAGTATTCAAGAGCATGTACCAGCTAGAATAAGTAAATCAGTACAATCATATAACAGAAGCAGCTCTAAAGTGTGATATGTGAATATGCAAGATACGAACACACACAAAAAGACTCAAGAAAAGAGTAAAAGAAGAAAGAAAACTGACGCAAAATATCCTAGAAAGGATACACAACACCCAAATCCCCTCGTAAACGCTCAAAGGTAGACTGATCTAGGGGTTTGGTGAAAATGTCAGCCAACTGATGATGGGTATCAACATGAACAAGGTCAATGACACCTTTCTCATATTGATCCCGCAGAAAATGAAAGCGCACATCAATGTGTTTGGTTTTTGAATGGAGACAAGGGTTTTCCCTACACTAATTGCACTGGTGCTGTCGCAAAACAAAGGAACTCTGGTAGGAAAGAACAACACAAAATCTCGCAGAGTGGAAATCATTCAAACCAACTGTGAGCAGCAGCTAGCAGTAGCTACATACTCAGCCTCAGTGGTCGAAAGAGAAACTCCAGATTGCTTTCGAGAAGACCAAGAGACAAGAGACGAACCAAGAAACTGGCAAGTACCGGAAGTCGACTTGCGATCCAACCGGCACCCACCAAAGTCAGCGTCCGAAAAGCCAGATAAATCAAGAGATGATGATGCTGAATAATAAAGACCGAGATCGGGCGCATAAGTGAGATACCTAAAGATGCGCTTGACAGCCTGCCGATGAGACGCGTGTGGTGAAGACTGGAAACACGCGCAAAGTCCCACGGCGAACTGTATGTCCGGTCTTGTTGCCGTCAAGTACAGCGGCGAACCGATCATCCCTCGAAACTCCCTTTCATTGACCTTGACGCCGCTCTCATTCTTGTCCAGACCCCCAGATGTGCCCATCGGGGTCATCTGCGGCTTCAACTCACCACCAAAGTCAAATTTTTTCAACATGTCACGAGTATACTTACCTTGGTGGATGAAGGTGCCGTCCTTGGTCTGCTTGATCTGGAGCCCTAAGAAGTACTTGAGCTCACCCATGAGGCTCATCTCAAACTCACTGTGCATCTGCTCACAGAACTTGGACACAAGAGAATCAGTAGTACCGCCAAAAATAATATCGTCCACGTAAATCTGAGCAACTAAGAAGTTTGAAGCAACTTTGAGCAAAAAGAGAGTCTTATCCACTGAACCCATCACAAAGCCCTTCCCCAACAAAAACTGCTTCAATCGGTCATACCAAGCCCTGGGGGCTTGCTTCAACCTGCATAAAGCCTTTTGAAGCTTAAAAACATGTCGAGGAAACTTAGGGTTCTCAAAACCGGGGGGCTGCCTAACATAAACTTCCTCCTCTATGAACCCATTCAGAAAAGCACTCTTAACGTCCATTTGAAAAAGCTTTAAACCCTTCGAAGCGGCAAAAGCTAAGAGAATGCGGATGGACTCAAGACGGGCAACAGGGGCGAAAGTTTCTTCAAAATCAATACCCTCTTTATGGCAAAAACCCTGGGCAACTAGTCGAGCTTTGTTGCGCACCACAACTCCATCTTCACCTTGTTTGTTCTTGAACACCCACTTGGTGCCTATGGGGTTGCATCCTGGTGGCGGCTCAACTAGTGTCCAAACCCGATTACGGACAAAATTCTCAAGCTCTTCTTGCATAGCGTTAATCCAATTAGAATCAGAAAGAGCATGAGAAACATCTCTGGGCTCAAAAGATGCAACAAAAGTAGATTCAGCAAACACATCAAGAGAGTTACCAGATGAACGCAAGGTTCTTTCAGTCAAATCACCAATGATGAGCTCCGAGGGGTGATCACGCTGAACTGCTCGGGTTCCCTGGTGATCTGAAGTCACCTCACCGGAGTCAGCAACTGGCACCTCTGGACTCGACTAAGGGGGCTCGATCAAAGTGGAAGAAGTAATCAGAGGTCCGCCCTCATCCTCAGTCGAAGTCTCAGAAGATGTGGGCTCTGTAGGGGGTGCAGAAGGTCCACCCTCATTAGCGGCTGGAGTATCCTCATCTTCCTTGAAGATAGACTCTCCGAGCTCACCATCAGAAGGCTCAAAAGAAGGAGTCAAAGAAGGCAAGGACTCATCAAATGAAACTTCGCAAGTCTCAACAAGCTGCTGGGATTCGAGGTTCCAAACATGGAAGCCTCGAGAATGCAAAGCGTAGCCAAGAAAAAGACCGTCCCAACAACGAGACTCAAACTTGTCCAAGTGCCCTCCCTTCTTGAGCACAAAGCACTTGCAGCCAAACGCTCGCAAGTGGCTCACCTTGGGCTGTCTGCCAAACCGCAACTCGTATGAGGTCTTACCTAGGTAAGCTCTATGAAAAATGCGGTTGGCCAGATAGCAAGCCGTGTTCATGGCTTCAGCCCAAAAACTCCTAGGAGTCCTGTGCTCATCGAGCATCGTCCTGGCCATCTCGACTAGCATGTAGTTCTTTCGTTCCACAACGCCGTTCTGTGGGGGAGTATAAGGAGAAGAAAACTGATGGTCCAGACCCTGATCACTACAGAAGCTGACGAACTGAGAGTTCTTGAACTCAGAGCCGTTGCCGGAGCGAATTGCTCGCATCCGACCTTTGTTCTCATTTTTTAGCTTCAAAATCAGGTCATGAACAAACTGAAACGTTTCATCCTTAGACTCCAAAAAGAAAACCCACGAGAATCGAGAGAAGTCGTCAACAATCACAAGCGCATACCACTTCCCATCGACTAAGCGCACCCGAGCTGGACCAACAGTGTCCAAGTGTAACAGCTCGCCCGGATACAAAGTCATCACCTGAGTCACAGGTGAGTGAGAAGCGGCAACCATTTTCCCATGACGACAGGGATGGCAGACTAGATCCTTCTCCATCTTAAGCTTGGGCAATCCTCGGATGAGGTCCATAGAGCTCAACCTGACTAGCATATCAAAACTCAAATGACCTAACCTCCTATGCCACTTCCAGAGCTCAGAAGAAGATCCAGCTATCAAACAACGAGAAGGGCCAAAATAACTAGAGAAGTCAATTCGGAAAACTTTACCAAAAGGTAAGATCTGGCAAATCAAAGACCCTCTAGAATCAAACACAAAAGAATTGCCCTTCTTAAAATGCACCTCCAAACCATCCTCAAGAAGTTGCGAAACAGAAATCAAATTGAAGTTCAAGTTCTTGACCAAGGCAACATTCTTCAAAGAGAAATGATCTGAAATGCGAATTGAGCCAATGCCACTTACTTTCCCTTGACCACTGTTACCGAATGTGATGTACTCTTTGGAGCTCGGGGGAGTGAGACTGGAGAACCATCTGCGATGTCCCGTCATGTGGCGAGAGCATCCTGAGTCCATAATCCAAACGTCCTCCAGTCCCTGATCCTGCACAATAAGTGGCTGTAAGTGGGAGCAAATGGTCCGGCACCAGGTTTAGCAAAAGAGCTAAACCAGTGTCGAGCCATCTGCTCAAAAGATGGAAAGTGAAAACCATCAAAAGAGTTTGGACCAAAACGTGGCTCAAAGCGTGGTCCACGGTTCTCCCTAGAACCTTGGCCACGAGGTCCAAGACCATAGCCAAAATGGCCTGGAGCTCTACCGGAACAACCACCACCAACTGGAGCATGGGCAAGAAAGCCGTCTCCTCTACCACCACCTACACGACGCGGCCTGGCCTCCAGCCTCTCCCCGCGTCGAGGAACACGCAGTCTACCACCCTGCTGGTAGAACTGCTCCTGACCACCACGAGCTCTCTTTGCTCTCTCAACCTACTTCCTCCTGAAGCAAAAATCCGCAAGATGCCCGTCTCTCTGACAATACTCACAATGATAGGTAGGCTTCTTGGGATGTGGTTGAGGCTTGGGGTTCTTGGGCTTAGTGGTGGTTGGTGTTGTCTTCTTGGGTTGAGAGGGTCCAGGAAGAGAGTCAAGAGAGATGCGGAGGTGTTTGGGTTTTGGAACCCAGATGGGCTTCTTGGGTGGAGCTTTGGGTGGTTCATGAATTACTCCATCCTTGGGATGACAAGCCTGGGACGAGTCAGTGGAGTGACTCTTGGGATATCTCTGCTCAGGAGTCATTTTACTCCACTCCACTGCCCGGCTAATGGCACTCTCAAAGTCAGCCTTGGTGTAGGTGTAACCTACCCCAAACCCATCCTGCCTTTTGAACTGCTGGATCATCATGCCGAGTTGTGGCTCTCTGGCACTGATCCAACTCAGGATAGAACAGAGGTAAAAGTTCTCATTCTGAGAATCAGCTAGCTCCTCTCTCAAAGAAGCTAAAACCTCCACCTGAGACAAGCAGGTCTCACACTCACTCTCTACTTGGACAGACTTTTCGGCTTTTAGCTTGATCAATTCCATTCTAAGAGACAAACAGTTCTCACAGACAGTGGGTGGAACTGATAGTGTCTCAAGCTCTAGCCTAGTCTGCGCAAGCTCAGCTCTCATCCTCTCCAAATCACCCAAATGCTCATTTCCCTTGGATTTCAGCTCAGCTAAGGCAGCTAGATGAGATGGGCAATCAACACAGGGAGCGACGACAGTGGCTTGAGCATCTTTTAGCTCCAGCTGAGCTCTTTCAAGCTCAGTGGCCAAAGCGTCCCTCTCATCAACCCTTTCTGTGTACTTGGACTTCAGAGTCGACAAGTCACACAAAAGCACCTCACACTTCGAGCACTCACTGCTATCACCCAAGCAAGGGGAAGAAGATAGAATCTCAATTCTGCCATTGGCTATGGCAAGCTCACTCTCTAACTCATCTATCCTCTTCTTGGCCCCCCTAAGCAGTTTTTCCCGATATTTCAACTCCTGACGATTGCTTTCAAGTAAATCAACGATTTCGCGTTCATAGGATGATACCTTTTCGTTGCCATCGTCGGAGTCGTCGGAGGAGCTCTTTTCTTCCTTATCCCCAAGAGCCATTGAGCAGAAGCTCTTGCGGGATCTTCGGCGCTGGTGTGAGTGGCTCTTCGGTCTGTCCCCGAAAGCCATGAAGCAGAGGCCCGCCGGATCGTCCTTGTCCTTCCCCTTCTTGATGATGATCTCCTCATCGCTTGAGCTTGATGAAGAGGAAGAAGACGTGGACTGCTTGGAGTAGCTCTTCTCCATCTCGGCGAAGAAGGCCTTGTCGCGCTTCTTGTTCTCTCGCCGGTAGTCCTTCAGGGCCTTCTTGAAGAATCTTGTCTTCGGCTTTCCCTTATTGAAGGAAGATCTCTCGTGCTTCCCGGAGTCGTGGAAGCCACCACCGGTGCCCTTCTTGTAGCCATTTCGCTTGGGGCAGTCGGCGATGAAGTGTCCTGGATCACCACACTCAAAGCACCTGGATTTTGTGCCGTGTCTTTTGAACATCCTTTTGTCACAGACACGACGCACCCGGTTGTTAAACAAACACAAATCATCATCTCCCAAAGACTCAAGCTGGTCCTCAGTGATAGACATCAAAGAGAACCCGGCACAGCTCACAGCAGAGGGATCAATAGAAGGTGTAGCAAGGGCCAGAGACTTTGATCCAGAACCAGTTAGATTTGATCTCAACTGGATATCTACCTCAGTGGCCTTCAACTTGCTAAATAACTCAGAAATGGTCAAGGTATCGTAAGAAGTGCTCTCAACGATAGAGGATACCTTGATCTCCCAGATCTTTGGGTCCAAGGTATGGAGAACCTTGAGCGCCTGCTCGTGATCTGATACTAACTGAGCACCCTCAGCCTTGTTGTCCCGAAGCTTGTTAATGATCGATTGAAAACGACCAAACAACGCTTCAACAGATTCACCCGGCTTTTGTGTGAAATTCTCGTATTCACGCTGGTAGGTCTGATAGAGCCGAGCCTTGACCTGGGCTGTTCCCTCATGGTGTGCCTTGGGGGTAGCCCAGATCTCTCTCGCAGTGGAGAGATGGCTCACACGCTCAAACTCAGAGGGACCTAAACCAGAAAACAAAATGTTCACAGCCTTACTATTGCTCAGATGCTGGGCAATGATACCTGCAGTACCATGCTCAGCGACTGGCAGTATAACGAACGTGGTGTGAACGCAAATGTCCCATATGTTCAAACCCTGGCTCATAAGATAGGCTCGCATGCGAGTCTTCCAATAGTTATAGCCATAGGCTTCCAAGGACGGGACCTTGCCAGGAGAAGTCATGATCACTACTAGGGTTTAGAACCGGTTAAGGTATAGAAAAACCCTAACCAAGCTCTGATACCACTTGTAGGACCGAAAGTAGCGACCAGAGGGGGGGTGAATGGGCGCCTAAAAAGTTCTTTCAAAACAATGGCCTGCTTCCAACACCCAACACACCTCAAAAGACTTAGCAGCAAGACGTAAACAGATCGATCAAAACTTCATAGAAATAAATCACAGCAATCGATTGAGAGATTACTGTTCAAAGTTGTCTAAAGTAAGTTACTTGGCAAAGCCTTCAGATTCGAAGCCTGCAGATTCTAAGTCTGCTGATTCGAAGTCTGCTGATTCGAAGTATGCAGATTCGAAGTATGCAGATTCGAAGTATGCAGATTCGAAGCCTGCAGATTCGAAGTATGCAGATTCGAAGTATGCAGATTCGAAGCCTGCAGATTCGAAGTATGCAGATTCGAAGCCTGCAGATTCGAAGCCTGTAGATTCGAAGTATGCAGATTCGAAGTATGCAGATTCGAAGTATGCAGATTCGAAGTATGCAGATTCGAAGTATGCAGATTCGAAGCCTGCAGATTCGAAGTATGCAGATTCGAAGCCTGCAGATTCGAAGTATGCAGATTCGAAGCCTGCAAATTCGAAGTATGCAGATTCGAAGCCTGCTTCACAGAGTTGGACTTCACACAAGAAAAGGGACTTTGGCCCTGTCAACTCGATCAAAAAGCTACACAGTAAAAAGCAAGCTATAGTACTAGTGTACTGTTGCTACAGAGAAGTAGTACTACTTGCAACAGCAAGAACTAGTACTACTTGCATGAAGAACAGAGGCAACAGAAGCACCAAAACTCAGGAATAAATTTGTTGTGCGCAACAAAATGAAACATCAGAGCTAATAATGAGATGCTACACATGAAGCAGAAGGAATAGAATCATCCAAAACAGGGAACAAACAGGATGAACAGCAGCAAGCAGCCTGGCGGCGCACACACAGGAGAGAGAAACTTCAGGAAGCAAAAGTGACCCAATAGATTGAAAAGTGAATTCTGGAAGGGTAGTCCAACCCTAGGGATTGGGGCCCTATTTATAGGCTGCCCAATGACCTAGAATATTCCACCAGCCCCTTAGGGTTTTTTACAGACGTAGGAATAAAAGGAAAAGACTAAACTGCCCTTAGGATTTTTTACAGACTTGACTGACTGACTGTGGGCCTAGAGATACATATGACTTATCCGGAAGCTAAGCTTTCGTAGCGACTACGGCTTCTCTTCTGAACAGTCGGATACAAGATCGACGGTTGTCAGTTTTGCGCAGAAACTGACAAAGCCTCCACCGACTTTGCACCAGGTACCAGGATTGGGCCGGCCTGATTCCGCAGCTCTCTCAGCCCGGCAATCACTCATCGCCCGTGTACCTGAGTCAGTCCTGGTCAACAGCCCAGTGGGTCTTCTACTGCTTTTTGCCCATGTACCCGGATTGGGCCAGCCCAACTTTGCAGCTCTCTCAGCCCGACAGTCGCTCACTGACCGTGTACCTGAGTCACACGCGGCCCATGAAACAGCAGATCTCCTCTCTTCATCTGTCCTCTTTGACTATCGTTGACAATGACTCATCACATCTGGAGCCATGAGGCCCATGCTATTCAGCATGGCTCCTCATCGGCGACGATGGCGGGGCGCGAGGCAGGAGCGCTAGAGCTGGATGGTCCGACGGCCGTGGGGTGTGGCAGGATCCTCTTGGGGTGAGGGGCGGGCTCGCGGATGGGCTTCTTCCTCCTCGGAACGAGGGGAATCATCTCCGCTATGTCCTTCTGCAGCTGTATTATCTTACGTTGCAGCTCGCCATTTTGTTGGATCAAGCTCTTCATCTCCTGACGAAGGAACTCGACCGCCTCGTGGTGCTCTTCGGTGTCAAGCACGGCCTCGGTATGCAGATCGTCCATGGCCTGAAGAAGACGCATCTGCTGGGCCATGACCGGATCACGATCGGAGTGGACTCCGATGTAGATGTTGCGGTGGGCACCGGGAGTGCGCTTCGGCAGGAGCCGGAAGGACGAGTTCTGAAGACGATCATCATAGATAATCCTCAGCTCCATGAGGGCTTGGAGGGCGACGCGGTGGCATGCGACATCGAAAGTTGTGCCCCAAGTGCTGCCGTGAAGAATGGCAGGTGCTCGCCAGATCCATGGATGGTGAGGGAGACATCGCATGGTCCCGTGAATTCTTCCATGTAAACACCATGGAACTCGGGCTCGAAGAGGAACCCAAGGAAGGTGACCATCATTCGGAGCTCCTTGATGAAGCCCTCGAAGTGGTGGCAGAAGCTGTGGATTTGATAGACCGGCATCTACAAAAACAACAAGTTGAAGAAAAGTGAGGGAAGGAACAAAGTTATAAAGTAGGTTTTCGCGAAATAGGTTTTATCCAACAAAGGCTGGTCTGTTTGGCTTCCTACAATCAAGTCGGCTCTGATACCATCTTGTGATGCCCCGATTTACTAAATTGGAACATTATTGAATTTCCAAAGAAAACAATAATACAAGAGGTTCATCATGCGACAACGTACATACGACAATCATTCGTGGTACGCAGACCACATTATTACATAAGAGTAAAAATAAAATAAACAATAAAAAGCATGACGAACGCCCTCTCCAGGATCTTCTTCTTGACTAGGTCGCTACTCCAGACCATCCTCCTCATAGTATGCAACCTCTGAAGTGTTTGTCCACGGGTATGAGTACAAAAGTACTCAATAAGCCACCGCAAATGCAATAGTAATGCAAGATAATAACAAAGGAAGAATACTGGCTAAAAGTTCGGAAAAGTACATTTTTCAGTTATTGCATTTAGTGTAGTCAAATTTAATCATGCGGAATATTAAACATGAACATCATGATACCATCTAACTCGAGGAGTACATTTTCCCTCCTCGCACAACAGTCCATACATGCCAAGTCATCATGCACATACATTAAGAGTAAACTAACTGTGGGATGTCACACAACCCGCCCTTGACCGTGGGCTTGGCTTTTCGAAAAGATTTAAGACTCTGATCAGAGGTGTACCATTGTACCCATAAGGCACGCACTCATCCCAAACACCAAAGTGTAATGAGATGACCCATACCACGGGAACTTGTGCCAAAACCTCAGCATGAAATGTTCCAAGCGATAATCACCCGCTCTAGGTTTCGCCGGCGCGCTAGGCCGCATCCTGGCTAACGTCGCACCCCCTTTTGCCCCACGTCGGTACAAGCCACCCGCAGGTGCTGCTTGACCCATCTACAAGTGGTGCCTCGGATTGGAACACTACATACCTTAGTTAGGACTTACCCACTAGACTTGTGGTTAGTACGGAAATGTATTGCAACGGATCCCGCAGACCGGTCCTTATAGTGCCCCGGGTGCTACCGACCAATGCCCTAGATTGCACCCAGAACCCACCATGCATACACTCATAACCATAACTCTATCACCAACAGAAGTCCAGAGATAAGAATAACGGGGATCATATAGTAGATTCCAATTGCCACAACTCATTTTTAATCCTATAGCAATCGTGTCAATACATTGGACACTAGCTAATAGTACTAATAATATGGTGACAAGGAGTTTAGTCTAGATAGCATGGCTTGGGTTGCACATCAAGGTCGGGGATCTAAATAAATATATTATAAGGCTTTCATTTGACTAGTGCATGTATATCCTATGTGTTTTAGCGATAGTTTAATAAAACTGGGTTTAATATGCTCAAAAAGTTAGTTTGGTGACTTGCCTTGTTCAGCGAAAGGCAACGGGGGAACCTCCGGGTAATATTTAGGCTCCTCGGTGGCATCGTAGTCTTCTCAATATAAATAAATTAAACGTAACATTCAATTAAACAATCCAAAAATCACACAGCAAGCATATAAGTTTTGACTAGTTTGAACCAAGGAAAATAAAGTTGTTAAGTTTCTAAAATTTATTTTATGAATATTTTAAAATGAACTTTAATGAAATAATGGCCTTTCTAAAAAGGAATAGAAATGTAAAATAATGTATTTTAAATTTCTAACTAATTTTAATTAAGAAGTTCAGTGAAAACCTAGTGGTTCTATTACACTAATATGGAGAGAATAAAATATATTTTTTCTGAAATGGAAATGAACAAATTTTGGGTTCATCCTGAAGTGCATTTGAATACTTTATTAAATAAACATAAAATACTCAAAATAAACCTACTGTTTATATTGCATTAACATGTAAAGAATAAAATTATAAATTTTCTGGAATTGAAATGGTAATTTTTGGAGTTAAAATGAGCAAGATATGAATTTTAGAAGTCTAAAACTATTTTCTGGAATTTAAATTAAACCTAAAAAAGGCGTCGGTCCACGGTGAACCGGATCCACCATGAACCCGTGCACTGTGCGCGTGGTCCAACCCATCCTGGACCGTTGGATCCAGATCTAACGCTCGGAAGCGAGGCAGGGACATTAAGTGGCGATCAACGGCCCACAACGCTCGATACCCCTTTGACCAGATGGACGCTCGGGATTAAACCTCGCAAGGGCATTAACCCATGCCGCTGGATCAAGATCGTGCGGCCAGGACAGAATCCGGAATGACACGCGTCGGGAGGGGTAAAGTACCCATCTTCCTCGACTCCGACGGTGCGACGACGAGCGATTCCGGCGACGGCGAGGGATACCCGGCCTAACTAGGGCTAAAAACGGAAAGAGGGGGCTACGGAGAACACGAGGGTACCGGCGGTGATGGCGACGACGAGCGGACAGTGACCGGCGATGTAGAGGAGCGATGAAGCTCCTCGGGTCCTCGTCGGCGGTGGGGTTCCGGCGGGGTTCGTCGATGTTGAAGTGGTGGCCGAAGTCAGGGTGGCGCCTGCGGTCACAGAGGTGCGATCGTCGAGGACGGAGGGGGACTCCGGTGACGATGAGCGGTGACTGGAGTAGGGGCGGTGGTGTGGCATTAAAAAGAGTGTCACGGGCGCTCTGTTCGCTCTCAAGGCAAAAGGACGTGCGGGCTGGACGAGGGGGTTGCTGGGGGTTTAAATAGAGGCACCTGCGGGAGCAGAGGGGGCATAATCGGGGGAGGCCAAGAGTAAAATCTCTCTTAAACACCGGCGAGCTCTTTCCGTGCATGCGTGCGCTTGATCCGGGATGACGAAGTGTGAAATAAAGGGGGAAACAGTCGGTGGGGCATGTGGGTTTGAACGCCGGTCTTAATTCGGGGGGAGGGGGTCGGGGGCAGCGGATCCGAGGCGAGGTTAGGGTTTCGGCCGACGAGGGGGGATTTGGGGGTGGATCTCGTGGAGATGATGGATTTGATAGGTGGGGGCCACTGGGCAGCGGCGTGGGGCGAGGGCGTGGTGGCTGACGGGTGGGCTGAGGCGTGCGGGAGTGATGGCGCCAACAGGTGGGGCCAAGCTGTCGGGTGCGCGCGTGCGGAGGGAGGGGATCACTGACCAGTGGGGCCTGGTTGTCCGTACGGGGCGTGGGGATGAGTGGGCTGGGCCGACTGGTGGAGGGAGAAGAGGGGGAAGCGGGCCCGTTACTGTTTAAAATACTTTTCTGAATAAATTTAATTGCTGAAATTAGTTTAAAATATTTGGGCTACTTCCAAGGGTGATAAACATTTGTAAAAATTCTCAAAAATATATCTTGGCCTTGGGATCATATACAAAATTTTTCTAGCCCCTAGTTTGGATATTCCATCAAGGTTCTAGTTCATTTAAGCCTATAAGGGTATTAGAGGTATTTCAAAATTAATTATTTCTAGAAAAATATAATAAATGGTATTTTTATTTCTCTGAAAATTTGGGGTGTTACACTAGTGCACCTCCAGTAAATCATGTATACAGCAGAACTGACGGTAACACTGGCACGACCATTACGTCTCCGGCCTCAACACTTATGGCCGAGACTAATCATTATGCTTACGACCAAACTAGCACTGTGTACCATGCATCACCACCTGCGCCGGTACCCGCGCTGCCCGCGCCACATGCGCAGGCACTCGTACACGAGCACGTTACACAGATAGCGCGTAGGGAAGAGGCCCATGGTCGACACGCCGATATCCCACCACGTGTCGCTCCCCCGCATGAGAGACGTGCGCAGGCAGCATGCCAAGATGACCTAGAGGAGCGGATCCACGCACTATTTAGGGAGTGTGCCGGCTTCGTGCCTAAGGGTCGGGTTAGGGTTTACCGTAAACCATATCCCGACCATCTCGATACAATACCATACCCCCGCGACTATAGAATCCCTGAATTTACTAAATTCGACGGCGAGGGTAGCAAAACCACACTAGAGCACGTTAGTAAATTTTTAGCACAGTGTGGAGAAGCTAGCGGGATAGACACTCTAAAAGTCTGACTATTTTCTCTCTCGCTATCCGGCACCGCCTTCACTTGGTTTTCGGCGCTCCCGCCGAACTCCGTTCAGACGTGGGATGATTTAGAACGGAAATTCCATGATTACATTTACATGGGTGAAACGGAACTTAGGCTTTCACACTTGACATCGGTTAGACAGAAATCTAACGAGAACGCCTCTGAGTACATCAAGCGTTTTAGGGATACTAGAAACCGATGTTTTAGCCTTAGCATTTCAGAAAGAGATTTAGCGGAACTAGCGTTTAATGGGTTGCGTTCCAAGATTAAAGAAAGATTAGACAACCAGAACTTTTTAGAGGTTAGCCAAGTTTTACAATAAGCTCTGGTCCAAGAAGGCCGAGCCAAAGATAAAAAGTTCATTAAGACGTTTAACAAGCCTAGGGCTGAAATCCACATCATAGAACACTTCGACGAGGAGGAATCAGAAGAGGAGGATTCAGCCGACATGTATGCAGCCGAATGGGTTTGGAACGCTAAGAGTAAACCTATCACTTGCTCCGAATTACGGCCGTCTCCCAGAAATAATCGGCCTAGTGAGGTCAAGTACTCATTCGATATAACTAAGTGTGATAAAATATTTGTTTTTCTCTTAAAAAACCAGCTTCTCAGGTTGCCTAAAGGTCAAGTCATTCCATCTGCCGATGAGTTAAAGAAGCATCTGTACTGTAAGTGGCATGATTCACATTCACATAATACTAACAACTGCAATGTTTTTCGACAGCAGGTCCAATCGGCCATAGAAGAAGGACGATTGTAGATAGACCATAATCCAAAGATGAAGCTGGACAAAGATCCTTTTCTCGTCAACGCCATCGACCTCGGCGAGAAGAAGGTATTGATTCGGCCAGAATAGGCCGAGTCGGCTAAGGGGAAGGATGTAATTGTTGGGGAGCCACGCACTCGCACGCTCATACCAAAGAACCCTGAGGTAGGAGTGTGGAAACAGAACATTAACACCCCTTCGGCTAAAGCTCACAAGAGGCCGAAGGTAACGTACAATATGCTGTTGAACAAGCATAAAAAAGCCAAGGAAGCAGGTCCCCGTGCTAAAAAACTACGACAGCCAAAGGGCCCAAGACTTTCGGAGGGCGGCTTCGGACCGAAGCGGCCGAACCCTCCGCACGGCGGCTTCGGGCCATAGTGGCCTGGCACTCCGCACGGTGGCTTCGAGCCTCAATGGCTGAACCCCCCGTACAGTAACTTCGGCCCCTAATGGCCGAACCCCGCACCGCTTTGGACGAGCTCTCCGATAGGAGGCTTCAGCCCGCACTGGCCGAACGTGCCTCTGGCCTGGCAGGACCCCTCACTGATATGGTACGAGACACCGTCGACTCTGCCGAACCCCTCTCCGGGTAACGGGTTCAGCTCACAGTGGGCGAGGCCACTAGAGCCGCCGATGCCTCCACCGTACAACTGGGTAGGAACTCCATGGGCTCCGTACATATCACAGCTGGAGTATTATGAGTGGCAGGGACAAGCAGACGCAGCGGAGGGTGGCATCGTCCACAGGCTGTCTGTGGTACCTCCGAATCGGACTATGTAGGGCGAAGGTGAGGGGTATATGCGTGTGGAGGCCGAAGACAAGGAGTCTGAAGCTATCATAATCAGAATAGGGTCTTAGGAAGTCCCAATCCCGAAGGCTTTATCGCTGAAGTCTGACGGAGGTGAGTCCCATGCTTTGGCCGGAGCCCGCGCTGAAGCCTGGTTCGATCGGCGGGGCAAGGCCGGTCTGACTGTTGGGTCTACAGCGAAGGCCCCTCTGAATACAGAGTGCGCAAGGATGAAGGAGGCAGTACCACTTCGGCCACAGTTGACAGGAACCGGGAAGTAGCACCTGGCACCAAGCCACGACCATCTCGGGCACCTCCAGGCATATCCAAATCACAGAAGAGACATCTACAACAACTACGGGCACAGGAGATGCGCGAGAAGGAGGCCGAGGACGAGCGCGACACTTTCTTTAAAGAAATCCACCCTTGACCGACCACAAAACAGGTGTGGAGGATGAAGCCAATTGAGATGACCAACCCGACTCCTAGTCCGAGTGACGACGACGACGCCATGCTCGACGACGACTACTCGCCCGTCTCCGAGGGACCCGTGCCCCAGATGATGGACATCAACATCGTCACACTGCCCGCCAAGTTCGCCCTGCCGTAGGACAAGGCTGAGGTCGCTCAATTGAACCTCGGCCCACGCAACACTATTTTTGAGAAGCCCGAGGACTCATCTCGTCATCTGAAGCCCCTCTACGTTAGAGGTCACATTGATGGAAAGCCGATTTCCCGGATGCTCGTCAACGGTGGCGCCACTGTTAACTTAATGTCTTACTCGTTATTGAAGAAACTTGGCAGTGACAAGGATGATCTGAAGAAGACTAACTTGATTCTCAACGGCTTCAACGACGAGAGTTCTAAGGCCAAGGGCGTGCTCTCCATGGAGTTGACAGTGGGCAACAAGATATTGCCAACAATGTTTTTCGTCGTCGATGTACAAGGTAACTACAACGTGCTGCTTGGGCACGACTGGATTCACGCAAATTGTTGCATTCCTTCTACTCTGCACCAGTGCCTGATGTAGTGGGACGGCGATGAGGTAGAGGTCATTCCTGCAGATACTTCGGCCCAAGTAGCATTGGCCGATGTATCAGTTGACGCCGTTCATAACAAAGTAGAGTGTCTGTCAGGTTGAGATCTTTCGGATTATGATTTTGTTAGTGTATCCGGAGGGCGTTTTGTACCAGTGTCTGTAAAGCCAGCTAGTGTAGCATGACTGTTTTTGTATTAGTAGTCATGTCTAGCAAGAGTAATCTGGATTGGTTAAAGTCTCGGGTAGAGCAGTATCGGTCTAATAAAGATGGTATTGCCGAGGCCATCGAAGACTTTAGCGAAGTAGAGAAATTAGGACAAGGTTTTGTGTCGGCCGATCCCTTGGAGGAAGTTAACAAAGGTGATGGTAGCATCCCAAGACCGACTTTTGTAAACCAACATTTACAGCCTGATGAGAAGGCTGAAGTAATAAATTTACTTCAGTCGCATGTTGATTGTTTTGCATGGGAGTATAGAGAGATGCCAAGACTAAGCCATGAGCTCGTAGAGAATCGGCTACCTATCAAGTCTGGATTTAGGCCTTATAAGCAGCCTCCTCGCCACTTTAACTTGGTCGTCTATGACCGAGTTAAAGAAGAAGTAGAGCGATTGCTCAAAGCTGAGTTTATTAGGCCATGCAGGTACGCAGAATGGGTTGCTAACATTGTGCCTGTAGAGAAGAAGGGGAGCGACAAGATATGGGTGTGTATTGATTTCAGAGATCTGAACAGAGCCACTCCGAAAGACGAGTATCCAATGCCAATAGCCGACATGCTAATCAACGATGCTTTAGGACACAAGGTACTGAGTTTTCTTGATGGCAATGCTGGTTATAATCAAATCTTTATGGCTGAAGAGGACGTCTACAAGACTGCCTTTCGATGCCCTGGTTTTGTCGGTTTGATTGAGTGGGTCGTTATGACTTTTGGTTTGAAGAATGCTGGCGCCACGTATCAGCGCGCTATGAACTTAATCTTTCATGACTTTCTAGGAGTTATGTTAGAAGTTTACATTGATGATGTTGTTTTAGTCAAATCGGACGCTATGGGAAACCATTTAGTCGATTTGAAAGTTGCTTTTGATAGGATGCGACAGTATAGTTTGAAGATGAACCCACTCAAGTGTGCTTTTGGCGTGTCGGCGGGTAAGTTCTTAGGTTTCATTATTCACGAAAGAGGCATAGAGATTGATCCTAAGAGGCTGGAGAAGATTAGAAACATTACGACGCTGACATGTAAAAAAGATGTGCAGAAATTGCTAGGCAAGATGAATTATTTGCGTCGCTTTATATCCAACTTGTCTAGAAAAATTGATGCCTTTGTACCCATACTTCGGCTAAAGAACGAGGCCGAGTTCGCTTGGGGGGCAAGCCAGCAAAGCGCATTTGAGAAGATCAAGGAGTGCTTATCATCACCACCTGTGTGAGAGCACCCAAAGCCGGGATTCCATTTCGGCTGTATATCACTGCTGAAGATAGCATGATCGGGGTCGTGCTAACCCAGGAGATAGAAGGAAAGGAGTACATCATCACGTTCTTGAGCCGCCTCTTGCTGGACGTCGAAACCAGGTACGTGTTTGTGGAACATTTGTGTTTATCACTTTACTACGCGTGCACTAAATTGCGCCATTACCTTCTCCCCCCTACATGTGTTGCCGTTTGCCAAACTGATGTTATAAAACACATGTTGCAAAAGCCGATTCTAAGTGGAAGAATCAGAAGGTTGTCTTATGCTTTGATCGAGTATGATTTGGCCTATGAACCCCTAAGAGCTATGAAAGGCCAGATCATAGCCAACTTTATAGTTGATCACCACATAGACATCAGTTGGAGTGACGATGTTGCTTTGGTTGAGGTAATACCGTGGAAACTTTACTTTGATGGTTCAGCTTGCAAAAATGGCCAAGGTATTTGAGTGGTTCTCGTATCGCCTAGCGGAATGCACTTTGAGACCTCGGCTCGTTTAGAGTTCCCTTCTACTAATAACCAAGCTGAATACGAGGCTTTACTACTAGGGCTTGAATTGTTAGATTCCATGGGTGTTAAACATGTCCATGCGCATGGTGATTCCCTGTTAGTGGTACAACAAGTGGCTAAGAGTGCTCAATGTTTTAATGGTTTGCTAAACAACTACTTGGATAAGTGCCTGGACATAGTTGCTACTTTTGATGACTTCAAAATTTCTCATGTGTCGAGAGAGGCCAATTCGATTGCAAATGATTTGGCTCAGCAAGCATCTAGTTACCAAATCAGGAGAGGAAAATTTTCTGTACAGGAAAAGCCGGTGTTTGGTCTCATCGCCGAAGCTAGTAACTGCAGATAGGCGCACCCTCTGGGTCAGACCCCTCCGGCTGCCGGAGGCCACCGCACGCCGAGGTCCCAGGACCGAGGTGTTCCGCCAACCAAAGAGTTTGGCACGCCGAAGCCCACGAGCCAGAAGCTCCGAGACAGCGGAGACCCCCGGGAGTCTGGACCCTCCGGCAGGAGGCTTCGGCACGATGCGCTTCGCACGACCAGCCCGGCCAGGCTTTGGTAGAAGCAGGAAGGGCTCGTGGGGCACCTCGAGGTCAGTAGCCTGGACACTTGTTCGGGGAGTGAGCTGGTGAAACCCTCCGAAGCCCATAAGGGCGATTGGAGAATTCCAATCATCCAGTATTTGAGAGACCCTAGCCAAAGGGTTGATCAGAAGGTTCGATGACAAGCATTCAAATTTGTGTTGATAAACGACACACTGTATCGCTGAACCATTGACGGAGTGCTATTAAAGTGTCTAGACCACGAACGATCCTAGGTGGCTACAGGAGAAGTCCATGAGGGACTTTGTGGCACTCATCAGTCGGCCCAGAAAATGAGTTGGATGCTCAAAAGGACAGGTTTCTACTGGCCGACCATGACTGAGGATTGTTTTAAGTATTATAGAGGGTGTGAGGCGTGTCAGAAGTTTAGCAATATTCAGTTAGCTCCTGCTTCGTTACTCAACCCTATTGTCAAGCCATGGTCGTTCTGAGGTTGGGGTTTAGACGTCATCGGCCAAATTCACCCTCCTTCATCAAAAGAGCATCGGTTCGTGTTGATGGTGACAGATTACTTCACCAAGTGGACCGAGGTCGTGCCTCTCAAGAACATGACCCACAACGAGGTACTTGACTTTATCTTGAAGCACATCATACATAGATTCAGCATTCCTTAAACTCTCACTACAGATCAAGGTAGTTTGTTTGTTTCTAGAGAAGTGAGGGACTTCACCGAATATTATGGTATTAAGTTGGTAAACTCTTCACCCTACTATGCCCAGGCCGAGTCTAGTAATAAAACTGTGATTAAGATCATTAAGAAGAAAATTGAAGAATTTCCTAAAAGGTGGCATGAAGTGCTTTCCGAAGCGCTATGGGCTTGTAGAATTGCAAAGCAAGGTGCTACCAAAGTCAGTCCATATGAGTTGGTATATGGACAAGAAGCTGTTCTACCTGTAGAAGTAGATCTTGGCTCCTTAAGAGTGTTAAAGCAAGATGGCTTATCGGTCAATGAGTATGAAACTCTTTTGAAGGATAACCTAGAAGAAGTGACCGATAAGAGACTAAAGGCTTTAAAAGCCATAGAAGTAGACAAGGGGAGAGTAGCTAAAACCTACAATAAGAAGGTTAAACCAAAATCGTTTCAAGTAGGAGACTTGGTTTGAAAGATGATTTTACTCTTAGGCACTAAGAGTCCCAAGTTTGGTAAATGGTCACCTAGTTGGGAAGGTCCTTTCAAAATAGCCGAAATCGTTCCTAGCAATGCATACATGTTGGAATCTCTGCAAGGAAAGTGGTTTCAAAGAGCTTTGAATGGTAGATACTTGAAAAGGTATTTCCCAAGCGTATGGCAAACAACGTAAAAGGTGTCAAAAGTCTGATATGGACGATATCGTCGCCACCTCATTGTGCTTTTAGTTCACTTAGTTCACTAAAAGGCAGGGGCATGTGTTGATAGCAAAAAATGGCATCAATGGCTAAGATTGTCAAAATATCAATTTTGGCAATTTGGGTCGAAAATACGCATGTCCCGGGTCAGGCTGAAGCCCTACAGGGCCAAAGGTCCATCAGGCTATGGGCTCCGAAAGGTTCTAGCTAGCCCACGGTTTTCAGTCAGGAGGCCTTCGGAGGCCCACGCCGCCGAAGCTTCGGCCCGAAGAGAAGACTTCGATGGGCCTGTTGAAGCCCACTTCGGCAGAGCTAGAGTTGGATACAATTTTGGCTAAGTCTTTATCCCTATCCAGCCAAATTATAGCAGATTAGATCAGAGGCTTAGCCCCTATAAATAGAGAGGCGAAGCCAGTTCAGAGGCCCCCCAACACAAATCAAACACAAAGCCCTAGTTATGATCGTATTTATTTACCTTTACTTTTCTGTACCTCTTCGTGGGTTTGCCTAGAAGCCCTCCGACGGCCACTTCAGAACAGTGGTAATCCTTGTTACTTCGCTTGTGAAGTATCCGTTAATCTACGTAATAGATTGTTATTGCCTTGTTACTTCGCCTGTGAAGTATCCGCTAATCTGCCTAACAGATTGCTACCTTCACTACTAGTGCAACACTTAGCAGAATTCGGTCCTCAGACCGAATTAGTACTTTGAATCTCATCTGTTGCAGGTCACCTACGTTCAGAGATACTTTGTGGGAGGTGTCCGGAGCTGAGAGATCGGTTTCGGAGGTTGCCATAACACCCTTCGGCGAGACTGCTGCTTCGACCGCACACTTCGCTAGCACACTTCGCCACGCTCGTACTCTGCTCTGAACGAAGTCATGCTCACGCGTTGCGCTTGAGTTTTTACTCTGCGTCTTACTGTACCTGAGACTTCACGCCGAACCCCGCTGTTCGGAGGTGATTGTCGCGTCTAGGTCCGTTCGGAGTTCATCTTCGACCAGATCAGTCCGAACGCCGAAGGTACCCTTCGGCGGGACACTTCGCACTAGACGCCGAAGGTATACTTTGGCGACCCCTTCGCGCCATACTTTGAAGAAGACAGGCTCCGACCGGTTTGCTGATTTATTCTATTTAATATATTTCTTTCGGCTAATTAGATTATTTTGTGTGATCTGATTGCCTGGCGACTCCACCCTCCTTACCACGACTAAGGGTAGTCGGAACGTGATGTCGGTGCTGTGTTACGCTTAGGCTTGTCCCTAAGTATCCGCGCACTTTTGGATCGTCGAATTGACCCAAGTGCGGGGGCACATTTTCGTGTCAACACAATGGTAGAGTTCTGTAACGTGTATCCGATGAACTAAACGATCACGAGATTACACAAAAAAGTAGCGAGGCTAAACTTTGATCTAAACAAAACTCAACTTAAAAGTGGTGGCCAAGGGTATTTAAGAGGCTAGGGTCATGTGGAGATCATCGAAAGAAAGCCCTAGATGAATATAACTTGGTTACAAGGCCCGTGGGCTTATACGGTTCATACTAAAAGTGAAACACACATTGTTTTGGTTATTGTGATCTCCTCGGATGGAATATAGAGGTGTAGTTGGATTCATTTGAATGAGGATGTCTCAAGTTTCCCAAAAAGTACAAAATCATCTAAATCAGAGCTTCCTTGTAAAAGTTATGCATGTTTGAATCCGGTGTTGTCCCTACCGTCAAAGCCCAAGTTAAAAACGTGTAGAACTTTATCTCCAATTTCTCTTGGCACAAAAGTAACATCTAAAACTTGTATATTATATTTGGATGGCCTTGACTTGGTACTCAATCAACTTCTATGATATTCTATGCCCTTGATGTGCTCCCAACATGTCACCTGATCCATGTAAGAAATTATATAATTGAAAGCAAAGTCATCTCATGGTATATCATCCTTAGTTCAAATATATAAAATTTAAATCTAATATAAAACACATGCACCTTGGGTTTTTTATTATAAAGCATAAGTATGGTCATATCTCAGCCGGTGATGTCCTCATCATTCTCTCCTTCTTGGATACAAACCATCCTCGATTTGTTCTTGTATTCACAATCATTATAGCTCATAGAAAAATAGATATCATTGTTCAATATCACTTGTTCTTTTGTTACGTTGAGAGTATGAGGAAACCAACTCACCTTAACATTCATTTGCTCAAGTGTTAGTGAAGAACCACCCTTGATAAAAGGAGACAAAACTATAGTGTTGTTGAACAACTCAACACATTCTCCTTCTTGAAAAAAACCTATGTATTTAAATTAAAACAAGAGACTCTCAAGATAATAGGATTAGTTAAAACATCTTGCTCGAGATTACTATTTCCGGGCTTTACATGCAGTTTCAAATTTGAACATATGTAAACTCTATGCACAAGACATACTCCTTTATTATCATATTTGCCAATTGCATAAAAAGTGATATGAGCGGGACTTGGCAAGTCAGTTCTAGTGAATAATTTCTCATTTAAAGCACCAAGTTCACAAAGATCGTCAAAATCAACATAACCTCAAGTATTTAAAGAGGATAACAATTTTTGTTCTTCCTTTTCACTAGCAATGTGAACAATATGTATCATATCATTTAAAGGTTCAGCAACAAATTAACATATTCATTCACTAGTTGTGAGACAGATATAAATGAAGCATTGCACAACTCTTCTTTAGCACAAGGAATAACATCAAAATTATCTTGTGACAAAGGAATTTCAGAAATAGGTTCCACTAATATTTGATCTAAAGTAGCAGGATAAGTGGACAAGTGTGGATCAAAATAAGCATACTCACATTGGTTCATCTCATTATTACCTTTAGCGGCCTCAAAAACTGTGGGATCGGAATGGCGACTAGAGGGGGGTGAATAGGTGCCTCGACAAATTCTCGCAAATTGATAGCCTTTTCAAGAACACCCAGCGCACCTCTAAAAGAACTAATTCCCTTAGAATGCACAAGTGACTTAACAACTTGTTTAAACAATCAATCAGAATGCTAGCAGATGTGATGGATTAACAAAATCAGCAACAATTTAAATTTTCAGTCCTGACCGGTGAATGAAACACCGATAGGTCTAGTTCGGTGTTTGAATTGTCGATAGACTTTGTAGATCGGTAGATGAAACTCTGACAAGAGGTTGTCGGTATCTGATATACCGACAGAATTTAGAAACATCAGAAATAGCAGAAAACAGATAAGAAATCAACTTTAGTAGTTTGAATTTGTTCAAATAAGTATTAATCACTCTGAATTGATGTTCTGGATGATGAACATAATTCTTGCTGAACTTTCAAAAAGCTTGGTGGCTCACAACTTTTTATCAAGCAATACCTTTAGTACTGAATATAAAATGCAGAAGACAAGATAAGTGGCAGTTCAAAGGTTCTATGAATTAATCTAGCAAGAAAGATCCAGATGCTGGTAAATAACAGTGATGGCACTGTTACAAAGCTAAAACAGCAAAACACAGTTGATCCAATAAACATATATTAGCTCAGCTGTGATAAACTACTGTAATGAAATTTTAAAGCAATCAAACCGAAGCCAAGTAAAATTGTACAGTAGTTCTCCTGTATCTCATCAAAAATATCATGATGGCATTTGCTGTTTCATATCTGACAACCAAAAGAGTAGCTGGGCAGTACATGCACTGGTTGCAGTTCTGATGGGGATGATTTTAGTATCAGATTGTGCAGTCCTAAAAGACTATTCTCCAACAATTGCAGCAGTACAAGAACAGATTAATCTGCCAATCAAACTTGAATCATCCAGAATTAAATCAGGAAACAGAACCAACACTTCTCTGTAAAATATATTCAACAACTGAGGATGAAAAGAAATGATTCTGTAGCTTGTAAAATATTTTCACATGTCACAGAAACAGAAACAGAAACATGGTGAAGGCAAAATCACAAAGAGCAGTACTTTGATGGTGCTCTCAGCAATGCACAACTATGGAGATACCAAAGCTGAGAAATGAATCCAACTCTGCAACTTAATACGATAGCTGAAAGCTGCTTCACAGCAAGAGAGAACAAAATTGGGAGGCAGCAGGATGAACTTGGCAGTAAATGATTTATGACAGAATCATAGAAGAAATCAGATCAAGTATAGGAGAAAAACAAGCCAGCCAAGAATGTTTCTCAAATTAGAGGTGAAAGAACCAACAAAATTTCCTTCTCAAAAGTTCGGATACACGGTACCTGTTCCTGGCTTTGGTATGAAGTTTTGGCACATGTTTCTTGCAGTGACAGATGCAGTTCTTCACAGTGCTACCGAAACTTGCTGCTTTTGTTCTTGGCGTGGAACGATGGTACTGTAGAGCATCCGGCAAAACGTGCTGATGCAGAAGAACAGTAAACCTTCACAGCACAAACGGCAAGCCAAAAACAACTAAAGATGCACAGCCGAATCAAAGAGGAGTAACAAAATTTTCTAGAACCAACTTTCAGCCTTTAAGGTTTTCAGCAAAAGACCACCTTCCAGAATTTTTTAGCACATTGATGAACAAAAAACTCTATGAAGAAATGGCCAAAAACTTTTGCATATTTCAAAAATGTAATCCTGGAATCATGAATACCAAAAGCTATGAAGAAATCGGATGTGAAAAATATACCAAAATTGATCTAGCAAGCAATCAAACAAGGACTTCAAAAGATGAACAATGTATCACCTCACCCAGCGCTACTGCGCAGGCACTTGGAATCAGCGACAAACGATATAGTGCATGACGATGAACAGAGGGGAGAAATTGAAAACACTGTAGCAGATTGGAAAAATGAAATTCTAGATAAGCAACCCTCAAAGTTTTCAGCCAAAAAGTTTCCTCAAATGACAGCCACATCTTCACCTTATCTCCTAGGCATGGGGTCCTTTATATAGGCAAGCCCATCAAGGTATTCCCCAAAATACCATTAGGGTTTAATGACCAAGTATTTACCTAAATACCCTTATGTATTTTCATAATTAATAATTCTAAAAAATACACAAAAGTATACTCCTAATTTTATTAGGACATTGACCCTATTCTTTTAATATTTTTTCAGAATTAAAAATTCCAAAAAATACTAAAAGATTACGCTTAATCTAGACGGCTGAAACAGAAAAATAAACTCCTTTTTATTGGAATTTAAAAACATTTTCTGATACGACGGTTTTTAGCTGAAACTGACAAAGCCTTCTCGATCGCCGACACGTGACACCAATCCGCGAACTCGACCGGGAGCAAGTCTCTCCCGCTCTCGATCCCCTTCGAGCCGCCTGATCACTTGCACTGGCCTCCCTTTCGCTGACTTGGTCGATACGCTGTCTCGATCATCCGTTCGTCGATGTCTTGCTCTATCTCCACGTGTACTCTTGAGATCATCCCCCAATTCACCTAGCCTCCCTGATCCTCTGGCATCAAGCTCCCCGCTTGACCCTTGATCACCTGTCATTGATAGTCGGCTAGCATCTCCATCCTGCACACATGAGACAAGCCAAAACACGAAACGCGACGCACATCGATATCCTCAGCACACAATCTCCACTCACACATCAATCCCATCGATGCAATCAACCCGCCACTCACTCATCACTCTAGATTGAGCAAACTTGTCAATCACTCATCACCAAGATAAAAACTACAGTGCGACCCCACTTGGTTTCACAAAAACTAATGGAGTGTCTACCTTCTTAAGTGATGAAATAAGCATAGTTGTTGTCTTATTTTCCTCATTTAGACTTGTGCTATGAACATCCTGCAAAACTTTAGTAATAGGAGGCACAAGGGATTGTTGCTTCTTTGATTTCATATCATCTTTGCGTAACAAAATTAGAGATTCAGAAGCTTCATTATCAAATAATTCACATTGCTCTTGTTTTCTATCATTGCACACCCACTCAAGCAAAATCTAACTTTCAACATTGTAAGCAAGCAAAAACTGACTCTCAACATTGCAAGTAAGCAAAAACAAGTGGCCTAAATGATTATATGTGGTATTAGCTAGCAAAACTTGTCTTTATAAATCAAGCCCTTTCCAAAATCTAGTCATTGATTTTTTCATGGCATTCTAATAAACCATTATAAAAGATGCAGATTTTAAATTCATGGTAGTACTCTCCAACGGTTCTATTAGCTTGTTTAAATTTTTCTAATTTCTTACAAAGAGCACACTTGTAATAAGAAAACACAAATCTCCTTCTCATCATTGTTTTGCGTTCATGCCAAGTTTTAGGTCGATTGTTCGTATAAGTCCACCAAAAAGATGAAGAACCGATAAATGTTTTGCTAGCAGCCCTAATCATTTGAGCATTAGAAAAATCATATTTATCGAATTCTTTATCTACTACTAGTTCCCAATTGACATACGCTTCAGAATCATACTTACCATCAAACAAAGGTAGACATGCTTCTACTTTTGCTAGATAATATTTCAATATATCACATTCTTCATGTTGAGCACTCTCCATGTTGTGGCAGATCTGACCAAGAAGATGTAGAGAATGTGCATTTCTACTCTTGTGGATTCATATCATGATTAGTAACGAACAAGAAACATACACAAGAATATGCACGTCCCTATCAATTACTAGGTTATTAGGTTATGGAGGCCAAAATTCACAGGCACTCTAGCTTTTTACCAAGCTCTTACAAGTTCTTACTAAGCAAGATAGGAGATGGTGACACCAGCAAACATGAACAAACTCCTTGAGAAGGTATATTGTCCTCGCTTGACATGGTTAGCAGAAAAGACAAATAAAAGCTAGATCACAGCGGTTAACACAAAGGGAAATTTGGATCCATGTCATTACAATTTTGCGATTTTGGAGAAATACCATTACAATTCACGTATTTAGATTCATGCCATTACAAATTTAGAGAACTCCGAACTATACCATTACAAATTTAGAAAATTCCGAAATATGTCATTACAGTTTTAGAGAAATCTGAGATATGTCATTAGATTTTGTAAGAGCTGCAATTCCGGAATGGCATATATCTAAATAGATGAATTGTAGTGGCAAAGTTCCAAAGCACGGTAATTGTAATGGCATATATCTAAAAAACCCTAACACAAAAGAGTAAGAAAGATCTACAACTAGTGGGAAAGTGGTCCTATCTAGGGCTGGACTAAAAACTCGTAGCTCGTTAACTCGCTCGGCTCATATCGTTCTATTTTCCTAACGAGCCAAGCTGGTTTTTTAGCTTATTAGTATAACGAGCGAGTTCGAGCTGGCTCGCGAGCTGCTCGCGAGCTTAACGAGCTCAGCACAAGTAGTCAAGCTAACCTACTAAAGCAATAATAAAACACTCTCTTAGATATGAGACTCATTATTTTATAAATTATTTGTTAGTATCTAGATATTACTTACTAACTTGCTATTATAAATTTTTTATTATGACCTATATAATTTATCATATAAAAGTATATAGAATTTATCATATAAAAGTATGAAACAAATAACATGTGTGATGAATTTGATGAAATCATAGAAATAATGATGGAACTATGGATGATTAATTTTTGAAACCTTATATATTCTATTTATTTCATATTTTTTTTGTTTGATATGTGATTATTTGAATATTTATTATTTAATCATATTTTAAATAGTTGGCTCACGAGCTAAATGAGCTAGCTCGTGAGCTAGACCGAGCCGAGTCGAGCTGGGTTTTCTGCTCATTATATTAACGAGCCGAGCTAGCTCGGTAACATAACGGGCTATAATGAGTCGAGATGGCTCGTTATCCACCCATAGGACTAAGCTCATTCCTCATCGTGGGAATCTAGTGTCTTGGTGAAGGGAGCGGTCAAGTGACGCTTGCCTCAACGGTGACGTAGGAAGCCAGCAAGCTTTTAAACATCGGGTGAAAATCTTGTGTCCTTATTTGTGGTTTGCATATTGTACTCATTTACATACTTGCAATCTACCTTTCATAGACCTATTTTGATTGTTTGTCATCCTAGGCTTGTAAACCTCAACATAGGCTTAGTTTTTTTATACTTCTTGGAGACTAGTTGTTTTAGGCCTTGATTGTGCAAAAATGATTTGGTTTAGTTTCCGCATATAGTAATCGGTTTAGCCAAACGTTTTTTTAAAAGCCGCCTATTCATCCCTGTCTAGTCAGCCATCTTGATCCTACAGTAAGTACGATCTGCTCTTGTCTTTTTCTGTTATTCATATTTATCTTAAGATTTGTTTGTATTATGTTTTGTTTCTATGTTCATTCATGTCTTGCTCCACATCGTATTCGTAGCCGTAGAAGTTGGAGGGGGACTTCTCGACGACCACGAACGACTTGTACATTGCGTGGATCTTGTAGGCCTAGGAGGATTCAAAGGATGCTAGGATCCTCCATGCCCAAGACAACCTCGTTTGAGATAGGTACTTGGCGGCCAAGGAAAAAGGCTTCACTCGTTCGGATGCCAGTGCTGCTAGCACCAACGAAATGCTGAACATTGCCACCAACAGCGCTATGTGGCAGGACATCAATGACAACGTCAATGGTGGAAGCAGTAGTGATGTCTGCGGCGATGATGGCACCAATAACGACAATGAATCGAGCGACAATAGCTGCAATGACATCCGTAGTGGCAGTTTGGCATGGGACAACAGTGACAGCGACAACGGTAGTGACGTCCACAGTGCTAGCTCATTATTGGGCAGCAACGACACGAGTAGTATATAGTGTGTATATAATATAGTATATCTATATCTACACACACACATATATATGTGTGTGTGTAAATATACCCACAATAATATATATAAAGTGATACTTTTATATTATGTTATATTCTTTTGTCATGCGAAACAAAACAAAAAATTGCATACGATGCAAATAAAATGACAAAACAATGAAAATTAAATTAAACATTACCTCTCTACATCAAACATAAATATTAAATTAGACTTTACTAGTTATATCAAAAGATCATAATTTAGCATAAATAATTAAAATTAAGATAATGTTAATCATTAGTAGTTAACTAAGATCGTAGTAAACAACAATTAAAAACTGTGTATTTAGTATCGGCTGAGAAGTCAAACCGACACTAAAGTTATGTATTTTAGTACCGACTGTATGTCTCAGTCGGTACTAATGCAATGAGAATTAGTTCTAGTTGGGTTCCCCACGCAAGACTAGATGTGTGCATTAGTGCTAGTTGAGTAAACAGTACTAATGTGCTATCATTTATTTACAGATGGACAGTATCGGATTGAAAATTGGGACAAAAGGGGTTTACAACTAGTTTGAGATAAAAATAAGATGCTAATAAGTTATTTTAGTAAAGCTAAAGAAGAAGCTATTTTTACTCAAATATATCCTTAAAAACAAGAGAATTAACACAAACAAGGACTCTCTCTAGGAGTCTAACCTTACCTTACATTTGCACCAGATCCAAGTGTTTAGTAGAAACTTTCCGCTGAAAACGCAAAAAATGGGATTTAAATACAAAAGAAAGAAGTTTAAAATAAAGAAAAATAATATCCAGCTAGATCACCATCTCTAAGACATCCTATGTGCCACCTAAATTTGAATTTATGTATTTTACTAAAAAATAAAGCTCCAATAGTTTCCCTAAATGAATCACTTTCATAATCTATTCTCTAAATGACATCTAATATTTCTCGAATATAGAATTAGCATGTCCGATTTCTATTTTCATTCGCGCCTCTAATTCTTTTAAATGAGTACATTTTGCTTCCTCCCTTTAAAGCATTTTTTGTTCCGTTGTATTGCTAAAATACTACCAGCATTGTACCTTGTTTCATTTGTTGTTTTTGTAGGACCTAAAAAATAGGGATAGTAGTGTTGATGGCAAAAAATGGTATTAATTATCATGTTGATAGCAAAAAATGACATTAAATGGTTAAGATTGTCAAAATATCAATTTTGGTAATTTGGGTCAAAAATACACATGTCTTGGATCGGGCCGAAGCCCTATAGGGCCGAAGGCCCATTGAAGCTATGGGCTTCGGAAGCTTCTAGCAGAACTGCTAGCTTCGGCCTGAAGGCCTTCAGAGGCCTGCCTCGCCGAAGCTTCGGCTCGAGGAGCAGGCTTTGGCGGGCCCTGTTGAAGGCCCACTTCGGACTAAATTCCAGAGATAGAGTTTGAGTCTGATTCTGGCTAAATTTATCCTTACGCGTGATTAGGTCGAATCTTAACAGATTAATCTTAGAGATTAGAATACTAGCCCCTATAAATATAGGGGTGAGGCCGGTTCATTAACCCCCCAACACAAATCAAACACAAAGCCCTAGCTTTGAACCGTACCTTTACTTTTATCTTTACTTTTCTGCAAACTTCGTGGGTTTGCTTGAAAGCCCTCCGCCGGCCACTTCGGAACAGTGGTAATCCTTGTTACTTTGCCTGTGAAGTACCCATTAATATACGTAACAGATTGCTATCACCTTGTTACTTCGCCTGTGAAGTATCTGTTAATCTACGTAATCTTTACTTTTCTACAACCTTCATGGGTTTGCCTGGAAGCCCTCCACCGACCACTTTGGAACAGTGGTAATCCTTGTTACTTCGCCTGTGAAGTATCCGTTAATCTACGTAATAGATTGCTATCGCCTTGTTACTTCGCCTGTGAAGTATCCGTTAATCTACGTAACAGATTTCTACCTTCGTTTCTCCATTGCAACACTTAGCAGATTCGGTCCCTAGGCCGAATTGGCACTTGATCTCTGTTCTGTTGTAGGTTTTCACGCTCGGAGCCACTTCGCCGGAGGTGTCGAAAGCCAGGAGACTTGTTTCAGAGGCTGCCAGAACACCCTTCGGCTGGAATCCCTGCTTCGACTACACGTGTCGGACCGTCACGCTGTTATCAGTTTGACCGAGTCTCGTGCGCCAAACACGCTTCACAACAGGCTTCATCGAGATAGGCTTCGCCACGTTCGTATCCCGCTCCAGACGAAGTCACGATAGTGTGTTGCGTTTGAGTTATTTTATCGTGTCAGAGACTTCGCACCGAACCCTGTTGTTCGGAGGTGATTTCGCATCGAGATCTGTTCGGAGTCTGCCTTCGGCCAGATTAGTCTCAACACCGAAGGTACCCTTCGGTGAGACCCTTCGCACCAGACGCCGAAGGTACCCTTCGGCGATACCCTTCACACAGTACCCTTCGAATCATTTAGGCTCCGTTCAGCTTGCTGATTTATTTTATTTAATATATCTCTTTTGGCTGATTGGATTATTTCTGTGTGATCTGATTACCTAGAGACTCCACCCCCTTGCACATTTTCGTGTCAACAGGTCAAACTTATCAAATTGACGAAATTGGTACAATTGGGCCAAAAATATGCAGTTCCTGGCATAGGCTGGTCCAACCGGCCATAGTAGGCCAATCTGACCGGCCATGTGGGCCCGGTCAAACCGACCTAGTCCGAGTCTGAGCCAATTTAATTAGTTTCAGGATAATTTGATCTCTAACTAATTTTTAATGATCTGGACTCATACCTTAATCAATTTAGAGTGGAAATTAAGTCCAGGAACGATAAGACCACCCCGTATAAATATAGGGGCAAGGTTTATTCAATGGGATACATCCAATTCCAATTCAATCTAATCTACAACGCTTAGAATCATTCTTTTTTCAATCTACTATTTCCTTGCCATAGGGTTAGCCATAACATGTCCATCTTTGTTGGTTTGCACAGTAAACAATTCGTCCACTGCGTCGTAATCACGGTAATCCTTGTCGATTCACTTGTGAATTGTCTGTTTAATCCTCATAACATATTTTTACCAGTTACTCTTGGTAATTCGTTCTCTAGACCAAATTGCTACTGATTTTATCTATTTTGCACAAGCTGGGCAACCTACCTCACCAACAAGGAACTCCCACATCATCTCCGGTCATCCTCATGCGCACTAGAAAGTCAAGGCTTTCACTACGTTGTTAGTTGGTCTGACCGGTCATCACCAGTCAATTCGACAAGGTTGTGTTGGTACAGCCGGTCTGACCGACGGCTCAAGGTCGGTCTAACGGCTCTCACCGTACCAGCCCTTTTTTCCTTCCTGGCCAGTCCGTGCGCAAACCCTCAGCACCATCAGTCCGACCACTGCCTTATGACCGGTTTGACTGCCCGCACTCCACCGGTCTGACCATCCTTCTTAGGCAGGTATAACTGCCTCATCCACACTCGGCTAATTGAGTTACCCCTTTGCGACGGTGATCCGATTGCTTGTCGACTCCATCCATACACCCTCTTGTCATGGTCAAGGGTCATCGGAACACGACATCAGTGTCGTGTGACGTTTAGTAGGCCACTCCTAAGCGTATGCGCGCTTTTGGATCACCGGATCGATGTCAGTGTTGTTTAGCACACACCAAGCACAACCACGTCAGCGACGGGTATGACTACTATGACTACATCAACTACACCCACTATGCCGACAAACATGGTGTGGAGTGCATAAATCAACAATGAAAACACCATCCTCCCCACCCTAGAAGACATTTCTAGGGAGGATAGAGAGAGATTGAGGCCAAGACGAGGGAGCTACATGCCATCATGCTTGGGTGCTACACCAAGACTCGCACAGGCTTCGTCAAGTGCAACATCGATCTCCCCAACATCTCCATGAGCAAGGTAACATCCCCCTTCTCTCTAGCCTAGAAATCGAGCAAAAAATAGCTACAATTGTATATCAAGTGGTTAGCACCATGTTTGCAAATCATCTGGGGCCCAAGGTAGATTCTAGGATGGAGGCGATGTTTAGGATATTCGGCTTTTCCAAGGTCGCTTCTCCAATCCCGATCTCTAGCGTACCCCCTATTCACTACATACACAGTAGAACCGATGGGAGTATGGGAAAAAATATAGCATCTACGGCCTCTCCATCCATGGACAAGATGATTTTTCCCCTATCGGTCAGATTGGCCTTCAGGCTGGTCAGACCGGCGTGTGCCAGCCCACGCTACCGACGACAGTCGGTAAGACCGGCTACCAGGCCAGTCAAACCAACTATTACACACCCTAGTCAGACCGACCTAATGGTCGATCTGACCGCACCCACCGTAGTACACACGCCACTTCTAGCGCCCATGCCGTATTTGCTCGTGCTTCCTACATAGGCCCGAGAGCGTTCCATACCATGAGCCGACATGAGAGGAGGATAACCGAGAGGAGCTATATGGCCGATATGCTAGAATACCACCATGTGTCACGCTCCCGCATGCTAGGCATCCACAGGATAGAGGCGTAGATGACATAGATGAGTGTATCCGTGTGTTGTTAGAGAGTGCGTAGGCTACGCACCTCGGGATTGGACTAAGGTTTACCATAAGCCATACCCGGACTACTTTGATACTATCCCATATCCTCGTGGTTTTAGGATTCCCGAATTTACTAAATTTAGCGGCAAAGATAGCAAAACCACTTGGGTGCATATAGGTCAGTTTCTAGCGCAGTGTGGAGAAGCTAGTGGGTCGGATGCATTCAAACTTAGGCTATTTTCATTGTTACTGTCCAGCACCGCTTTCACTTGGTTTTCGGCGCTACCGCCGAACTCCGTGCAGACTTGGGCCCAGTTAGAGAATAAATTCCATGATTATTTTTATATCGGTGAAACTGAACTTAGAATCTCACACTTGACATCGGTTAAGCAAAAGTTTAATGAGAGTGTCTCCAACTACATTATGCGATTTAAAGATACTAGAAACTGATGTTTTAGCTTAAACATTTCTGAGAGAGACCTAGCTGATTTGCCCTTTAATGGTTTACATTCCGACATTAAAGAAAAGCTAGATGGACAAGATTTCTTAGAGGTCAACCAAGTCTTGTAGAAGGATCTGGCCCAAAAAGGACGAGCTAAAAATAAAAAATTCACTAAGACATTTAGTAAGCCTAAGGCTGAGGTACACGTCATGGAGCACTCTGATGAGGAATCATCGGAAAGCGAGGATGACTCGGCTGATATTTACACCATAGAGTGGACTTGGTCTAACAAGTCCAACTGAGTTACTTGCTCTAAGCTACGACCGTCTCCAACTAAGAGTCAGCCCACTTAGGTCAAGTATGCTTTTGATGTGACCAAGTGTGATAAAATATTTTATTTTTGTTGAAGAGCAAACTCCTCAGGTTATCGAAGGGCCACATTATCCCTATTGTTGATGATCTAAAGAAGTGTGTGTATTGTAAGTGGCATGACTCTCATTCTCATTCCACTAATGATTGCAATGTCTTCCATTAACAGGTTCAATCGACCATAGATGAAGGATGATTGAAGTTGGACACTAGTCCCAAGATGAAGCTTGACCAAGCCCCCTTTCTTGTGAACACAATTAATCTTAACAGGAAGAATGTACTGATTCGGCCTGAGCAGGCTGAGTCATCCAAAGGGAAAGTGGTCGTAGTTGGAGAGCCTCGCCCACAGATGCTTGTACCACAGAATCTCGAAGTAGGGATTTGGAAAGTGAACACCAATGTGACGTCTTCGGCTAGGTACCATAAGAAGCTGAGGGTGACGTATGAGATACATCTTCATAAGCACTAGAAGAGGCTCGAGAAAACAAGTACTTGGCCAAGGCCTCTAGCAAGGCTGAGACATTCGCGAGGGGATTGGTTCGGTCCCTGATACGCAAGACCTCTGGAACCATCGATGCCCCCACCTCCGTACCAACTCTCGATGGCACAGTGGGCTTCGTACTACTTTTCTCCCACCGGGCTCCCATTCCCTTACTTTTTCGCGAGTGTCCTTTGTGTGCCACAAGAGACACCCCACATGTAGGAGCATATGGGCATGGTAGGAGGCAGCGTCTTCAGTCGGCTGTCCGTCATGCCATGGAGTGGAGTGCGACCACCTCGACATGAAGATGGAGGAGATGGACACGAAGATGCATCGGAAAGGGTCTCCGAAGCTATCGTCATAAAGGTGGGCTCTCAGGACGTCCCAATCCCCAAGGCAACCCTTATAGAATAAGACGGAGGCAAACTAGAGAAGGCAACTGAGGGCAGCATCAGTCTGACTGGCCTCGCACCTTCAGTCTGACCGGCCTACTAAGGTCGGTCTGACTGCCTGTTTTCAGGCATCCAGCATTGACGGGTTAGACTAGCCCGCTATGGTCGGTCCGACTGACAAGGCTCAGTCCAACTGGCTCAACATGGCCGGTCCGACCGACAGAGTATAAAGAGGCCCCCATGGTAAGCGCAAGGTTGCCTAGGTTGATCCGGGTAATTCTCATTTGGCCAAAAATGCTAGAAGTAAGTTTGTGGCCCCTGGTACAAGGCCGCAACCTTCATGGGCACCTCCGGGCATGTCTAAGTCCCCAAAAAGGTGCCTACGGCATCTTCGGGCCTAAGAGATGAGAGAGAAGAAGGCCAAGGATGAGCGGGACGCGATCTTTGAGGAGATTCACCCCCAACCAGTAGTGAAGCAGATTTGGAAGCCCATGCCAGTTGTAGTACACGACCCGGCTCCCACTCCGAGTGATGACGATGATGACATGTTAGACGATGACTACACACTCGTCTCAGAGGGACCTCTTACTCAAGCGATGGATGTGAATGTGGTGATGCTTCCCGCTGAGTTTGGTTTGCCAGAGGATGAGGCCGATGTCGCTCAACTAAACATTAGCCCACGTGAAGCCATGTTTGAGAAGCTCGAGTAGTCGGCTCGTCACATGAAGCCTCTCTACGTTCGAGAATGCATCGATGACAAGCTGATCTCAAGGATGCTAGTAGATGGAGGTGCCATTATCAACCTGATGTCATACTCACTTCTAAAGAAACTCGGCAAAAATGAGGATGATTTGATGAAGACCAACCTAACGTTGAACAGCTTCAACAGTGAGAGCTCTGAGGCGAAGGGCATCATGTCACTAGAGCTGATGGTGGGACACAAGACGCTGCCTACGACATTCTTCGTGGTAGACGTGCAAGGTAACTACAGCGTGCTACTTGGGCATGATTGGATTCACACGAATTGATGTATTCCTTCTACCTTGCATCAATGTATGATTCAGTGGGATGACGACGATGTGGAGGTTGTACCAACTGATACTTTGGCCCATGTTGCTTTGGTCGATGTGTCCATAGACGCCATCCATGAAAAGGTAGAGTGCTTGTCAGGTAGAGACCTCTCAGACTTCAATTTTTTTAGTGTGTCTGAGGGGAGTTTTGTTCCTATTTCTGTAAAGCCAACTAGTGTAGCTCGACTGTCTCTAAACTAGCTGTCATGTTATATAGAAACAATCTTGATTGGCTGAAGTCTTGTGTAGTGCAATATCGGTCTTCTAAAGACGGGATCACTGAAGCCATTGAAGATTTTAGTGAAGTAGAGAAGTTAGGTCAATGTTTTGCATCGGCCAACCTGTTAGAAGAAGTAGACATAGGAGATGGTAGTGTTCCAAGGCCAACTTTTGAAAATAAGAACTTACAAGCTAGTGAAGGTTGTGTTTATTAGGCCATGCAGGTATGTTGAATGGGTTGCTAACATTGTGCCTATTGAGAAGAAAGGGAGTGGAAAGATTCGTGTATATGTTGATTTCAGGTACTTGAACAAGTCCACTCCGAAGGAAGAGTACCCCATGCCGATAGCCGACATGTTGATCAACGATGCTTCAGGACATAAGGTTCTAAGTTTTCTTAATGGTAATGTTGGTTAAAATCAAATTTTCATGTCCGGAGAGGATGTTTACAAACCGGCCTTTAGATGTCCTGGTTTAGTCGGTTTGTTTGAGTGGGTAGTGAAGACTTTTTCCTTGAAGAATGCTGGTGCTACATATCAATGTGCTATGTGTTGACACGAAAACGTGCCCCGCACTTGGGTCAGTTCGATGATCCAAAAGTGCACGGATACTTAGGGACAAGCCTAAGCGTGACGTGGCACCGATGTCGCGTTTCGACTACCCTTAATAGTGATAAGGGGGGTGGAGTCACCAGGCAACCAGATTACACAAAATAATCCAATTAGCCGAAAGAAATAGATTAAACAGAATAAAATCAGCAAACCAGTCGGAGGCCGCCTGGTTCGAAGTCTGATGCAAAGGGGTCACCGAAGTGTACCTTCGGCGTTCGACGCGAAGTACTCCGCCGAAGGGTGCTTCGGTGTTCGGACTGATCCGGCCGAAGACGGGCTCCGAACAGATCTGGGCGCAGTGATCACCTCCAAACAGCGGGGTTCGGTGTGCGATCTCTGATACAGCAAACTACGAAATAGTGACGCGAGGGCCACGCGCGAGTGCAACTTCGTCCAGTGTGGAGTATGATCATGGCGAAGCCTGTTGCGACGAAGTATGCTGGTGAAGCCTGTTGTCAGAGCCTGCAGTCCTGCCGAAGGATGTCCTAGGACCTCCGAAAACGATCTCTCAGCTCTGGACTCCTCCGACGAAGTGGCTCCGAACATGCGAACCTGCAACAGAGATGATTCGAAGTACCAATTCGGCCTGAGGACCGAATTTTGCTAAGTGTTGCACTAGTAGCGAAGGTAGCAATCTAATACGCAGATTAGCGGATACTTCACAAGCAAAGTAACAAGGCGATAGCAATCTATTACGTAGATTAACAGATACTTCACAAGCGAAGTAACAAGGATTACCACTGTTCCATAGTGGCCGGCGGAGGGCTTCCAGACAAACCCACGAAGAGGTACAGGAAAATAAAGGTAAAGAAAATACGATCAAAGCATGGGCTTTAGTTTGGTTTGAGTTGGGGGGCTTCTCACACCGGCCTTGCCTCTCTATTTATAGGGATTTGATTCCCAATCTAATCTGCTGTTAATCCGGCCAGATAGAGATAAAGATTGAGCTGGAAACGCATCCAATTCTATCTCTGCCGAAGTGGGCTTCGGCCAGGCCCGTCGAGGCCTGCTCCTTGGGCCGAAGCTTCGGTAGCGTGGGCTTCGGCCAGGCCCGTCGAGGCTTGCTCCTCGGGCCGAAGCTTCAGCAGCGTGGGCCTCCGAAGGCTTCCTGGCCGAGGCCCACGGGCTGGCTAGAGGCTTTTGGAGCCCATAGCTCAATGGACTTCAGCCCTGTAGGGCTTCGGACAGACCCTGTACATGTGTACTTTCGGCCCAAATCACCAAAAATTGATATTTTGACAATCTAGCCATTAATGCCATTTTTTGCTATCAACACATGCCCCCTTGCCTTTTAGTGAACTAGTGAACTAAAAGCACAACGAGGTAAAGACGATACCATTCGTATCGGCTTTCGACACTTTTATGATGTTTGCCATACACTTGGGAAATACCTTTTCAAGTATCTACCATTCAAAGCTCTTCGAAACCGCTCTCCTTGCAGGGATTCCAACACGTATGCGTTGCTGGGAGCGATTTTGGCTATCTTAAAAGGACCTTCCCAACTAGGTGACCATTTACCAAATTTGGGACTCTTAGTGCCTAAAGATTTGATTATAACCAGCATTGCGATCAAGAAAACTTAGTACCTTGTGTCCTGAAGCATCGTTGATCAGCATGTCGGCTATCGGCATTGGATACTCGTCCTTTGGAGTGGCTCTGTTCAGATCCCTGAAATCAATGCATACCCGTATCTTGCCGCTCCCTATCTTCCCTACAGGCACAATGTTAGCAACCCATTCTGCGTACATGCACGGCCTAATAAATTCAGCCTTGAGTAATCGCTCCACTTCTTCCTTAACTCGGTCATAGACAGCCGAATTAAAGCGGCGGGGAGGCTGCTTATAAGGCCTAAATCCGAACTTTATGGGCAGCCGATGCTCCACGAGCTCGCGGCTTAGCCCCTTCATCTCGCTATACTCCCATGCGAAACAATCGACATATGACCAAAGTAACTTTATTACTTCAGCCTTTTCATGGGGCTATAAATTTTGGTTTACAAAAGTCGGCCTTAGGATGCTACCATCACCTACGTCGACCTCATCCAAGGGATCGGCCAACGCAAAACCTTGACCTAATTTCTCTACTTCACTAAAGTCCCCGATGGCCTCGGCAATACCGTCTTTGTTAGACCGATATTGCTCCACGCGAGACTTTAGCCAATCTAGATTACTCTTGCTAGACATGACTGTTAATAAAAAAGTCATGCTACTCCAACCGGCTTTACAGACACTAGTACAAACCGTCCTCCGGATACACTAACAAAATCATAATCCGAAAGATCTCTACCTGATAGACACTCTACTTTGTTATGGACGGCGTCAACCGATACATCGGCCAAAGCTACTTGGGCTGAAGTATCCGCGGGGATGACCTCCACCTCATCGCCGTCCCACTGTATCAAGCACTAGTGTAGAGTAGAGGGAATGCAATAGTTTGCATGAATCCAGTCGCGTCCGAGTAATACGCTATAGTTACCTCGTACGTCGATGATGAAAAATGCCATTGGCAATGTCTTGTTGCCCACCGTCAACTCCATAGAGAGTACTCCCTTGGCCTCGGAGCTCTCGCCGTTGAAGCCGTTGAGCATCAAGTTGGTCTTCTTTAGGTCATCCTCATCCCTACCAAGTTTCTTCAACAACGAATAAGGCATTAAGTTAACAGTGGCATCGCCGTCGACGAGCATTCGGGAAATTGGCTTCCCATAGATGTGACCTCTGACATAGAGGGGCTTTAGATGGCGAGCCAAGTCCTGGGGCTTCTCGAAGATGGCATTGCGCGGGTCGAGGTTCAATTGAGCAACCTCGGCATCGTCCTACGGTAGGGCGAACTCGGCAGGTAACGTGATGATGTTGATATCCATCACCTGAGGTGCGGGCCCTTCAGAGATGGGCGAGTAATCGTCGTCGAGCATGTCGTCGTCGTCTCTCGGACTAGGAGCCGGGTTGCTTATCTCAACCGGCTTATCCCTCCATACCTGCTTTGTACCTAGCCGAGGGCGGATTTCCTCGAAGATAGCGTCGCGCTCGGCCTCAGCTTTCTTCTCGCTCATCTCCTGTGCCCGTAGTCTTTGTAGGCGTCTCTTCTGTGATTTGGACATGCCTGGAGGGGCCCAAGATGGCTGCGGCTTGGTGTCGAGTACGACTGTTCGGCTCCCATTAATTTTGGCCGAAGTGGTACTATGCCCTTCGGCCTTGTGCACCCTGTGTTCGGAGGGTGCTTCGCTGCGAACCCTGATAGATGGGCAGGCCTCGTTCGCCTGACCGAACCAGGCTTCGGCGCAGAGCTCGGCCGAAGCATGAGACTTACCTCTGTCAGACCCCGGTGATGAAGTCTTCGGGATTGGGACTTCCTGAGACCCGACTCTGATGGTTATGGCCTCAAACTCCCTGACCTCGGCCTCCACGTGCACGTGCCCTTCGGCTTTGCTCTGCATGGCCCGATTCGGAGGCACCACAGACAGTCTGTGGATGATGTCCCCTCCACTGCATCTGTTTGCCCGTGCCATCCATAATACTCCGAAGGAAAACAAGGCATGGTGTTAGGTTGCAGAGGGTACCCTGACCCAGATACGTACGGAGCCCACGGGGTTCCCGCCCAGTCATACGGCGGAGGCATTGGCTGCTCTAGTGGCCTCGCCCACTGCGAGCCGAACCCGTTACCCGGGGGGTTCGACAAAGTTGATGGTATATCGGACCACACCAGCGAAGGGTGATGCCAGGCCAGAGGTATGTTCGGCCAGTGCGGGTCGAAGCCTCCCATCGGATAAGTCCAACACGGTGCGGGGCTCGGCCATTGGGGGCTGAAGTTGTTGCATGGGGGATTCGACCACTGGGGTTCGAAGCTGCCGTACAGGGGGTTCGGCCATCGCGGTTCGGAACCACCATGCGGAGCATCAAGCCACCGTGGCCTGAAGCCTTCGTGCGGAGGGTTCGCCTGCTTCGGTCCAAAGCCACCCTTCGAGGGTCTTGGACCCTTCGGCTGTTTTAACTTGGCGTGTGGACCTGCTTCCTTGGCCCTCTTCTGATGCTTGTTCAACAGCATGTTATATGTTACCTTCAGCCTCTTGCAAGCCTTAGCCGAAGGGGTATTGATGTTCTGTTTCCACACTCCTACCTCGGGGTTCTTTGGCATGAGTGTGCGAGTGCGCGGTTCTCCAACAATTACATCTTTCCCTTTAGCAGGCTCGGCCTGTTCTGGCCGAATCAACACCTTCTTTTCACCGAGGTCGACGGCGCTGACTGGAAAAGGATCTTTATCCAGCTTCATCTTTGGATCATGGTCTATCTTCAATCGTCCTTGTTCTATGGCCGATTGTATCTGCCATCGAAAAACATTGCAATCATTATTATTATGTGAATGTGAATCATGCCACTTACAGTATGGATGCTTTTTTAACTCATCGGCAGGTGGGATGACTTGACCCTTAGGTAACCTGAGAAGCTGACTTTTTAAGAGAAAATCAAATATTTTATCACATTTAGTTATATCAAACGAGTACTTGACCTCACTAAGTCTATTCTTTGTGGGGGATGGTCGTAACTCGGAGCAAGTGACAGGTTTATTTTTAGTGTTCCAAACCCATTCGGCCACGTACATGTCAGCCGAATCCTCCTCCTCTGACTCTTCCTCATCAGAGTGTTACATGATGTGGATTTCAGCCCTAGGCTTGCTAAATGTCTTAATAAACTTTTTATCTTTGGCTCGGCCTTCCTGGACCAGAGTCTGCTGTAGAACTTGGCTAACCTCTAAAAAGCTTTGGTTATCTAACTTCTCTTTAAGTTCGGAACGCAATCCGTTAAAAGCTAATTCAGCCAAGTCCCTTTCTGAAATATTAAGGTTAAAACATCGGTTTCTAGTATCCCTGAAATGCTTGATGTACTCAGAGGTGCTCTCACTAGATTTCTGCTTAACCGATGTCAAATTCGAAAGCCTAAGTTCTGTTTCACCTGTGTAGAAATAATCATGGAATTTTCTCTCTAAATCATCCCACGTGTGGATGGAGTTCAGCGGGAGTGCCGAAAACCAAGTGAAAGCAGTGCCGAATAGTGAGAGATAAAATAATATAACCTTTAGAGAATCTATCCCGCTAACTTCTCCACACTGTGCCAAAAATTGACTAATGTGCTCTAGTGTAGTCTTGCTACCCTCGCCATCGAATTTAGTGAACTCAGGGATTCTATAGCCGCGGGGGTAGGGTACTATATCAAGATGGTCGGGGTATGGTTTACGATAAACCCTAACCCGCCCCTTGGGCACGAAGCCGACACACTCCCTAAATAGTGCATGGACCTGCTCTTCTATATCATCTTGGTATGTTGCTTGCATGCACCACTCATGTGGGGGCGCAACACGCGGTGGGATGTCGGCGTGTCGGTCATGTGCTTCTTCCCTACGTGCTATTTGTACAACGTGCTCGTGTCCGGATGCCTGCGCGTGTGGTGCGGGTAGCGCGGGTATTGGCGCAGGTGGCGGTGAATGGTATGCAGTATTACTTTGACCGTAGGTGTAATGATTGGTCTCGGCCATAAGTGGTGAGGCCAGAGATATGATTGTGCCGGTGCTGTCGTTAGTCCTGCCGTATACGTTGTTTGCCAGAGGTGCACTAGCAATAGGAACTAGGGGTACAGCCTCGGTAAAGCCGAACCTTCTAAGAGTCGCCTCTACTTGGGAGCTAACTGCCAAATCTAAGCGGTTGGCTAGCGAAGCGCTAACGGCTTGATCTACGGATGCGGATATTTTTTGCTCAATTTCTAAAGAAGATAAGCGAGGCGATACAGGTGTTACCTGGACCTGAGCGAGGTCGGGGGTGACGATGTCGCGCTTGATGAAGACTGCGCGTGTCTTGACGTAGCCCCCAAGCATCATGTCTTGGAGCGCCTTTAACTTCGCCTCGATCTCTGCTCAGTCTGCTGCGGGGATATCTTCAAGTGTAGGTGACAGTATGTTGCGGTTGTCGATATCCGCGCCTCCTATTGCGTCCATCGGTGGTGTATACGTAGTAGTCGATGTAGATGTACTGGTGGCCGATGTAGACGTACTCATCACGTTGGTGTAGCCTTCCCCAGCGGAGTCACCAAAAAGTGTGTTGACACGAAAACGTGCCCCACACTTGGGTCAGTTCGACGATCCAAAAGTGCACAGATACTTAGGGACAAGCCTAAGTGTGACGTGGCACTGACGTCGCGTTCCGACTACCCTTAATAGTGATAAGGGGGGTGGAGTCGCCAGGCAACCAGATTACACAAAATAATCCAATTAGTCGAGAGAAATAGATTAAACAGAATAAAATCAGCAAACCAATCGGAGGCCGCCTAGTTCGAAGTCTAATGCGAAGGGGTCACCGAAGTGTACCTTCGGTGTTCGACGCGAAGTACTCCGCCGAAGGGTGCTTCGGCGTTCGGACTGATCCGGCCGAAGACGGGCTCCAAACGGATCTGGACGCAGTGATCACCTCCAAACAGCAGGGTTCGGCGTGCGATCTCCGATACAGCAAACTATGAAATAGTGACGCGAGGGCCACGCGCGAGTGCAACTTCGTCCGGTGCGGAGTATGATCGTGGCGAAGCCTGTTGCGATGAAGTATGCTGGCGAAGCCTATTGTTAGGCCTGCAGTCCTACCGAAGGATGTCCTGGGACCTCCGAAACTGATCTCTCAGCTCCGGACTCCTCCGACGAAGTGGCTCCGAACGTGCGAACCTGCAACAGTGATGATTCGAAGTACCAATTCGGCCTGAGGACCGAATTTTGCTGAGTGTTGCACTAGTAGCGACGGACTTCACAGGCGAAGTAACAATGCGATAGCAATCTATTACGGAGATTAACAGATACTTCACAGGCGAAGTAACAAGGATTACCACTGTTCCGTAGTGGCCGGTGGAGGGCTTCCAGGCAAACCCATGAAGAGGTACAGGAAAATAAAGGTAAAGTAAATACGATCAAAGCATGGGCTTTGGTTTGGTTTGAGTTGGGGGGCTTCTCACGACGGCCTTTCCTCTCTATTTATAGGGGTTTGATTTCCAATCTAATCTGCTATTAATCCGGCCAGATAGAGATAAAGATTGAGTTGGAAATGCATTCAATTCTATCTCTACCGAAGTGGGCTTCGGCCAGGCCCGTCAAGGCCTGCTCCTTGGGCCGAAGCTTCGGTAGCGTGGGCTTCGGCCAGGCCCGTCGAGGCTTGCTCCTCGGGCCAAAGCTTCGGTAGCGTGGGCCTCCGAAGGCTTACGAAGCTTTGGCAGCGTGGGCCTTCGAAGGCTTCCGAAGCTTCGACAGCGTGGGCCTCCGAAGGCTTCTTGGCCGAACCCCACGGGCTGGCTAGAGGCTTTCGGAGCCCATAGCTCAATGGACTTCGGCCCTGTAGGGCTTCGGACAGACCCTAGACATGTGTACTTTCGGCCCAAATCACCAAAATTGATATTTTGGCAATCTAGCCATTAATGACATTTTTGCTATCAACACTATGAATTTGATCTTTCATGACTCTCTAAGATTTATGTTAGAGGTCTACATAGATGATGTTGTGGTTAAATTGGATGCTATGGATAACCATTTAGCTGATTTGAGAGTTGTTTTTGAAAGAATGAGTCAGTATGGGTTGAATATGAACCCACTCAAGTGTGTTTTTGGCATGTCGGTGGGTAAGTTCTTAGGATTCATGATTCATGAGAGAGGTATTGAAATCGATCCTAAGAGACTTGAGAATATTAGAGAGTGTGAAGCGCCGACATGTAAGAGAGATGTGCGGAAATTCGTCGCTTCATATCTAACTTCGGCTAAAAATGAAGCCGAATACACTTGGGGGCAAGTCAGAATTGTGCTGTTTATAGAAAAAAATTGCATTAATGGTCGAAATTATAAAATATCATTTTTGGTAATTTTGGCCCTAAAATATACCAGACCTAGCATAGGTCGGTCTAACCGGCGATGTAGGCCCGGTCTGACCAGACATGTAGGCTCGATCTGACCGGCCATGTAGGCTAGGTCAGACCAGCCATTTGGGCTCAACAGACCGGCCCAACTCGAGTCTGATTTGAATTGGCTGATTTCGGGTAAATTTTATCCCTAATCAAATTCTAATGACTTGGGTCCATTTTTTAGTAGATTAAAGCATAGGCACGTCATGCTCAATGGCGAAGGGCATGCTTTCTATGGAGCTAACGGTGGGCAACAAGACGCTTCCCATGGCCTTCTTCGTCGTCGACGTGCGAGGTAACTATAGCATATTGCTTGGGCGTGATTGGATTCACGCAAATTGTTGCATTTTGTCTACCTTGCACCAGTGTTTGATCTAGTGGGATGGCGATGATGTAGAAGTTGTATCGGCTGACACTTCATCCCAAGTTGCTTTGGCTGATGTAACTATTGACGTCGTCCATGATAAGGTAGAGTGTCTATTAGGCAGAGACATCTCGGATTACAACTTTGTTAGCGTGTCTATGGAGTGATTTGTTCCAGTGTATGTAAAGCAGGCTGGTGTAGCTCGTCTGTCTCTAATTTAGTTGTCATGTCAGGTTAGAATAATCTTGATTGTATAAAATCTCGTGTAGATCAACATCGGTCTTCTAAAGACGGTATTGTCGAAGCCATTGAGATTTTAGCGAAGTAGAAAAGGTAGGTCAAGGTTTTGCGTCGGCCGACCCGCTAGAACAAGTAGACATAGGAGATGGTAGTGTTCCAAGACCGACTTTTGTAAATCAGAATTTGCAGGCTTGTGAAAATGCTAAGGTAATAGAGTTGCTTCGGTCATATATCGATTGTTTCACATAGGAATATAGTGAGATGCTCAGACTTAGCCGTGAGCTCGTGGAGCATTAGCTTCCCATCAAACCTTGTTTAGGCCTTGTAAACAACCATCACGCCGCTTTAATTCAGTCTTGCATGACCGAGTTAAAGAGGAGGTAGAATGATTATTAGTGGCAGGCTTTATTAGGCCATGCAGGTACGCTGAATGGGTTGCTAACATAGTACTAGTCAAAAAGAAGGGGAGTGGCAAGATTCGTGTGTGTATTGATTTCAGGGATTTGAACAAGTCCACTCCGAAGGACAAGTACCCCATGTTGATAGCCGACATGTTGATCAACTATGCTTCAAGACATAAGATACTAAGTTTTCTTGATGGTAATGCCGGTTACAATCAAATTTTTATGGCCGAAGAGGATGTTTACAAAAAGTCCTTTAGATATCCTGGTTTTGTTGGCTTGTTTGAGTGGGTTGTGATGATCATTGATTTAAAGAATGCTGGCGATACATATCAATGTGCTATGAACTTGATCTTTCAAGACTTGATAGGAGTTATGCTAGAAGTCTATATAGATGATGTTGTGGTCAAATCGGATGTTATGGGTAACCATTTAGCCGATTTGAGAGTTGCTTTTGAAAGAATGCGTCAGTATGGCTTGAAAATGAACCCGCTCACGTGTGCTTTTGGCGTGTCGGCGAGCAAGTTCTTAGGATTTATGATTCATGAAAGAGGTATTGAGATTGATCCTAAGAGACTTGAGAAGATTAAGAACTTTGAAGCGCTGACATGCAAGAGAGATGTGCAAAAGTTGCTAGGCAAGGTGAACTATTTGCATCGATTTATATCTAACCTTTCCTTCATGATTGATGCTTTCGTCCCCATACTTCGGCTAAAGAACGAAACCGAATTCACTTGGGGGCAAGTCAGCAACGTGCTTTTGATCGAATTAAGGAGTGCTTGTCATCACCGCATGTGGTAAGAGCACCAAAAGTCGGGATTCCATTTCGGCTATATGTTGCTACAGAAGATAGCGTGATAGGAGTTGTGTTGACTTGGGAGGTGGAGGGAAAGGAGTACATCATCACGGTCTTGAGTCACCGTCTGTTAGATGCCAAGATGAGGTATGTGTTCTTAGAGCGTTTATGTTTATCACTTTATTATGCATGTACCAAGCTCTGCCACTATCTTTTATCTCGCACATTTATTGTCACTTGCCAAACCAATGTTATAAAATAAATGTTGCAAAGACGATTCTAAGTGGGAGAATCAAAAAGTAGGCTTATGCGTTGATTGACTATGATTTGGCTTATGAACCCTTGAAGGCTATGAAAGGCCAAGTCGTTGCGAACTTTATAGTTGATCACCATGTAGATGTCAATTGGAGTAGTGATGCTACTCTGATTGAAGTAGTGCCATGGAAACTTTACTTTGATGGTTCGGTTTGCAAGAATGGACAAGGTGTCGGACTGGTACTCATATCACCTAGTGGTATGAGTTTCAAGATCTCGGCCTGCTTAGAATTCCCTTGTACTAATAATCAAGCTGAATATGAAGCTCTATTACTAGGACTTGAACTTTTAGATTCCATGAGTGTTAAATATGTTTATGCATATGGTGATTCTCTATTAGTTGTTCAACAAGTAGCTAGAGTTGCTAAATGCTTTAATGGTTTGTTAAATAGCTATTTTGGATAAATGCCTAGACAGAATTAGTACTTTTGATTATTTTGAAATTTTCCATGTGTCTAGAGAAGACAACTCATTAGCAAATGATTTGGCTCAACAAGCATCAGGTTATCAAATTAAAAGAGGTAAATTTTTTACGCAAGAAAAACTGATGCTTGACATATTTTATTCCTGCGAGTCAGAACACTTCGGTCTGACTAGCCTGACATGGCCGGTCTGACCGCAGGAATCACTTCGGTCTAACCGGCCATGCTAGGCCAGTCTGGCCACCCCATGCCAATCAATCATAAACGGTCGGTCGGACACCAATTTAAGTTATAATTTGGCGAGTGGTTCAGAAAACAATGTGGATGATTCGAGGGCTCTGATTATTCATTATTTAAGAGATCCTAGCAAGCGAGTTGATCAGAAAGTTCGACGGCAAGCGTTTAAATTTGTGTTGTTTGATGATGAGTTGTATCGTCGAACAATTGATGTAGTGCTTTTGAAAAGTTTGAATGTCGTCGGTTTAAACTTGCTATGGGTGAAGTACATGAAAGTCTTTGTGGTACTCATCAGTCACCTCAAAAATTGAGTTGGATTCTCAAAAGAGTGGGGTTTTATTGGCCGACTATGACTGAGGATTATTTTAGATATTACAGAGGATGTGAAGCGTGTCAAAGGTTTGGTAATATTCAGCTTGCTCATACGTCTTTTCTTAAACCTATTATCAAATCATGGCCGTTCCGGGGGTGGGCCTTGGACTTCATCAGCCAAATTTATCCTTTCTCTTCAAAAGGGCATCGGTTCGTGTTGATGGCTACGGATTACTTTACCAAGTGGACCGAGGCAGTGCCTCTCAAGAACATGACTCATAACGAGGTATTTGATTTCATCTTGAAGCACATTATCCATAGATTTGGTATTCCCCAAACTCTTACTACATATCAGGGTGCTTCATTTATTTCTAAAGAGGTTCATGATTTTGCCGAATCTTATGGTATAAAGTTGGTAAACTCTTCACCATACTATACTCGAGCCAATGGTCAAGCCAAGTCTAGTAATAAAACTATTATGAAGCTTATTAAGAAGAAGATTGAAAAGTTTCCTAGAAGGTGGCATGAAGTGTTTTCTGAGGCATTATGGTCATGTAGAGTTACAAAGCATGGCGCCACCAAGGTAAGTCCATATGAGTTGGTGTATGGACAAGAAGTCATTTTACCCGTAGAGGTGAATTTTGGCTCTTTGAGGTTGCTTAAGCAAGATGGTTTATCGATTGATAAGTATGAAACTCTTTTGAAGGATAATTTGGAAGAAGTGACCGATAAAATATTAAGAGCTCTAGAGGCAATAGAAAGAGACAAGAGAAGAGTGGCTAGAGCTTATAATAAGGAGGTGAAAGCAAAATCATTTCAAGTTGGTGACTTGGTTTGGAAGACGATTTTGCCCTTAGACACTAAAAGTCCAAAATTTGGTAAATGGTCGCCTAGTTGGGAATGTCCTTTTAGAGTTGTTAAAATTGCTCCAAGCAAAGCAAATTTGCTAGAGTCTCTGCAAAGAGAGCGATTTCGTAGGGCTTTGAATGGTAGGTATTTGAAAAAGTACTTCCCAAGTGTGTGGCCAAATGCTTAAAGTGTCAAAAGTCTGATATGGAGTATATCGCCCTTAGCACGTTGTACTGTTGGCTCACTAAGTTTGCCAAAAGGAAGGGGGCATGTGTTGATAGAAGAAAATGACATTAATGGTTGAAATTATCAAAATATCAATTTTGGTAATTTTGGGCCAAAAATATGCCAAACCTGGCACAGGCCGATCTAACCGGCCATGTATGTCCGGTCTGACCAACCCAACCCAAGTCTGATTTGAATTGGCTGATTTCAGGTAAATTTTATCCCTAATCAAATTCTAACGACTTGGGTATGTTTTTTGAGTAGATTAAAGCCCAGGCATGTCATGTCCAACCCCTATATATATAGGGGCAAGGCCGATTCAAGGATTATGTTCAATCCAATACAAGATCAAACTCTAATTTCCTTGAATCACACTTTTACTTTCCAAACTACTTTCCTTGCCCTAGGACTAGTTTAGCCCGTACATCTTTGTGAGTTTGCGCTGTAAACTCTCTGTACGTCGCGTCGTAATCACGCTAAGCCTTATTGATTCGCCCGTTGTTGGCGCAAAAGATTACACTAACAGGTTTCTAGAGATTAGAAACTAACAAACGAAGTGTTTGTGAAGTAAACTATTTCAAGCCTCCGAAGTGGATAATAGCTCAAACAGTTCGAAGATGTGTATTGAATAACTCAGTATTCCATCCTCATTACAGGGTAAAACGGGGGGTATTTATAGCCCAAAACCTTAAGGACAGGACCCTTTTACCCCTCTGTTACAACCGACATGGTGGAGACTAATCAGTACCCTTGCTAGGGCTAAAACGGTAAAAGACTAATCTAAAGAGAGAAGATAAGTCTTCCATCCTAGCTGGCAAAGAATCTATCTGAAGAGCCGATGTTCGAAGATATACTCCGAACTAGAGTCCGCCTTTATACTTCGAACTTGATCCAGTATACTTCCGGAGTTAGATGCTGGAAACCTTCGATTAAATCACCTGCCTTTGTCTTGTTGCAGCAATGGCCCTGAGGATGAAGTATTTTCCCTCAACAGTAGCCCCTCGAATACGCTTCTCCGCTAGATCTGTAATGTTAGGAGAGCAGTATACGCAAGAAAAATAATCATGCGTAGGGGTTAACAGATTTAATCGACCTCTGAAATATGCAGAGATTCAAAACTTCGAATCGACTTCTAAGAAAGTTACATTCGAACTATCTTGGAATTAACTTAATGAGTTAAAAAGCTTTTTTAGACTTGGAAGAAATAGCCGTTGGCTTTTTCCTTCCAGCGGAAGTTACGCGATACGTTAACTTTGCAAGGGGTAACGGTCAAGAATGCGAAACGGCAAATGTAAACGGTAAAAAATCGTGGGTCTGGGCTATAAATAGAGGACCCAGACACTTCTCGAATACCCTTCTCACCGCCTTTGCGCAAACAAGCCCTAGCCTCCAGATTTCTGTTTTAGCAATCAGTGCGAGTTCATGGCGAAGACAAGCTTCAAGGTCCCTGGGGCGGCTTCGGCCTTAGCCCGGCAGCAGGTTGCGGCCGTGGCAGCGGCAGCAGCAGCACCAACAGTCGTGACGGCTCCGATAGCGGCGGTAGCAACACCAATGGCGGCGCCGGCAAGGAATCCCCAAAATGTCGGTCCTCACAATCTCCTCCCAGCATCCTCGAAGTATTTGGACCAGTCGTATCAACTAGGCCATCTACCTGCAAAAGGGAGTCGATCGCAATAGCAGTGGAGGGAAAAATAAGCTCGGAGCTCATAATCCGGAAACCTGGAAAGGAGGCCATCCCTTCACCAAGGCCTGGAGAAGTTGTGGTCTTCGAAGCGGGGTTAGGACTTCCGACAGTCGACTTCCTATCGGAGGTACTGGATTTATTTCACGTCACCCTTCCCCAACTATCTCCGAACGCAATAGCCCATTTAGCCATCTTCGAATAGGCGTTGCGAGCTGAGGGCTGCGAAGGAAGAGCGGAGATTTTCGCAGCACTGCACAGAGCATCATGCCAGCCAAAGACTTACCTAGGCCCCGGAGGAGAGAAGATCGTGGTAGCCTTCGGCAGCATCAACTTCCGACTTCGGGACGAATTTCAGCTAAGATTTCCAGCGAAGGCCATCAATGCCAGATGGTACACAGATTGGATCCTCCGGTGGTTCTATGCCGAAGTTGGGGTAGGCAGTCGTCTGGTCGGACCTCTACAGGACATAAACTTCCGAAGGGAAGCCCAAGTTCACCCAGATCCCGGCCAGCTCGAAACTCACCTCAGCCTGCTCCAACGGATTAGTCGCCGCATGAGCATGCGGGACTTAGCGGAGGAGTTCATCGAACTCCAAATTCCACCCCTGATGGCCAACTGGCCTATCACCTTTGAAGAGGATCCGGAGGGTGGACTCCGAAAACTCTCTTCGAACTCAAGCCCTGCAGGTAACTTTGAAAACAACATGTTTTATATATATATGTTTGATGACATGACTAACGCCAACTTATCTTTCAACTTCTCAAGCCCCCATGACTTCGAAGCAAGTTTTTCGAGATTCGGAGAAGATTCTGGGAGTTCCAACTCCGGCCGAGAAGGAGTGGAGGACGAAGCTAGTAGGTAGCTGGGAGCGGCTCAACCGAGTGTGGGGTGTACTCGGAGTTGCTCCCCCTCCTCTTCCGGACTGGGTGCCTTTAGAGCAAGGGCCGAAGAAGAGGAAGGTAGACGTCGGGACTTCGACTCCTGTTAAGACTCTGGCAAAAAAGGTAGCCCAAAAGCCAAAGAATGTGACGCCTTCAAGTCTGGTGGCTTCGGTCTCCGATTCCTCTGAGGATGAAGGAAGAGTCCTCATCAACCTGATCACCGAAGATGAAAACTGGGAGGATGTAAACACTGGCGACGCTACAAGCGCGCCAAATGTTCCAAGTAGCTCCAGACAGGCTGGGGCTTCAAATGTCCAGCCAGAGGGGGTGGTTGTCCCACTGAACCTTGCAGAAGAGAACCACTCGGCTCCTGGTTACCCTCTAATTGGTTTCCAAGATCTTGATGGGCTTCTCGAAGGATGAGAGCCTTCAACTCAGGCTTGTCGGGTACGCATATCCGATTCCCGAACCAGATGGTACCGTGTTTGTCCTCGGAGAATCCGGGGGCTTTACCCTTTCGCATGTTCTGCTGGATCTCCAAGATGTCCGGGTCTTCCTTCTGCTTTTCTCGGATCTGGTCTATCAAGACAGGTCTTGACTCCCTAGATTCAGCCTTTCCATCTCCTTGTATAGCAAAGGGGCTTGGTCCTGTATCATGATGGCATTACAGTACCCTTTTCGACTAAGGGCGTCTACCACCACGTTTGCCTTGCTTGGATGATAATGGATGCCCAAGTCGTAATCCTTGATCAGTTCCAACCATCTCCTCTGCCTGAGGTTCAGGTCTGGTTGGGTGAATATGTACTTGAGGCTCTTGTGGTCGGTGAAGACCTCACACCGGATTCCCACAAGGTAATGTCTCCATATCTTCAAGGCATGAATCACGGCTGGTAACTCCAGGTCGTGGGTTGGGTAGTTCAGCTCATGCGGTCTCAGCTATCGGGAGGCGTAAGATATAACCTTCCCTTCTTGCATTAAGACACATCCCAATCCTTGACGGGGGGCATCACAGTAGACGTGGAAGTCTTTCCGGATGTCTGGCAGAGTCAGAATAGGGGCTGACACGAGCTTTTTCTTGAGGGTTTGGAAGCTTTCTTCGCAATCTGGGGTCCATGCAAATTTTACTTCCTTCTGCAGCAGTCTGGTCATAGGCTTGGCGATCTTTGAAAAATTTTTGATGAACCGGCGGTAGTATCCGGCCAATCTGAGAAAACTCCGGATTTCGGTCACGGTAGTGGGTTGCAGCCAGTTGGTCACTGCTTCCACGGTGGTTGGGTCCACTGCTATTCCTCCGGGAGATATAACATGACCGAGGAATTTCACTTCTAACGACCAAAACTCGCACTTGCTATATTTGGCGTATAGTTGCTGCTCCCTTAGCTTTTCGAGGGTCAGACGGAGGTGGGTTTCATGTTCTTCCTTGGTCTTGGAGTAGACGAGGATATCATCGATGAATACCACAATGAACTTATCCAAGAACTCCATGAATACATTGTTCATCATGTTCATGAAAAAGGCTGGGGCATTCGTGAGTCCAAATGACATCAGCGTGTACTCGTAGAGTCCATAGCGAGAGGTGAAGGCGGTCTTGGGGATGTCCTCTTCTCTAATCCTCAATTGGTGATAACCTGACCTGAGGTCAATCTTAGAAAACACCGAGGATCCTTTCAGTTGATCGAATAGGTCATCGATCTGAGGCAATGGGTACTTGTTCTTTATGGTTACGTCGTTCAAGGCTCTATAGTCCACGCACATCCTCTTGGTCTTGTCCTTCTTCATAGCGAAGATGACCGGTGCACCCCAGGGTGAGGTACTCGGTCGGATGTATCCTTTCTGCTCCAGGTCTTCGATGTTGCTCTTGACTTCGGCTAATTCGTTGGTGGCCATCCGGTATGGGCGCTTGGAGATTGGAGTGGTCCCGGGGAGAAGTTCGATTCTGAATTCGATGTCCCGCTTGGGAGGCATTCCTGGTAGGTCCTCTGGGAAGACGTCCGTAAACTCCTTGACTATGGGAACTTCTTCAAGGGCAAGCGAGTGAAGAGATGCCTAAAGTGGTTTGCGACTGGTCATCTAAAAAGTGACGGCTTCGCCTTCGGGGTTGATCACTGTTACAGACTTGTTGGCGCAGTCGATCACTCCCTTGTGCTTCATCAACCAATCTATCCCTAGGATGAGGTCGAGTCCTATACACTTAATGAGGACTGGCTCGGCCCGGAACAATACTCCTTGAATCTCTATCTTAACCTTAGGACTATATAAGTGGGCTAAGGTTTTATTGCCTGGAGTGGCAATCTTCATGGGGACTGATAGAGGGAGTACTTCCAAGTTGTGTGTTTTCACAAAATCTTCCGAAATGAAGGAGTGTGTTGCTCCAGAGTCAAATAATATTATAGCCGGTATGGAATTTGCGGTAAACGTACCGAGCACGACTTCGGGAGCCTCCTGAGCTTCCTCAGCGCTGACGTGGTTGACGCGGGCACGAACCGCCTGGTTGGGTGCCGTGCCTTGGGCTGCTTGGGGTGAGGACACTAGTGCGAATAGTGCCCTTCCTTTTGGCAGTTGAAGCAGACGACTGGCCTCCCTTGGCGATCCTTCAAGACCGGGGCTTTGGCGGTGGACGTCAGCTAAGCGGCCAGAGCTGGTGGAGCGGGGTGGGGATGACCGACGTTGGATCCACTAGCGGCGTGGGGTGGCCTGAAGGCAGGCCGAGGATGGTAGGCGGGCGCTGGTGGCGGAGGGACGAAGCGGGGCCTCTGGGAATTCGCCTGTTGATGCTTGAAGGCGATCATATTCCTCTTCTTGAGGTCCAACTTGTTCTTCTCAGTGTCTTGGATGAGCGCTTTATTCACCAACCGTTGAAAGTCGGCGTAGTCGGTGGCGACGAGCTGGATGGACAGTTCATCCTTAAGTCCCCGGAGGAACTTGGCCTAGCGGAGGGCATCGGTCTGCACTTCCTCTGGCGCGTAGCGTGCCAGTCGGTTGAATTCATGGAGATACTCCATGATGGTCCAGTTTCCCTGCTGCAGGTCACGGAACTCCTGCTGTTTCACCGCGATAACTCTGGTGGGGACGTGGGTGGCGCGAAAGGCGATAGTGAACTCCGCCCATGTCACCATGTGGTCCTCTGGCTGGGACTCATGGTAGTTGTCCCACCACTCCATGGCGGGACCCTGGAGCTGGTGAGTGGCGAAGGCCACTCGCTCTCGGTCGGTGTAGGGAAGGAGATCCAGCTTCTTCCCAATGGTGCGGAGCCAATCTCTGGCCTCCATGGGGTTGGTGGTGCTAGAGAAAATTGGGGAACGCGCCCAAAGGAACTCCGAGAGTTGGGGAGCGGGCGCGGGTGCGGGCGCACGAGGGGCGGGCTCCACATTCTGCAGGCGGTCCAACTGCGCCTGTTGGTGCTGCATTTGGGTGAGGAGGGATGTGATCAGCTGGTTTTGATTCGCCATCATCTCCGCCAAGGTGGGGTGGTTGGCGGATGGCGACCCAGTCTGTCGAGGGCCCGTTGCACCCCAGTTGGGTACAACGCCTTCGGGCAAGTCGTGGCTTCCTCCTTCTCCATTGTTGGAGCCGGTGTTCTAGTTGTCGGCCATCGTCTGAACATAAGAGGTTATAAGGTAAAAAGATGATGAAACAACATTACAATCAAAAATGGCCCGTAGGGCTTATATATTTATAAACCAAGTGGTATAAAATGTTCATTACAATTCAGCTCTTATTTTAATATACCCACAACTCAACTCGTTGTAGATGGTACCACATACATAAAATTATTAGTCAAGTAATGGTAACTAGCGCCTACTCGCCACCGGAGGCGGTCTCTGTGATCTCGGAACCATGAGTATGCGGATCCTGAGGGATGGTGGGCTCGAGAAAATTCTCAATGATCGGGTCAGAGACGAGGCCGGGGCGTGGTGCAGGGGCGTTGGCGGTGGATGGTCTGGCGCTGGAGGGGTGTGGCGGGATCCTCTTGGGGCGAGGGGCAGGCTCACGGATGGGCTTCCTCTTCCTTGGGAGGAGGGTAACCATCTCCGCGATGTCCTTCTGCAGCTGCATGATCTTCCGCTGCAGTTCGCCGTTTTGTTGGATCAAGTTCTTCGTCTCCTCACGAATAAACTCAACCGCCTTATGGTGCTCGTCGGCGTCGAGCATGGCCTCAGTATGGAGGTCGTCCATGGCCTGAAGAAGACGCGACTGCCGGGCCATGACCGGATCATGAACGGAGTGAACTCCGATGTAGATGCTACGGTGGGCGCCAGGAGTACGCTTCGGCACAAGCCGGAAAGACGAGTTCTAAAGACGATCATCATAGATCATCCTCAACACCATGAGGGCTTGGAGCACGACGCGTTGACACGCGACATCGAAAGTCGGGCCCCCAAGTGCGGTGGTGTAGGGTGGAAGGTGCTCTCCGGAGCCGTGGACAGTGAGGGAGACGTCGCAAGGTCCTGCGAATTCTTCCAGGTACACCCCCTGGAATTCGGGCTCGAAGAGGAACCCGAGGAAAGTGAGCATCATACGGAGCTCCCTAACGAAGCCCTCGTAGTGGCGGCAGTAGCTGTGTACTTGGTAGACTGGCATCTACAAAAACAACAAGTTGAAGAAAGTGAGGGGAGGAACAAAGTTTATAAAGTAGATTTTTGAGAAATAATTTTCTGCAACTATTGGCTAGGCTGGTCCGTTTGGCTTCCTACAGTCAAGTCGGCTCTGATACCATCTTGTGGCGCCCCGATTTATCGAAATCGTAACATTATTGAATTTCCAAAGAAAAACAATAATACAAGAGGTTCATCATGCGACAACGTACATACGGCAAACATTCGTGGTACGCAGACCACATTATTACAAAAGCGTAAAATTAAAATAAATAATAAAAATCATGATGAACACCCTCTTTAGGATCTTTCTTCTTGACTGGGTTGCTACTCCAGACCATCCTCCTCGTAGTAGGCATCCTCTGAATTGTGTGTCCAACGGGTATGAGTACAAAAGTACTCAACAAGCCACCGCAAATGCAATAGTAATGCAGCATAATAACAAAGGAAGAATAATGGCTAAAAGTGCGAAAAAGTACAGTTTTTAGTTATTGCATTTAGTGAAGTCAAATTTTATCATGCGGAATATTAAACATGAACATCATAACACCAACTAACTCAAGGAGTACGTTTTCCCTCCTCGCACAATAGTCCTTACATGTCAAACCATCATGCACATACATATCAAAAGTAAACTAACTGTGGGATGTCACGCAACCCGCCCTTGACCGTGGGCTCGGCTTTTGAAAAGATTTATGACTCTGATCAGAGATGTACCACTGTACCCACAAGGCACGCACTCATCCCAAACACCAAAGTGTAACGAGATGACCCATACCACGGGAACTCGTGCCAAAACCTCAACATGAAATGCTCCAAGCGATAACCACTCGCTCTAGGTTTCGCCGACGCGTCGGGGCGCATCCCGGCTAACGTCGCACCCCCTTTTGCGCCACGTCGGTACAAGCCACCCGCAGGTGCTGCTTGACCCATCTCCAAATGGTGGCCTCAGTTTGGAACACTCCATACCTTAGTTAGGACTTACCCATTAGACTTGTGGTTAGTACGGAAGTGTATTGCAACGGATCCCGCAGACTGGTCCTTATAGTGCCCTAGGTGCTACCGACCAATGCCCTAGCTTGCACCCAGAACCCACCATGCATTCACTCACAACCACAACTCCATCACCGACAGAATTCCAAGAGATAAGAATAACGGGGATCATATAGTAGATTCCAATCGCTACGACTCATTTTTAATCCTATAGCAATCGTGTCAATACATTGGACACTAGCTAATAATACTAATCATATGGTGACAAGGAGTTTAGGCTAGATAGCATGGCTTGGGTTGCACATCAAGGTCGGGGGATCCTAATAAATATATTGTAAGGGTTTTATTTCACTAATGCATGTATATCCTATGTGTTTTAGCGATAGTTTAGTAAAACGTGGGTTCAACATGCTCAAAAGAGTGGTTTGGTGACTTGCCTTGTTCAGTGAATGGGAAGGGAGGAACTTCCGGGAAGTATTCCGGCTCCTCGGCGACATCGTAGTCTTTTTAACATGAATAATAAACACAACACTCAATAAACAATATAAAAATCACTCAACAAGCTTAAAGGTTTTGTTTATGTTTACTTAAGGAAAATAGAGGTGTTAAGTTTCTGAAATTCATGTTATGGATAATTTAAAATGAAATATAATGAGATATTGTCCTTTATAAAAGGGATTTTAATTGTGAGATAACCTCATTTTAAGTTTTCTAATTAATTTAATATAGGAGGTTCAGAGAAAACCTAGTGGTTTCATCATATTAATAGGAAATGAACAAATATAAACTTTAATGAAATTTAAATAATAAAGTTTGTATTTTAACCTAAGGGCATTTGAATACTTTAACAAATAAGAATGAAATATTCAAAGTAAACATACTGTTTTTATTGTACTAACGCATAGAGAATAAAATTACAAAATTTCTAGAATTGAAATGATAATTTTTGGAGTTCAAATGCACCAGATATGAATTTTAGAAGTTTAAAACCATTTCTAAGATTTAAATTAAATCCAAAACAGTCGCGGGTCCACGGTGAGCCAGGCTCACGGTGAACCCGCGCACTATGCACGTGCGTCGGATTGAGATCCACCGTTGGATCACGATCGGGCGGTCACGGGCGAGGCGGGGGAGTTAAGTTATCACGGACGGCAAGGATTAAAATGCTGAACCGGTACGCGATGGATGATCCAGATTAAATGTGGGGTTTTAAAACTAACGGACGCACGAGATTAAAACGTACCCCTTCGCTTGGATCCGACGGCGTAGATTAAACTGTACAGGGGATTTAATCGGTACCGTTAGATCCAAATCGCACGACCAGGATTGAATCCGACACGGCACGGGTACTCAGCCCGTGCCGATCGTCTTCTCTAGTGACGGTGAGCGGGCCAGAGGCCACGGCGAGCGATGGCGGCCCTAGCTAAGCCTAGAAATGGAAAGAGGACGCCTAGGGGAACACAGGGATACCTTAGGCGAGGCAAGAGGTCGACGGAGCACGGTCGGTGGTGAGGGTAGACGACGAAGTGGTTCGGGTTCCTTGTCGGCGATGGTGTTCCGGTGGGGTTCGTCGTCGGCGGAGGGGTGGCCGAGGTTGGCGAGGTCCTTGCGGTCACGATAGTGCGGTCGGCGAGGACGGAGGAGGTCACCGGCGACGGCGAGCGGTGACCGGAGTGTGGGCGGCGGAGTGGCGTTTAAGGGAGCGTCTCAAGTGTTCTGTTTGGTCTGAGCGCAAATGGATGTGTGGACCGAACAGGGCGGAGGTGAGGGGTTTAAATAGAGGTACCGGCGGGACAGCGGGGGCGCAATCGGGGGAGGGCCGAGGGTAACGTCGGCGAGCTCTTACCATGCACGCGAGCGACAGGGCGATAGCGCATGGGTTAATGAGGGGAAACGGTCGGCGCGTCGCGGGAGTGTTAATGGCGTCGACGAATTAATGCTAGGGGGGCTGACGGGGCGGATCCAAGGCGGGATCGGTGACCGGCGAGGTTAGGGGGGTTGGCACGAGGTGGACGACGGGTCCGACATGTGGGCCAAGGCGGTCAGTGGGCGCGAGCGCACGAGCGAGGAGACTGACGGGTCGGGTCGGGCTCGGCCGAGGGAGTGAGTCGGTTGGCGCCGACAGGTGGGGTCGGGCTGTCGGGCGCGCGCGTGAAGGGAGACGGAGTCACTGACTGGTGGGGTCCAGCGGTCAGACGGGGCGCGCGGGGAGGAGTGGGCTGGGCCGGTCGGGAGAGAGAGAAAGGGAGGGGGATGGCCCGTTACTGTTTCAATATATTTCTGAATAAAAATAATTACAGAAAATAGATTAAAATATTTGGGCTACTTCCAAGGTTGATAAAATTTGTAAAAATGCTCAAAAATATATCTTGGCCTTGGATCATACACAAAATTTTCTAGCCCCTGGTTTGGTCATTTCATCTAGGTTCTAGTTCAAAAAGGTTAAGGAGGGCATTAAAGGTATTTCTAAAATGAATAATTCTAGGAAAATATATTAAATGATATTTTTATTTCTTTGAAAATTTGGGGTGTTACAGCTAGCCACTCCATATGAGCTACTTCTTTGATAATCCCAGCCTTCAGCAACTTTTCCACTTCATCTTTAGCAAGGATGACCCTCTCCGTAGATAGCTTCCAGAGTCCTTGCTGGACAGGCCAAGCCTTCGGGTTCACAAGTAAACTATGCTCAATAATATCCCGACTAACTCCAGTAATGTCCTCATCAGACCAAGCAAAGACATCTAAATTCTCTTCAACTACTTTTTCTAACGAAGTAGCGACTTCTGGAGGCAAATCCTTGCCAAATTGAAATGAATATTCTTTGCCGTCTTTGATAATAACCTTCGTTATAATCTCCCCTTCAGGGCTTGGCCTTGGGAAGGACTTCTTCGAAGGTTCGCTTGAAGCACAAAAATCCTCTGGGTTGCCTTGCACACTGTTCACCTGCCTCGGGTCAAGAGGGGGGCCATGACCATATTCCGCTCTTCGTGCAGTGGTCTGATCTCCGAAAACAGTGAGCACTCCCGCTAGTGTGGGCATCTTCATACACGGATAATTATGATGCGCCACAGCTCCGAATTGATTCAACATGCCCCTTCCAAAGATAACATTGTATGCATATGGGGCATCCACAACATCAAAAATCACTTCCTCCATCCTTCGCCAGTAGCCCCTCTCCGAAAGTGACCTCCAGGCCTATTTGGCTGAGGGCATCAAGAGGGGGTCCTGTGAAGCCTTGCAAAGGACGAGCTATTGGGAGAAGATGCTTCCTGGAGATACAGAGTTGATCGAAGGCTTGGATGAAGATAATATCTGCTGAACTCCCTTCGTCGATCAGTACTCTCCGGACTTCAGTCCCTGCTATGTCGGTAGTGATGACAAGTGGGTCCGAATGTGGAAACTTTATGCCAGCTGCATCATCTACAGAAAAGGATATCGGCACATGGGACCATTCAGGCATAGCAGTTGCGAACGAAGAAGTTCCAATATGGCCCACCTCTCGGACATATTCTATTCTCTGCCTCTTCGACATACTTCTGAGGATCCCTCCATCGGAAATGGGGAGGACTACTCTTTTCCCTCGATCTTGACCATCTTCCTGCTTCGGAGGTGGCATAACATTGACCACCGGAGGACGTCTTGCAGGGTCGAAGTTATCTATCCGCGCCACAGCCTAGACAGGCTCCGGTCACACCTCGGTCGGAACTCGGTCGGTAGTGCCTCGACCCGAAGTTCTTTCAAGGTACTCGCCTCTTAAAGCGAGTATAGACTTACACGCGTCAGTTGCATGACTTCGATTCTCACCATGGACACAGCAGAAGAAGGTCTGGGCTTTGCCAGCCAGCTTCCCTAGCGGCCTCCAGCCACTGGTCTTGCTTCCTGAAGATTGCGAAGTCCTGGAGGCAAATTTCTACGGAGGTGCAATGTTCAAGACTTCTGAACGAGGATGCTTTTGCCCCCGACGCCTATCATGCTGAGCTTCGAAGCTAGGCCCCTGCGACTGTGTTGAAGTCTTCACTTCCAACTTGACTTCTTTCAGGATTGACGGAGTTGCAGCAGTTCTCCGAAGCCACCCTTCTTCTGACCTTGCATACTCTTCGAAGTAAGACATCAGCTGAGCAACAAAAGATATCTGCTTCCGGTGAAGTTTATCAAGGAGGCATGCATGGGTAACTCCCTCTCGAGCTGCATCAACTACGGAGGACGTAGTTAACCCTCGAATTTGCGACTTCATATGAGCGAAGCGCTTGAAATACTGCCTTAAAGTCTCTCCGGGGAGCTGCTTCACCTGGAAAAGACTTCATGTTGACATTGGGGATACGAAGGTACCCTAAAAGTTGCTTATGAACTTCTTCCTTAATTGTTCCCAAGTTCTGATTGACCCTGGCTTCAAGGACCAGAACCACCGCAGTGCCACCCCTTCAAGAGCTAGAGGAAAACATTTGGCTATGGTGTCTCGCACTCCTCCACTGGCCTCAATTGCCAATGCATAAGAGCGGGAGAACTCCCCAGGGTCTTCATCTCCAGAATATTTGCAGAGCTTCGAAGTTTTGAACTTAGGATCGAAGCGCACTTTCTGCAACTCAGGGTGCAGTGGGGATTCGGTGTCGAAGGAAGCGTTCTCCGGGGCTTCGGGATAAGGAAGCTCGTCGTCTTCGGGCACTTCGGGGATGATTGGGGTGGCTTAAGAATGAAGCCTATCTGCAGCTTCCTGCCGCCACCTTGCTACTTCAGCTTGGAGACTGGCCATTTGAGTGGCCATATCGCCAAGACCATCTTCATCTCCTCCGGAAGGGCCTTCCGGGTCTTGAGAACTGTATGCATCAGTTCGAAGTGGAACTTGAGGTGGAAGAGGAGCTCCGGTTGGCCGAAGTATGGATGGAGTTGGGGGAGGAACTCCGTGTGCTCGAGGAAGGGGAATCCCTTCTAGAGTCTGAGGTGGAGGAAAAGTTGAAGGTCCTCCGACCTCAACTGTGTTTGAAGATCTTGCTCCGGAGGTCCGAGAGGACCTCCGAGTAGGGCTACCACCTGAACTCTGCTTGGGAGGCATGGTCTGAGAACTTAGTAGAGAACGAAGTTTTTTGGACTAAGTTCCCCACGGACGGCGCCAACTGTTGGTGCAAAAGATTACGCTAACAGGTTTCTAGAGATTAGAAACTAACAAACGAAGTGTTTGTGAAGTAAACTATTTCAAGCCTCCGAAGTGGATAATAGCTCAAACAGTTTGAAGATGTGTATTGAATAACTCAGTATTCCATCCTCATTACAGGGTAAAACGGGGGGTATTTATAGCCCAAAACCTTAAGGAAAGGACCCTTTTACCCCTCTGTTACAACCGACATGGTGGAGACTAATCAGTACCCTTGATAGGACTAAAACGGTAAAAGACTAATCTAAAGAGAGAAGATAAGTCTTCCATCCTAGCTGGCAAAGAATCTATCTGAAGAGCCGATGTTCGAAGATATACTCCGAACTAGAGTCCGCCTTTATACTTCAAACTTGATCCAGTATACTTCCGGAGTTAGATGTTGGAAACCTTCGATTAAATCACCTGCCTTTGTCTTGTTGCAACAATGGCCCTGAGGATGAAGTATTTTCCCCCAACACCCGTGAATCACCTGTTTAATCCATGTAACGGATTTCTATCGATTTTTATCGGTGATTCGGTCTCTTGGCCGAATTACTATCAATTTTTCATTTTTTACAGGAGCCAACACGCACATCTTCTTCACCTAGGCCCCTACATCCATCCATCTGCGACGGGGAGATCGTCAGAGTCCGGGAGATCAATTTCTAGGGACTATCGGTCCGATCGAAGGCTACTCCTTGGTTTGACCGCTCCATGCCGCTCCGTCACATGACACGCTAGCACGCTTCGGTTTGACCGGTGGCTCAACGTCGGTCCGACCGACCGTGCGCGCTGGAGTCCCTCTTCACCGCGCCAGCCCCCTTTGGCTACACCCTAATCTGTTGGTCCGACCGGCGGCCTTTGGTCAGTTTGATCGATCTCTCTAGGCCGGTATGACCGCCCTTTACACCTCGGTTGAACCGGCCCTAACTTGGTCGGTTTAATTATTTCTCCACACTTAGGCAATTGGATCACGCCTTTTGGTGTGATCTGGTTGCCTAGCGACAACACCCTCCCTTGTCACTATCAAGGGCCATCAAAATGCCACATTGGCTTTGTGTTACGCTTACGGCTATCCCTAGGTATCCACGCACTTTTGGACCATCGAATCGATGTCAGTGTGTTGGCGCCTCGTCATTGGGTTTTAGCATCAACACGTGATTTTGACCAAATCAAGAAGTGTTTATCATCACCACTAGAGGTAACACACACAAAAAGCTAGAATTTCATTTTGACTGTATATTGCCATAGAAGATATTGTGATAGGAGTTGTGTTGACTCAGAAAGTAGAAGGGAATGAGTACATCATCACGTTCTTGAGTCGCCACCTGTTGGATGCCAAGATAAGGTACGTGTTTTTAGAGAGCTTATGTTTATCACTCTACTATACATGTACCAAATTTCGACACTATCTTCTGTCTAGCACATGTATTGTTACTTGTCAGACCGATGTTATAAAGTATATGTTGCAAAATCCAATTTTGAGTGGGAGAATTGGAAAGTGGGCTTATGCGTTAATTGAGTATGATTTGGCTTATGAACCCCTGAAATCTATGAAAGACCAAATTGTCACAAATTTTATGGTTGGTCACCATGTAGATGTCAATTGGACTAATGACACTACTCTAGTTGAAGAAGTGTCACGGAAGCTTTACTTTGATGGTTCGGCTTGCAAGAATGGTCAAGGTGTTAAGAGTGGTTCTCATATCGCCTAGCGGCATGAATTTTGAGACCTCGACCCGTTTAGAATTCCCTTGCACTAATAATCAAGCCGAATATGAAGAGTTATTACCAGGACTTGAAATTTTAGACTTCATGGGTGTTAAATATGTTCTTGCATATGGTGATTCTCTATTAGTTGTTCAACAAATAGCTAAAGATGCTCAATGCTTCAATGGTTTATTAAATATCTATTTGGACAGATGTCTAGACATAATTGGCACTCTTGATGATTTTGAAATCTCTCATGTGTCTAGAGAATCAAATTCAAAAAGCAAATGATTTAGCTCAGCAAGCATCTGGCTATAAAATTAAAAGAGGAAAATGTTTTACAAAGGAAAACCCGATGCTTGATGATTTTTTGCCATGCAGTCAGACTACGTCAGTTTGCTTGGCCTAACAAAGTTGGTCCGACCACAGGCGCACAGTCGGTCTGACCAGCATGCCAGGTCGGTCTGACCACCCCGTTCTAGTCGTCCGGCAATGGCCAACCTAACTGGTCCACCATGGCCGGTCTGACCGACTTTGTGCTAGATTGGTCCAGGGCTCGGGGGCAGGTAGAGATTTAACACCAATTCAAGTGAGGATTTGGCGAGAACTTCTAAAAATCACGTGGATGATTGAAGAACTCCAATTATTCAATATTTGAGAGATCCTAGCAAAAGGGTTGATTGGGAAGTTCGGTGGCAAGCGTTTAAATTTCTATTGCTTGATGATGTGTTGTATCGCCGAACAATTGATGGAGTACTTTTAAAAAGTTTGAATGTCAATCAATCTAAAGTTGCTATGGGTGAAGTCCATGAAGGACTTTGTGGTACTCATCAGTCAGCTCAGAAGATGAATTGGATGCTCAAAAGAGTGGGTTTTTATTGGCCGACTATGATTGAGGATTATTTTAGATACTATAGAGGGTGTGACGCATGTCAAAGGTTTGATAATATTCAGCTTACTCCTGCATCGTTGCTCAATCCTATTATCAAACCATGGCCATTCCGAGGTTGGGGTTCGGACTTAATCTGCCAAATTCATCCTCCCTCTTCAAAAGGGCATCGGTTCGTGTTGATGGCTACAGATTACTTCACCAAGTGGACCGAGGTCGTGCCTCTCAAGAATATGACTCATAACGAGGTAATCGATTTCATCTTGAAGCACATTATACATAGATTCAGTATTCCCCCAAACTCTTACTACAAATCAGGGTGCTTCATTTGTCTCTAAAGAGGTACGTGATTTTGCAGAATCTTATGGTATAAAGTTGATAAACTCCTTGCCATACTATGCTCAATCTAATGGTTAGGTCGAGTCTAGTAATAAGATTGTGATTAAGCTCATTAAGAAGAAGATTGAGGAGTTTCCCAGGAAGTGGCACAAAGTGCTTTCTGAAGCGTTGTGGGCATGCAAAATAGCGAAGCACGGTGTATGGACAAAGAAGTCGTTTTACCCGTGGAGGTGAATCTTGGCTTTTTAAGGTTACTTAAGAAAAATGGCTTATCGGTCGGTGATTATGAAGTTCTCTCGAAGGAAAATTTGGAAGAAGTGACCAATAAGAGATTTAGAACTCTAGAGGCAATAGAAAGAGATAAGCGAAGAGTAGTTAGAGCTTACAACAAGAAAGTGAGTAAAATTGTTTCAGATTGGTCACTTAGTTTGGAAGACGATTTTGCTTTTAGGCACCAAGAGCCTAAAATTTGGTAAATGATCACATAGTTGGGAGGATCCTTTCAAAGTTGTTGAAATCGGTCCAGGCAATGCATATTTGTTAGAGTCTTTGCAAGGAGAGCGATTTCATAGATCTCTAAATGATAGATATTTGAAAAAGTACTTACCAAGTGTGTGGCTAGATGGTTGAAGTGTTATAAGGCTGATATGGAGCATATCGCCCTTAGCCTGTAGTGCTTTTGGCTCACTAGTTTGCCAAATGGCATGAGGACATGTGTTGATAGCAAAAAATGGCATTAATGGTCAAAATTGTCAAATTTTCGAAATTGGTACAATTGGGTCGAAAATATGCAGTTCCTAGCACAGGTCGGTCCAACCGACCATGTGGTCCCAATTAGACCGACCCAATCAGAGTCCGAGCCAATTTAATTGGTTTCGGGATAATTTGATCTTTAACTAATTTTTAACGACTTGGACTCATACCTTAATCAATTTAGAGTGGAAACTAAGTCTAGGAATGACAAGACCACCCTCTATAAATATAAGGGCAAGGCCGTTTCAAGGGGATACATCTAATTCCAATTCAATCTAATCTACTACCCTTAGAATCATTCTTTTTTTAATCTACTACTTCATTGCCCTAGGTTTAGCCATAGCACGCCCACCTTTGTTGGTTTGCACCGTAAACCATCCGTCCACTGTGTCGTAATCACGACAATCCTTATCGATTCGCTTGTGAATCGTCCGTTTAATCCCCGTAACATATTTTTATCGGTTACTCTTAGTAATTCGGTCTCTAGACCGAATTGCTACTGATTTTATCTATTTTGCAGGAGTTGGGCCAGGTAACCTAACTCACCAATAAGGAACTCCCGCATCATCTCTAGTCATCCTCGCGCGCACCAGCAAGTCAAGGCTTTCACTGCGTTGCCGGCCGGTCCAACTGGTCATCACCAGTCGATTCGATCGGGTCACGACATCGGCCGGTCTGACAAGCGGCCCAAGGCCGGTCCAACCGTCCGCACCTGACTGGCCTCTTTTTCCTTCATGGGTGGTCCGTGCTCCAACTCTCCGCACCGCTGGCCCGACTGCCACCTTACGGCCTGTTTGACCGCCCGCACTCCACCGGTCTGACCAGCCTACTTTGCCCAGTCTAACCGTCTCATCCACGCTCGGCTAATTGGGTTACCTCTTTGCGGCGGTGATCCGATTTCCTGGAGACTCCATCCATACACCCCTTGTCACGGTCAAGGGTCATCAGAACGCGACGTCAACGCCGTGTGACGTTTAGTGGACCACTCCTAAGCATCTACGTGCTTTTGAATCGCCAGATCAACGTTAGTATTGTTTAGCGCTTTGTCGGACAATTTTAGCGTCAACGAGTGGTTATAGAAAAACATCTGTTAATTGATTGATTTTTAGACGGTCTAGGGTTTGATATAAAATTCAGGTATCTCTAAATGCAAACAGCATTTGACGTCATCCGAGAGCTCAACCTCGGCCCACCTGTCACACAGACACGTACAGGTGTCCCACATGACAGTGACACGGACGTGACATCATGTGGCCTCGTGTCCCGAACGCGAAGGCTTCCAAACCTCCACGCTCTCTTCCTCACTCTCCTCTCCTGCGAACCTTCTCGTTTTCGAGGCCTCTCCCTCCACCGTCGAATCGCATGGCCGACGCGGGGGCGGCGGCGAGGCGACAGCAGCAGCCGCAGTCGTCGCAGGAGGAGGAGGAGGAGGACTGGAAGGAGGCGGAGGGGGGAGACGTCGAGGTGACGGACAGGGCCGCCACGCCCAATGGGGGAGGAGTGAGCGGCGGCGGGGAGGAGAGGCCGATCCGGGTCTACGCGGATGGCATCTACGATCTCTTCCACTTCGGCCATGCCAGGTCGCTCGAGCAGGCCAAGAAGCTGTGAGAAATCCGCCCTCTGCTTTTGAGTCGCTGTGCTGTCTTCCGTTCCATCCCCTTGTCGTAGGCTCGCTCATTCGATTCGATCTGCGGCTCGGGTTGGCGTTAGGATCGGGGCGCGTTTTTTAAGATATTTTCACGGCGTAATCAGAGGCTGTCTGCTCGTTTCGGGCGCTTGCACCGAGGGTTGGTTCGGTGTCAGATTTGAGCGAGAAAAGTTGTGTCTCTTTGGCCTCTTTGGTGCGAATCTGTCGCCATTAGCACTTCCGCGATGACCTTCTGCGAGTTACTATCATTTGTGACACTCATCGTGGTGGATCGTTTCGGTGATTCGGTGGGGAAAGTGTTGTACCGTTGCGGATTACGAGTTGGTCTTGCGGTAGACAACCTTTTCTGGGTGGTTGTATGGAATATGGATGGTAATTGCAGCTCCTTTTATGCCTTTATGGTGTGCAGGACATACTTGAGAAAATTCAGGATGTTTTACCTAACGTGATATGATTCCAGATGTCCTTTCTTGTTTGCCCTATGTTGGATCATTCGGAGGGGAAAAGACTGTTCATAGATTCCTTCAAATAACGCTGTTTGATTTGGCATTATTTGGCATTATGTGTTTACTGCCGAACGGTAATCTTGCTTTGTTTCCAACTTACCATGGTGGTTTCAAGTTTTTATTGGTTGCATGTCCTCAAATTAGTATGATCTAAGGATGCATTCTGAGTTCCTTTCACACATCACAGCTTTTCTTTTTATGTTGTAAGATAGTTGCTTCTTAGCTAATGTTAAGTATCATGTTCCATCAGCCATGTAGCTTCTATGGATTTTGAATCTTTTTCCTCGGATCTGTTTGTGTACTTGCCACAATCTTATTGTTCATGTTGTGGCATGCACACAGGAGAACAAAAACGTTTTGGGCTATTTGTGTGGGGAAAGTAAGTGCCTGCCTGCTGCCTTTTCTGTGGAATCTTTGCAAGGAACCTTTCACTTCCAGTCATGCTATGTTTCTTAAATATCAAGCCGTGTTCTATCTTTATAGATCACCCTACAATAAATCTTGTCTACCATTGTGTTTTTTAATCCAATATTGTACTTGAACCACCATTTCCTATATATTCCATCGATTGCGTGTATCTTAGAGCCACTTTTTCCTAAATATCCCTTAGATTGCATGCAGGTAACTTCTTGATGGCATCAGCCTTGTTAATTTCTGTCTTCAATCACCATAAGGAAATTAACATATTGGACTCATTATTATACAATGAAGATGTTATATGACTGAACTGCCTTTCATACTGTAGATTCCCTAACACGTATCTTCTTGTTGGATGCTGCAATGACGAGTTGACACATAAATACAAAGGGAGAACTGTTATGACAGAGGATGAGCGATATGAATCACTTCGTCATTGCAAGTAATCTTGTATCATGCTTTGTTCTGTTCAATAAGCCACAAATATTATATATTTCTTTAGTTTTATTAATGATATCAATATTACATATGCTCTTCTATTCCCAGGTGGGTTGATGAAGTCATTCCTGATGCTCCATGGGTGGTAACGGAAGAGTTCTTGGATAAGCATACCATTGATTTTGTTGCTCATGATTCTCTGCCGTAAGCATTTAGGCTTAAAAGACCTTGACCTTATTCTTAACACAGTAAATATTTCTTATGTACTTCCTGCAATAATACATATGCCTTGATATTCTTATTTCAATGTTGTTCCCATCTTCCTGTTTAGATAGTATTTAAAGGCATAAAGCCGTTGGACTTGAAATTTAATTACCTTTAATTAGTATATATTCCTGATCTTTTCTATTTCAATCTACACAGGTATTCTGATGCCAGCGGAGCTGGAAAAGATGTCTATGAATTTGTGAGTATTTCGAAACTGATATGTTCAAGTATAAATTTAATTAAAATTATTTAGTAGTAACTGTTCTGATGGGTGTGGACTGAGTATTTCTGACAAAAAACTAATATCGCCATGTTTACCAGGTAAAGAAACTAGGTAAATTTAAGGAAACCCAGCGCACAGATGGGATATCAACGTCAGATATTATAATGCGGATTGTCAAAGATTATAATGAGTATGTTATGCGAAATCTGGCCAGGGGGTACACCAGAAAGGATCTTGGTGTCAGTTATGTGAAGGCATGTGATATTAACCTGATGCCTTTACTATAACTCCAACTTATAAGAGGCCTTTATATTTTAACAGTATTACAGTACTGTTTGAGTTACCCACTTGCCCAACTGACCCTTGATACATCTTATCAGGAAAAACGACTGAGAGTTAACATGGGATTAAAAAGCCTGCGTGACAAAGTGAAGCAGCACCAAGAAAAAGTAGGAGAGAAGGTACTTGTACTGACCATCTTCCTAATTATGCCAAAGTGGGATTTTAACAATCGATTAACTGATGACTAGGCCATGTTAACTTCTCAAATCTTGATCACTAGTTTATTGATACTGGGACACATGCAATGTGTGCCATTTTCCAGTGATGAAAAAATCGGCCGATTAACCGATTAATCGGACGATTAACTGCTGATCGGTAGCACCGCGGTTAATTTACCCCCTAATCGGAGTATTAATCGGGGTGACCGATTAATCGGTCGGTCAACACGATTAATCGGTGGTCAACCCGATTAATCGGTCCCAGACCGATTAATTAGCAGTATATAACCAGTGCATCCTTGGATCTGCGCCGACGTCAGTCACTCCTGATCTGCGTGGAGCTCATGTTGGGTCGGTGTCGAGCGGCCTGTCGGACTCGCGCCGCCGTCGCATGTCCGCGTCGGGCTCACCAAGCGCACGCCTGTCTTGCTCCTACCTTAGTTCATGCTGGCATTCTTCAGCTTCAGCGGAGAACAGGAGAGAGGAGAGGAGTGAAAAGAATGAGCTGGGTCTGAGGAGAAATGGAGAGGAGGCGGGGCACAAAATATATAAACACGACGTGATGAAAAGAGAGATGTGAGAGAGATGGCAGCAGGAGGTGACAAGAGAGAGCAGCAGCAGAGATGGAAGCAGGAGGTGACAAGAGAGAGCAGCAACTTTCTGTAGAAAGATGAGAAAAAGAAAGAGAGCACCGGCAGAGATGTGAGAAAAAGTAGAAAAGAGAGCTCTAGCACGGAGAAAGATGTGAAAAAGGTTGAAAAGACAGGTAGAGAAAGAATAAAAAGAGAAAGGAAGAGGCAATGTGAGACACGGAAATAGCTAAACTTCTTTTGAAAAGTATATATATTTTGACTATGAACACATGATTTATTATATTAACCGATTAATTGATCGACCGATTAATTCAGTTAATCTCCAATTAACCGATTAATCCTTACTCGGTGATCGACCGATCAGTTACCGATCACCGATTTTTCTAACACTGCCATTTTCCTTTAATAAACATTATTTTGAATGTGATATGTATGGCATGTATACTCATCATCTTTTGTGGATACTGACATTGTTTTGTTGGTTCAATTGATAGGCTTTTCTTGTGAGCTAAAAATACATTCCAAGTATCTTCACCCATGCCATGCCCCATGCATGTTTATTCTCAAATTTACCACGATGATGCTACATGTCTGTCAGCTTGTCTCTTCAGATTGACATGTACTTTATTTTTTTTAGTTCAATCAATCTTTTGATGGTAAATACTCATAAAGAGTTTAAATCTGATACATATGCCTGAACTTAAATACTGGCAGAATACTTCCCCTACTCATGTGGCCTACAAACCTAGCATTCCTCTGAAGTTAATCATGTTCATGTGTTTTGAAATTAAATTGGCTATTTGCAGTGGAATACAGTGGCGAAACTCCATGAAGAGTGGGTGGAAAATGCAGATCGCTGGGTTGCTGGTTTTCTAGAGAAGTTTGAGGAAGGCTGCCATTCAATGGTTAGTCACACTTTGCTGCTTAGCAGAAGCTTAGCATATGCTTCATGGAATTCACTACTCACTATATCTTGCTTTAAAAAATTTCCTCAGGGAACTGCCATCAAAGAGCGGATCCAAGAGAGGCTCATGGCACAATCCAGAGAGTCCAGCGACGAAGATGAGGACGACGAAGATGAGGACGACGACTACGAAGACGTCAAAGAATAACACCACGGTAAATATACGTCAAGTATGATACCTACGTGCTCTGCATGTAGCAGATCTTCAATCCTTCGACATGCTATGCGCCCCTTGTATCTTCAGGAACGGTGAACTTGTGCTCCCCAGGTAGATTTTCGTGCTTTGTTGTAACAGTAGCGGCTGTTTGGCTGTAAAAGTTGTAGTGGATGACCTGAATGGTTTTCTGGAAGAAACAGATATATTCCATTAAATTTTTTGTTTAGAACACAAGAACTCTCTTTATTTCAGTATCTTACTATCTTACATAATGTTTTGAAGTTAATCAAGTCTCCTACTTTAGGTTCATGCTGTGGGAAGAGGGCGGTAATGGATAATAACCTTGATTTTCTACATGGTGAAGAGAGTTAGAGAGCTGCTTGTTTCTGGTGTAAATCAGCTATGATTGGTCACGTTTCTAACTGAACGTAGTCATGGGAGCTTTACAGCGTGCCAGTTGCATAATTTCTTCTTTATATAATTGCTTCTGTATTTTGGTTGATGAAACATTTTTGTAGGCTTGCTCATTGTACGTGCAAATGCTTGTATATGTACAAAATTATTCAAACGCATTTAGTTGTTAATTTTTTAGTAAACCGTACAAAACAGTGGGGTTTGTATTAATTATGTTGAAGAAAAATTATAAGATTATACAGCTTCTAAGGAAGTCACGTCGCAAAAGTGTTGCCATCATTCGCCTAAGAGCCTTATGCAAAGTTTTTACCGAAAGTATTGCGACAGGACGAGAGAACGGTTACGTGACAAAGCCTTAAAAGAGGAATATGGCACTCAAAGACGTCATTGAATTAGCCCTCGAATTAGCCCAAACAACTAAAACAACCACAAGAAACAAGTGTCCTGACCTTGTAACCCTAGTGCTCGAAAGGTCAATGCATCATCGCCGATGCAACTCCGAATGCCGATGAAGTGGCAGGCAAACAAATGCTTCTTCTAGGCTAGAACTCCGCCAAAATAAATGTTTCTTCTAGGCTAGAACTCTTCCAAAACAGAGGAGTGTCCCATGGCCAAGAAGAAAGACAACCACAAGAGAGGAGGAACTCTAAGAAGAGAGAGGAGGAGAAGCTAGAATTAAATGATCACTGCATTACTGAAACGAAACCAGCCAAGCCAACCACGGGCATGATAAGGGTGACACGAAGGGAGAACACAACCAGAAACGCCCGTCGCTAAAGGCCCTTCACGTGCCACTCCATGACGCCCGAAACAAACTAGAATTGAACCTTCTGCAACAACCTTGAAGTTGCCACTCGACAAGTACCAAGGAAGATGCCACCAAGACTGGCGACCCTTCGGCATGAAGAAGAAGACCGTCGAGCAGGCCAACTAAACCAATGCTGACCTCAACAGGTTGACACAGCAAAGACAGATACTAGATATCCCCACATAAGAGCAAAACACATGCGCCAACTCACCCCACACTAGGGCACGACCACCAAAGCAACACTAAGAGCACTGCCATACAAGCAGGCAGATCGTCGGTCCCATGAACCTCGAGCCACCACCCAAATTGAAAAGGGAGGAGAGCAACTACTCTTAGGGAAGTTGGGAGGAGGGGCAGTAGATACAAAGGAAAATAGGACCACTAGATCCACCCTGCCAATGCCACTCTACATGTAGTTTGTGCCACCAACTCATACCACTCTACCCGCACAAACCGTCCGAAAGCCAACCAACTTCAGGCCACGACCACCATTTGGCACCAGGACTACTTGAGCCACCCCACCACCACACATAGTCCCATGGCTGCCATGTTCCGCTAGGCCACCATGCGCAATCCTGCGTCTGCCACATGTTGTCCGATTACCGCACGCCACACCACGACTATCATGTGCCACCAGGCTACAACGCTCTGCCCTAGCCACCTCACACCACAGCAAGAAAGCCCTCAGCAATAGAGGGAGGAGTAGCAGAGGAAGAAGTAGATATGCGTGCGTGGGGAGGAGAACAAGGGGAAACTTCCTCATCGTCGCCTTCACCGCAACAGCCCAAAAATTCGGCGGATAGCTCCGACGACTACGTGGGGGAGGTAAGAGGGGGAGTGGAAGTGGCTGGGGTGTTAGGATTTCACCTGAGCCGCTAGTAGGGATGACATTTGGTTGTTAATTTGCTATATTGTTTTTAGGCTATTTAATCCCTAACTCGGCATTGAAAGTCTAAAACACACGCATTTATTGGAATGTACACTGCTTGGCCCATCACTCCATATCGCCTTGTCGTCGACAGTGGCTACCATGACTCGCATTCCGAAGAATTGCGTGTGCACTGTCGCACATGATCTCTGAGTTGGGATTCGCCTCCTGAATTTTAGGATAGTAGCTACAGATTTGGTGAATTTTGACGCTATGGTTTTCTGCCGACCATCAGCCGCTAAATCGGTAACCATGGTTTCGTAAAGCTGATCATCAGTCACTGTGGTTTTGTTAACATGAGCACCTGAAAAGTGAGCTGCAACCACACCCTTGACAGGGGTGTCTACTTTATTATATAGTCTAGAAGACTTGGCTGCCAAGATACATGTAGATGGGCCACAGGCCTACATGCCCAATGGGCTAATGCTAATACATTCTAACACCCTCCCTCAGTCTAAGCTGGAGTGTCACGAACACAAAGACTAGACCTAAAATCAGTGAACAACTGTATAGGTAACCCTTTGGTCATAATGTCCGTGAACTAATGGGATGAAGGAACGTGGAGCACCCGGACCTGTCCCAAGGCAACCTTCTCATGAACAAAGTGAATGTCTATATCAATGGGCTTCGTGCGACGGTGATGAACTGGGTTGGCAGTCATGTAGACAGCACTGGCGTTGTCGTAGTAGACAATTATCGCTGAAGAGATGGTGGCATTGAGCTCCTAAAGTAGCTGACGAAGCCAACATGTCTCTGCCACGGTGTGTGCCATGGCATGATACTCAGCCTCCGCACTCAAATGAGAGATCGTAGTCTGTCATTTGGAGGACCAGGAGACCAAGTTGTCGCCAAGAAAGACACAATAGCCTGAAATGGAGCATCGAGTGTCTGGACACCCGGCCCAATCAGCATCGGAGTAGGCGGTCAAGCTGGTGATGCTCCCTACACCGATGTGAAGCCCGGTGGAGAGGGTGCCTTTGACGTACCGCAGGACACACTTGAGCATCACAAGGTGAGGCTTGCGCGGGTCGTGCATGAAGAGGCAAACCTGCTGCACGGCATAGGCAAGGTCCAGACGCATCAGCGTGAGGTACTACAGGGCTCCAGCGAGGCTGTGGTACTGAGTGGCATCCTCTACCGGAGCGCCGTCCGTAGCAGAGAGCTTGGCATGAGTGTCCACAGGTGTCGCTGTAGAGTGACACTCAGCCATGCCGGCGCGCTGTAGTAGGTCCATGGCATACTATCGTTGGGAGAGGAAGAGACCATCAGCAGAGCGCGTGACAGAGATCCTAAGGAAAAGATGAAGATCCCCGAGATCTGTCATGGCGAACTCGGAGTGAAGGAGCTCGTGGATGCGATGAAGAAGCAAGGTCGATGAAGCCGTCAGGATGATGTCGTCGACGTAGAGCAGCAAGTAGGCGATGTCGGTACCTTCTTTGTAAACAAAGAGGGATGTGTCGGAGGTCGAAGCAATGAAGCCGCTCCGCTGTATGAAGCCGGAGAACCTCTGGTACCATGCTTTGGGCGCCTGTTTGAGTCCATACAAGGACCTTTGCAGGAGGCATACATGGTCAGGGGCGGTCGCATCCATGAAACCAGGCGGCTACTAGCAGTATACCGTCGCGTCCAGATGACCATGAAGGAAGGTGTTTTTCACGTACAGCTGATGAATCGGCCAAGAGCAGGATGTGGCGATGTTGAGGACGACCCGGATGGTGGCCGGTTTGACAACCGGGCTGAATGTTTCGTCGTAGTCGATATCATACTGCTGCGAAAACCCACAAACGACCCATCTGGCTTTATGACGAGCCAGAGAGCCATCAGTATGATGCTTGTGTTTGAAGACCCATTTGTCGGTGATCACGTTGGCGCGTGGCGGTCGAGGGACAAGACGCCATGTACCATTGTCCATGAGCGCCTTGTATTCGTCAGCCATTGCTGTGCGCCAATTTGCATCGGCGAGCGCGGCACGAATGTTGCCTGGCAACGGAGAAGCCAGGCTAGAGGTCGCAGCAGTGAAGCCATACCGTTGCATGGGCGGTGGCAGTGAGCCCGTCTGGGAACGGGTCTCCTGTGCAGGAGGTTCCGGTACCGGGGGCACCACCTCCTGCGGTGCCGAAGCTGGAGAAGGCACATCTTCCACCGTTGTTGCTGATGTTGGTCGTGGTCGGCGGTTTTAACAGATACCGTACCATCCTCGAATGGCTGCAACAGGCGGTGGTGAGGCCGAAGATGAGGATGTAGCCTGCAGGGGTGCCTGGCCCAGCTGGTGAGCTTGTATCGTGCCATAATATGGCAGGGTCCAACCCAATAGGATCGCTGGCATCATCTGGTACGGATGAGGCAGGTGCCACCGCGGTCCGCGAGTGCCGAACGTCCGAGGTGGACGGGGCAGGCACGGGGAGAATGTCCTATAACAGAAAATCAAAAGAGTCCGGTCGGGGCTTGGAAACCGCGAACGGAAAGTGAGTCTCATCAAAAACAACATGGCGGTAGATGATGATCTTGTGGGTGGAAAGATCAAAGCACCGATACCCTTTCTGAGAAGGGGGGTAGCCAAGGAAAACACATGCTGCAGAACGGGGAGACAATTTGTGAGAAGTCGTGGCACTGAGATTTGGATAACAAAGACGACCGAACACCCGCAGGATGGAGTAGTCTGGCATTTTGTGGTGAATAAGCTGATAAGGAATACCATTGTGTATAGATGATGAGGGCCGCCGGTTAATCAGGAACACAACAGTGGAGAGGGCCTCGACCCAATAGGATGAAGGCATGGCAGCATGGATCAAAAGTGTGCGAACGACATTGTTCAGTGTGCGCAGTATCCGTTCAGCTTTGCCATTCTAGGCAGATGTGTAGGGACATGAAGTGCGAAGCAGGATGCCGCGACCCGCTAGAAAGATGGCAGTGGCAGAATTGAGAAACTCTGTGCCATTGTCTGCCTGAAAACAACGTACAGGAAGACTGAATTGTGTGTGAACGTAAGCAACAAACTGAACAATGTGCCCATGAACTTCAGATTTATGTCGGAGAGGAAACGTCCAACAAAAGTGAGTGTAGTCATCAACTATCACAAGGTAAAATTTATATCCAGAGATGCTCAAAACTGGAGAGGTCCAGACATCACAATGGACAAGTTCAACAGGAGCAGAGGTACTAGACACAGAACTAGTAAATGACACCCTAGTGTGTTTGCCTAATTGACAAGCATAACAGAGGTGGCAAGCTGCGGTATTACACTGAATGGCTGAAAACTTCTTGAGAGTGTTGAGGACGATGGGTGCAGGATGACCAAGGCGGGAGTGCCACAACTCTGGAGAAGCCGACGGCGACGTGGCAGCGAGGTGGCATGTGGTGTGGAATGGTGTAGAGATCCCCGTTGCTATTGCACCGAAGAAGAACTGTCTTGGTCTGAAGGTCCTTAACAGAAAAACCAGAAGCATCAAATTCAATAGAACAGTTATTGTCGCGAGTAAGCTGTCGAACAGATAACAGGTTACGGGTGAGTTGTGGAGCGACAAGAACATTATCAAGATGAAGAATACGACCAGCATGTTGCAAAAGGGAAGTGCCACGACTAACAACGGGAATTGAATGGTCGTTACTGACCATAATGGAAGACGGTGGTGAGGAAAGATGAGAGTGTAGAATACCATCATTGGAGGACATGTGTGAAGTCGCTCCGCTGTCCATGACCGAGGATGGTGACCCTCCTTGGACTGCCATCTGATTGAGGGCAGCAATCAGGGCAGTCGGATCCCAGCTGTTTGGAGATCCAAACGCTAGAGGACTGCCAGCAGCGGTGAACTGAGGGTGAGGTGCGAAGGCAGTATGCGCCTGTGCGGATGGCGCACCCCACCACTGAGGAAGAACAAGAGGTGGCGCACCCCACTGTTGCTGCCGAGGAGACCACTGGCCAGCCCAAGGGTTGTAGCAACCCCAACGGGCGACCGATGGCGGTCCAGGATGCCCGTTGGGTCCACTGTTTTGCCCGCCAAACCCACCGCCACGCTACTGCTGGTTGTTGCGCCCGCCGCCGCCACGGTCGCAGCCACCCTTCCCCTTGCCCCCTCTGCCTTGTCCACTATTCACGCGACTGTTGGTTGGTGCAGGCGTGGCGCGAGTGTTGCCCGGTAGTGGACAGGGAGGTGTAGTGGAGGCAGCAAAGAGTGAAGCCGAGTCCTCACTGCTTTCGGTGCCAAGGCGAAGTTCCTTGACCCGAAGAGTGTTGGTGGCAAACTTGAAGTCAGGCAGAGGTGATGTTGTGGCGATGATGTCAGCGGTGTTGGCGAAGGAAGGGTTGAGTCCACGCAGCAGGTTGAGCACGAGTTGCGTGGGGGAAATGGTGTGGCCAACCTCCCGAAGAGCATCTGTCGTGCGTTTCATCTGCTAGGCATAGGCGTCGATGGAGAGATCTCCCTGGGACAGATTGTGAAACTCCTGTTGCAGGACAACAGCTCGAGATTCCTTGTTAGCCTGAAACAGAGTCTCGATGGAGAGGTAGAGAGCCCGCGTATCCTGATCGAGTTCCATGGCGAGGTCGAGAACAGAGTCGTCGACGGAGCCGTACATCCATCCACGGATGCAGGTGTCTGGCTGAGACCACGTGGGATCAGCCGGACGTGCGACCCCCGTGCCGTCGATGTGGTCGAGCAGCCCATACTTGGCGCAGAGGGCGGTGAAGAACGCCTTCCACTTGGAGTAGTTGGGGCACTCAAGGCTGAGGTCGATCGACACGTGCAGTTTCACGTTGACTGCAGCGTACGCAACGAAGACGGGAGGAGCTAGAGCATCCCCCAGCCCACCAGAGTCCTGGGAGTTCAAGACGCCGGCGGAAGTCGATGAAGCCGAAGGCGTCGTCATGGCGGTGTAGCTTCACAGCATGGCGGCATGACTGGGTCGGGTGGCCGGGTGGTGCAGGGGCGCTAGAAGAAGAGTGCTCTGAGCAGGAAGCTGCACCGCCGGGGGGAGGAAGAAGAAGGCGCTGGCCAGAAAGAAGAAGAAGACAACAGAGAAAAAATAGCAAAAGGTGGGAGAGGATATCAGAGACTGGCGAGCTGCAACCACACCCTTGACAGGGGTGTCTACTTTATTATATAGTCTAGAAGACGTGGCTGCCAAGATACATGTAGATGGGCCACATGCCTACATGCCCAATGGGCTGATGCTAATACATTCTAACAGCACCACACCTAGGGAGCAAGAGGCTCATGAATATGGGTCTCTACTGTTGAGAACGATGCTATACTGGGTCCGTTTTGTAAAAAGCTCGATCACTATCAAGTTCACATTTAGTGTCGTTTTTTTCAAAATTCATGATCACTCCAAATGGTAACGATCCAAAACAAGTAAAAAAAGTCGCTTTTGCAAAAAAAATACAATCTTACAGGCCTCATAGTGAGCAAGGCCGCACACTTGTTAGAACTTGGGCTAGATAGAACCTGCACACGATTGGCCTTGTCTAGCGCCGGCTCACCGCCACGAGCACCTTAGTGAGTTCGTATGAAGCTCATGTGAATTTAACTAATTAATTACTGCCACACGAATGGTATTGGGTTGATGCAAGTTTGAAGGTAGTCGATGGAAGGAGCCGATGGAAGGATTATCTAACAATCTCCTCCTAAGATTTGCATTGGTCACTTGAGCTTGACAACACTGATCCTCTCATGTAGCTCCTAGAACTAAACTTGGTCCAAGTGATTTCATCACTAGGTCTGCAAGTTGTTCTTTAGAACTCGTGAAATCCACCAAGATCTTCCAGTTCTTGGAGCACTCTCGAATAAAGTGAAACTTGGTGTCGATGTGTTTACTTTTGTCATGAAGAATTGAGTTCTTAAGGTGATGGTCGACATGTTATCCATCTTCAATCTTGATGTCCATGGTTCCTTGCCGATTATGTCTCCCAATAGTCATACTAACCACATCATCGTGCTAGCGATGTACTCCACCTCGCAAAGAGCCACCACCCTCTGCTTCTAGGATTGCCAAGAGATTGGCATGTCATTGAGAAAAAAGTATAACCTTAGTGGGGCTCTTATTGTCATCGACATCTCTCCTGAGGTCACTGTCGTTGAAACCCAACAGCTGAGGCTCCCTCTCGCCATGCTTGGGAAAGACAATCCCATAGTCAATTGTGTTGGAGATGTATCGGAGAAGATGCTTCACAGCTCCCTGTGGTCTTCTCTCGGATTCTCCATGTATCGGCTCACATAGCTGATAGTGAACATGACATCAGGTCAAACATGTACAATGTACCGCAAGCTTCCAATCAATCTTTGGTATGTTGTGGCGTGGACCTTCGCAGTAATGCTTCTTCTTCTTCAGCTTCAAGTACACTTACATCGGAATTTTGGTAGGGATTGCAACCTGCCAGATTCGTCTTCTCTAGCAATTTTCTTGCGTACACTGCTTGTCCAAGCGACATAGCTTCTATCTGCTTTACCTCAATTCCAAGTTAGTATGACAACAATTCATTTATATCATAGATCTAGATTTTTAGGGTTTTTTAGGGGTGTTTGGATCAGGGACTAAATTTTAGCCCATGTCACATCGGATGTTTCGATATTAATTTGAAGGACTAAACGTGAACTAATTATAAAAATAATTGCAGAATCGGAGACTAAATCGCGAGACGAATTTTTTAAACCTAATTAATCCATAATTAGCAAATGTTTATTGTAGCATCACATTGTCAAATCATGGTGTAATTAGGCTCATTAGATTCGTCTCGTGAATAATCCTTCGATTATAAATGGTTTTTGTAAATAGTTTACATTTAATACTCCAAAATAGTATTTATTCTGAATATAATAGAGGCTAAAATTTTAGCCCCTAATCCAAACACCCCTAGTAGATTTAACTAGCACAAAAAAATTGATATCTGGAGTTTTACCGAATAGAAACTGAGACGTGAAAAAAATGTAATTTCAAATTCGGGAGAATTATTTCAAATAAGACAGAATTATGTTATTTCAAAAAGTATAATTATTAGTATTGGAAAAAAGACGCAGTACAATTAGTAGAAAAAAAATTGACTTGGATGGGCCCACGTTGCAGTGACAGCGAGACATGTAAAGGCAAGTCGAAATATCCATCCACGAGCCAGCGGGAGAGAGAGCATAGAAGGGGACGCGAACACTCGACGCGACGCGACGCGATGCTGCGCGCTTGCGGCGGCGCGGCGCCGGCGGCGATGCCCGCGCTCGTCAGGGCGCGCCTCGCGAGGCCGGCATCCTCCACAGCCTACGCTGCCGCCACCGCCTCCTCCTCCGCTCTGGAAGAGCTTGCCGCCGGGCGCAAAGGTCACTCCTTTCTCCGTCTTGCTCGCCCGTCTAGTCTCTTCGGCATTTCGTCGAACGGCTGTGTGTCGCGCTGCGAAGTCGCCTCTTCCATCTTCTGCTCTTACGCGTGGACGAGCGCCGCCCGAGGCTGCGTGGTGGTGACTGGTGAACGCATAGCGAATTGGCGAATGGCGATTGCTTGCTTGCTTGCAGAAATGCTTAAGTGGACTTGCGAGGCAGCATTTCGATTTCATTAAGTGGCTGACCTAGTGACATTGAGCCACTAATCGTTTGATACACCTGTAACCATTTTTTGCTGATTTTCAGAAGCATATTTGTGTTATTGCAACTAATTGCATGAAATTTAGGTGCTACTGTGCGAGGTTTTGTGTAGAGACGTGGCTGATCATTATTCTAGAGCTGCCATGTTGACCCTCATTAGCCCTCATGAGTCAGGGTTAGCAATTCTCGAAAGTTTGTCTTGTCATGTGGGCATTTAGATCTAGCCTGCAGTGCTCCGGTGCTGCATTATCCATAAATAAAGTGGAGTTGAATTTTGCAATTGTTGGCCTTGTCTATCCGTTGGCTCGATCTCTGTTGTATTGGAAAAAATTGTTATTTTGACACTCCAAAAAAGTACACTTTGTTAATGATGACACTTCTGAGGCTGACATGTAGGACCATTTGAGTCAATGAAAGTGGGTCCGGATGTCAAAAATACAAAAGCCACTTCTTTAAAGTGTCAAAATAGCAAATCTCCCATTGTATTGTCACATTGAAAATGAAGCATAGCTGATTCTGCTTGTTTGGGCTAACATTTTGTTTGAACAAAATGGCAGGAATCCTGCCTTTCAGTTAAAACTAGAGGAAAGCTTGATTGGGTCAATAAGGTTGTGGGTAGTAGAGTAATAGACTTCAAGGCTGGAATAGTTTCTTCACTGAGCTGATATATATACTAAATTCAAATAATTTTTAGGTTTGGCCAGAGTAGTATTAAAGAAGGGCAAGACTCAAATATTCCGAGATGGGAGTCCAATGGTGTTTAGTGGTGCTGTCGATAGAATAATCGGTCGACCTCCCCCAAAAACTGGTGATGTTGTTCTGGTAGCTGATGGAACAGAGAAACCTATTGGGTGGGGTCTCTATAATTCTGTGTCCATGTTTTGTGTTCGGCTGATGCAACTAGAAGAAGAGGCAAAAAGGTGATGCAGTCATAAGTTCAAGTTCTGTGGTTACTGACAATTTGAGAGCCTGAACTAAAATATTCCCTGTTTTTCCATTCGCAGAGATCCAACGTGTGCACTAAATATGGAAAGACTGCTTGAAGCAAGGATTTTATCTGCTGTGGATTTACGACGCAGTTTGGGCCTCCCTTCAGTTCATACAAATGCTTATCGTCTCATCAACAGTGAAGGAGACAGGTATATATATTATCAACTTATGTGGTCAGATCACCAAAGGAACCATATCAAATTCAATCATCACAACAAGTGTAATCTGTTCAGAACTCTTTTGACATCTAGTTCTAGAGTATATTTGACCTCCAAATACTGTTGCACCATTCCAGCTGCAGCAGTGAATGTTATCCATCAACAATGAATGGACTTTACTATTCTCTTTCTTTTTTTCTACGAAATCTTCAGGGCCTTTTGTCAATCTTGGCTGTGTTTTTTTGGGGGTAAAATTACAACCTGATTTCATTTCACTGATTTTGAAATGCAGATTGTCTGGTCTAATAGTGGATATCTTTGCTGATGTTGCTGTAATTGCTTCATCTGCTGCTTGGGTTGAGAAATATAGGCAGGAAATCCAGTTCCTTGTTAACAAAGTAAGTAATGTCAATCATATAAAGTGGAGATCATCAGCAGATATTCTAAAAGAAGAAGGATTGGATATATCAGAACAAAAGGAACCTGAACCCTCTTCACACTCTGGAACAGTGAAGGTGAATCAGCAAACTTAACTGCTTTTTGAATCGAAGCTATTCCATTGGTTTAGCTTTATTACCATTTTTTGCACCATACTCAATTATCTTGCAACTAATTTCAAGAGACTGATGGCATTTATGCACTCTACTAAGCTTTGCAATTAGTTTGATTTGTCAGATTTTCCAATCTTTTCTTCTTGCTATGTTATACTTCATGTTGTTCCAACACTTCTCAATGGCTGTTCTTAACTTTCAGGTAATGGAAAATGATATTATCTATCTAGTATCATTGGAGGGGCAGAAAACAGGGTTTTATGCAGATCAACGTGAGAGTCGCCATTTCATATCAACACTGTCAAAGGGCCAAAGGGTTCTTGACATTTGCTGCTACAGTGGTGGTTTTGCTCTAAATGCAGCAAAGGGTGGTGCTAGCAATGTCATCGGTATAGTGCCATATGATAGTGAAGTTGTCTTTTTCTATTTCGATTTTTGCAGACAGGCACTTACATGAGATTAGTTGAGTAGGCTTGCCTTAGTTGTCTGCTATAAGATAGCTAGTCGTGGGGCTTTCAAAAAAAGGCTGAAGTCTTTGCTAACCTTTTAATCCATTGTTCATCTGTTCACAGGCTTCAAGAGTTTAATGGAAACTCCATGATAGATTATCGTTTTAAGTATTGCTTTTATACCATTCTGCATGTCTGTCTGGTAAACAAGAAAATGTGTAACTAGCGTATCCTTTTTCAGGCATTGATTCATCAGCATCAGCATTAGACCTTGCCAATAATAATATTTTCCTGAATAATCTTGACACCCAAAGAATTTCATTCGTAAAAGAAGATTCAACTGCATTCATGAAAGGTGCTATCTCGAGAAATGAGGTCTGGGACTTGGTAATCCTTGATCCTCCAAAGTTGGCACCTCGAAAAAAGGTACACATACTATGGAGCATTTATATATAGTCACTAATTTGACTTGAAATGAGATATTTTCATTTGTGGATGTGAAGTACCAAAGAATGTTATATATCCATACAGTTTGTAATTTTCTGATGTGTTACTCAGAAGGCACGTCCTTTCGCATAGTGAACATTAGGTAAGTACCATCGCAAAGATATGTGAATTGCAAAACACCATTGCATGTAACAATGGCAGATTGGGGACAGGCCCACTTGTCAATGACACATACAATGTTATTTTTCAACTCCGTGATTTTTGCGATGATAGTCATGTCTGTTTCAGATAGGAGGAAAAAATGGGAACCATACATCAGAATTTCTATTTATAGTTTTTTAAATGAATAATTAAAGTATGGAGCATGTGTTAGAATATGTTATATACAAACTTTAGTGGATGTTGTGCAATTTAGGGGTACTTCGAACTTTAGGCAGGTGAACCAGTCAACCAGAATCTCTCTGCAAGACCAGACAGGTTCTGGTTCTGGTTTACCAGTCAGATAGCAGCAAGGCAAGAAACCACTGGTTTCCTGAAACCCAAGCTTACCATTGTTCTCCTTGTTGATGGTCATCTGTTTTATTTAGGTGCTACAAAGTGCATCCGGTATGTACAGAAGCTTGAATGCTCTTGCGATGCAAGTGGTAAAGACAGGGGGATTACTCATGACATGCTCTTGTTCTGGAGCTATGACCCAAAGTGGTCTCTTCCTCAGAACCATTCAGGTATTTTTCTCTGCCCATGTTGCATAACCAAAAGAATATGCATACACCTTGTCACTTACATATATATCCAAAGCAACCAACATCTTATTACTACTGCCAATTGAAATATCCAACTATGGTCAAACCAAATGATTTCTAGCATGGCAAACTGTAAACATTAAAGGGAAATATGGATAAAAATTGGACTCAATTAGGTTATGCACATTGATGTCTGATGACAACGTTCTCCCTTTTGTTTTGAACTTGAAGGGTGCTGCATCAATGGCCGGCCGAAAGGTCACAGTTTTACGTCAAGCAGGGGCCGCCTGTGATCATCCCATAGACCCTGCATACCCTGAAGGACAGTATCTCAGCAATTACTTGCTCCGAGTGACGTGAAATAAAAAGTGCCAATGCACTTAAGTTATAGTTCTAGGTTGATGTCGTTTTTTAAGTCATACAGGTTAGATAGAGATTTTTTCTGAAGAGAAAAAAAAACATATCAATTTGTAGTGCAGACTGCAGATCATTGCCACCCTTACTGAGATGCACGCTTTTATATTTACGACTTACACATGGTTACTAGAATGCAATTAAGGTAAATGGAATTCAATCTGCATTTCTGCAACAGTATAAAAACCATTTCATCCAACTTTTGGGATATTTAATTTTCGGCAAAAGAAGACCGCATATATATTTTTCAATATAATGTACATCAGTGTTGCTCATACACGCTGCTGGCCTATACTTCTTGGTATAGGAACTCAACATGGCTAAGAAATAAAATTGCTATCTGGTACAAGATACATTTGAACCATAGGACAAATCGTTGTTTGGTGTTAAATGCGCAACTTAACGTCGAGAAGCTATCAGCGGCCTGCAGGGCTTCTGTTCCATGACAAGTAGTTGTTGTCTCCCAATTTCCTGAAAGAAACCAGAAGAAAATCATATGTGCACTTCTGATCAGGATAATTCTAACAAGAGTTCAGAGAACAGTACAGCAAATATCGCAGCCTCGTGAAATGAATTGTGTAAGCGGCTTATCAAATTGTTTACTTCAAATGGAATTTGACCAAAATTATTACACAACAAATATTTGAATTCTAAATCACTTTCACAAGCTCAATTTAAAACTAGGGACTCACAATTCTGGTACAGCCTTATGAAAGTAAAACGAGATTTTCTTTGTTTTGAGTCTTTGACAATTAAAGATGGATCCCAAGTTAGGTTTTGAAAAGACAAATGATTAGAAAATGAAACCTTGCGAGAGCAATGTCCTTATCTTTATAATATTGTTAGACACAAGCAAGTTACTGTTACAGAGGCTTATCAAAATAACCCTCTAATATTTTCATAGAGGAGATCTAATTGGATCAAAATTAGTGGCGTGGAATAATTTGATTTATTGCCACGTATCGCTAACATAAATCTCTCTCATAAAAAAGATGCATTTCACTGTAACTTGGGGAGTTTTCAGTGAAGTCCCTTGTCACGATGCATTTCACTGTAACTTGGTGAGTTTTCAGTGAAGTCCCTTGTCACGGGTACCGGGAAAGCCTTTAGTAGAGATAGGAATTCTTGAACGAAGATTATATTGATGAGGAAAAGGTTTCAGTCGGCGCAGCGGAGCCGTAGCAGCTGACACACCAACAAGGCAGGATTACAAAGCTAGGCCTAAAAAAACTCGATGCCCTAAACCCTCAGTAAGACACTCTCAGTAAGACACTGTTTATATAATACAGTGCTACTGAATCTAATCTAACAAACTAAACTAAATTCAATCTCAAACTCTAAAACTAACTAACTAATTAGGACTCCTCATTACTTAAGTCTTATTTCCATCCTGAACTCCTGATGCGCCAGCCAGGACTCCATCCTGCGCATAGCCATCCTGGACTCCAGCCTGATCAGTCCTAGGCTGATCTCTTCTCTTCCGGCGTTGGTACACCAAGCCAGTCTTGATATCTCTCCCCCCTTCGACAATCAACACGTCCTCGAGCTGATAGGTAAGAAATTCCTTCTGAAACGTCGACAATTCAATCCAAGTAACATTGGTTGCATTCTGGCCCTCCCATCGGACAAGAAGGTCTAAGAAGGTCTTGGCTTCATCGGACAAAATGACCTTTGATTACCTCTACAGGCTAAGGACAGGCGCGGCCATGATGAATTTGTGGCAGTACTGTGGACCCAAAGGAGCAGGTCCTTTGTGCAATTTAAGTAGGCCAACATGAAATACATTGTGAAGACGTGTATTGGGGGGCAATTCCAGTTTGTATGCCAAATCCTTTCAATGACTTTAAAGGGCCCATAGAAACGAGGACCTTACTTGCTTCGTCCAATGATATTCAAGGATGCTATAGGGCGATGAAGGCGTAACCATACCCAGTCCCCTACCTCAAATGTCAGGGACCTATGGTTTTTGTCGTAAGCATCCTTATATTGTTGTTGTGCTTGTTCAAGGTAGTCCCGAATCTTTGCTATGAACTCATCCTGGGCCTCCAACTGTTGCTCAACCGCATGAACACGTGCATTACCTCTAGTGTAAGGAGTCACGGCTGGAGGGTCACGACCATATACAACCTTAAATGGAGAAGTATGTAGGGAGCTCTGAAAAGCTGAGTTGTAGCAAAATTCGGCCCAAGGTAGCCACTGGACCCGATGACATGGCCGATCTCCTGTAAGACAGCAAAGGTACATTGTGATGATTTTGTTCACTGCCCATCGGATTGAGGGTGAAATGCTATTGACATGTGCAGTTGGACTCCTGACAACTTAAAGAGTTCACCCCAAAAGTTGCTTGTAAAAGTGGGGTCGCGATCGCTGACAATCGAACATGGTAAACCATGCAATCGGACAATATCAGTGAAGAATGCTCGAGCCACCGTAGTAGCTGTGTATGGATGTCCGAGCGATATGAAGTGGGCATACTTCGAAAATCTGTCGACCACTGTGAGAATCACAGATTTGCCATTGACCTTAGGTAATGCTTCAATGAAGTCCATAGCAATATCAGCCCAAACCACGGACGGAATATGTAGGGGTTGAAGAAGCCCCACCGTATGGAGTTGCTCTGTCTTGTTCCATTGGCATGTCAAACAGGCGTGGACAAAATCCTACACAATACCGCGTGCCCATAGAAGAAAAAACGTCTGACAGAGACGATGTAGTGTTTTTGTGTTCCCTCATGCCCAACTCCGTGTACTGATGTTAGGACATCCTAGTGTCCACTGGAAGTGCTCTTTGCGAAGCAGTTTGGTTAGTGGTGCTGAAATTGTTCTGAAGTTCTTGATAAATTGTCTGTAGTACCCTGCCAATCCAAAAATGATCATATCGCTCGAACAAAATGAGGAACTGGCCAGGATAACACTGATTGCACCTTTTGCTTGTCCATGGCGACTCCCTCGGCAGAGATAACTAATAGAATGTTTGTATTCCTCTCCCTAGGGTTTGGGAGGATAGAAGAAGAGGCATACAAGGGACCGACAGTCCAGACATACACACACTCTAACAGACATACACACACTCTAACACCCCCCGCAGTCAAAACTCCGACGCAACAGACATTGAGACTAGAGCGGAACTCGGAGAAGGTGGAGGAAGGCAAGCCCTTGGTGAAGATGTCGGCGAACTAGGAGGTTGTAGGCACATGTAGAACATAGACAGCTTCCACGGCGACATGATCACGGACGAAGTAGAGGTCGATCTCCACATGATTGGTGCGCTGGTGCTGGACAGGGTTGGTGGAGAGGTAGACGACGTTGACATTGTCACAGTAGACCAGAGTGCTCTTGGAGAGGGGGTTGTGGAGACAATAGGTACTCAGCCTCGGCACTAGAGCGAGAGACAATAGGTTGCTGCTTGGACAACTAGGACACGAGATTGCCACCAAGGAAGACGACGTAGCCGGAGGTGGAGCGACACGTGTCCGAGCAGCCCGCCCAATCGACGTCAGTGTAAACCACAAGTTCAACCGCCGGAGAGCGGCAAAGATGGAGCTCGTAGTCGAGGGAGCCACACAGATAGCAGAGAATCCGCTTCATAGCAGTGAGGTGCGGGTCCCGAGGATCGTGCATGTGAAGGCACACCTGCTGCACTGCATATGAGATATCCGGTCGAATGAAGGTGAGATATTGAAGGGCACCAGCGAGGCTCCGATAGGCAGTAGGATCATCAACTGGTGCACCCGCGGTACCGGAAAGCTTTGCCTGAGTATCAACTGGGGTGGAACAGGGCTTGCAACCAATCATCCCTACTCGCTGAAGAATATCTACGGTGTACTGGCGCTGGTGAAGGAATAGACCATCAGTGCGGGGCTCCAGGGTCACACCCAAGAGTGATGGAGCGCACCAAGATCTTTTATAGCAAACTCCCGCTGCAAGGAGGTGACAACCTGCTGAAGTAGAGATTGACTGGAGGCGGTGAGGACGATGTCATCCACATAAAGCAGTAGGTAAGCGGTGTCACCACCTCAGCGGAGGACAAACAGAGACATGTCAGATTTTGCCTCGCTGAACCCCAAAGTCACCAGGAAGGCGGCAAAGCGGCAGTACCAAGCCCGAGGAGCCTGCTTCAAACCATATAGAGACTTGTTGAGCCGGCAGACCAGCTCAGGGTGAGCGGGATCCACAAAGCCCGTAGGCTGGCTGCAGTACACAGTCTCCGCCAAGGTGCCATGAAAGAAGGCATTCTTCACATCCAGCTGGTGAACCGGCCAAGAACGGGAGATAGCCAGAGATAGAACAATGTGAACCGTAATGGGCTTCACCATTGGGCTAAATGTCTCGTCATAGTCAACTCCAGGGCGCTGAGTGAAGCCCTGGAGGACCCAGCGAGCCTTGTACCGATCCAGTGTATCATCCGCCTTGCGCTTGTGTGTCTAGATCCACTTGCCTGTCACCACATTGCAACCAAAAGGACGCGACACCAGATCTCAGGTCTGGTTGGCTAGGAGAGCCTCATACTCCATCACGTGGTGCCAGTGTGGATCCGCTAGGGCGCCACATACGGAAGAGGGTATGGGAGAAACCCGCGGGCCAGTGGTGGCGGAGAGGACAAGACGATCAACTGGACGGAGGACCCCCACATCCCGCCGAGTCACCATCAGGTGAGTGTGGCGGGGATCGCGATGAAGGATGGGCGGGTGGTACACCGGCGGCTCGTCGTGAGAGCGGGCCGATGCAGCAACCGTCGTGTGCTGCTGGTAGACACGCAGGGGGTCGGCGTAACGGGAAGAAGACGTTGGGGCCGCACGTGGTGAGGCAGCAGGGGACGCCCTAGCCGGACGTGGCACGACCGAGGCCGTGTCGGTGGTGCGGCAGGCGACGCCTGGGTCGCGCCTAGTGCGAAGGGCAACAACGGGGCGACACCAGGCGCAGCAGGTGACGGTGGAGCGGTCGCGCGTGGCACAGCGAAGGATTCTGGGGCCACGCATGGCGCGGAAGGCAGCGTCGGGGCCACACCAGGCGGTGGTGGAGCGGCCACGCGAGGCACAGGCAAGTGCTCCGAGGCCGCGCAAGGTGCGGTGGGCAACTTTGTGTCCACACAAGGCACACCAAACGACGGGAGAGCCACCGGAACAGCTGGAGGTGTACCTGCAGAAGATAGGTGGCTGAACCACCGGGTCAGTCGAAAAAAGAGACTCCAACTCAAGGTCGGAGGCGGGGGTGGAGTCGGCGAAGAAAGGGAATACCGACTCGGCGAAGATAACATGTCGCGAGATAAGGACACGACGAGAAGAGAGGTCAAAGCAACGGTACCCCTTGTGGTCGGGGGAGTAACTGAGAAACACACAGAGGGTCGAGCGAGGCGCAAGCTTGTGAGGAGCAGTGGCAGAAGTGTTGGGATAGCAGGTGAACCCAAAGACACGAAGGTGAGCATAGGAAGGAGGGGTACCGAACAAGGCATGGTGAGGAGTGGGAGCCTGCGTGGCCTTGGAAGGCAGGCGATTGAGCAAGTAAGTGGCAGTAAGAAGACTCTCAACCCAAAAGCATGCGGGAGTAGAAGCCTGAAAGAGCATGGAGCGCATAACATTGTTAGTGGTGCGAATCATGCGCTCAGCCTTGCACCCGTCCAGTCGTTTGCCGATGTCGTCGCCAAACGAACCGACGTCCTTCCCTGCACCCTACCAGATTGTCACGGGTACGGGGAGAGCCTTCAGTAGAGATGGGAATTCTTGAACGAAGATTATATTGATGAGGAAAAGGTGATTGAGGGCCTAAACCTTGTCGGCGTGGCAGAGCCGTAGCGGCTGACGCACCAACAAGGCAGGATTACAAGGCTAGGCTTAAACAACTCAATACCCTAAACCCTCAGTAAGGCACTGTTTATATAATACAGTGCTAACGGATCTAATCTAACAAACTTAACTAAATTCAATCTCAAACTCTAACAACTAACTAACTAATTAGGACTCTCATTACTTGAGTCTTCTTTCCATCCTGAACTCCTCCTGATGCGCTAGCCAGGACTCCATCTTGTGCATGGCCATCTTGGACTCTAGCCTGATCGGCCCTAGGCCGATCTCTTCTCTTCCAGCATTGGTACACCAAGCCAGTCTTGACATCCCTTTACCTAGCCCTCATACATAGTGATGTTCCTAATCTTAATAAAAGCATTTGGAAACTAAAGATGCCTCTTAAAATAAAGATTTTTATGTAGTATTTGTGTTGTGATGTGGTGTTAACTAAGGATAATCTAGCAAAAAGAAATTGGCAAGGAAACAAAAAGTGTTGCTTCTATCACAAAGAAGAGAATTAAACATTTGTTTATGAATGTCACATCGCTCGTTCTGTGTGGGCTATTGTTCAAGTAGCCTCAGGACTTCTAGCTAGTAGTGTATCATCAGAGGCTACTTTTAGCTTTTCTGGTAGAATTCTCATTATTGTAGTAAATTTGTAAGTTGTAAATTGTAATACTGAAATTTTTGACTTTGTTTATGTGCATGTGCCCTGGAGGTTGTATTGAATACTTGTCAGAAATCTAGAATGTTGAAGCATACTCTTTAGGTTTGACTTTTGGGGAGGATAATCTCTGACTATGACTGAGTTAGTTAGAGTGAAACTGTGATTGTGACTTGTGACTTTGTGAGTCCATGATTGTAATTTGTGGACTGTCACTTGCATGATAGTTTCTGGAACACATGGCCGAATTGGCCCCTAGCTTCGTCGACACGACAGTCTCCACGCCGACAAGGTAGGGCTCCAACCCGGCCTTCTTTGATCTAATATTTCTTGATTTTTTCTTTTCTTAACCCCCAATTACAAACTATATAGGGCAAGAGTCCCCTTATTTCTAGAATAATCCGACTCTAACTGCAATTGGACTCTTAATACTAAACCTAAAACAACTCCTAAACTCCTAATCTGCTACAATACCCATTGGGCACTGTTCATGTAAACAGTATCACACGTGTACTGTTTATGGCTGACTGAGCTAGGCCCAAAACCCTAGCCCATGACAGGACTGTGGTGTATTTTGGATACTTATGAGTTAAGTTATGACTTATGATGTATTGATGTGGACTGGGGTGTATTTTGGATACTTATGAGTTAAATTATGACTTATGAATAGATGTGGACTGTGGTGACTTTTGTGTTTGGACATTTATAAATTTGTACAACTTGTGCTCTCTGTCTCTTTCCAATCAATAGATATCTTGGATAGTAATACATGCATAGTTGTTGTCTTTCTGTTTTAAAGTTTAATCACTGAATCAGATTATATAGTACTGCAAATTGTATTTTTGATTTAGCTCGTGAGCTAAATGAGCCGAGCCAGTTCTGTGGCTCTTTATCTTAACGAGCCGAGCTGGCTAGTTAACTTAACAAGCCAGCTCGATATCCAGCCCTACATGTGCTGCTTCAAATGATTGCATTACACGTGAATTGGGAAGTTGCTAACCTTGGTTTTATCAAGTACAGCAAGGTGAATGCAAATGCCAGGAAGAAGCAGAGTCCACCAACACTGAGATATGCTAGACCAAGAAAATCATTCTTTCCACCAAGCCATGTTGAGGTAGAAAGTACCAACTTCTTTTTGCCACCAAAGCTATATGTGTTGTAGTTGTTCTCCAATGTCACTGTAATGGTGTCATTTTCCTTGAGGTCAACATGTATCCTACCGTACAGCTTTCTGAATGTTGGGAGTGCAGCAGTCCTCATCCAGACAATAAGGTCCTCTTGTTCACTCAACTGCACCCAGAAAATAACTAAATGAGTACTTTAGGGCAACAAATGTTATTCTGAGTGCTCAAAAAACTTTTCTTGGTCTATAATCTATTTCGATGCAAATTCCAGCTGATCAATGGCATGACACAAATAATTTAAGTATAATTGCCCACCCAATATATATGTGACAATCTACCAGAACAGAGAAACACACCGGTTTATTTGGATCAAGTGCTTTTCCACCTATAAGAGCACCTTTCTGGAAGTTTTTTGGAAAGACGTCACTCCCAAATTTGTGCTCCCTGTCACTCTTCCAAGAGATGTCTTTCTTGTCCACTGTCAAGTTCTTACTGTTGTGAACGAGGACGTAAGTATCATTGAATGTGCTCCATGCAATCAGACCACAAGGAACTATTGCCACTCCATTTATCGTACTCTCGGGATCACAAGTGGAGGTGTCATTTGCCTTACTGGCATCTCTTAGCTGTTTGTCACTTCGGCTCTTGACATATCTGTGTGAAAAATATTAGTTAAGCAGGGTAAAATATCATGCAAGGCAAGAAGAATTCTCATCTCCAAAGTGTAAAATAAAATAGTGAGCAAATAATATTTCTTAATCATCTGTGCAGAATACAAATACAAGTGACAGGTGTAAATAGTGTGCTCATAACAGGGTTCGCAAAAGCGCCGGAAAGCGGCTGCTGCAGCGCACTAATGCGCCATGCAGTGGGTCTCCGATGCACTTAGGGGCTATGCGGCATATTTAGCGCTGGCGGTGTAGAAGCAGCGTGCAGCGCGCGGGAAAGTTTGACGTGCACACATGAGAAGAGGCATGTGCCCGCAGGAAAGTTTGGCGCGCACGTGTGAGAAGAGGCCTGTGCCCGCAGGAAATATTGGCGCCGTGTTGGAGCCTGTGCCCATAGCATCCATCACCCTCGTCGGCCCTCGCCAGCTCCCACTACATCTGCTGCCCTCGCCAGCCATCGTCAGCCATCGCCGACCCCCACTGCATCCACCATACTTGCTGACCCCCGCTGCAGTCATCGCCCTCGCCGACCCTTGTCGTCCTCGCTTTAGCCGCCACCCTCACCAGCCTCTACTGCAGCCAACCTCGTTGGCCCCCACTACAGCCACCCTAGCCAGCCTTCACCAACCCCCGCTGCATCCATCGTCCTCACCGTCCCGACTTCCCCCACTGCAGTCGTCGTCCTCGCCGGCCCCCGCCACCCTCACTGACCCCCGCTGCAGCCGCCAGCTCGCCACCCTTGTCAGCCCCTGCTGTAGCCACTCCCACCGGCTGAAGGTAACAATATGTCTCCTTCCCCTGTTATGACTTGAATCACTTATCTACCTCTAAAATAGCTGAAGCTAGCAAAGCAATATGTATCGTATATTGTGTTGGATTACAACTCTATTTTAAGTTTTAAACTTTAAAGAATGTAATCCTGAAAAGCTCATCTCAATGTAAGCTGCCTGAAACTCAAAAATTCTGCCTATTTTTTGTCTTTTCATTGACTAAGTCAATAACGCTTAAGCGCCACTTAATCACGCATAAAACGCCTAAGCGTTATGCAGTAGGCCACTGCACGCATAGCGCATAACACATTTTCTAACCTTGGCTCATAATATCATGCATATTATCAAAGAGAGAGAGCACATGTCAGTATCCAAAGGCTCTTTTAGCCCAATTCTACCATGCATAAAACATCTTTTGCTTTGGGGAAAATTAACAAAGAACAAACATGATAGACAGGTGACACACTCAGCAAAGTATTGGCTAAATTATGTGGTTGAGCATTATACTGGCTTAACCAAAGTATGTTGTGTAGCCATTGTAGTGGCTTGGTACTGTTCATGAACTATGGATATACTGTATCTGTACCAACTGCACTGTTCAGGGAGGACCTGCTGGTGATACATTAGTCGTGTAGATTAAACATAAGACTATAAGAGTAATTATTTTTTATTGTTGAAATTATTTCCTTATAATACTCCATGTATTAGAGATAAATTCCCTCGGTTAAGATATAGTTTCCCTACGGTCAATACAAGTCCTCCCAAACAAAAATAGTGAATTTGTCAAGTTTGATGATCTCAGCCAAGGATTTGTTTCTAATGATTAGAATGTCTCTGAAATATGTGACCTCAGAAGCATACTGCGTACCTTCTATGATTCTGATAAAAGTTATCCAGCTGATAATACACAAAAATCGGTGATTTCATATCCTTTGGGACCTGTACGGTGGAGACAAGCATTCAATCAAATATTTTATATTTCAGCCAAGGATTCTTTTGATTCTTAAGCCCAGATGAATATTAGTAAATTAACTGAGACATCAGTACACCACACACTGTCACTGGTTGATGCCCCTGTGGCTATTGATATCCATTCCAAAAATTGAATGTAGCTAAGCTCATTTACCTTTAGAGTCCTAGTGCAGGTTTTGGGTATTGTTGAGTTCTGGATGTAAGCAAGCTTGTCAGTCATGTTATCCGGGACGCACGCATCATCATATCTATCAACGATCTCAACAACCTACAGCAAAGGAAAGAATACACATTAACCAAAAATCTGTTCCACCCTTGGCCAAACATAGTTTGAAGTTCAAATCAAAACATACTGCATATTTAGATTACCTTTTTTGAAGCCCTCAGCGAAACAAGGCCAATTGGGACAAAAATGATGCCGACAAGAACAAATACGGAAATGACCTGCATAAGAGATAAGCAAGACCATCCGTCAGGTGCTCTAATATCTCATCTCACTCGAGTTAAAGCTAATTAACAGTAGGAATTCTTTTCGTAGTATCAGCTTACCCATTTTGGAGTAAGAATTGGCTTGCAAGCTGGGAGCTCCTGCTGAGTAAACTTGGAATCTAATTACAAAAAAGAGAGTAAATAAAATAAATTTCCTAGCGAATTTTGCAGTTCCACCAAAAAATCATCTTAACTCACCATCTGAAAAGATGGCATACCATTTTAAATTGCAAGACTTGGTTGATGACTCGAAACTCCGGTTCTAACGCTAGGGTCAAGTCAACTGTTACTATTGAGAACAGGAAAAACACGAACCAAAAAACCTAGAACAATACTATCCCAAAGTGAAACTAAATCGGGACATCAGAATACTTCAGCCAAATTAAACCTTATGCAAGAATATCTTAACCTCTTCAAACTCATGTAACCCATATTTAGGGGGGATTTTTTAGGTGTGGCAAGTTCACAACTACCCGAAGTTACAGAGAAAAAGAGTAGTTATTCCAAACCCCGATCGAAATGAAAACGAGAGGTAAAGATAACAGTAGCAGGATCAAAATCTAGATGCGAGATCTCACACTTGGGCTTCCTCGAGTTCCTCCTGGTCGCACCCCCGTCGCCGGATCCGCCGGAGCTCGATCCGGCGGCTTGAGTGCTCATCCCACCAACCGCCAAGAAACGCCTCCGCTAGCCGAGAAATCCGCCCCCAAAAAAAAAACGCAGCCTCCGCGGCGAACTTGCCGTCCTGCTGCGCTGTTCTTGTTGCGAAGATTACAAGGGAAGGGTAGTTTGACTCGAGGAGGGAGACGGGGAGAAGGCTGAGCCGGCGGAGGCGACCAAAGCGAAAGGCGGAACGAAAATTGCCCAGAAAACTGTCCTGATTTCCTTCAGAACCTTCTAATTGTACTTTTTGTATTTTTAACGCAGAATTAATTGGTTATGTGTCACCGATATTTTCTAATTCGCAAAAAATATTATTAAAATTTCAGTATTTGCTCATATGTTATTATTATTTTAAATTTATTTTTTATATTATTTGGGTCTAAATATTTATAAAAAAGTAACGACATAAAATGATAAATTGAAATAGTAATAACATATAACCAAATATCCAGAGTCTGTAGGTGGGTTTAAATGACATAAAAAAGTAAATTTGAAATAGTAATGGTATATGAGCAAATATCAAAATTTTAATAATATTTCTGATGAATTGGAAAATAAGCAATTAACCCAAAATTAAAAGAGATCCAAATTAAAATTAAAATTGGTAGAAACGTTTTGAGTAGGGTGGAGCAGTTGAAGAGAGATTTGCTTTGGGGTCTAAAGATTCTTTTTTTTTCTTCAGATGAAAGTTCTCTCCTGATATAGGCCAATAGCTGTGTCACTTCATATAATTGTTTTTATATTCTACTTCTTTCGTCCGAGTTTGATTTCATATAAGTTTATGAAAGAAACTTGTTGTTTCACAATCTATTTAATATATATATATATAAATTAAGACGCAACTCATGTAACAAAGAAACACATGACATATTTCACAAACCAACTTATATCTTATAATCATAGATCCACCGTACAACCATAAAATAATTATTCATTTATACAGCAATTTCTTTTCTTGTAAACTAAGTAGTATACAACAATACACGTAGCACGTAGTATAATATACTTAAACATTGAATAATTCATTTTTTTCTTAGACATTGTTCAAACTTACTTAGAAACAATATTACTCATATGGTACACATTATACGTTGATAACTGTTCTAACTTTCAGTAATTCTATAAAAATTATTTCACTAGTTATAATATAAAATCAGTCGTAATGTTTATCTCAATAATGTATTTATTTGATATTATAGATATAATATAATTTTATTTAAATTTAATTAAAGCAACAGAACGTTAATTTTATAGGAATTAAATAGTGTGGTGAATTGATGACCGGTAGAAATAAAACTGGGCTGCCAACATTAACGAACAAATAGAGTGCATCGATGTTCAGACAAATAAATATAAAAGATTTTAATAAGAGGGTCAGTTTTTTAAACCATCTTAAAAATCCACCCTGTTTTTATATCATAAGTTTATTTTCTTTTTAAATCAAATTTATCTAATTTTAATAAAGTTTAAACAAAATATATTAACATTATAGTATAAGACATAAATACTAAAGCCAATATTTATGACATTTGACTAATAATTAAGCTATAAATATTTAAGTTTACTGTTATACATATTATATAAATATATAGATATTTAAAAGTATTCTCGTACATTTCATAAATTGTTATCCTAATAATTATTAATGACATATAATAAAAGTAACCAATAGTCGACGTTCTATATTAAACACCTTGTAAAAAATTATATGCATTGTATTTTAAAATAAGGTGGTATAATAAATATACTATTAATACATATTTTTAAAGAAATTTAATAAAACTAGTTTAATATTATAATTGTTAGTATATGTTTATGTAAAAAATAAACAATAAAATTTAAGAAGACAAATAACCAAAGTCACATGCTCACAAACGTGTCATGGTGGGTAAGAGGGAAGACTTTTTGGCTGTTACATATAATAACTATATAACTGTACAGTGCCGGTTGATATGCAAAATTATGAAGTTAGCAACATGCACACGTGTCAATTTTTGCACTGTCATTGAACTCCGAGTACTTGCATAATTGTCAACCCTGGTATTTTGTCAGTAGTTTTTTTTTTGCACTGCATGTTCTACCACATGTATATGTGTTTGATTAAAGGTTACATTGTCACAAATGAACTATTGGATGAAAATGATGATTTTTTTTAAAATAATATATTTTTAAAATAAATTTTAAATCTATTATATGTTTTTGAAAAATTACAAAACTAACCTTCCATCGTTATTTCAAGTGTAGATCTAGGCCGATTAGCCCTAGATCGGCAATTGAAATACATACAGAAGGCCAAATTTGCAATTTTTTAAAAACCTATACCAAATTTAAAATTTGTTTAAAAATGTATATTTAAAAAAAATCCAAAAAATGATATGCTTCCATTTCAAAGGAAAGAAAATGACACCCGGCACAGCCCAGCCCAGCTCAATCACTCCAATCATCAGCTCATCGTAGGTCAACGTTGATTTGTCATGGCTGGCCCAGCTTAGCCCATGTAGACGCCCAAGTACTCTTTCCTGAAGTCCAATATGACATGACCCGATTTTGCTTCCTCCCCGTAATTTACAAGATTTTGTTTTTTAATGATCCATGTTATACTATCAACTTTGGTCAAAATAGAAAATGCAATATCCTATGGTATTTCATTTCTCAAATTATTTGACCATTTGAAATTGTGAGATTTGATGATTTGGTACTCAATGAATAGATTTGATTATTTGTCATATTATCTCAAAGTAATATTTTCTTCGTCCGATTTTTGATATGTGTATTAGACATGCATAGAGTGTTGTGTTGGCTACTAGTAACTGTGATGCACGTGAAACCTGAATAATTATATATTATTGATAAATTAATACACAGATCAAAAATAAATTATTTATTTTTCGTTAGACACAGATCAAAATGGAACAGAGGAGTAACTCAAATGATTTTATATAATCATTCTCACAAGTAGTATTAGATAATCAAATAGCCACTTATTTTGATTATAAAATTATTAAATGTTTCTTTGAAATTTGAATGAGTGTGCACTATCGCACAAACAAAATCCAAATTTCCACCAACTCATAGCTAGAGTAAACAAATTGTTGGAAAAAAATTCCGTGGATACGGTATGCACCACTGGAACAGTGCATACTTGCCCTGATGCGCGCCACGTGGCAGTACTATTCCATCCGATGCCAGCACCAATTAGCTCCAATATTATGCTCATGAGTCCATAATCCAGTAGTGTAGCCGGCTTCGATGCGAATTGGCTCGGCTTGCCTCTCCACTCGCTCTCCGCAGCTGGTTGTCCCCACCGCTTGGTCTCCAGGCTGCAGCCACGCTTGGCCTCTCCGCCCGCCCCCACCGCCTGGCCTCCTGGCCGCAGCCCCGCCTGGCCTCTCCGCTCGCTCTCTGCAGTCCGACATGGCCGCCCCCTATCGCATGGCCTCTCCGCAGCCTCGCATGGCCGCCTCTAGGAAGAGCTTCAGTTCCAGTGGCTGCTGCAAGGGGAATATTGTGCCTGCTATTGTAGATGGCTGCGATGGGAACACCGTGCTTGGAATGGGGAGATGTGATCCAGCTGCGCCATGGCCCCAACTTGGATTTCCTGTTGTTGTGCGCATCCTCAACTCATTTTGGAGCTCTACAATTTAATTGCGTAGCACACCATTCTCATCCTGCAACTCATTCCTTTCCATTGTAACCTGTTTGTGGGGGGAGAAGATCTGAGTCGCAATTATTTGCTATTTTTCTTTTGGTGCTTCTGGAATAATAAAACTCATACTATTTTCTGCATGAAGATCATATTTGTCTTTTCTCTCTTTCAGTGTAATCTGTATTTCACTTTCAGTGTTAGTTTATCCATCTATTTAGTATTCACATTATCAAACTGAACCTGGGGTATGCTGTGTATTTTGGTTACTTGTAGTGTCTTAGCCAACCATATTATAACGGTCTAGAGTTGCTTCAGGATTCTTGAGCAAGGAGAGTGTGAATTGTTGGAGAATAAGACATGTGAGTTGTGTCTGAACTTTGAAGGGGCTGAAGGTTTCATACATCACAACACCAGTCAAATACAAGTGTATCAAAGTAGTGGAGGCTGAATGTATAGTGAAAAAACAAGTGACTTGTTGTATAACTAAATACAAATAGAAACATGTGTACTTCAGAATTGTGTTTGTCATTGAGCAGCTGCACCTTGAGCTCTACTAAGCCACGTCCAGAATACACAACTCCAATCAACTGAAATATTACACATCTAGACTTCTAGTTTACATATTATCATGAGTTGGCGCTCCTTCAAAATGTAATTTCCTAACGGCATGCATCGACGTGGCAGATTGAGAAACTCCTAGCATTAGACTTGTGTATCCTCCTTGAATATATGTAGCGTCCACCCCAGATGAATTGTACATATCAGGCGTAAAGCTGGACATTATGTTACCAACACTAATGTTGCCATCATTATTGTTTTGTAACATAGATAAACTTGTTTATAAAAACTAAATGTAAAGAAATAAATTATGAAAAGTGAATATATTATAACTTGTATGTCTTACGATATATTGATTTGGATCAACTCCTTCATGTATATTTGTTGTTCCATCTGTTGAATGTTCTCCTATATTCAAACATACAAAATTAGTTATAGTGACATATAATGCAAAAAAAATGGAGGAACCGATATGATCGATACCTTTATTTTTAGCACATTTCTTCTTCTTACCCTTATTTTTTTCGAGTGAGATTATACCTCGTTTACTCTTTGGATCTTTGACCACACGAGGAACTCTAAATGATATTGCACATTTAAGCAAGTTTGTTGTAGAGTCACTCGAAACTATTTGATCATCAATGGATTGTTCTCGCATCTTAATTAGAGAACTATCTAACTTATCTATGGCTTTCTCTAAATCATCAAGAAACTATTTTGAAGCTGAACACTTTAATGCAATTGAGGTTGCCTTTCGTGATATCCGTGCAGCTTGCGTATGTAAATTTTCCTCGTTAGTTTCCGCTTTCTCATGACAATATCCTCTCTTTGCATATTTTGTCCATCTGTGCAATATATATTGTGGTGGTAAAATGAAAACATCATGGACATTATATACTTTTAGTGCATGCTTGCACAACAAACCTACAAGATATATATGCCATACAACATAAGTTTGTTACATAAACATGTATTACAGTTTCAAATATATATGCATACCTATTGACTCGTATGATCTGCAAGAACACGTGATAGTGTTATATTCAACATTGAATATAATTGTAACTCCATGGTTAGAATCCATATGCATAACCATATATGTCAAGACTGTTCCATCACTTTCTAACAAACGACAAGAATACATAAATTGTAATTTAAATTCTTCTTCAAACTCCAAATACATCCTCCTCGTATATGATTCAGCGGCAGTCTTCAATAAAGGTAAATTAGGGACATAAGTAACTGGATTCTTTCGGTGTGAATTAAAATCTGCATCTAACTCATTTTCACGAAGACTAGCTGAAACCTTATCAAATTCTACAAGTAGCTCTGAGAGTCCAAGTTTCCTCCTAAATTTTTTCTTAAATACATTATTCATACCTTCGCTCCTTTGAGTCGAATTCATATCAGCTGTGAAGGAGTCTCGGTACACAGCAGCCCCACTTCCTCCTTAATTCATATAGATTTGACATCCATTGGTTTTCCTCTAGGTTGTACTTGTCTAACAATTCATGCCACTTTTGGATGAAAAGATCCTCTGATTTGTTTTCATAGACATATCTTTTAAAATCGGGTAAAAACTTGTCAGGATGCTTATGAATTACATGAGATAAATGTTTAGCAGCATTAAGATAGATGTGCCATAAACATAGACGGTGCCTTATATTTCGGAATACATAAGCAATTGCACCTGCCATGGCAGCATCTTGATCAGTGAAAATTGTGCTTGGCTGCTTTCCTGACATTGTTGTTAAAAAGGTTTCAAATAGCCAAACAAATGATTCAATAGTCTCATTAAATATTAGAGTAGCCCCAAAAATTATCGTCTGCTTGTGATGATTAGTTCCAAGGAGTGGAGCAAAAGGCATTTCAAACTTATTAGTCTGAAACGTGGTGTCAAACGATAAAGCATCACCAAAACATGTGTAATCCATGATAGACTGATCATCTGCCCCCAAAAAATTAGTTATGCGACCATCCTCCTCATCTATTTGCATGGCATAAAAAAAATCCAGGATCCACTATCTGTTTATTCTTTAAGTACTGTAATAAAGTTTGTGTATCTTTGGAATCTAAGTACTTTATGCGCTAACGACCAATCTCATTATTGCAATCCATCTTTGAGAATGACACTTTGTCAGCTCTTCCATAAAACTCCTTCATGAACTCATAAACCTAGACTGGCTTCATACCGGCTTCTCGTATCTGATCAATAAGCTTTCTATCTGATTCTATAATACGTCGTTGTGACTTTAGCTTATGGAACTTATTCGGACTAGAAAGATAATGATTATGCTCAATGACAACCTTCTGCACTGTCCAAATCCCGTATCTACTTACTGTAAACTGCATACGAGCATCACAACTCGTCCTTGTATTATCTTTTTTTGATGATTCATTGACTCTATGTCCTTGGTTACTACATACTGTATATTTCTGACATATACTTTTATCTGCTCTACGTTTTGTTATGCTTTTTCTAATACTGAATCCAATTTTACCAGCATATGTGTTGTACATGTCGTATGCTTGGTCCTCCGATTCAAAAACCATCCCAACTTCAGGAATAATCAGTGTTTCCTTAATTATAACAGCCACCTATGTGAAAGCAATATAAAATTATTCTTATGACAATGAATAGTAATATTACATTAAATATTGGAGATGTTAAACAATCCTGCTCTGTGTTATGTTCATTGTCGTATGAACAACCATCGGTAGGGAGCACCTCTGTATTACATAATCCCATATCAGTAAATGTTGATTCCACTGTAAACTTGTGGGATCCTCCTTCTTCCACCTCCCCTGCATCACCAACACAAGTAGGAAATTCCATACAGTGGTGCCTTCCCGCACCTTGTGTTTTGTCTGCAAAATAGAGAATGTGAAAGTCTAACAACAAATCCCACAACATTGTTGTAGAAAATGAGATGGATACACACCAGAAGAGGCACAACGACGCGTCGACTGGCGCATCGACGGGCTGTGCGACGGGCGCGACACAGCGACGCAGTGACAGGCGCTCCGGCGGGCACGACGAGGAAGTGCGCGGTGATTCGGCACGCACGACGGTGTGGTGACGGCGACGGCGGCGCGACGATGAGTGCACCGACCCAGCAGGCACGACGGCGTAGCCACAGCCACGACGGCGCAACGGGCTGGGCGACGGGCGCTTTGGCGGGCACGACTAGGGATGGCAATTGGGTATGACGGGTACGGATAGTGCATACCCATACCCGTACCCGTTTACCCGACGGGTAAAAACCCGTGTCCATACCCGTCGCCCGCGGGCATCGTATACCCGTGGGTATACCCGTTTACCCGTGAAAAATGCAGCAGAGGCTATCCCTAGAGCGAGCGGTGCTCGGTGGGGAAGCGCATAGGGCACCAACAACACGGTCGTGCAGAACTTTGTTGGGGCGGTGCTAGGCGTCACAATCGTGCGGGGGTGGCACTGGCGGCACGTGCGGGGGCGGCTCCAGGAGGCGCGGTCGCGCCTGGCCGCGCAGGGGTAGCTCTAGGCGGCGTGGTCGTGGCGGGCCACGTAGGGGGCAGCTCCAGGCGGCGCGGTCGTGGCGGGCCATGCAGGGGGCAGTGCGTTCACGCCGACACTAGGTGGAGTGGGAGAGGCAGAGAGAGGGAGGAGAGGGAGAGGGAGTGTGAGAGGAAGAAGTGTTGGTCAGTCCGTGAGGCAGATAGGGAGAGGGAGGACTGAGTCGGCAGCTGTGGGGTGGGTGGGTGGGTGGAGAGAGGAGAGGAGAAGTAGGCTAGGGTTTATTTTTATGCTTAAAAGTAATCGGGTAAACGGGTATGGGTAGTCAATACCCATACCCGTACCCGTTTACCAGTCGGGTATGATTTTAGGAACATACCTGACCCTAATAGGGTTTTTACCCACGGGTAAACGGGTAATCGGGTCGAATTGCCATTCCTAGGCATGGCGAGGGAGCGCACGACGGTGCAGTGATGACCACAGCGGTGCGGCGATGAGTGCTCCACTTCCAGCAGGCACGACGGCACAGTACGACCACGACGACGTGACAGGCTGGGCGACGGGCGCTCCGGCGGGCACGGCGAGGGAGCGCACGATGATGCGGTGACGGCCACGGCGACACGGCGATGAGTACTCCACTTCCAGTAGGCACGACGGCGCAACCACGGTCACGGCGGCACGGTGAGAGGCGGTTTGAGAACTCGCGGCAAAGATGATGCAGATCGTTATTTTCCTTTCTTACGGTACACGCTAGATGGAAAGAGTCCAAAGCCTAGAAGAAAAGAGCCTAACCGATTGAGACCAAGCCGAGCCGTCATTTTTTTTCTGTGTATTGGAGCCAACCAGGGTGCTGTCGTCGGATGAAATAGTACTATCATGTGGCGTGCATAGGGATAGATATGCACTGTTCCAGCGGTGCGTACCGTATCCACGGAATTGTTTTCCAAATTGTTGGCCTCGGTTACTGGTAACCGATATGATTATTACATTTATTAGTTCAATTTAGTGGTAATTATAGTCATAAAAAATTGTTATTTCGAAAGAGAATATAAAAGATTTAAATGAACTTTTTTTATTATTTAGTCAAAAATGAATATAAATGAAACATTTTCTTTGTTTTATAGCTGAAAAAAATCTATATAAAAGATAAAAAAATAGTACTTATAATAATTTAAGACGACACAAGAGCAGCCCCTCGATCACCTCTCTCTCGTCGTTTTCCTCCCGCCACCGTGCCCACCTGACCACCTAATGGCGATGGCGATGGCGATGCGACGCGCGGCGGCGCTCGGCGCGCGCCACATCCTCGGCGCGTCCTCCTCCTCCTCCTCCGGCATCCTCCGCAGCCGCCACGTACTGCCCCCTCATCCCTCCTCGCCTAGCCCGTCTTCCTCTTCGCCCCCTTCATATACCCTAGCCGGCTAGCCTCGCCCTCTCGCCGGCGCGGGGCGAGGCTTGTTGTTGCGGGGGGGTTTAACCCTTTGATATATGGGGGATGGATGTGCGCAGATGAGCGTGGACGCGGCCGCGGCGTTGGAGAGGATCCGGGCGGCCGGGTTGCTCAGGACGCAAGGGCTCATCGGCGGCAAATGGATCGACGCATACGACGGCAAGACCATCGAGGTAGATGCCCCTTCCTAATGCCCTGCCCCCATCTCGCACGTCTCAGGCATGCGCTCCGGTTGCTCTCGGGTTGCTTTCTCTCGTGTGTCGGCCTATCATTTTCTTTTGGAAAAAAAAGAGAACAAGTCGCCAACGTGGGGAGGAAACTCATGCATTGTTGCGTTTATGCGTTTGTGTCTTTGCGATGCTTGTGGATTTCCCTGATGCGGATAGAGTTAATTAGAAGGACGTGGAACTTGCAATTGTGGGGGTGAAATTTCTGTTGAACTGTAAATTAATCGGTGAATTTGTTAATTGTGTATGCCTAGGTTCTGAACGTGCTGTTTGGCCGTGGGAATCACTGCGAGTAGTTTGTAGTCCACACGACCGTGACTCTTAACGAAGTCTATTAATCAAATAGTTTTAGTTATGCGCCAGAGCAATGCCACATACTTATGTGCAAAGCAAACCTGATAATATCTAATTATGTTGCCCAGCTTGTCGATCCTTACATGGGGCAGTTGGAACAATTGGACTTGGTCTGAAGAGCTGTATTTGACATCCTATGCCATGACATCACTGTCATACTCATGAGTCATGACCCATCGATACACAGTTGGAACTTAACCTGGTCTTGCCCCTTTCGATTTTGTTGTTTAGGCTATTTTTATCTCGTGTACTGGACAATAAGGCAACATTGCTACTGGAAAAGGACAAATCGCTACTGGAGATAACTTTCCACTGTTTATATCTTTATTTTATTTCAATGTTAGTTGTTGATGATTAAAACATCATTCTTTTCCCCTCTTAGGTGGAAAATCCAGCAACTGGAGAGATACTCGCAAACGTGTCTTGTATGGGCAGCAGAGAAACATCTGATGCAATAGCTTCAGCTCACACTACCTTCTATTGTATGTCAGACATATGAGCTGCATTTGCCAGATCCTTTGTGTCTTTCAATTAAATTGCTTTGAGAATGTAATACACTATACATGTACTGAATACTTTAATTGAATGAAGTTTAAGTTATTTCTGTTCTGCTTATTCTTCTTATCAATAGAGGATGCTGGTTGTCACATGTGACTGATATTCCCATTATCCACAAATATGTTGCAATATATCAGAAATTGCCTTTATCTTGCTTAGATGTTATGCAGCTCTGCAATACCCTTACTAATGTCATCTAAGTGATAAGCTCATAACTATTGCAATGCATCCTTAAAAGGTGAATATCTAACACAAATACTTCTTTTGATGCAAACCTTTTGAAATTTAGTATGGAAGAATTATGTAAATGATTTATAAGATAGGACAAGCTCAATGTAATATTCTAATTCTAACATGGTACTCAGTTTATCTGTTAATCTGTATCATCTATCAAGCTTGTTGTGATTATTCTTTGCCTGGTAGGGCACTCAATTCCACATTCCCATCGAAGAAATAGAAGGTCCACATGAAACCAGGGCTGCAATTTTACCGCCTATATAACCACTTTTATTTTTATGCAATACTTTTGATGAAGTGCATTGCTTTTTCTTCTTGTTGATCACATTCACTACTTCTATTTCTTCTGTTTTTGTGTTCTAATCTTTTCTTTCTGTAGCTTGGAGCAAACTCACTGCAAGTGAGAGGAGCAAGGCTCTAAGAAAATGGTAATTTTAAAGACTGAATTGATAACAACAATCTTATGTAGTATTTACCTCGAATACATTTTCTGAGTATGTCTATTCCACAAAGGTATGATCTAATTATCTCAAACAAGGAAGAACTTGCACTTCTCATGACACTGGAACAGGGGAAGCCTATCAAAGAGGCTCTTGGTGAGGTACGTTCTGAAATACTGCATTGATGTTAGTTAGTTGGAGCTTGTAGAGCATTACTGGAGCCTCATTGGTTGCTACAAATACAGGTCAATTACGGTGCAAGTTTCATAGAATATTTTGCCGAAGAAGCAAAGCGCATATATGGTGATATTATTCCCCCTACTCTATCTGATCGCAGATTATTGGTTCTGAAGCAGGCAATATGCTAATACATTTTACCTTTTTTTAATTCTGCTCAAATAACTTTAATCCCAGTCACTTAATCAGTTTGTTTTTCCATTATCGACCAGTTTATCTTGAGCCCTTTATCAATTGCTAACTGTTAACATATAGAGTAGTGGAGTACTAGTATAATCTCCTCAGATATATCCGCTGACCTTATACATTTCTATGAAAGAGGACACATGATATGAAATGACTATTGATTGCCATCTGATTATGCTGTTGCACACTTTCACTTATTTTTTCACTATGGACTTGCTATTGATATGTCCTTTTTATCGAGGGTTTCAGCTGCTCAGCCTGTTATGTAGTCTTCATATGCATGATTTCCTGTATTTTCAAGCGGGCCTTAAATTTTGGAATAATTTCTTGTAACAAGGGAAACAAGGTTTCACCTTCATATGACTTTTTGTGAATTATGAACCGTGTTGGTTGGTAACTACTTAAGAATTAAAAATCTTAGTTTAGCAAGTGCACATGTGGAAGGGTTTAAAATAGTAAATTTGTGATTTTTCATTTCATTAAGCAAAATTAATTCCACAGCAGATATGGACACTCCATTACTGAATGCTAGTACAGCTTAGCAATTCATTTTCTTGATCTATTTCATCTCTACCATGCAGAAATGTACACATGAATTGCATAATTGCTTGTAACAGGGGAAACAAGGTTTCACCTTCATATGACTTTTTGTGAACTATGAACAGTGTTGGTTGGTAACTACTTAAGAATTAAAAATCTTAGTTTAGCAAGTGCACATGTGGAAGGGTTTAAAATAGTTAATTTGTGATTTTTCATTTCATTAAGCAAAATTAATTCTACAGCAGATTTGGACACTCCATTACTGAATGCTAGTACAGCTTAGCAATTCATTTTCTTGACCTATTTCATCTCTACCATGCAGAAATTTACACATGAATTGCCTATTATGTTTCTTGATAGTTCTTTTTATGACAGCCTGTTGGAGTAGTTGGAGCTATCACGCCATGGAATTTTCCTTTAGCGATGATAACCCGAAAGGTCTCAATCTGTCAAGCAATGTGCTACACTTTTATACTGTTGAAATATTCAAAATGGAAAAATGGCTAAGGTATTACATTTTCTTATTCATGATTTTGTGCAGGTTGGACCAGCATTGGCCTGTGGATGCACTGTCGTTGTCAAGCCATCAGAGTTCACACCTTTGACAGCACTTGCTGCAGCAGACCTTGCTCTTCAAGCTGGAATACCAGCTGTAATTCTCTCAAGTTATCTGCAACTTCAATTTTGTTCGAGTGTTTATTATTACTAGCATAGAGTCTGTGCAATGTGAGGATATCAAAAAAATGCATATCATAATTATAAACTTCACAATGCAAAGAATCATCATCAAATCTGAAAAATGACACACACACACAATTCACATCAGATCAATTGGCCCATGGATATAAACATGCGGAGATGATACAATACTTCATTAAAGATGCTACAAATAATACTCATCTCTATGTAGATCCATTCATGGAATAGTGAAGAGGATTGGCATGAAAAGGGTGGGGGTTAGATCACATTATCACCAGTTTACCACCAACTCCATTAAAGTAGTAGAGAAATCTAACCTCCTCTATGTTATTCATTAATACAGAAGTTGTTTCTCCATTATTGATTTACCCAGTGTTTTTGTTCTTTTCATGCCTCTATTCATGGTAGCTATCTTGAGCATATTGTTTTTTATTCAGGGTGCACTAAATGTTGTGATGGGTAATGCTCCTGAGATAGGTGATGCACTGCTCCAGAGTACACAGGTTCTATTTCCTCCCCTTTTTCATCTTATCTGCAACATTATATTCTTTTGAGGTTAATAGGATAAGTAAGAACAACTTTGTTTGACAAGACAATATTCTTTTAATAGGTCAGAAAGATTACATTCACAGGGTCAACAGCTGTTGGCAAAAAACTGATGGCTGGATCAGCAGATACTGTGAAAAAGGTATATAATGAGACTATGAGAGGCTATTTAATGAAAATTTCCTTTCTGTTATGTTTGGACAATAATATATACTATGAATGCTGATAACTTTCTCCCTTAGAACATATTGGATTGCACGTGTTTATATGAGTATGCAAGGGATCTGGGATGACTCTCATAAAACCAATGATAACTGACCAGATACTGTCATTTTATGCAGAATTATTTTGATTCATTAATACCCCCGTATGGCAGTATAGCATGTATTTACACTGTAATGTGTATATCACCAATTAGATATGCTCCAAGCATCAAATCTTGGAAAAGCAGGCCCAAATTTGACATTTGGTGAAAGCTGGCTAGAAATGCCTGCTTTTTGGAATCCCTACTGGTGGTGGCTTTCTTGGCCAGTTTCAATTGTCAAAACATGCTAATGCACTCATTGTGCAATGTTCCTAAATGGTGTTTTGTTCTTTTAGATATTTTGGATAATGGATATAGAATTCTAAATTTTAAGCAGCATGTTGGCTAGTGATATTGCATGCCAATAATTTGTTGCCTTGACATTTGTGCTTCTAACTTTTTGGTGGCATATTGATCATAGTTACGCCATATTGTCAGTGAGTAAGGTCATTCCCTTTGTGGTTAACTCTATGTTTGTAGCGAGACTTCTTTCAAAAGCATTCCCTACTCTACCATTTCAATTCAGCACTTTCTGATGTTCATTCTCACAATAAGTTTCTTACAGGTTTCTTTGGAGCTTGGTGGCAATGCACCTTGCATTGTTTTTGATGATGCAGATATTGATGTTGCTATTAAAGGCAGTGTAAGTAAAAAGGACATATCTACCATTTCGACTATTTTCTGTGGCATGTTTTGTTTCTCACCAACTAAATACAACCACATATAATGTTCAAGTGCATTGTTTTACATTTTAATATGATGCATATTTACCAAAACATTTGTGTTCAGCTTGCTGCTAAGTTCCGTAACAGCGGGCAGACGTGTGTATGTGCAAACAGGATATTGGTGCAAGAAGGTAGATTTATCGTCTATGACATTTGTATGTTAGGGCCTATTTTGTTCCCTTACAACATTGTGCTCTTATATGTAGGTATTTATGAAAAATTTGCAAGTGCGTTTATCAAGGCTGTTCAGAGTTTGCAAGTTGGTAATGGGCTTGAAGAGAGTACATCGCAGGTACATAATTGTGTCACTATCACCATTATAAATGTTGAGTTATTAACTTTTGCATTATGATACTTGTGTTCATCGACTAGATAAATTTCATGCAATGTTTATGAACTTTGCAAGTATACTGAATGTTACAGTACTAACCCGCCTTCTGGATGAATCATCACAGACCAGTTTTGCTACTGGTCTCAAGATTAACTTGTCCAAATCAACCCTGACGCCTATTAACGCTCCCCCCCAGAAAGGTGTGCTTCTGGCTGCCACTTTCGGGTGCCCCTTGGCCTCTCTTCCGTTCCCCTATCTTGGGCTTCCTTTGGGGATCCTGAAGCCAAAGCATAACGACCTGGCCTTTCTCATTGACAACGTCGAGCGTAAATTGTCTTCCCTTTCCTCTTGGTTATCCATGGCCGGCAGGCTTCAAATTGTTAACTCCGTTCTCTCTGCCCTCCCCACCTACGCCATGTGCACGTTCAAAATTCCCTCTTCCGTCATCTCCCGTATTGACAAAGCCCGGCGTAACTTCCTTTGGCACGGTCACAACTCTTCCAGCCGCAGATCCTCTAGAGTGGCCTGGCACAAGGTCTGTAAGCCCAAGGCCAATGGGGGCCTTGGGGTCTTCGATCTTCGCACCCACAATACTGCTCTTCTGCTCAAGCACTTGCATAATTTCCTGAGCCCCTCTCCCCCTCCCTGGGCCTGCCTGGTTCATCTGCACTACGCTTCTGCTAGTTCCCCCCCCACCTGGCTCCGGCGCGAGGCTTCTGTTGGTGGCGTGACATCCTTGCTCTCTCCACCCATTTCCGGGCAATTGCCTTCCCCTCCATTGGGAACAACCGCAACACTGCCTTCTGGGAGGACGGTTGGGCCGTCTCCCCTCTTCGGTTCCTCTTCCCTCACCTTTTCTCCTTTGCTAAGCACAGCTCCTGCTCTGTGAAGCACTTCTTCTCGCGTAACTCCTTGTCCGACAACTTCTTCCTCCCGCTTTCCGTTGAAGCTCACAGTGAATATCAGCTCTTACTTCCCTTGCTTGACTCCCTTAATATTCAGCCAAATATTCCGGACAACTGGTCCTTCATCTGGCGCACCAATTCTTATAGTGCTGCTCGCTTCTACCACTACCAATTCCATTTCATCCAGGCCCCTGGTGCATTTCGTTGGCTCTGGAAGGCTAGGTGCTGCAACAAGCTGAAGGTCTTCTTCTGGCTCCTTCTGATGGACGGCCTCAACACTAGACAAGCTCTTCGCCGGAAAAGAGTCCTCAACACGGTTAATGAAACTTCCTGCTGCCTTTGCACCTTGAGGGTGGAAGAATCGACAGTTCACCTCTTCTTCGACTGCCCCTTCAGTCGCACTTGCTGGACCATGCTTGGGGTCCACTGGAGCTCTCCAGGCACGATCCCGGAGAAATTGGAGGCCTTGAAGGCTACTTTTAGGAGGTCTTTTTTTATGGATGTCATTGTAATGGGGGCTTGGACCATCTGGTTGACCCGCAATAGGACGGTCTTTGATGGGATAGCCCCCTCTATCTCTTCTTGGAAGATTCGTTTCCTCCTTACTTTTTCTGCCCAGTCCCAACGTTTCCCCCCTTCTGTTAAGGCCGATCTGAAACGTTGGATTGAGGCTTTGTAACTTTCTCCCCCCCCCCCCCCCCCCCCCCCCGCGGCTTTGTTTCGTTCTCTGGCTTGTCTATTTAATAAAATCTTTGGTAGGAGCCTCTCCTACTGATTTACCTCAAAAAAGTTTTGCTACTCTGTTCTGTTCACCTTGTTACCCTTATATGACATTTCTTTTGGAATTTATCTATTCTCAACTAAGGATTTCCATTTCCTTTAATATGCAGGGTCCTCTGATCAATGAAGCTGCTGTTCAGAAGGTGCATGTTCTGCAGACTTCAGTAATTTTCCCATATTGCTAAGTAGTAGTTCCTCACGTGTCCTGTCTGTTGGCCTTTTCTCCTCCAGGTAGAGAAGTTCATAAAGGATGCCACTTCAAAGGTAATCTCAAATCATCAAAATAGGGCACATTTTCCCCTTTGAAATCAGAGGGTAGGGTTAGAAATATAGAGCTGCATTGATTCCTGTCCCCCCGTTATCTGGTTTGTTGGGATAGGCTGTTTTCTTCATATCTCTTGGAAAATGTTAACTTGGATGAAATCAACCTGTGTTGGGTTGGTCACAACTCAGTTTTGGCTGGAAATTATACTGTTTGCTTGCTTCAGTTAAGACTGGGACCTTGTTTATTTGCTATTGGCCAGCTCTCTTTGCAACTGCACGTAAGATACTTCATATTGCCTTTTGCAGGGTGCACACATCATGCTTGGTGGTAAAAGGCACAGCCTTGGGATGACGTTTTATGAGCCAACTGTAGTAGGGAACGTCAGCAATGATATGCTTCTTTTCAGGTAGAGTTCAGAATTGTACTACCTTCCAGCCTGAGTAATTTGGCTTCATGTGAAGAAATGCTCAATAATCGAGCAAGTCTTTGACATCCATACTCGAGTTTCTAATAGTTAATTTGGCTTCAGGGAAGAAGCCTTTGGTCCAGTTGCACCACTTGTACCATTCAAAACAGAGGAAGATGCAATCCATATGGCCAATGATACCAACGCAGGTTCATTATCAGATCCAGTATACCTTAACTATTACTTTTTTTTATTTTCATTGGTATGCCAAGCTCTTTGACAAAAATACACAATCGGACACTAGCATAATATCAGGTTATTCTTGTAGTGAGATTTTTTTTTTTCATTTCGTCGATATGCCAAGCTCTTTGACAAAACTACAGAATCAGACACTAGCATAACATCAGGTTATTCTTGTAGTGAGAAACCAGATGTAGAGCATCAGAGCATGGTACACCATATCAGCTGACATGATGTAGCTAGGATATAGGATTGTTACCTTTTTTGAGACCAAGGATTGTTTCCATTCATGTTACGAACATTGACATTCCCTGCTAGTTGCTACGCTGTGATTGTTGTCCCTCAAAAATATTCTTGATTGTTGACATTTTTTAATTCTTGATTGCAGGCTTAGCTGCGTACATCTTTACAAAGAGCATACCTCGTTCATGGCGTGTTTCTGAAGCTCTTGAATACGGCTTAGTTGGCGTGAACGAGGGACTGATTTCAACGGAGGTAAGAAGCACACTTCCAAATAAAAGCCAAGCAACCTCTCTCATGGTTCACATATCAATATATATTGTGCTGCCTTGTTTTCCAGGTTGCGCCATTTGGCGGTGTCAAGCAATCTGGTCTTGGGAGAGAAGGATCAAAATATGGTGTCGATGAGTACCTAGAGGTTTGTATTTATTAGACAGTAAGCAGCTCTCTGTCTTTTGTCTACGCTTCTCCTGCTATTGACACTCACCTCATTGACCCGTTGCAATTGCAGCTCAAGTACATCTGCATGGGCAATTTGAATTGATCCACCTGAAAGTGGCATGCATGCTAAAACCAGAACACCCCACTGGTGATGAAGGCTTAGCTGCAAGAGCGAAAGAGGAAGGCCACTGTCTCTCTGCAGGACAGGTTAGAAACTTTAGATTAATAATTACACCAAAAAAGGCCCCCCAATGAGTTGTAAATGATGTGAACCGTAGTAAAGCACGGCTTCATCTCCGAGCTTCGGTACGCTCAAATCATCACGCTACTCATCAGTAGTGTCGATCTCCAGTTGGCTACAATAAAGAGAACTACAAAGCAAAAGCGTCTAATGACCTCGACCAATCATGCCGGAGGCCCTGCATGACGATAAGCCTTTGGTGCATTTTGCCTGATTCCTCACTGTTAATTTACCTGAGTTGCTATACCAGAACAATTCTGAACTGATCTGGTCTGTTGAATCTTACCATAATTGCCGGAACTCGAGGAATGCGTCTGTTGTCTCGTACTGCATTCAGCCTTGAATGCTGGGTCGATTCCTGGTCCAAAATGTGGGCTTTTTTTTAGAATTTGGAGGATACATAATTTATTAGCCACGTCCTTAAACATGTTTTTGCTCCCTTTTTCTTCTATTTTTGAGAGAGGCTATCATGGGTGATCTTCTGCAAATAGAGTACCATATTGTGTGTTTTTTTTAAAGATGGGATGTTTTTTTTTTAAAAAAAATCTTTATACACTTGAGCTGAATAAACTGCTCAGACAGGTCATATATAAGCCTGAATCTGGTAAAAATTCATGTCTCTCACTTTTGTCTCAACAGACTGTTTTTCTTTTCGATTTATTTTGTGTACAACTTAGATCTAAAAGTTTGACAAATGTTAGACTGATTTGGCAGCAGTACCATTTTGCATCAGCACCACCAAATTTGTCACTATATACCTATACACCGTCGTATATTCGTATTTGCCTACTTGGAAAGCACATGAAAATGTAGGGCCGGTCCTCCCGACTCTCCACGCTCGTATCTATCATTCCCCTCTATGGTGCCTACTTTATTTGTACTTAGTGCCGTCGTTTGAAAATGGTAACCGGCAGGGGCAAAGCTTTGATTGTGGGAGCAAATGCACCCCAACAAATTAGCTATTATTATTATCATGTTCTGATTATATATGTATTCCTCTGTTTAATATAATAGATCTTTCATAGTTCAATTAGTAGTCCAGTTAAAGAAGTAAACATATATCGGTCTAATTTTAAACATTTATCTGTTTTGCTCTATCTTCTCACTGGTAACCAATTTGGTTATGATAATAACCTGGTCAATTTTATAATGCTGTGAATGTTCAACTACATTCTATTATAAAATGTCAAATCCAATATTATATTATTGTATTATGAGACTGACAGAGCTTAAAGAGCAGTAAACAGATCCATTATTACCAATCGTCCATCAGTGATTATCTGTGGTTATCGGATTGTTCACGCTTAATGTGGATACTTGGTTTGTAACAATGGCTTTGTCCACGCGGTGGTACTACTACACCCCAATCAATGGCTTGGCAGGAGCAAAAAGGAAGAACGAAGCTTCCTCTTCCATCAATGGCGCCTTTTTCTTTCACCCCAAGGCCAAAGCTAGGTTGGCTCTCTCTTGCTTCCTTGAAATCGAGGCGAGGTTGCCCAGGATGATTTGCCTCGGAAATTGTGCTCTCTCGGAGCACAGCTTTTGGAGTTGGCTCCCAGCCGTTTGGTTCAACGATTGCATGGCGCGCGCTTCCTTGAAATCTCTGCCTGCACTTTGTCTGGTCTCCCTACATTTCTCATGCACCGATAAAGGGTACCACCTCAGCTCTGTTAGCTGTTACTAGCAAAGATGGTAGAGCATGGGTTACTGGGGAGAATCCATGAAGAAATCAAGGTGAGCTAGCTACTCCCTCCGGTTTCAAAAAGGATGTTGTTTTGGATATGATTTAAGATATCAAGAAATGATTAATTTGTGTATACTTTCCTTGTTTGCCCCTATTAAATATAATGCATTAGTAAAGATAGCACGGGAAACGAAAAGAAAGTAGTACTACTTCAGGGATATAAACGTCCAAAATGCACAATAAAATATAAAACGACTTCTTTTAGGCAACTTTTGATACAAGTCTAAAACGACTTTCCTTTAGGAAACTAGAGGGAGTAGGCAGTGTGCGCCTCTACGTTATATTTCCAACTAAATCAAGGAAAAAAAAGAGCGATAGTACTTTTTCCGTTCTGAAAAATATGTTTGAATGTAAAAGTTGGAGAAACATTATGTTTTGGTTGTTATGTTTCCTAAACCCTAAAACGAATGAAAAACACGAGTGATACTTCCTCCGTTCAGAAATAGATGTTCTATGTTGATCTAAAAGTTGAAGAAACTTTTGGTTATCGCCCGCCATTTCTTCCACTTATATATATTTGTCCTTCTTAAATAAATAAGTTATATTTTCTAAAATAAAATAAATAAGAGATAATAAAGTAATTTAAGCCGATTTCTTAATTTATAAACCCAAAACATCTATATAAATGTTACGGTTGTAGTAGTATCATAGGTCATTCATAATATGCATAGGACGAAGTAAACTTGGATACACATCACTACAAGAAAACAGAAAGTTTTCGTCGGCTAAAATATGTTTCGTTGGTTTTTGGAAAAACCGAAGGAAGTTAAATAACTTCCATCGGTCTCAAGTGGCCGACGGAAGTTAAGTTAACTTCCGTCGGCTTTTCATAGTGGCCGACGGGAGTTACCTCCCCCGCCACCACCACTACCTCCTACATCACCTGAGGTACCTCCTAACATATTGTTACTTCAGATACTTAAGTTAGCGTTTAGAAGGGTAGTTGAGTTCGTTCTCTAATTTTGTCTATTTCTCCAGATTTTCCGTACGCCTGGTCAAGATGGAGCCTCCGGGTCAAATGTGGATGAAGCGGGAGGCAGCGGCGGTGCCCACGACCCAAATGTGGGCGATCGGTGAGTATATGGACAAACGTGACTTTGTATGTGGCTCTCGCTGTGTTATGTGACTTTGTATGTGAATTTGAATGTTATATGTGAATTCAGATGTGTACTGTGACTTTGGATGTGAATTCAGTTATATTATGTGATTTGGATGTGATGTGTGAAGTTTGGATGTGAATTTGGATGTGAGATTGATTTTGGATGTTATATGTGAAGTTTGAATGTGATTTTGGATGTTATATGTGAATGTGATTGAAATTGTGGTTGGATGTGAGTGTGAGTAGGGGAACCAGGAAAAAACAAAAAAATACCAGCTAACTTCCGTCGGCTTTGACCATAGCCTACAGAAGTTAGCTGCTTTCGGCCACGTGAGCATAAAGGCTAACTTCCGTCGGCTAGGGCCAAAGCCGACGGAAGTTAGCGCCCCTCTGCTGACGTGGCAGAGTTCGGCGCTAACTTCCGTCGGCCACGTGAAGCCGACGGAAGTTAGCTAACTTTCGTCTACCCGCTTCCGTCGGCCAAATGCCGACGGAAGTTAGCCTTTTGCCGACGGAAGTTAGCTTCTTCCGTCGGGAAAGGGCTAACTTCCGTCGGCTTTGGCCGACGGAAGTTCCCTGTTTTGTTGTAGTGCATGTACATTCGTAGGGTATCAACCGTTATGCTAGCTGATGTGGTATGATTGATAGTTGGTGTGTACTCAAACAAATTTATGGTACGACTCCTCAACCGTCGTCAAGTGCCTTCTGTCTCCATGCCTCAGAGTAGTTGATTATGTACCCGAATTTTTTTCTAAGACAAGTATTAAGGCCTGAGGCTCATAACTGAGATTCTCAATAATCTCAGAATACATCAACCCCGTAATATAATCGACACTTAGATTCTTGTACCTAGTTACAACTTTATAAACCATGCATGTATGTTGGACTACAATTGAGCATACCCAATGACTTCCTCACTTTGGTTTATGTGTGTGAACTCTCTGTGGAAATTATTCCTCTCGCACACAACGTCATACATTTTGCGGTTCAATTTCGTCACTTGAACTGATCGCCAAAGTGACAATGACCACGCTTTCACAACATCTTACACTGCATCCTTCGTAGGATACACCACATCCTTTTGGACCTCATTCTATGCATACTCCTCATGCCCACCACAAATAGCAAGAACATGAAAATCTTGTGCTTGCCACTAATTGGGAATCACAATATCTACCTCTTTATTGTCATTGTTGTCATCTATTTCTTCATCTTCTTCATATGAGTTCTCATTTCCACCTTGCTCCACTACTTCCCCAGATTCTTGGTCCTCTTTATCTAGCAAGTCAAGCATATATATGTCCTCTATTTCCTCCCCTTCCTCAGCTTGCCCTTCAGCAACCCTATGTACCATAGAAGGGGAGCCACTACATCCGTGTCGGGGATAACCTCCTGGTGTTGGCTACTCTCGTCGACCTCTAATTATACTCCATACTAAGAAATTTTCTCTGGTGCTGGGTCTATAGTTGGAAGAACACGAGGAGTGAAATGACCAACAAAATATGTTGCCAACCTTAGTCTAACACCTTTCTAACATACCCCCTCCACATGCTTCTTGAGGTAATAGAAGCTATCTCCTAAAAATATCCTTCGGTCACACGGGTGCATCAGGCATACAGATACAAATCCCACTGATCCATATCTAATCGAAAAATATGTTATATCCACCGCTTAACACTATCAATGCTATGCTCCATCACCCAACTTAAACTATTCTTGGTACATTAAAAACTACTAAGATCAACACCATCATAACCAATAACTACTTGATCATCTCTATAGTAAATCCTAAATGATGTTCTATCCATAATGCCTGAAAACATTAAGTTTACACCAACATAGCTAAATTAAGCAATAGAAAATATGACAAATATTAAACAACAAAGAATATGACCAACATAAGTACTTTAGACCATCAAACTTTTAATAATACGGGAATTATGTTCAAATCATCGCTACATTAAATATATAATATAGTAAAGTAAAGTATGTGCGAACACCTAGAATAGCAATGGACAACAGCGGATGCAATTGTGGTCGAGTCTTGCGATAACAGGCTAGTAAGCGCAAGAAAGCTACACACTGCACAGTGAAGGACTATGTTCATAACACTTTTAAATTATTCATAAAGTACACCAAAATTATCTCTAAATTATGTCGAAAGTATCCCTAAATTATTATTAAATTATGTTTAAAGTAATTGTAAACAATGCAAAATTAACTCTTAACTATCCCTAAATCATCGCTACAGTATGTCTAAATTATGTGTACAATACCCATTAATTATCTCTAAGGTACCCCTAAATTATCTCTAAAGTACCACTAAATTTTGTTTAAACTACTCCTAAATTACCCTTAAACTACTCCTAAATTACCCCTAAACTACTCCTAAATTAACCTAAATTACTTACAACTAATTATAAAATAAAGAGGGGAAAGAGAGCATACCTATAAGTGAAGATGGCAGCCAAAGGAGTGTGGGGAGGGGGGCCTTTGACCCCTTTTAGAGAGACAAGTTTGGCCCTTGGTTGGCCAAACTATGCTACGTGGCCTAGTTCGGCTGACCATCAGCCGAACAAATCAGTCTAGTTTGGTGGAACTAGGACACGTGGCCTAGTTCAACCGATCAACGATCGACAACTGTCAATGCCCGCACATCACGGGGGGGTGGCAATTCTAACTGATATGAGACCTCTCCTTGGTGTCTGATGATCCTGAAAGGTCCAACATAGCGGGGTGCTAACTTCCCTCTCATATTGAACCTCTAAGTGCCTCAGAGGGGGTGACTCTGAGGTAGACATGATCTCCTTCTTCAAAAGCTAAGTCTCGGCGGCGATTATCGGCGTAGCTCTTCTATTGGGACTGGGCTATCTTCAATCTATCTCGAATGATTCTTACCTTCTCTTCGGCTTCCCGGAGAACATCCGTACCAAACACTTGGGATTCACCGGTCTGGTCCCACAACAAGGGCGTCCTGCACTTACGTCCGTATAAGGCTTCAAAAGGCGACATCTGCAGACTGGCTTGATAACTGTTGTTTTAGGAGAACTCAGCGTATGGTAGGCTTTTGTCCCACGTTCTCCCAAAATCTAGGGCACATGCCCTAAGCATATCCTCCAAAATCTGGTTCACCCTATCGGTCTGTCCATCAGTTTGTGGGTGATACGCTGTGCTAAAGTTCAGTCTTGTTCCCATCTCCTCTTGGAGGTTCTTCCAAAATCTGGACGTGAACTGACTTCCTCGGTCTGAAACTATTTTCTTTGGAACTCCATGAAGGCATACTATTCGGGCCATATACAGCTCAGCTAATTTAGGGCCACTAAAGGTCATCTTGACGGCTATGAAGTGGGCTACCTTCGTAAGCCGATCAATGATTACCCATATAGAGTCATACCCAGCTTGGGTCTTTGGAAGTCCAGTGATGAAGTCCATTCTGATTTCTTCCCATTTCCATTCGGGAACCTTGAGGGGCTGTAACAATCCTGTTGGCCTTTGATGTTCAGCCTTCACGTGGCGACAAGTGTCACACTCAACCACGAATTGGGCGATCTCTCTTTTCATACTAACCCACCAGTATTCTCCTTTAAGTCCTGTTACATCTTTGTACTTCTGGGATGAATGGAGTACAGAGTATCATGTGCTTCTCTAAAAATTAACGTCCTCAACTCTAGCTTGTTTGGCACACACCACCAGTTTCCAAACCACACGGTGCCGTTCTCATCTTCTGAGAACCCTAGGGCATTGCCTTGCCTCATGTTTTTCTTGATCACGGCTATGTCGGGATCCTCAATCTGAGCTCCGCGAATCTGTTCGATTAGAATGGGTCTCGCCTCTAGGGTGGCAAGGTAGGCTCTGATAGTTATCCTGAGGTTTAATCTCTCCATTTCCTTGTATAACAGAGGGGTATGTTCTTGTACCATGATGGCATTACAATATCCCTTCCGACTTAAAGCATCAGCCACCATGTTCGCCTTGCCGGGGTGGTAGTGAATGCCTAGGTCGTAATCCTTGATTAGTTCCAACCATCATCTTTGTCTGAGTTTTAGGTCTGGCCATGTGAAGATGTACTTTAGGCTCTTATGGTCTATGAAGACTTCGCATCGGTTTCCAATAAGTTAGTGCCTCCAAATTTTAAGGGTGTGCACTACGGCAGCTAGTTCCAGGTCATGGATGGGGTAGTTTAGCTCGTGCGACCTCAATTGCCAGGAGGTGTACGAGACTACCTTCCCATCTTGCATCAGGACGCATCCTAGACCTTGCCGGGATGCATCACAATAAATGTGGAAGTCCTTTCGAATGTCCGGCAATGTCAAGATCGGTGCTGACACTAACCTCGTCTTGAGGGTCCGAAAGCTTTCTTCACATTCTGGAGTCCACTCAAACTTCTCACATTTCTGCAGTAACTTGGTCATAGGCTTTGCGATTTTAGAGATTTTTTCTATGAATCTGTGGTAATATCCAGCTAATCCCAGAAAACTCGGTATCTCCGATACGTTGGTGGGTGTCAGCCAATCTGTTACCACTTCCACGGTGGTGGAGTCTACCGCGATGCCTTGCGCCGATATGATATGCCCCAAGAATTTCACTTCAGTTGTCCAGAACTTGCACTTGCTGTACTTGGCGTACAACTAGCCCTGAGCTTCCCTAGGGTCAACCGGATGTGAGTTTCATGCTCTTCTCGGGTCTTGGAATAAATTAGGATGTCATCAATGAACACTACTATGAATTTATCCAAGTATTCCACGAACACCTTGTTCATCATGTTCATGAAGAATGCGGGGGCATTAGTGAGTCCAAATGACATGACTGTACATTCGTACAACTCATATATGGATGTGAAAGCCGTCTTGGGTATGTCTTCTTCTCGTATTCTCAATTGGTGATATCCTGACCGGAGATCAATATTGGAGAATACCGTAGCCCCTTTTAATTGATCAAACAGATCATCAATCTTGGGTAGAGGGTACTTGTTCTTAATGGTCACCTCATTTAGGGCCCTATAATCCACACACATCCTTTTTGCCTTATCTTCTTTCTTCTCGACGAAGATGACGAGGGCTCCCTACGGGGAAGTGCTAGGTCTAATGTACCCTTTCCGCTCAAGGTCCTCTATCTACTGCTTCATTTCCGCCTATTCGTTCGCGGTCATCTAGTAGGGTCGCTTAGAGATGGGGGTGGTCCCGGGCACTAGATCAATCCTGAATTTGATATCTCTCTTGGGTGGCATCCCTGGCAAATCCTCGGGAAAGACGTCCGAATATTCTCGAGCTACCGATACTTCTTCTAGTGCTATCTGATTGAGACGTGGTCTCCCGAGCTTCTGGGCAGGCATATGAAAAGTGACGACAACCCCCTCTTCACTGGTTAGGGTTACCTTCCTTCTTGCACAATTTATCACCCCTTTATGCTTGTTTAACCAATCCATCCCTAGGATGAGGTCCAAACCCTTGCAGTCTATCAGGATGGGGTCCACCCAGAAAATTACGCCTTGGATATCTACCCTTGCAGTCTATCAGGATGGGGTCCACCTAGAAAATTACGCCTTGGATATCTAGCCATACCCTTGGGCTATAAAAATGGGCTAAGGCCTGTTTGCCGGGGGTGACTATTAATACAGGTCTTGCTAATTCAAGCTCATTATGTGTTTTAATAAAATTTTCTGATATGAAAGAGTGGGTAGCTCCCATATCGAACAAAAGGACTGCGGGTATAGAGTTAGCAGTGAACATACCCATAAAAATCTCCGGAGTGGCTTGGGCTTCTTCGGCAGAGACGTGGTTGACGCGGGTGCGAACTGCAGGATTCCACGCGATCCCTTGAGGGCGCTTGGGATGAGGGCACTTGTGAGAATAGTGGCCCTCCTTGCGACAGTTGAAGCATACCACAAGATTGTCGTGCTTGTCGCACAGAACCTCGGCAGTCTTGGTGGGTGCCGGTGGAGCGGAGGGCGCAGATGGAGCAGGGCGAGGGTTTCCGGCATCTGGGTTGCTGACAGATGGGGAGGGTTTGTAAGCGGGGCGCGGGTGGAAACTAGGCGCCTGGGAAGGGGCTGCGAAGCGGGGTATCTGCGCCATCCCTTGATGCTGCCTGAAAGCAATCATCCTCTTCTTCATGTCCACCTTATTTTGCTCAATTTCTTGTATGATTTCCTTGTTTACCAGCTTCTGAAAGTTGGCATAGTCCCCGGTGACCAACTGAAGGGATAACTCATCCTTCAGACCTCGAAGGAATTTGGACTGGCGTACGACATCAATGCACACTTCCTCGGGTGCATACCGGGCTAGCCGGTTGAACTCATGCAGGTACTCGGTAACAATCCTGCTTCCTTGTTGCAAGTCCCGGAACTCTTGTAGCTTCTGGACAATGACGCCCTCAGGAACATGGGCAGCTCGAAAGGCGGAGGAGAACTCAGCCCAAGATACCTCGTGACCTTCTGGCTGAGTCTCGTGGAAGTTATCCCACCATTCCGCGGTGGGTCCTTGGAGCTAATGAGTGGTAAAAGCCACTCGCTCCTTGTCTATGCATGGCAGAAGGTCCAACTTCTTGCCTATCGTTCTCAGTCAATCACCCGCCTCCATCGGGTTGGTGGTGCTTGAGAACGTAGGGGGCCTCACGCGCAGGAATTCAGAGAGTTGGGATGCTGGGGCGAGTGCGGGGGCGACCTATCTGAGTGGTGGCTTTGGGTGCTGCTGCTGAAGGCGGATAAACTGTGCTTGTTACTCTTGCATCTGTGCCTACTGTTGCTGCATCTGAGTTAGCAAGGTCGTGATTAGCTGGTTCTGATTGACCATCATCTCAACGTGGTAGGTTGTTGGCGTTGTTTCCATTGCAAGGAGCGTTTGAACCCTGATCGTTGGCCATCGTGAAGGTAAGGAGTACCAAAGGGAAAACAATTTAGGTGGAAATTTTTCGCCGAACTTTATTTCTCAAAGGATTTGAACTGAGTGGTCTAGAATATTACATATTTTTCTTCACTTCTTATTTAAACTCACCCATGCCTTATACCGACATGGGCAGCACCACAAACATGCAAAAAAAACAATCATACGCAAGCTAGCGTCTAAGTGGTCTAATCCTCCTCCTCAGTGCTCTCAAATCGGGTCACAACTCGGGGAAGGCTCGACTTGGGGGAGGGCTCAATCGTCGGCTCCACGGTGTTGTTCGGTGGAGGAGCAGGTGCGCTGGAGGGTCCTGCGGATGATGCAACGCGTGTGATCGACTTGGGCCTAGCCGTGGGAGTCCTGATGGCCTTCCTCTTGCGCGGGGGGAGTGGGGCGATCTCCTCAAGGTCCTTCTTCAATTCATCGACCTAACATCGGAGTCGAGTGTTCTCAGCGGCGCTCTTTTGGAGAGCAGCGACCTGGCACCGAAGCTCCACGACCTCGGCGACAAGGTGGCGCCCCTCCTAGACCTGGCGTCGTAGATCTCCGTTCTCCCAGTTCAGGCTCTTCGTCGTGTGGCGGTAGTAGTCGATCGTGTCGTGCTGATTGTCGGCGTCGAGCACGGCCTCGGTATGGAGATGATCTAGGGCCTGAAGTAGGCGGGTGCTGCGGGCGATGATGGAGTTGCGGTTGGAGTAGGTGCCGACGTAGATGTTGCGGTGGCTCCCTGGGGTGCGCATGGGCACAAAGCAGTACGCGGTATCCCAGAGCTGCCCATCGTAGATCATCCAGAGCTCGGTGAGGGCTTGAAATGCAGCGCGCTGACTGGCCACCTCGAAGGTCGGGCCTCCTACGCCTGCGGTGAAGAAGGGTGGGTGCACACTGGAGGAGCGGATGGTGACGGTGACCTCGCAGGCTCTGTCGTTCACATTGGGAAAGATCCCGTGGAACGCAGGCTCATGAATGAACCATAAGAAATCCACAAGCATGCAAAGCTCGCGGACGAAGCCATCGCGATCACGGAGGTATCCACCCATGGTGTGAATAGGCATCTACAAGAAAACAAAGTCCGTACAAATTTTGGAAGGTAAGATATTAAGTAGTTTTTAAAAATATTTGTAACATAAGGCCTAAGGTTCGATCTGCTTGGCTTCCTACAATCAAGTCGGCTCTGATACCATCTTGTAACACTCAGAATATAATAATTCTAGACTTTATTGAATTTCCAAGGAAAATCAATAAATACAAGACGTTCATCACACAACCGCGTACAATACGCCAATCAAAGATGGTTCGTAGACCACATTATTATTACAAAAGTGATAAATGAAAGAGAAACTAGGAAAATAAGTCCTCTAGATGAACGCCTTCTTCCTGTCTCGCGCCTTGGCTGGGTTGCTACTCCATACCATCCTCATCCTCGTAGTACGCTACCTCTGGTGTGGTGAGTCAACGGGGATGAGTACAATCGTACTCAGCAAGCCACCAAAATGTAATTATAATGCAAGGTAATAACAAATGAAAGTAATGGCTCATGTTTGCGGAAAAGAACGTTTGTAAAGCGGTTAATGTGATCAGGTTATTAATACAAAGATTAAAACATGAGTAAATGCATAATCTTCTACCTCGAGGGGTACAACCAGCCCACCCTCGCTCATCAGTCCTTACATGCCATTCCATCATGCAAGCATTCATGCACAAATAAACTAACTACGGTGAACATTGCCCAACCCGCCCTTAACCATGGGCACAACTTTTCAAAAAGATTATACTCTGATCAGAGGCGTACCACTGTACCCACAAGGCACTCATTCCCGCACACCAAAGTGTGTCGTGATGACACCAAGTCACCCCAAAGGAACTCATGCCAAAACCTTTAGCATGGAACACACCAACTCAATAACACCCTCTTATAGGTTTCATATGGCGCCCCAACGCGTTGGGCCAACGACGTACCCCCTTGAGCCTCGTCGGTACAAGCCACCTGTAGGTATCACTTGCCCCCTCCACTATGGTGCTTTAAGTTGTAACGCTCCATACCTCTAGTTAGGACTTACCCACTAGACTTGTGGTTAGTACGAAATGTTTTGCAATAGATCCCGCAGACCGGTCCTTATAGTGCCCCGGGTGCTACCGACCAATGCCCTAGCTTGCACCCGGAACCCACCATGCTTACATACTTACCAAAACTTCATAAACAACAGAATTCCAGGGATGAGAGAAATATCGGGGAAATCATATAATAGAATCCAACTGACTACGACTCATGTTTACCCTATAGCAGTTGTGTTGATATATTGGACGCTATCTAATATTTATAATTTACATGTGACAAGGAGTTTAGGCTCAATAAGCATAGCTTGGGATTGCACAACAAGGATGAGGATCTAATAAATATAGTGTAAGGCTTTTGATTAGACTAATGCAATTATAATCCTATGAGTTATAGCGGTGTTTATTAAAAATGGGCTCAATTATGATCAAAATAAGGATCGTGACTTGCCTTGATCAGCAAAGGGTGAAGGTGGGACCTCAGGAAAATACTCCGAATCCTCAACAGCGGCGTAGTCTTCTCGGTACCCAAATTTAAAGAGAATAAACAATTAACAAAATAAAAATAACAGTACAAAGCATATGAATTAAATGGGCTAAAGTTGTAGAGAATTTAATTTAGAATTTTCTGAAATTTGAATGGTGAAATTTGGAGTTAAATTGAATGAGATATGAATTTTTGAAGTTTAAACTGATTTTTCTGAATTTTATTTAAATTCAAAACAGCTTCCGGTCCACGGTGAACCAGGTTCACCGTGAACCTGAGACTATGCGCGTGGGCCGGCGGGGCTTAAGTGGGATCCAATGATTGCAGTGGCCCGATACCCCTTCAGCGCGAATCAAGGGCCCAGATTAAATCTGCACCGTCCCGTGGCCATCGTGCGGCCGTGGTCCAATCCGGCACGACACACATCGCTGAGGGGGAATTAACCTCTTCTCCATCGATGGCAGCGCTCAGGCGCGGTGGCGGCGGTCCCGGCGAGGGTTCCAAGCCCCAGTTTTGGGCAGAAATAGAAAGAGGGAGTCACGGGGAGCATGAGGGTACCGGAAACGAGGACCAGCGATGATGGGTTGCAACCGATGGTGAGCAGAGGCGGAGTGGTGCTTTGGGTCAATGGCGACGGCGAGGTTCCGGTGGTCCTTAAGGCCAATGGGGACGTGGCCGAGGACAGGCGGTTGGTGGGGATCCCGGAGGTGTCGTCGGCGAGGCAGCATAGGCTCTGTGTCGACGGCGAGCGGCAGCCGGGGGTGGAGCAGGGCAAAGATGCTAAAAACCAGAGCAGTGACTTGGGAGGGTGTGGCTACAGATGGAGTGCGTGGCTTGAACTGTGGTGAAGGTCGGGGCTTAAATAGGGGTAGTCGGCGGTGAGTTTGGAAGGGTAATTGAGGGAAACCCGAAGCAAAATCCCATTTTCGCCGGCGAGCCTTCCATGTGAGAAACAAAGGGTTGGTTTCGGAGTCTGTGATGAGTGATTGACAGATTTTATCCTCTGATTCGAAGGGGTCCCTCCAAAGGGGTTCGGAGGTGGTTTCACCGAAGGGTTTGGTGGGTCTGTTTACTGCAGATGTTGCAGCGGAGTGTGATTGTCGGAGGGGTCCGACAATAAACGATGACTAGGTCGTACCAAAGGTCTTGGTACTTTGGGCGGTACACTGGAGTGTGTGCTGAAGGTTGTTTACTCGGAGAGGTCTCCGGGGTACTGGATACACTTGTTTGTTTGTCTGTTGTGCGCAGGTGACTTCGGAGGTGACGGACGGTTCGCAGTAAGTGAACCTGGGTCAAGCGGGAGGCTTGATGCCAGGCGAGCGGGGAGCTCGGTCACGAAGGCTGCGAAGGGGTCAAGGTCAGCCCTCGGGTCAAGGTGCGCCAAGAGAAGGCAGTGAGTGTGGAGTGTGGCTCCGGCTGAAGGTACCCCAAGATGAAGTCCTCGGAGGCGAGGCACTTCGAAGGGTACTCCGAATGGAGTGACTTAGGAGCATGGTGGACAAAGTCCTCAGCAATGAGGCAAGGCATTCGAGGTGTGCTCCGGAGGGAGGCACTCGAAAGTATACCCGATGAAGGTCTCAAAAGTCGAGGTGCATCGAAGGCATGGTCCGGGTGAGGTTCGTTGAGGAGTGTGCTCGGGGAGAGACACTGCGACTAAGTGCTCATGGAATGCTTCATGCGGAGGCCTTGGACGAAGGAGGGACTTCGAAGGGTGGTACTCCGAAGGTGGGGCTTCGGAGTGTAGTGGGCTTGAAGTACTTCGGCCATGTAGGGCTTCGGTACACGGGCTGACGAGTTCAAGTTGGGAGTAGCTGCAAAGCCGTGGTGGTCCAATCCGGAGGTGATGGCGCGAAGGCCCAAGGGCTTTGACGGTTTCAGCTCAAAACCGTTACTGTATCGAAGGCTAACTTCGGTGAAACGAAGACCGTCAGGCTCAAGGCTTCTCACCGAAGCTACCGCACCCCTCGCGTGCAAAGGGGGGCTTCAGATGACTCCAAGACTGCAAAGGCTGACTGTGTCTGCTCTGCAAAAGGGGATGCTGTCCCCTCTGCGAAGCTGACAAAAGAAGCCTCCAAATAAAGTAGACTACCAGCTGTACCCCCTGTTCTGATGAGACAAAACCAGTGTAAACCCTAGGGGTAAAGTAGTCTATTCACAGGGCTGAATAGTGCCTATAAATAGTGGAGGCTAGCTAGGTCACATTAACACTTTGAGCAGCCATTATAGAACTCCTGTGTCAGCCGCCACACTCTCTGTATTCATCCTGTGAGTTCATTTTGTGTTCCATGTTCATGCAATGAAGTTTTGATTCTATTCTTCTTTCACTGCTTGAACTTGTACTGTGTGTTGCACTTCATGCTTTGATTTCTCTGTGCACCATCTTCTGGTGGGTTTTCTCGAGAAGTGTGTGAGAAGTCTGTTCGTGTGAAGTGTGTGTTTTTTAGTGTCTGTTCGCTGTGTAAACTGAAGGCAAGACCTCTCTGATTACTAGCGAAGCACTGTTCTTGGCTCTAATCGAAGCCCGCTTTCTTCCCTTGTCAAAGTCCTCTTTGCAGTGTGCTCAGCGTGCATCTCGACCTCCGAAGTACGAAGCCTAGTACCAATTGCTAGCGTTGAGTGTTTGGTCGAAGTTCTCAGAGGGAAGTCTGCTCTTGCGAAGGGTGAAGTGTGAAGCCTGCTCGAAGGCACCCAATGTGCGGAGCCTGCACTAACTTAGCAGAGTTGAGTTTTTGGTGTTGTGGATGGAGCGAAGTCTTCTTGACTTCGAACTTTTGCTCCTTGCGAAGCCTGGTTTCGAAGCTGTGAAATACCTTCGAACCGCAAAAGACAGTTTTAAACAGAAGGCTATTTTTAGTCTGAAATTTTAAAAGCTCCCATTCACCCTCCTCTAGTCACCGTTTTCGGTCCAACAATTGGTATCAAAGCGGGTTAAGATCACCAGTTGATCTTAACCGATTTTGTGATCTATTGGCGACATGGACAAAGTTAGTAAAATACCTCTGTTCGATGGGACGGATTTTGCATACTGGAAGGTGCGCATGGAGGCTTACTTGCTAAGCCAAGGAAATGCAATTTGGGAGATTGTGGACTCACAATACTCCATCCCTGAAACTCGCACCTCTCAAACAGAGAAGGATCAGTATAATGCCAACTCCAAGGCTAGAAATATATTGTTCATTGGTTTGAGTCGGAGTGAGTTTGATAGGGTGTAGCACCTTAGGACAGCTAGGGAGATTTGGACTACACTCACTATTTTTCATGAGGGATCTACACAGATTAAGGCCAGGCGCCAAAGCACATACAATCAACAGTATCAGCTGTTTGTGGCACCTGGTGAATCTATAGATGCCATGTTTTCTCGCTTTGATGCGATAGTGAGTAACTTGCGGTCCAACGGGACGCTTGCTTACAATGATCATGACAGGGCTATCAAGCTTCTCTATGCTCTTGATCGTAGCATATGGGAAGTGAAGATATCCAGCATTGAGGAGACTGCAGGTTATAATACATTGACCTGTGATGAGCTCTTCAGCAAGCTGAAGTCCATAGAGATTGCCAAGGCATCTCTTGTAGTGCATAGGAACTCCTTGCCACAGCCATTGGCACTAGTTTCTAGAACTAGCCGTGGCACCACTGCAGAACCAAGCACATCTGGCACTTGTGTTCTTGCGGGTGGTTTTTCTCTGTCCTCCCTGGTCTTCGTCACTAAGGAGTAGGTGGATACTCTGGATGATGAAGATCTTGCTCTCATTGCTAGAAGATTCACCCGTTTTCACCATGAGAGACGGGATCAGAGGAGAAGTGGTTTTAGTGGTTGTTTTGAGTGTGGCGACACTTCTCACATCAAGGCCAATTGTCCTAAACTCAAGAAGAGAGATGAGAGTGAGTGCCCCAAATACCACAAGGAGAGGAAACCCTTTGTGAAGGGCAAGCGCGTCAAGGTGGCTAAGAGGGTAGCCAAATCCACTTCCAGAGCATTTGTTGCTGCTCTCAGTGACATCGACACTTCCTCAACTGAGGAGTCAAGCTCTAATGAGGAGGAGGAGTCTCCAAGAAAGTAGGAGAAGAAGGACAAGAAGAGAAGAGATTTCACCGGCCTTTGCTTCATGGCCGACAACGATCACAACGACGATGAGCTTGACTCATCTGAGGTACCTCTATCCTATGACCAGCTTTCAATTAAATTATATGAACTGAATGAAGTAGTTCTTGGTCAAGATATGTTACTTGTGCAAGCCGCTAGAGATAGAAAATACCTTAGACTTAGGCTAGAATATGTTTCTATTGATTATGCCATGCTTAAGTCTAGGATTAATGATGCTGAATGTGAATCTTGTACTGTTGTCATGGGTGAGCTTGCTCAGTTGCATTCTGTACATGCTCAAACTCTATCCGAGCTTGAGACTGCACATAAGCAGCTTTTGATGGTTGATTCTAGTTCTCATGATATAAATGAATGCATGAACTGTTCTTTATTACGTAAGAGCATTGATTTACGTGATAAGCATGTTTATGATTTAGAGGCTAGATTGGAGAGGGCCGGTAGTTCTAAGGATGTGCAACCTGTGTGTGACACTTGCATAACCCTTAAGGACCAGCTAGGAACTGTCAGAGAGCGAACTGAAAACCTTATGACTGAGAATGAGTACCTTCTTTCTGTGGTTAACAAATGCACTGAGAGAAAGGGTAGAATGAACTTGCTTTTGACCAAGACCAAGATGTGTGCTGATAGGGCAGGGTTAGCTCTGGGATTGGGTTTTGAGAGGATTCCTTCAGATATCAAGAACAAAATTGTTTTTACCTCACCCACTACCTTAGAGAAAGAAAGAGCCCTGTTAGACACTCCATCAGCCAAAAAGCCTACCCAGACTCTAAAGAAAACCATTCCTCCTGCAAAGAAAATTCATCCCAAGAAAACCACTGAGCAGAAGCCCAAGGAGCCTGTGAGGATTGCTCCTATGACCCATGAGAGTGCCCCTAGGAGAGTTTTTCATTGTTCCTATTGTCAGCGGGTGGGTCATCTGGTTGGGTTCTGTTTTCGTCGCATCAAGGATGAGTGACGCTCTTAGGCAATGAGTTTCTAGGACATGCATTACCCATCTCGAGGTATGCATGAGTCTGAGTTTTACTGTTTTACTCTTGGCCTGTTTTCGAGGCTTCTCGTACTTCTCGGAGAGGTTTTGCTCCTCGAGGTGTTCACTATGTTCCATATGGTGGTAGACCCCGGGCGAGTAGCTTTGTACCTCGACAGGGTAGGAGACCTAGTCATGTATTTGGTTCACAGCTTGTAGGTAGACCTCACACTTTACATCATTCTGATTATCCTATGCATAGACGGTCTATTTTTACTGTGCCTACTACTCGTATCACTCAGTGCTGGATGCCTCGTCATGTTTTCACTCACCCCAGCACTGAGCGATCGAGATTTTCTTATCATGTGTAGGCGTCAGACCGAGGCTTGGAGGGCACGTGGATCATGGACTCCGGTTGTTCGCGCCACATGACCGGAGATGCAACATGGTTCTCCAGCCTCACCACAACCAAGCAAAAGGAACATATCACCTTCGGCAACAATCGAAGGAGTAGAGTGAAAGGTAAAGGTGTGGTAAGAATTAACTCGAATTTCACTCTCAAGGATGTTGCTTTGGTTGAAAATTTGGGATACAATCTGCTGTTTGTATCTCAACTGCTTGATGAGGGCTTCGAAGTGCGATTCCATCGCGATACTTCGCAAGTACTCAATTCTGATGGCGTTGTGGTTTGTAAGATCTTTAGAGTTGGGAGAGTTTTTGGAGCTAATTTTTCCGAGTCATCTGGTTCTTCTCATTGTCTTGTTGCACATTAGACTTCTGAGCTTTGGAAGTGGCATAGGAGACTAGGGCATATGAGCTTTGAGTTGGTTGCTCGTCTGAGTGCCTTTGGTCTGATACGAGGATTGCCCAAGCTCAAGTTTGAGAAGAACTTAGTTTGCACTCCTTGTCGACATGGAAAAATGATTGCCGCTTCGCACTCGCCGGTCACCACAATGATGACTGAACAACCCGTAAACTTCTCCACATGGACACTGTAGGTCCTTCTCGGGTTAGTTCTTTAGGCGGCAAGTGGTATGTGTTAGTCATTGTCGACGATTTCTCTCGCTACTCTTGGGTCTTCTTTCTTGCCAGCAAGGATGAAGTGTTTTCACACTTTCGGAGCTTAGCTTTGAGACTTTTCACTGAACTCCCTAGTGCATTGAAATTCATTCAAAGTGATAATGACACTGAGTTCAAGAATAGTCTCTTTGTTGACTTTTGCATGGAGCATGGCATAGAACATCAATTCTCTGCTCCGCAGGTTCCTCAACAGAACGGTGTTGTTGAGAGAAAGAACCGCACTTTGGTTGAGATGGCTAGGACGATGCTCGATGAGCACAGGACTCCTAGGAAATTCTGGGCTGAGGCCATGAACAATGCGTGTTACATCTCAAACCGAATATTCTTGCGCTCAATTTTGAACTTGACATCTTATGAGCTGTGTTTTGGGAGACAGCCCAAAGTTACTCATCTTCGAGTTTTTGGCTGTTGTTGCTTTATCCTAAAACATGGAAATTTGGATATATTTGAGTCGCGTTCTTCTGACGGGATCTTTTTGGGTTACACTACTCATGGTCATTCGTATCGTGTTTACAATTTGGAGACTAACACTATCATCGAGTCATGTGATGTGACTTTTGATGAATCAACCCCCTCTGTTAGTTCCACTTTTGAACAGGCAAATGAACACGACATGGAGCAAACCATCTTCGAAGAAGAAGATCCCGGAGAGTTCGAGGATGAACCCTTACTACCCTCGACTTCAACCCCCGAAGCCGACCCCGCTTCGACCACTTCGGCACAAGGTCCTGAAGCAACTAACTCGACATCGGTCATCTTGGACCACTCCAACGCACAAGTTGAGGGGGAGACTGCATCTCGCCGTGAGGCTCCACATCATGTTCAAAGGATGCATCCTCCCGAGAAGATCATTGGTGAGCTTGATCAAAGGGTAACATATTCTCATGCTCATTTCATTGATTCCGTTTTTGTTGCTTCTTTCGAGCCCTTAGATGTTAGTCATGCACTTTCTGATTCTAGTTGGATCAATGCCATGCATGAAGAATTTGAAAATTTTGAGAGAAACCAAGTCTGGACTTTAGTTGATCCTCCACCAAATGTTCATTTTATTGGAACAAAATGGGTTTTCAAAAACAAACAAGGGGAGGATGGGACTGTAGTTAGAAACAAGGCTGGACTTGTAGCTCAGGTTTATTCTCAATTAGAAGGGATTGATTTTACTGAAACTTTTGCTCTTGTTGCTCGTCTTGAGGCCATTAGGATTTTACTTGCCTTTGCGACTTCCCAGGGATTCAAACTCTATCAAATGGATGTTAAAAGTGCATTTCTTAATGGCTTCATAGGTGAATATGTCTATGTAAAACAACCCCTGGCTTTGAAAACCCCAAGTACCCACATAAAGTCCTTAAACTTCATAAGGCTCTTTATGGACTCAAGCAGGCCTCTCGGGCATGGTATGATAGACTTAAGTCTTTTCTTCTTGAAGGGGTGTATTTGATGGGATATGTTGATAAAACCCTGTTCACTCTCAAGCATGGCAAAGATTTCCTCCTAGTCGAGATTTATGTGGATGATATCATCTTTGGTGGCTCTTCTCATGCTTTGGTTGCCGAGTTTGCAGATACCATGAGCAGGGAGTTCGAGATGTCCATGATGGATGAACTCACATTTTTCCTTGGCTTGCAAATCAAGCAAAGCAAACAAGGTACTTTTGTCCACTAGACGAAGTACACCAAGGAGCTGCTCAAGAAGTTCGACATGGCTGGTGCGAAGCCCCTCGCCACTCCAATGGCTACATCGGTAGCATTGGATCCTGATGAGGATGGAGAAGCCGTAGATCAGAAGGAGTTCCGAAGCATGATCGGCTCCCTCCTCTACTTGACTGCTACGAGACCAGACATACACTTCACAGTGTGTTTGTGTGCTCGTTTTCAGGCTTCACCTCGTGCTTCGCACCGCCAAGCGGTAAAGCGCATTCTCAGGTATCTCAAACATTCCCTCGAATTTGGCATTTGGTATTCTGCGTCTTCCTCTTTGTGTCTTCGAGGTTATTCCGATGCAGACTTTGCTAGGTGTAGGATTGATAGGAAAAGTACCTCTAGTACTTGTCATTTTCTGGGTACTTCACTGGTTTGCTGGTCTTCCCGTAAACAGTCTAGTGTTGCATAATCGACGGCTGAGGCCGAATATTTTGCTGCAGCTAGCTGTTGCTCTTAGATTTTGTGGATGGTTTCCACTTTGCGGGATTTTGGGTTAGATTATAAGAGTGTTCCACTTTTCTATGATAACACTAGTGCTATTTGTATTGCGAACAATCCGGTTCAACATTCCAGAACCAAACACATTGATGTGTGATATCATTTTCTCAGAGATCATAATGAGAAGGGTGATATTGAGCTTCAATATGTTGATACCCAACACCAGCTAGCCGATATTTTCACAAAACCCCTCGATTCTTCTCGTTTTGCCTACTTGCGTGGGGAACTTGGTGTTTGTCACCCTTACGAGATTTTGTGAGGGGGAGCAGATTTTGATTGTATTGCATATGCTCATTATGTGTGAAATTGCATTTACATCTTTTGCACTTATATGCCTGATTATAATTCATGTAATCATGTCAGCTCAGCTCTATTTAATATGTCTGAAACATTGTGTGCGTGATTTTTCTTTCTAAAATCAAATCATGCTCACTGCTTAGTCTTGAATCTAGCATGTTTAGGTAGGACTGCTTTAGCTATCTTTTATCTGCTTGATAGCAAGACTCCTTTTCTCTGGATGCAAAACATTGCAACTTGAAAAATTATATTACTTACTCATGGATATTCATCAAGTGTTACACAATTTGTCGACTTAATCAAAAATCCAAAAATCCATGATTTGCATACTACAAGCAAAAAGATCCAGGTGGGTTTGTTTGTCGCACTACTCTATTCTAGACTGCTTACCATTGCACATTGGTCTGAACTGGGATAGTGTAATGTTTGCCAAAATCACTGCCTTAAGCTTCTGATGGCTTTTGTACCTAGGCTTGGCTTGATTGGAAAGTATAATATAGACAAACAAATAACCCCTGACACTATAAAAAGAACAACAAAAATTCATTGTTCATCAAGTCTGCTTTCAATGCTCCACTTAAACTGGACTTGTCTGAGTAGAAATTGACTAGCTTTGCGCAGTCCTTGCTTTTACTTGTCTAGTTACCTTGATTGAGTTCTCTGCAGCAAGAGGGTAAAATAACTAAGGGGAGTTTGTTATCTTGCAAAGGGAAGATTTGCCGAAAGGGCTTTTACTCTTTTGAAAAGGGGGAGGAAAATTCTTTTGTCAAGTGACATGATTTGGCTCGTTTCTGAGTTTTTATGGTCACTTGTGTGCTGAAATTTTTCAAATTTTCTTGAACTTAAATTTGGTTATCAATGAGCTCATCAAGGGGGAGATTGAGAAACCAAGGGTTGGTTTCGGAGACTGTGATGAGTGATTGACAGATTTTGTCCTTTGATTCGAAGGGGTCCCTCCGAAGGGGTTCGGAGGTGGTTTCACCGAAGGGTTTGGTGGGTCTGTTTGCTGCAGCTGTTGCAGCGGAGTGTGACTGTCGGAGGGGTTCGACAGTACACGATGACTGGGTCATACCGAAGGTCTCGGTACTTTGGGCGGTACACTGGAGTGTGTGCTGAAGGTTGTTTACCCGGAGAGGTCTCCGGGGTGTTGGATACACTTGTCTGTTTGACTGTTGTGCGCAGGTGACTTCGGAGGTGACGGACGGTTCACAACAAGTGAACCCGGGTCATGAGGGAGGCTTGATGCCAGGCGAGCAGGGAGCTCGGTCACGAAGGCTGCGAAGGGGTCGAGGTCGGTCCTCGGGTCAAGGTGCGCCAGGAGAAGGCAGTGAGTGTGAAGTGTGGCTCCGGCTGAAGGTACCCCGAGACAAAGTCCTCGAAGGCGAGGCACTTCGAAGGGTACTCTGAATGGAGTGACTTCGGAGCATGGTGGACGAAGTCCTCACCAATGAGGCAAGGCATTCAAGGTGTGCTCCGGAGGGAGGCACTCGAAGGTATACCCGACGAAGGTCTTAGAAGTCGAGGTGCATCGAAGGCATGGTCCTGGTGAGGTCCGTTGAGGAGTGTGCTCGGGGAGAGACACTGCGACTAAGTGCTCATGGAATGCTTCATGCGGAGGCCTTGGACGAAGGAGGGACTTCGAAGGGTGGTACTCCGAAGGTGGGGTTTCGGAGTGTGGTGGGCTTGAAGTACTTCGGCCATGCAGGGCTTCGGTACACGGGCTGACGGAGTTCGAGCTGGGAGTAGCTGCGAAGCCGTGGTGGTCCAATCCGGAGGTGATGGCGCGAAGGCCCAAGGGCTTTGACGACTTCGGCTCAAAACCGTCACTGTATCAAAGGCTGACTTCGGTGAAGCGAAGGCCGTTAGGCTCAAGGCTTCTCACCGAAGCTACCGCACCCCTCGCGTGCGAAGGGGGGGCTTCAGAAGACTCCAAGACTGCAAAGGCTGACTGTGTCTGCTCTGCAAAAGGTGATGCTGTCCCCTCTGCGAAGCTGACAAAAGAAGCCTCCAAATAAAGTTGACTACCAGTTGTACCCCATGTTCTGATGATACAAAACCAGTGTAAACCCTAGGGGTAAAGTAGTCTATTCATAGGGCTGAATAGTGCCTATAAATAGTGGAGGCTAGCTAGGTCACATTAACACTTTGAGCAGCCATAATAGAACTCTTGTGCCAGCCTCCACACTCTCTGTATTCATCCTGTGAGTTCATTTTGTGTTCCCTATTCATGCAATGAAGTTTTGATTCTATTCTTCTTTCACTGCTTGAACTTGTACTGTGTGTTGCACTTCATGCTTTGATTTCTCTGTGCACCATCTTCTGGTGGGTTTTCTAGAGAAGTGTGTGAGAAGTCTGTTCGTGTGTAGTGTGTGTTTTTCAGTGTCTGTTCGCTGTGTAAACTGAAGGCAAGACCTCTCTGATTACTAGCAAAGCACTGTTCTTGGCTCTAATCGAACCCTGCTTTCTTCCCTTGTCGAAGTCCTCTTTGCAGTGTGCTCAGCGTGCGTCTCGACCTCCGAAGTACGAAGCCTAGTACCAGTTGCTAGCGCTGAGTGTTTGGTCGAAGTCCTCAGAGGGAAGTCTGCTCTTGCGAAGGGTGAAGTGCGAAGCCTGCTCGAATGCACCAAGTGTGCGGAGCCTGCACTGACTTAGCAGAGTTGAGTTTTTCGTGTTGTGGGTGGAGTGAAGTCTTCTTGACTTCGATCTTTTGCTCCTTGCGAAGCCTGGTTTCTAAGCTGTGAAATACCTTCGAACCAGAACTTCGAAGGGTGTGTTCAAAGCCTGTTCCGTAGAAGACAGTTTTAAAACAAAAGACTATTTTTAGTCTGAAATTTTAAAAGTTCCCATTCACCCCCTTTGGTCGCCGTTTTCGGTCCAACACCATGCGAGCAATTCCTTGCCATCTAGATGAAATTATGTCGGGTGTGGGAGGGGGGAAGTGATCGCCAATGATCGGGGGTCAAGATCCCGGGCTCAATTGGACGAACGGTGGCTGGCGGCGGCGGATTTGGTAAGAGGTCTCGCCGGCGATGGAAAGGGGATCCCTTTCCATTGGGGAAGATGGTGTTGACAGGTGGCCCCCACCTGTCAGCGGGTGCTGGTGATGGAGAGCGTGCCGACAGCCGGGCCCCAGCGGTCAGAGACTGAGGGAGGGCGTGGGTGGCTGACAGGTGGGTCTAGGCGGGCGTGGGCGGGAGAGAGAGAAGGGGCGTGGTGCCGACAGAGGGGTCCTACCCGTCACTGACACGGCGCTGGACTAGGCCGGGTTGAGGGAGATTTGAGGGATGCGGCCCAATAGCAATTAAAATTCATTTTCTGATTATAATAATTCCATAAATTAATATAATAATTTAGAGCTAGAGGCAAAGGCACTAAATTGTTGTAAAAATTCTCAAAAATACTTCTTGGCTTATAGAACCTACCATAATTTTATAAACTTAAATTTTGAATTATTTCTCCATGTTTTGTTTTATTTGGGTGCTTTTATCCTTTTCTCTAATTAAAATAATCCTTTTTAAATTCAGAAATATTATTTTCTCATTTTATTTTACCTTGGGAAATTTGGGGTGTTACACAAACCTTCCCTCGATAGACAGACAACATCCTCCATTTCCCATACCGATAAATCGGTCGTAGCTATATTAACCGATTTATCGGTGGGGATGACTTCCACTTGATCGCTGACCCACTGTATGACGTTCTGATGCATTGTCGATGGGATGCAACAATTCGCGTGTATCCAGTCATGCCCCAGCAACAGACTATAAGATCCTTTTCCCACTATGACAAAAAAGGTAGTCGGCACGATCTTGCTTCCAATTGTCAGCTCTGCTTTTGGCACTCCTATTGTGTCTGATGTGTTGCCTCCGAAGTCCCTTAATACCATATTAGTTCTGATGAGGCCCTCCAGCATTTTCCCCAGCTTACGAAAGGTGGCGTAAGGCATCAAGTTAATAACCACCCCTCCATCTATCATCATCTTGGACATCAGCTTTCTGTTAACTAGACCTTTGATATAGAGAGGTCTAAGGTGCCGATACCCAGGGTCTTCCGGCTTGTCAAAAATTGCTGGCTACGGAGCCAACATTAGTTGGGCCATTGTATCGGCATGTTCTACATCATCTTCTAAGATGGCTCGATACTCTGCGGGGAGGAAAAAAACCATGTTTACCCCTGCATCCTTCTTATCCTCGTGATCAACCTCATCTTTCACTCACCACTCACTTGTGATCATGCGGGCCGATTAGCTTCCTCGTCGCACCCTTGTGTCTTCAGTTCTCTTTGTCACAGACGTTGCACTCTTCTCTTCTGGTTCCTTGTGAAGATCCTAGAGGGGCACCATTGAGGCTTCCCTAATGCGGTATCACCATTGGCCAGTTGGCCAATTTCCTTAGAATTGACAGAGCCGAGACTCTCAAGTATAGACACCCTTGGTGCCGACATTTGATGAGCGCCTTTCTTCTCCTAATCATATGGCTCTAACCTGCCATATGCAACCAATGATCTTTTTGTTGTATGTCTCTGTGGCCGCATCTAGGGAAATTGTCCATCGAAGGTAGACATAGTCCTTCATTCCAACAGAACCTGAAGAACTCACAATTCCAATGGGGATTGAATTGTGAGTAATCGTGACTGTCCTCGCCGTACATCCTCTCCTTCGACTTCCTTTGATACTTCCCGATGAGATCCAAAGAAGTGATGTTACTGTCGGCTCGTCTGCTCTTCTTTGTATGCTGATCGTCAGCGTGGTGCACGTGCACCATGTTGATTGGGAACGGATTATCTTTGATATTCATCGGCATCTTCCCGTCATTGAACTTGATTCGGACTTGCTCCACGGTCGATTGAATCTGCTGTCTGAATACTTTGCATTCATTAGTAGGGTGCAATGCGGAATTTTGCCACTTGCAGTATCTCCTCTTCTTTAGCTCATCGGCAGGTGGTATCACGTGGTCAGGTGACAGGTGGATCTGCTTCTCTTTGAGCAACATGTCAAATATCTTATCGGCCTTGTTGACGTCGAAGTCGTACTTCTCCTCTTTATCGGTCGGCTTCACCTAAGGGCATGCAACTTGTTTCTTATTCTTGGACCATTTGACCAAACCGACTGCTGCATCAGATTCACTACCCTCGTCGGAGTCTAAATAGTAGGCTTGAGTATATGCCATGTTTTTCTGATACCTATCTTTCCTTGCTTCTTGGAATCGGTTCTCGTGTGCCGATACCCTTTGCACCAGTTGTGGGAGGCTCTCGAACTCATGTGATGAAAATCAATTCTTAATTAGGTTCAGGAGTCCTTGAAATGCCAAATCTATCAACTAGGTGTCACTGAGGCTCAAACTATAACATCTGCTTCGTACGCCCTGGAACCTCTGAACGTAATCTTGTACCGACTCATCCATCCTCTGCCTCGCAACTGTCAAGTCAGTGAGCTTCATCTCATGAATTCCGGCGAAGAAATATTTGTGAAACATCTTCTCTAAATTTACCCATCCTTTGATGGAATCCACCGGCAGCAAAGAAAACCAAGCGAAGGTCGATCCCGATAGAGAAAGTGGGAAGAATCAAACCCTTAGCGCTTCATCGGCCAATGCCTTCGCACACTGGTCTAGGAAACGACTGATATGCTAGATCGTGGAGACCAAGGGTGCGTTTGGTTCGCTGGATATCCCTGGATGAGATAGGGCCATCCCATTCAGTCAGCTGTTTGGTTTGAGGGCGAAGGTGGATGAGATGGCCAACGAGAGGAATATTCCTTCAATATGCTGGATGGAGAGATTCAGGAAATTTTTCTAGATGAGCTCATACAATATTGGATGAGATGATGTGTCGTCTCCTGATTTGTTATTACACATTTAATTTTTCGTTTATAAATATTAAAATGATTTTTAGTCCCAAATTATTTATCCAATTTATGATCTAATTACATCATTGTATTGATTATAATTTAATCTATAAAATAAGATCTTATATAATTATATTTTTGTTAAAAAATATATTTGACAAGTGGGTCCCACTAAATTTAACCTTATCTCATCCAAGTTGTATACATCTAACCAAACCAAAAAATGTCTCATCCCATCCATCTAACCAAACACCTTGAATGTATTCCATCCCTAAATTCATGAATGGGATCATCCTATCCACCCTCGCCCCCAAACCAAATGAACCCTAAGTCTTGTCCCGAGAAATTTGTGAAGTTGGGTACCTTGTATCAGCCTAGCAGTGGTACTCGATCAAACCATTCTGGGTACGGCCACAGATACATGTATGTCTATTCTTTGGTCTTCAACCCAAATTGGTCTCGAATAACCTCCGTTAACCGATTCACCTAGTGATCTTCTTATTGTCTCGGCATAGGGTGTCAATCAGGTATTGGGACCTACTGATGTTGGTCTGGCCGAGCAGCATTATGCCTATATTGTCCTTCATCACCGTATGGCAGTGCTCCATAGTATGCAGTTCAATGATACCCCTAAGGAACACCATCGAGTGCCCCCCTTGGTGGCACGAGGTCTGACAGTACGTTCATTGCGATGTCGTAGGTCAATTGAGGAATCTCTTGTCTTAGTAGCCTTGGGTCCGATGCCGGAAGTGGCGTAGGTGCACCCCTTTTGAGGCCATATGGCGTTCTCTGCAGTTAACTCAGTGCGGGAACTAGCGGCTGGGTCGTCTTGTTTCCTTCATGGCTGAACGAAGCACCCTACTGCTCTATCCTAATGAGCCCTTGTGGCTTTGGTGCTGGACAAGTATGTTACGGATTCTACAACAATCTTATTTGGTTGTCAGGGAGGTACGTTGGACCTTGTGGCGGCTCGTGGGCTATAGTGCCATTAATAGTTTTCTTGAGCAACCCGTGGATGGTGTTGACTAATGTTCTGGATTGGTTGACGAGCGCATGGTGAATTGCCTGATCGATGATCTCTTGGAGACTGATCTGAGGGCTTTCTATCGGCTGACTGGCTTCTATAGCCAATGCCGATCTTGGTAATGGATCCCTTTGGATAGGACTCGATCGAGTCATGTCGTAGGCTTGCAGACACAACTTCTAAAAATCATCCACGTGCCTTTGTACTTTCGCCCTCTGCTCTTCACTTAGTGTTTTTGAGAGTGATCAGGATGATGTTATCATTGTCGATCTCGCCCACCATAGCTGAGTTGCTAAAAATGTCCCACTAGGCGTGCCAAAAAGCGTGTTGGTGTCTTTTTTGGTCACACTTTGACACACGCGTGGCCTGAGAGATATGCTTAGATGTAACGCCTAGAATTTAATAATTCCAGACTTTATTGAATTTCCGAGGAAAAACAAGAAATACAAAATGTTCATCATGCGACAATGTCTTACGTCAAACAAAATATAAATCACAGGCTATTTTATTACAATGAAATAGTAATAAAAAGAAGAATCTTGGAGATTAACATCTTGCTCCAGGACTCACATCCTTGGCTGGGACAGCTACTCCAGACCTCCGTCTTCGTAGTAAGCAGCCTCTGATGGTGTATCAACAAGGATGAGTACAAAAGTACTCAACAAGCCACCGAAATGTAATATAATGCAAGGATAATAACAAAGGAAGTTAGAGACTTAAAGTACGGAAAAATACATTTTTACGATTAAGAATTTAATGTGATCATGTTAATTATGCAGAAATTAAATCATGAATAATGCAACCTCTTCTAACTCAAGTAGTACAGTCAGCCCTCACTCGCTCAATAGTCCTTACATGCCATTCAGTAATGCACCAATCATAAAACTAAACTAATTATGGAACATTGCTCAACCCGCCCTTGACCGTGGGCTCGGCTTTTCGAAAAGATTATACTCTAACAAGATGTGTACCACTGTACCCACAAGGCACTCATTCCCACACACCGTAGTGTGTTCAGATTACCCAAGTTACATGAACTCATGCCAAAACCTTCACCATGGACCGCCCCAACTCGAGGACACCCACTATAGGTTTCGCCGGCGTGTCAACGCATTGGACCAATGTTGTGCCCCTTTTGTGCCTCGTCGGTACAAGTCATCTACTGATGCAACTTGCCCCCTCCGCTTGGTGCATCGGGTTGGAACACTTCATACTTACAGTTAGGCCTTATCCATTAGACTTGTGGTTAGTACGGAAGTGCTTCACAATAGATCCCACGGACTGGTCCTTACAGTGCCCCAGGTGAGACTAACCAATGCCCTCACTTTCACCCAGAACCCACCATGCTAACATACTCAACCAATTTTCCAAGTCTTTCAAAATACCAAGAGATGAGAAGTATATCGGGGAATTATATAGAGTAAAAGTGACCATTCTATTTTATGACTCATTCTTAGCCTATAGCAGATGTGTCAATACTTTGGACACTAACTAATATTTAATATTAAAGGTGACAAGGAAAAGAGACTCAATAGCATAGCTTGGGTTTGCACAACAAGGTCGAAGATCTAATAAATATAGTGTAAGGCTTTCAATTAGACTAATGCAATTATATCCTATGGTTATACCAATATTCAATTAAAACATGGGCTCAATATGATAAAAAATGGGGTTGTGATTTGCCTTGATTAGTAAATGGATATGGAGGGACCTCGGGATAAAACTCCGGCTCCTCGACGATGTCAAAATCTTCTTGGCACGCAAAACAAGAACAATAACCAATTAAAAGAAATAAAATAAACATTACAAACATATCAATTAAATTATCTAAGGTTGTAGAGAATAATATTAGAAATTTTCTAGAATTTAAATGGTGAAATTTGGAGTTAAATTGAGTGAGATATGAATTTTAGAAGTTTAAAATGAATTCTAGAATTTATTTTTTAAAATTAAAACAATCTCTAGTCCACGGCAAACCGAGTCCACCATGAACCAACACACTGTGCACGTGGACTAGACTTATCAGAGCCATCCGATCGAGATCCAGTGGTTGGCAGCGAGGCGGGAGGTTTAAAATTAAAATAGACGGGCATGATTAAAGCCAGCGAAGGAGTACGCGATGGGCGGCCAAGATTGACGCGGGGAATTAAATGAAAACGAGCGGCTTAGATCACCCGATATCGGTCAACAGTGGTCAAAACTGGTCTGGGCACTCGATTTTAAGTTCTAATCTCAGCCGTCCGATCGGGATCCGACAATCGAGAGAAAAACTGGCACGCGCGCAACAACGACTGAGGGACTCCTTCGTCTCCGACGACGGCAGGGCACTACGGCACGACGGGCAGCGAGGATGGTGGATAGAAACCTCAGGTGAATGTAGAAATGGACAAAGAATAGCACGAAGGTCATTAATATACTAGAATCGGGGGTCGACGGTGACGAAGCGAGGCTGGCGACGGTAAGGGCGACAGAGCTCTCTCGGGTTGACGACGAGGAGGGTGCTCCGATGGTTAGCAGCTCTAGCGGTGGCGATGCCGGGGATGAGCAGATGATGGGGGTCGCAATAGTGTCGATGACGGGGTGGATGATGGACCTCAGTGATGGCAAGTGGCGACTGGAGCTCAAACAGGGCAAAGGCGAGGAAAAAGAGTGGATGGGTTCTGGAATGTGAGTGCGAGGGTGTTTTCAGGTTGGGGTGGACAATGAAGAAGGGGGACTTTTATAGGATCTCATCGGCGGGATGAATGGAGAGCGTAATCAGGGGAAGATGAGGGAATCCCCTAAACTCCGGCGAGGGGGTTTCCTAACGTGTGGATTCATTGAACTGAGACAAAACGCATCGGTTTTCGGGGGTAAGTGACTGCTGGTGATCGGGGAGCTCAATCATGGGATCAATTTTGGAGATTGCACATGGTGGACGTGGAATTGGGGTTAGGGTTTTTGCTGGTGGTGCGGGATTAGGGAGTTCTCATCGGGTACGAAGGTCCCGACAAGCAGGGTCAGGCAGGCAGAGGGTGTGGGCTCATTCACAGGCGCCGATAGGTGAGGGCCACTAGGCAGAGAGAGGAGGAAGGGGGCGGTGCGCGTGGGAAGAAGGAGAGGGGACTGACGGGTGGGTCCCGATTGTTAGTGAGCGCGGGAGTTGGGCTGGGCCGGCCTGGAGAAGGAAAGTAGGGAGGTGGCCCACTAGGATTTAAATCCATTTTTCAATTTAATTTAATTCCTAAAATTCGTTTGAATTTTTCTGTGCTAGTTGTAAAGGTCCTAAAAATTTATAAAAAAATCCTAAAATTGTATCTGGACTTGAGGAACCTATCATAAATTCCTCAACTCAACTCCATTTTAATTCTTCCTTAAGATTTCTAATCCTTTATTATTTTCTACCATCTTATTATTCAAACTTAATTTATTTAATGTTTTAAATTTTTCTTCAATTTAATTTAATTTTGAAAGATCATGGTGTTACATTAGCTCCAGTGTAGGTCCTACAATCTTAGAAAAAGGGTTCAAGGCGTGTCAATCAGTTTAACCCTACAACTGATAAGGAAACAGAGAAAACAACATTAGTAGCTTAGCCGATTGGCTATTGAGTCGATGACTGCGGCGAGGATAAAACAATCGTGAGCGGATAATGCCTATCGGCCATAAAGCCGATGACCAAGGCAGAGCGATCGGGGCAAACGCACCATCGACCGATGAGATGGAAAATTTGCATATATGGGCTGATGAACCTTTCCCGATGGCATAGAATATAACATTGAATTGAGAATAACATATCGGCTTGTACTTCGACAAAAATAAATAAAACATGCCAAATAACATGTATGTATCATCAAAATCATCACAATAACAGTATTGAACTTAACCAAGACAGTAGCTAGTTATGATGAACTTAACAATACTTCAAAGTATTGGACACATTTTATTTAGATGAACGATATACAACATGAAGAAGATACAATAGAAAGATATGTCAGACCTAACCAATGAAGCCTTAGACTACCACACCTAAATCACATCAATCTAAGATATCAAACTGATGCAGCCTTAGACCTAGCTAATACACCGAGATAAACCGACGATCGTACTATTTCAGCTGATGTCTCAAGAGATCAAACTGATGTAGCCATGAGGACACTAACCTAGTCGATACAATCGTCGAGGTGGCGGGACTCACCTCTTCATCGGAGATCGGAACGATGCAGCCCAACTCCGAGTGTCGAATCCCGCCAGGATTAACCTTGGGAAGCCAAGGGTGGCGATGCGCCGAAGAGTTGTTTGATAGGGTTGTGTGTTTTGACCTAACTAATGGATACATATTTATAGTCCGAAGACTTGTCGTCCAAGTAATATATTCTAACTGATTATAGATAATCTTTATCTTCTTTTCACTTTTATCTTCACCGGCTTCTTCACATTTGGTCATGTTACACGTCATGGACAGACTTCTTTGATTATCTTTGACCAGACCTCTTTGACTTCTGTTAACCGTGCGACATTTTTTGTGGGCTTGGGCTTTTGCAAAATCTTGGCGTAAACATACATATATACATTATATATATGTATACGAGAACACTATTCTACACTACGGGTGTAGAATGCTATTCTACCCTGATCAACCCAACCGTACTCACCTCATCCAGCGTGTCCCATGCCCCACCCAATCCCTACCCCCCAATTCCACGTGGATGTAGAATAGCATTCTACACCCGTAGTGTAGAATATCATTTGTATATATATGTATATGTATAATCATATCATTTGTATGTAACTGTGTTCACAGATATATATCAACATATTCCGAAATTCCAACCAATAAAAAATAGTCCGGTAAGATACAATTAATTAGTATCACCTGGAAATTAACATGCATGTGTGTTTTTTGATCGATATAAATGCATGCCTCGGATCAATGAAACCTTGTTTGATCATGCAATCCAGAACACCAAATTAATTAAGTTACACATTTACACCCATTTGATCTCAACACAACACAACAACTACAAATTACGTAGAAGTGTAGAACGTGCGTACTATATATATATATATATACACTACACCCCCAAAATTTAGATAATCTTAAGTGAGCATTTGGGCATCATCAAGCATATGCAATTATGCATGATGCACCATTTTACCGTATAAGATCATCGTGAACAATGACGCATTGATTAATTAATTACCTTTTGCTATTGATTCTCCAGTAATCCCATGCATGAACTCGAGCTATATATACTTATTTAGCCAGAGGTGTCGATCACTAGTCAATTAATTGATCAATTAATTTTCCTGACGTGATTAACGGATGTAATTAACTATTACCGAGTAATTAATTAATTACCCCGTAGGACAGGTTATTCATTCCTCGTCGGAGCTCCCATCACCGACGGGCTGCCTCCTCCTAGCGGCCGCCACGGCGACGGCCTCTCGAGCTTGGAAACCGGCGGCGCGTCGTACGTAGCCGCCATTGCAGACGGCGGAATCGCCGGACATGATGCGCTTCGGCTCGTAGACGTCGGTGACGGAGTCCATGACGTCGATGCCGCCGCCGTCCATCATCGGCGGCGGCGCCATATGGAGATGGTGGTCGCTCTTCCTGGCCGGGTCGTCGTCGTCGTCGTCGTCGACGACTTCGGAGCCCCACATCATCGGGCTCTTGCCGGCGGCGTCGCCACCGTAAGGACTAATCGGTCTCTTCTTCCCCAGCGACCTGATGCTGTTGTCGCTGTACGCGAAGAGGCTCTCCATTGTTGGCCTCTGCTCCATCTGCTGCAAATCGATGTGGCCGCCATACATGTGCAGGTCTTGCAGCGACGGGAAGCCCATGGAGCACACGTCGAGCACCGCCGCCTGGCTGCCTAGTGATGATTTGTACCCCGTCGCCGGGTACGCCGCCGCCGCACCGACGTCGCCGACGGCGAGCGTCTGGTACGCTTTCTCCAGGATGGACTGCATGTACTTCCCCTGGGCTTCGATCCTCATCTGCAGATGCTTCTGCACCTGCATATGTCGCCATTATATTTGTCCATGCATGAATCCATGAATGAGTTTATCAATTAATTAGGACCTAATTAAACAATTAACACTCCAATGCTAAGTAAGTTCTAGTTCCTGATAATGTTGAAGCATACATGCATGTAAATTATATTAAAGTCGATGGCGATGAGCAGCTAGCTAACATAAGCTAGCAAAGAGCAGATCAGAGCAGAAAAGTGGAGCTGCATGCATGCTAGGTAAACTTCCTGGCGCGCTTTTAAAAGGAGAAATTGATCATGAAACTTCATAAGAATTTGATGATGATTATCTTTAATAAATCTGCATGCATGAATATTGAATGCATGCTTTGGTGGATAATTTACCTCCAGTTGCTCATGTAGCCTTCTTTGCACCTCCATCTGCATTCTGAATGCATCATTATTGTGCACGTTGCGGCTGCAGATAGATTCACATGCCCAAACCCAAACGAGACTTAGAAAATTAACTAACTGAAGAATGGCCCAGGAACTTAAGCTAGCACACGTCAAACAAAAATTAACAAACAAAAAACTTGTGTTTGTGGGAATAACCTACTCATGATTCATGCTTCTGCCCATTATGCCTGAAGAAGAGGCTGCGTTCCTTTGCATCTCCATTGCCGTGGCTGCGAAAATATCAAGAGCATTATTATCTATACCTTGAATATTGCAGGTCTAAAGTGTTAGTGACTTGAAATTCAGAACTGAAATTGAACTGCATGAACGAAAGGGCCAGAAATATAATTAATTAACAGGCAAATTATTCAGTAGTTTCACTGCCTATTTAATCCTTGCTAATTAAGTTCTTACCATCCTTAACCGTGTGGTCAATGAACTCCTTGTGCGGTTGCTTCCCTAACCTGAATTTCTGTTCATAATTCAGAACATCAACACAAGAGAGAGAAGCTAGCTAGAGAAAACCTAACCCTAATTAGACAGAGGTAGTTTATACCTGGAGATGGCTCTTGAGGTGGTAGAGGGTGAGGCCCTTCACTCCCATGACCCTCATGATCGTCTTGGGCGTCGCCTCTGCAACAAATCATTGCCAACCATCCAACGAATGAATAATCAAGGACTTGCTAGCTACGACATGGATGGAGAGGAGAGCTCATCGACCATCAACAAAGCTATATATGGTGTGTGTGTGTGCGTGCGTGCGCGTACTGTCGGGGCCGCCGAGCTGCGTGACGGCGTCGACGAAGCGCTCGTGGAGCTCCACCGTCCACCGGAGGCGGGGCTTGGGGTCCGTGGTGAGGACGAGGCCGGAGTCCCCCTGCACGCACATGGCCGCCGCCCTGTCATTCGAGCTCACTCCGGCGCCGGCGCCGGCGCCGGAGCCCTTCTTGGAACCCGGGAACATTATATCCTTATCCTCCCGGCCTCTCTCTCTCTAGATATCCAGAATTAGTTCTCTCTCCTCCACTGCCTGCCGGATTGGAGACGGCAGATTCGAGAACAAGGAATAGGGTTCGCCGCAGCGAGCACGTACCACGAGGCCGGCTAGCTAGCTGCGCGCTTCTGCTGCCTCCATCACTTCTACCTAGCTATCTTGTGCTGATATGCTCTTCCCTCTCTCTCTCTCTCTCTCTCTCTCTCTCTCTCTCTCTCTCTCTCTCTCTCTCTCTCTCTCTCTCTCTCTCTCTCTCTCTCTCTCTCTCTCTCTCTCTCTCTCTCTTCTCTCTCTCTTTCTTTTCTCTCTCTCTCTCTTTCTTTTCTCTCTCTCGATCTCTAGCTGGGAGTGGGAGTCTTCTCGTACAAATAAACCCCAACTCGAAGTCTCGAAGCCTACCTCACCTTGCTCCTTTGCCAAAAGATGAGAGGGGCTCTTTTAATTGAGTACGTTGTAATATAATATCCTTTGGAAACACATGCACGGTTAGTAATAAGTGCTACATATCTATATTAATATATATATATATTACGCTATAATAAAAATAAGACAATAGAACTATACGATCAGTTGTAAATTTTACGACTATATATAATAATACATAAGTCATAAAGACTAATCATTCAAAGAGTTAAAGAGTGGCTACCATGCATGTACTTGGAATCTAATTTGTATCAAAGTAAATACTTAAAGAAACTAAACCAATTCTCAAAACCTATAAAACCTATATACAGAGCCTTTACATATTTTTTCGAAACTAGCTAAATATTGTTATTGTAATGGATTTAGAAGAATATACCATTATATATAAATAAAAATGAGAAAAATCATCCTTTATCAATAAACACCAATCCATAAATAATCAAGTAATATAAACAGATCAATACTCTGATACACAATTACATAAGGTTCCACCAACTCGATCTACTGGCGACGATGGAATTAATGAAATATTCACGGCCATCGTCGATCACTAGAGTCTATTCTCTATGTGGAATCACTTAATTATCTAAATTATCTAGGAGAGTTAAGTTGTTGAATTTCATAATATGACTGTACTTTTATCTCCTGCGACGTGTAACAGTGTTCGTTAGTACTTGAAAGCATAATTAATTAGCATCGGTTTATAATAACCGCAGCTTTGATAGGCGATGAACAGATCATTATGTATGATTTGTCTTAATTTGCATGCAATGCCCCCACAGTATATATACCGTTGGATCATCAGTACTCTTCTTTTTATATTTCCCCCTTTGGCACTAGAAACAAAACAGGTTACATGACCTTTATTTTGTACTTGGTGTTGTGTGCATACCCGGTTCCTTTTTGACCAGAGAGCTAGCTAGATAGCTAGCATTGGTGTTCTTGTTACATTAATTAGTTTGTTAAAAAATATTTTTTGTCGATGATGTTGTTGTAGGCTTGTCGTTCTAAGCACACTTTTGATCATTACTTGAATAAAAATTATTAAGGGCACGTTTGTTTCAGTTTCTGGTAGTTAGAGATTCTCAGTAGCTAGCCAATGAGTAGCTGAATATATTAGCGTATGTAATATATAATAAATACTCTATTAGGCACATTTTTGGTGAATTTGATGAAACTAATTTGAAAACATGTATTTTTCTATAAAGTTAGTTAAAGTTAGAGAATTATATTAAAAGAAATCTAATCAAAGTCCCCATGGCTTCCATTGTATATATAAGTAGCTAGTTATAAGCAACTCATGCCATTGTTGCCCATGTGGAGCTAGCGCTTAGAATTCATGCAACTTTCTCTTTCTCTTCTTTCCATTGCTGACCAAGGCTTTGTAGTGAATGTCAGAGATGACTAGACCATATGAATATAATATATAAATGATATTTTGCATAAAAATGACCCAAGAATGTTATCATATAGCTAGCATGAAACTAAATACAATTAATGTACGGCTTGCATTGATTGAGCCTAGCTTTGATCATGGATCTAGCAATTATATATTAAAGCAGAACAAAGGGAGCCGATGATGAATGGTACGTTAACCTCACGATTTCGTATATATATATTTGTAGAAAAATCAGGGTAAAGTTCACATAGATATTTTGGAAAATCCATTGCAAACCAATTTCCTAGTGGACAAATACAAGACATTGAAGAGATCGTATAGAAAAGGGCGAGTAGACAATTTTGCTACCTTATTAACAAGTACTGAACCCTAATGCTTCTTCCCATGATTAATCATGGGGTTTTGTTATGATTGGGGGCAGCTTAAATATCAACATCTAATGGTACAACCAATATAATGTTTTCTCTTATCTAGCTGTTATATTAGGTTCATAAAATCAAACCTGTAATAGTAGTAGTATAAACCAAACTGGTAACTACTAGCTTAGGGCATATTTGTTTCAGCTTCTAGCAACTACGGATTCTTAGTAGCTAGCTAGCCTGAGTAGCTGGTGTTTTCCTGCTTCTGAATTCTAGTTCATTTTCAGATTCTGTAGCTACGATTCTCACAACGATTTGAGTCCAGAATCTGGACCGTTTGTTTTCGTATTAGATTCTAGAAGTAGCCTGAGATCTTTTCAGCTAGCCACCAGCAAACCGGGCCAGATGAAGTGTTTTTGATTTTTTTCGAAAATTTATGTAACATTTTGATGCAATTTTAATGGACTTTTAGAGGCAGGCTCCGAGGTCAAAGCCCCAACTAATCCCGAAAAAATTGATAATTTGTCACTCTCAAGATGTGCGTTTTGATTATGATGTCACCTCTGAGACTGACATGTAGGCCCACCTGAGTCAATAACAGTAGACCCGAATGACAAAAATGCAAAGTCACTTCTTGAAAGTGGTAAATTCTCAAATCTCTCATGTCCTGGGCTTGCATCCGACCGCAGCTGATAAGTTGTATATTTTAAAAGGCAGAACTATATACGAAGATCAGATCAGCTAGCCTAATAGATATTGATGCCGCAGGGAATCGAAAGGAGAATATATATGTAGAATGTAGGGTTCTTCCTCTGTAATCTCCTCAGCTCCATATGTGCATGCATGCATACGTCATCACTAAAGCATTCACCAATGCAACGACACCTCCAACTCAGAATTAATAATTAAGAAAGAGAGTACTGAAGATTGTGGAAGGTCAAAACTAGGGTTTAGCTTCAAGCTAAGCCTCCAGGGGTCCCATATTATTATTTATGAAGAGAAAGTAGAGAGGATGAGTGAGAACATTGTAAAGCTCCCGTGCGTTAGCTAGCTGCCTCAGCTCGATCACTGCCATTTTCTTTATCCACAAGGGAATAGATGCTTCCTTCTTTGACAATTAAGCAAAGATTCTTCTCAAACATTCCTCAAATAATGTGGTTTTATTTGCACACTATTATAACTAGATCTTGTGTGGTGGCTTTGCTTAAGCAATAAGAAATTAAACCGGCCGTAAGAGAATAGGAAGCATGCATATTGAAAAAACGGCGGTAATATAATTAATAAGCTGTGTGATAATGGTAGTGGTTATATTTGAGGGGACCAAAAAATTCTTATTTGAAATATAATTAAACTTGTTTGTTGAATTTGAATCAAGTGAATAAACTAAATGTATATAGTGTTATTGAATTTGAATCAACAATCAAGTGAATAAACTTCAAGTTCCATATATTAATTTATGTTTGGATTAAATTTTGGATAATTTTGTTAAGTTGTCCCCCGGTCATGAAGTAAAATTATGTGTGATATACATCCTATATATTATTATTTCACACATGTTTATAGGTTTTGAAATATCTAGTTTCATATTTTCTATGCTTGTTTTTTCATATATATGTGTGTAATTAACTAAGTGTCGTTTAGTGCGTGCTCACTTGTTTCAAATAAAACAGACGTCCACCGTGCAATCATAAATTGATAGAGCAAGCTATGCACTATCGAAACTTCCTTATTGTATGAAGTAAAAAAAATTAATTGTTGGCTGAATTGATTAGCAGCAGTCTATGAACACTCTAAAAGTATGTTTTTGTTTTTTTATAAATGATGGAATAAAATTAACGACCATATAGACACACATCGACATCATCATATCGATCGTTTAAAATGCGTTTAACTTTATCATGATCAATCGCTGCATTCTTTTCCACACGGAAGTGGAAGAATAAAGACGATATACCTGAAGAACAAAAGTGAACAATGACGCGCTATATAATAGCAGCCTTATTTGAGCATATATATACTCAGTTTTAGCTGATATATATCCTGTTGTTTGTTCTAAAAATATATATAATTAATGGCCAACGAACAGTCCTCGTACGTCTTGTAGCCAAAATAACATTCTTTAATTTTGTCCTTTTCATGATATGACGCAGAGAGAAAAGACATCACTACCTAGCTATATCAATATAATGTCAACTAATCAATTTTAAGACAGGCATCAAAATCTGATAAATTACACATATTCTGCTTAAGGGGGCTGTGTTCGTGGTTCCATTATTGGGGACTTTTCTGAGAATCACAAGCTAGGTATACAAATCTAACAGAAGTCTAATTCCAGGCAGTTATGAATAATCTTCTTATTATTAGCCTTAATTTTGCTAAATGAAAACAACAAGAAGAATATTAATGCTTCATCTAACTAAATTTTATAATGTACAAATGCAATGGAAGACACGATGACACAATACGCTTGCTTTTAATTACAATTTCCAGCCATCTCCGGCTAGCTACACTACGGGAGAAGAGATTTTCACCGAGTGTCAAACACACTCGGCGAAGCCTTATTTGCACTCGGCAAAGGCTTCGCCGAGTGTGGCACTCGGCGAACGACACACGGGAAAAGCGCTATCGGTGAACACGGGTTCGCCGAGTGTTTTTTGTCGGGCACTCGGCGAACCTTTTGCCGAGTGCCACACACAACACTCGGCAAACTAAAGTACCTTGACGGGCCTCGAACGGCCGTGACATTGAGTTCGCCGAGTGTCAAAATATAGCACTCGGCGAAGTAAAACTCAAAAAATAAAAAAAAACAGGAAAAGCCGAGGCGGCGCGGGGCCGCCGCGGCCGGGGCGGAGCTGTGCCGAGGGCGGGGCGGACGGGGCCGGGGCGGCCGGGCGAGGGCGGGGGCGGACGGGGCCGGGGCGGCCGGGCGGGGGCGGCCGGGGCGGAGCTGTGCCGAGGGCGGGGCGAACGGGGCCGGGGCGGCCGGGCGGGGGCGGGGGCGGACGGGGCCGGGGCGGCCGGGCGGGGGCGGGGGCGGCCGGGGCGGAGCTGTGCCGAGGGCGGGGCGGACGGGGCCGGGGCGGCCGGGGCGGCGCGGGGCCGGGGCGGCACCGTCGGGGAGGAGCGGCCGTGGCGGCGCGGCCGAGGCGGCGGCCGAGGAGGAGCGGGGCGGGGCAGGGGCGGCCGGGGCGGCGGCCGGGGAGGAGCGGGGCGGCGGCCGGGGAGGAGCGGGGCGGCGGCCGGGGCAGTGGCCGCGGCGGCGATGGGGCGGAGCCAAGGCGGCGGGAGGGAGCCGGTGGGAGGAAGGGAGAGAGAAGGAGAGGGAAGAGAGTGGAGGAGGTGGGGGGATTTTAAAAGAATTTTTTTGAAAATTTTGAAAAAAAGTGCGCCCATTTTGAAATTTGCCTAAAAAATTTGTGCGAGAAACGATTTTTTTGGGTTTGCCGAGTGTTGCACTCGGCAAACCCAAAATATTTGCCGAGTGCCTCAAATTTGGCACTCGGCAAAGAGGCTTTTTTATTTTTTTATTTTTGTTTAATTTGTTTTACAATATTTTCCTTGATAGAAATTATAAAATTATATTGCATAAGGACTAAAAATAAACTCAACAACATAAATACGTTTTTTAATAATATTTTTATTATTTCGTACATTTGTAGTTCAAATTTCACCTATTTTAATTTAAATCCTAGAAATATACTTAATAATTTAAAAATAACAAACTGAACCAAAAAATTGTGTAAGTTTTACATGAGATAATATATGTTGTGTTTTTAGTGTAGAAAAAATTTCACGTACAAAAAATAATTTACTTATTAAAATTCTTTCAAACATATCTCATTTCTTCTCTAAACCATAATCACTTCTCTTATAATCTCCGATTTCTAAACACTCTACGTGATAATTTTCTCTAAATATTTTTAAATTTTTATCACAGTATCTATGTATCATATAATAACACCATGACAAGTCTCATGTTTTTTAGACATCAATTGATTTTTTTATAATTAAAAAACCATTAAGTTTCACGTTATTGAACGAGCGTCGCACCCTAAAGTATTCAAAATTTCTTTTAATTCAGTTTATAAGAACCCTAAATAGACTTTAAAACATTAATATTATTTTTTTATAATTTTTGGTTTATTAGTTTATGCACTTGTAGTTCAAATTTCACCTATTTCAATTTAAATCCTAGAAACATACTTAATAATTTAAAAATAACAAACTGAATCAAAAAAATGTGTAATTTTTACATGAAATAATATGTGTTGTTTTTTTATTGTAGAAAAAATTTCAAGTACAAAAAATAATTTATCTATCAAACTTCATTCAAACCTATCTCATTTCTTCTCTAAACCCTAATCACTTATCTCATAATTTACGTTTTTTGAACACTCTACGTGATGATTTTATCAAAATATTTTTAAATTTTTATCACAGAATCTATGTATCATATAATAACACCATGACAAGTCTCATGTTTTTTAGACTTTTGTTGATTTTTTTATAATTAAAAAACTATTAAGCTTCACGTTGTTGAACGAGCGTCACACCCTAAATTGTTCAAAATTTATTTTAATTAAGTTTATAAGTACCATAAATAGACTTTAAAACATGAATATGATTTTTCCATATTTTTTGGTTCATTATTTTAGGCACTTGTAGTTCAAATTTCACCCATTTCAATTTAAATACTAGAAATATACTTAATGAATAAAAAATAGCTAACTTATTTAAAAAAAATTGAAATTTTTAAAAGAGATAATATATG